>OX381719.1:19897552-20529516 GCA_947462335.1 Harmothoe impar
CCTGGGTCGTCATGATGCATGAATGCAGCTCTGGCGAGTAACTCGCCAGAGCTGCATTCAAGCATGATGCTGACCCTACGGGGCTCAGACACTCCCGATGGATCAAAATGATGCACCAATGCAGCACTGGCGAGTTACTGACTGGGTTACTCATTGGTGCATCATGATGACAAATGTAATCTTTTAGTGACATCCGTCCTTAAAGGGGCCGGGGGCTGCCCCCTCCCCCCCCCCTGCTCTGTCTGGGTGGGCTGTTCCTCTGTTTACCCATCTACACCCGGAGGTGCTCGCCAACTGATCACTGCTCCCCACTCAGGGGACCAGCGACTCAGAGCTCATTTGCTCATGTGTATAACCCTTTAAGGATAGCATAGTGCTTTGATGTGTTATGATGGTTGTGCCATTTGTCGTTATGTTGCATCAATGCAGCCCTGGCGAGTGGCTCACCACTTGCCAGGGCTGCATTTTAGCATCATGCCGAGCAAATGGGGTTGATACACCCCCAAATGGTTGCAGATTCACTAAGGTTGCATCCATACACTATCCCAGGACATTGAATCAACATTGATGACTGGTTGTCAATGTTGATTCAATGTTGATTCAACGTTGATTCAATGTTTAACTGTCTTTTTGCCCGCTGGGATGACTGCATCCCTCCCAGCTTACAAAAACGTTATTTTACATCAAAATAACGTTTTTAACGTTATATATCGTTTTGCCATGATAAGGAGCCATCGACAAACGTTATATAAAGTTGTATAACGTTTTTTGTTTACTGGGCTGCCTCTGCCTGCTTACCGAGTCGCTCATTATAACACTAAAATACTCAGCTCTATACTGCAATATAGAATTCACGGCCTCTTCATAATTACCATTTTCTTATGTTACAGTTTGTGTAATGATTCATTACTGGTTGTGAAGGACAACTGTCTAACGTAGAGAGAGAGAGTCTGTCTGTCTGTCGGGCTGTCTCTCTCTCCCCCTCTCTCTCCGTTCTCTCCCTCTCTCTCCGTTCTCTCTCTCTCTCTCTCTCTCTCTCTCTCTCTCTCTCTCTCTCTCTCTCTCTCTCTCTCTCTCTTTCTCTCTCTCTCTCTCTCTCTCTCTCTCTCTCTCTCTTTCTCTCTCTCTCTCTCCCTCTCTTTCTCCCTCTCCCTCTCTTTCTCCCTCTCCCTCTCTCTCTCTCTCTCTCTCTCTCTCTCTCTCTCTCTCTCTCTCTCTCTCTCTCTGGCCAATTCTCTCTCTCCCCCTTGCTCCCTAGAGCGCCTATAGGCATGGTCGCCTACCAACTTGTGCTGAATTACCCTATTACGCCGTCAGTGTCACCTCATGTCCCCGAGTCAGCAGCTCCGGCCCCGTTAGCCAGGGCTCCACCCAGCTCTGAATTAGCTACTCACTGTTCTCTTTTAGCCTTCAAGGGCCGCATCGTGCTCTAACACTTTAAGGACATGATGTTGGTATGATGCACCAATCCAGCCACAGCGAGTAACTCGCTGGTGCTGCATTTGTGCATCATGCCGACCCTTCAGGAGTGTCTCAACCCTGTAGGGTCCGCATGATGCTTGAATGCAGCACTGGTGAGTTACTTGCCAGGGCTGCATTCATGCATCATGACGACCCAAGGCATATGATGCATTAAGGCTTCATCCCATCTTTAAAGGTTTAATCGGTAACTGTTCAAGTGCCACATAGGGTGATAATACAGTATGCGCTTCTAGAGCCGTCATGATGCATGAATGCAGCTCTGGTGAATAACTCGCCAGTTGTGCATTCAAGGATCATGCCGACCCTATATATGCATCCTGGATGCACCCAAAAGGGTCGGCATGATGCATGAATGCAGCCTATTCAGTAACTGACCAGTGCTGCATTCAACTATCATGCTGACCTTATGTGATTGATACACTCCCAAATGGTCGTCATGATGCATGAATATAGCCCTGCCAAATGATTAAGCAGTGCTGCATTCAATCACCATGCTGACTCTATGGGGCTAGGACACTCCTGACACATCATCATGAAGCATGAATGTAGCCAGTGCTGCATTTAACTATCACGCTGACCGTATGTGATTGATACACTCCCCAAAGGTTGGCATTAAAGCACCAGGACAACCCAAGCCACCTTAAGGCAGTAGGTGGTGCTTAAAGGGTAAACGCCAGGATCCCACATGCTATCAGGCCACGCCGGTCTGCTATCGACCCCCTGAAGCCTACTCCTTTTTCTCTGTTAATTACCGCGCCTGTTTCCCCTTGTCCCTTGTTTCCCTACATCCTGCGCCGGCCATTCTGCCGTGAGTAACCCTTTAAGGGCCGCAGAGTGCTTTAACCCTTCAAGGACATGATGCACGAATGCAGCCCCAGCGAGTAACTCGCCGAAACTGCATTGGTCCATCGTGACAACCCTTTTGGGTGTCTGAACCCCATAGGGTTGGCATGATGCTTGAATGCAGCACTGGCGAGTTACACGCCAGGGCTGCATTCATGCATCATGACAATCAAGGGCATGATGCATTAAGGTATAATGCCGTTCTTAAAGGGTTAATGTGCTATACCTGATACCCTCTCCCGGCATGATGCATGATTCCTGATGCATTATTCAGGTATCACGCTGACTCTTTTTGAGTGTATCAACCCCCTTAGGGTCGGTCGGCATGATGCTTGAATGCAGCACTGGTGAGTTACTCACCAAGGCTGCATTAATGCATCATGAGGACAAAAAGGTATGATGCATTAAAGCAGTATGCTGCCTTTACAGGGTTAGATCCCTCCTTCCCGTTGTAAGCAGGCTCCGGGTACAATGCTGCCCGCTTTAGCTCAATCTGCTCAATGTGAGCTGCTCCTTAACCCTGTAAGGGCCGCATCGTGCTTTAATGCGCGATACCCGTTGTCGGCGTAATGCATAAATGCAGCTCTGGCACGGCATTCATGCATTATCCCGAAGCTACGGGGGTGTTATCAATGAGTCGGTATTATTGCCCAGAATGCAGTCCTGGTGAGAGGACTTGCCAGGGCTATACATCAATGCAGCATGACGACTACATACTTAGCACATTAAAGCAGTTTACGGCCCTTAAAGGGTAATGTCTTCTCAGAGTGTCTTATCAGTGGCAGGGAGACTGTCGCCAGTCAGCATCAGGCTGGGTCACCTGCAGACTGTAGTTATACATATAGTGGTCAGCCATTACTGATGGCATGATGCCTCAATGCATCATGTACATTTGTTGGCATGATGCAGCAATGCAGCGCAGGTGCGTAACTAACCAGTGCTGCATTGGTCCATCATGCTGGACCCTTGAGGAGTATATTAAGCCGGTATACAGAGAGATGGCATTCTGCATTGGCATCAGCATAATGATAACCCGCCATGCATCATGATGACAAAACTCTGCACAGCCCTATATGCTGCCCTTAGAGGGTGAAGCCTCCCCCGCCGCTATAGACTGATATTAGCGAGCATACAATCAGCATCAGTGTATGTGGGTCCTGTCACCTGCACACTGTCGTGTTTACAAATAGGACCCACCTACACATCCATGTATAGTGTTTCGCTGTAGGACACCTATACATAATACTGCAGCTATTGTTTCCATACGTGTGGGTGGGGGGGGGGGGGGGGGGTCACCTGCAAACTAGACCTGTATAATCGTGCAATGCTTATGTGTAGGACGCCTACAAACTGTATAGTGTTTAGAGCTATAGAGAATCCCTTATTCCCCTAGAAGTTCCTCACTCCCTGACGAAGTCCCACGCTCCCTAAAGAAGTCCCACGCTCCCTAAAGAAGTCCCACGATCCCTGAAGAAGTCCCACACTCCCTGAAGAAGTCCCATGCTCCCTGAAGAAGTCTCACGCTCCATGAAGAAGTCTCACGCTCCATGAAGAAGTCTCACGCTCCATGAAGAAGTCCAACGCTCCCTGAAGAAGTCTCACGCTCCCTGAAGAAGTCCAACGCTCCCTGAAGAAGTCCCGCGCTCCATGAAGAAGTCCCACGCTCCATGAAGAAGTCCCACGCTCCCTGAGGAAGTCCCTGACTCCTTCTAGAGGGCACCTGCTCTGTTTGGATAGAGACCTTTCCACCCCTGTGTCTGGTAAAGTAGATAAACCTCCAACCCTGACTGGGGATGCATTATTACTGTAGACTCTAAGTTAGAAGCCACACTCTCACAGCCCTAGAGACTATAGATGATGGTTCTTCGTAAAAACCCTCATTCCCAGTACAAGGCCCTCACACCCTGTAGAAGGCCCTCACACCCTATAGAAGGCCCTCACACCAAGTAGAAGGCCCTCACACCAAGTAGAAGGCCCTCACACCCTGTAGAAGGCCCTCACACCCAGTAGAAGGCCCTCACACCCTGTAGAAGGCCCTCACACCCTGTAGAAGGCCCTCACACCCAGTAGAAGGCCCTCACACCCTGTAGAAGGCCCTCACACCCAGTAGAAGGCCCTCACACCAAGTAGAAGGCCTTCACACCCTGTAGAAGGCCCTCACACCCTGTAGAAGGCTCTCTCACCCAGTAGAAGGCCCTCACAATCTGTAGAAAGCCCTCACACCCTGTAGAGGGGCCTCACATCCTGTAAAAGACCTTCACACCCTGTAGAAGGCCCTCACACCCTGTAGAAGGCCCTCGCACCCTGTAGAATTTGTACCCTGTAGAAGGCCCTCACATCCTGTAGAAGGCCCTCACACCCTGTAGAAGGCCCTCACACCCTGTAGAAGGCCCTCACACCCTGTAGAAGGCCCTCACACCCTGTAGAAGGCCCTCACACCCTGTAGAAGGCCCTCACACCGTGTAGAAGGCCCTCACACCCTGTAGAAGGCCCTCATCCCCCATAGAAGACTCTCACATCCTGTAGAAGGCCCTCATACCCTGTAGAAGGCCCTCGCACCCTGTAGAATTCGTACCCTGTAGAAGGCCCGCACATCCTGTAGAAGGCCCTCACACCCTGTAGAAGGCCCTCACACCCTGTAGAAGGCCCTCACACCCTGTAGAAGGCCCTCACACCCTGTAGAAGACTCTCACATCCTGTAGAAGGCCCTCATATCCTGTAGAAGGCCCTCACATCCTGTAGAAGGCTCTCACACCCTGTAGAAGGCCCTCACACCCTGTAGAAGGCCCTCACATCCTGTAGAAGGCTCTCACACCCTGTAGAAGACCTTCACACCCTGTAGAAGGCCCTCACACCCTGTAGAAGGCCCTCACACCATGTAGAAGGCCCTCACACCATGTAGAAGGCCCTCACACTCAGTAGAAGGCCCTCACACCCTGTAGAAGGCCTTCACACCCTGTAGAAGGCCCTGTCTCCCTTGGAAGTCCCTCCATACACACTGTTTGTGTTGAGCATGCTTATCCCTGTTGCTTGTTACGTAGATAAACTTCCAGTCCTCATTGGAGATCCACTGTTACCGAGGACCCCAAGTTAGAAGCCACATACCAGCAGGTCTAGAGTGGATAGTCCCTCACTCCCTGCAGAAGTCTCCTATTATCTTAGAAGTCCCTCACTCGCTCTATAGAAGGGCTGGTCCATCTGGTAAAGTTGATAAACCTCCCACCCTTACTGCAGATCAGCTGTTACTGGAAACCCCGTGTTATAAGACACATTCCCACAACCACAGACGGGGTAGTTGCTCCTCATAGAAGTCCCTCACTCCCTGCAGAAGTCCCTTACTCTCTCTGTAGATGGGACTCACTCTGTTTGAATAGAACTTACCATCCTCACTAGAGATCCACTGCTACCGGAGACCCCAAGTTAGAAGCCACACTCCTACACCCCCCCCCCTCCTCACCCCCTGTAGATATCCTTCACTCTAACCAGTTGTCAATGTTGATTCAAAGTGGAACTGAGTTTGTCCCTACTAGGTTAGAGACTTCTCAGTCCCGTCCATCCTAGTAGATCTAGTTGTCCCTATATCTCACTCCACTCACTGTAGAGGCCTCTAGCATGGTGGCTCCCCACTCCCTACATATCCCTCACCCCCTTTAGAAGTTCCTTACTCTGTAGATAAACCTCCCAAGTTAGAAGTCACACTCCCACAAGCGAGGATAATTGTTACTCTTAGAAGTCCCTCACTCCCCGTAGAAGTTCCACACCTTCTTTACTCTGTAGATAAACCTCCCAAGTTAGAAGCCACACTCCTGCAGCGAGGATACTGGCTCCTCTTAGAAGTCCCTAACTCCCTGTAGATATCCTTCACTCCCTTTAAAGTTCTTATCTCCCTGTAGAGGCCCCTCACTTCGTTTAATAGAGGCCTGCCCATGGTTCATCCCTGTTGCTGCTTCACTGGAGACCCACTGTTACTGGAGACTAACAAACTAAAAAGCCTCACTCCCTGTAGTTGTCAGTATTGATTAAAAAGTGTTTTGTGCCCACGGAGGTAGAGACCCCTAAGTCCCTGTAGAGTCCTGTCCCTCCCTCTAGATCTAGCTGTTCCTAGCTCCCCCCACTCACTTGGGAGGCCTCCACTGCTAGCATAGAGCTCTCCCAGTAGTGTAGATAGGCCTACCCAGTCACTCACTAGAGAGGATAATCACTCCTAGGAGAAGCTCCCCACTCTTTGTACACATCCCTCACTCCCTTCAGAAGTCCCTCACTCTGTAGATAAACGTCCCACCCTCAATGGATATATACGGTTACTAGAAGCCACACTCCCCCGGCCCCAGAAGGGGTAACTGCTCTTTGTAGAAATCCCTCATTCCCTTCAAAAGTTCTTGTCTCTCTGTAGAGCCGCACCCCCTCACTCCCTGTAGTTGTCAATGTTGATTCAAAATTGAATTGAATTTTGTTCTCACTGATGGGGTACCCCTCAGTCCCTGCAGTAAAGTCCTGTCCCTCCCTGTAGATCTAGCTGCCCCTAGCTCCCTGAAGTCTCCCCCCCCACCCACTGGAGAGGCCTCCACTGCTAGCATGGAGCTCTCCCAGTAGAGTAGATAGACCTACCCAGTCACTCCCTCACTCCCCCACTCCCCCGCTCCCTCGCTCCCTCACTACCTGACTCCCTCACTCCCTCACTCCCCCACTCCCCCGCTCCCTCGCTCCCTCACTACCTGACTCCCTCACTCCCTCACTCCCTCACTCACCCACTCCCTCACTACCTGACTCCCTCGCTCCCTCACTACCTGACTCCCTCACTCCCTCACTCCCCCACTCCCCCGCTCCCTCGCTCCCTCACTACCTGACTCCCTGACTCCCTCACTCCCTCACTCACCCACTCCCTCACTACCTGACTCCCTCGCTCCCTCACTACCTGACTCCCTCACTCCCCCACTCCCCCACTCCCTCACTACCTGACTCCCTCACTCCCTCACTCCCCCACTCCCCCACTCCCTCACTACCTGACTCCCTCACTCCCTCACTCCTTGTAGAAGGCCGTCGTTTCCATGATAATAAGTCGCTCATTCCCTTTAGAAGTCCCTCAATCCGTAGACAAACTTCCAACCCTCAAGTACTAGAGCTCCATTGTTTTTTTAAAGTGTTTTATTGGGTTTAAGTTATAACATATATGTTATACATTGGATTCGGCGCCTTAATTGCCGTTCTGCCTCCAAGACTCCTTTATCTTTTGTAGGGACCTGGATACAGAAACAGCTCATTGTTACTGGAGACCCCAAGTGAAATTCCACACTCCCATCCCCCCCCAACTCACTCTAGAGGCCCCTCATACTAACCAGTCAATTGTTGAGTTGTGTACCTAGTGGGATAGAGACCCCTCAGTCCGTTTAGATCTAGCTACCCCTAGCTCCCTGAAGACTCCCTCCACTCACTGGAGAGTCCTCCACTGCTAGCTTGGAGCTCCCCCTGCAGTGTATAGATAGGCCGGCTCGCTCACTAGAGATGATAATCACTCCTCGGAAAGGCTCCCCACACTTTGAACATACACCTTACTCTCTCACTCCTTGCAGGAGTTTGTCATTCCTTTTAGAAGTCCCTCACTCCGTAGACAAACTTCCAACCCTCAAGTACTAGAGCTCCATTGTTACTGGAGAACCCGAGTTAAATTCCACACTCCCACAGCTCCCCAACCACCCCCAGCCCCGCCCCTCACTCACTCTAGAGGTCCCTCACCCTAACCAGTTGATCACCCTACCCGTACACTGGCTCCCTGAAGACTCTCCGCACTCGCTGGAGAGGCCTCCACTGCTAGCATGGAGCTGTCCCTGTGGTGTAGATAGGCCTACTCACTCACTCACTCTAGAGGATAATTATTCCCCTCACACCCTGTAGAAGTCCCTCACACCCATCCCCACTGGAGTTCCCGACCGTCACTGGAGACCCCAAGTTAGAATCCCCACTCCCAGAGCTCCCCCAATTGTACACTCTAACCACTTGTCAATTTCAGAATTGAACTAGGTTTTGTTCGCACTGGGGTAGAAACCCCTTGGTTCCTGTAAGGTCCTGTCAATCCCTTCATATCTAATGCCTGAACACTCCCTCCACCCATTGTAGAGGCTTTCAATCTTAGCATGAATCTCTCTCCCTGTAGTGTAGATGGCCAACGTAGGTAAGATTCCCACCTCCGCTGTTACTTAAGAGCTCAACTCCCTGTACTAGTTGTCCCTCACTCAGTTGTCAATTTGTTGCGACTATTGTGGTAGAGACCTGTTCCTCCCAGTAGATTTAGCTGCCCCCTACACTATAGCTCCCTCAACACTCCCTCCACTTATTGTAGATCTATGCATTCAATCTTAGCATGGAGCTCTCCCTACAATAGTTTAGACGGCCAAAGTAGGTAAAGTCGGAAGCCATACTTCCCCACCCCCTCCTTACTCCCAGTAGTTGTCCCTCACTCTAATCAGTTGTCAATTTGTTGTGACTATTGTGGTAGAGACCTGTCCCTCCCAGTAGATCTACCTGCCCCTATATACAATAGCTCCTTGAACACTCCCTCCACTCATTGTACATAGAGGCCTTCAACCTTAATCCACCTTAGCATGGAGCTCTCTCTACAGTAGTGTGGAGTCGAGGCAGCCACAGAGGCAGGCAGGCAGGCAGGCAGTCCCCCTGCTCCTCCTCCTGCTCCTGCTGACAACAAACAAAGTGGAGGCAGACCTGGAGACAGCACTAAGTACTACTTACCCAAGAAGGCATCCTGAACCCCAGCTTCCCCGACTCGGGCGGCCCTGCCTCGGCCGCCGCCGCCGCCGATGCCGCCCTGGCCGCCGCCGACTGGGGCAGGTGGGGGAGGTGGGCAGGTTCTGGAGGAGGCCTGCGCTCAGGGGACACTTGTACTCCTCCTGCTGATCCTCTGTAATGATGATCCCTTAAGGGGTAATAATCCGAGTGAGTAGGGGGTCACCTGGAGTGGGTGGAGTGACGGCGTTGGGGTAGGGGCATGCTGCTGGTACTGTCGTAGTCCCCCCGGGGTGGGGGCGGTGGTAGGCTGGGGCAGGGGACGGCACAGTCGGCACCCGGAGGACGCCGGGGACCCTGGAGGAGGGGAGGGAGGCGTGCCGATGACGCCCGACGCACTGCAATAGCCGACATGGCGTCGACTGACTGGGAGATAGGCGGGAGGCGCGTCTTGGTGCTAGTAGTACGTGGAGGCGGCGCCAGGTGGCAGGCACGGCGCGCGGGGAGGGAGGGGGAGCGGCGATCAGCTGGGGCTGGAGGTCTGACGGGGGGGGGGGGGGCAGGAGACTGGGAGGGGGAAGAGAGGCCCATTTCTGTGTCTCAGTATGCCTCTATCTTTCTGTCAGTCTCTTTCTGTCTCCCTGTTCGCCCCATTGTCTGTCTCTGTCCCCCTTTCTGTCCCTGAGTGTCTCTCAAAATGTGTCTCACTGTCGGTCTCTGGCTCTGCATCTATCATCTATGTATCACCTGTGTATGCCCCTGTATAGGCATGTAGCTGGATGAAGTATCAAACTATGAGATAACCCCCTGCATTCACTGTAGAATTCTTGCGGTTCATGTATCAGCTTGTACCCATTATGACAGCTGTTATCAGTGCTTATCTCGCCAGTACCAGATCTAACAATGGCCACCAGCATAGGGCCTCCCGCTACCGTGCTATAGTGGTAAAGCTGGTCGTACTGTGAGCGTCTCCATTACTTAAGCTGGTACTGGCGAGATAAGCACTGATAACAGCGGTCACATGGGTACCAGCTGTTACATGATGGTCCCAAAATTCTGCAGTGAATGCAGGGTGTTATCTGATTGGTTGATAATGCATCCCGCTACATGCCTATACGGGGGCATACACAGCTGATATAGAGAGGAACGGAGAGGGACAGATGCAGAGTAAGAGACCGACAGTGAGACACATAGTGAGAGACACTCATGGACAGAAAGGGGCACTGAGACAGACAATGGGACCAACAGGGGGACAGAGAAAGACTGACAGAAAGATGGAGGGATACTGAGATACTGAATGGGGGACAGAAACAGAAAGAGAGAAAGAGAGAGAGAGAGAGAGAGAGAGAGAGAGAAGAAAGAGAGAGAGAAGGAGAGAGAAAGAGAGAGAGAGAGGGAGAGAGAGAGAGAGAGAGAGAGAGAGAGAGAGAGAGAGAGAGAGAGAGAGAGAGAGAGAGAGAGAGAGACAGACGGAAACAGATAGCGAGACAGTGCATGGGGGACAGAAAGAGCCAGATAGTGAGACAAAGATAATGAGAGGCACATATTGATGGACAGTTAGACTGAGACATATAAACGAGGGAGACAAAGACATACAGGCGGACAGAAACATACATGGGGATAAGTACAGTAAGATACAGTTACGGGAGGGAGGTAGAGATAGTGATATTATATATAGACAGGGGCATACAGACAGACAGCCAGCGACTGACAGAGCCAGACAGACAGCCAGGGAGACAGCGAGTGAGAGACAGAGAGAGAGATAAATGTAGACAGAGACGGACAGGGAGACAGCGACAGCCAAATACACAACCAGAGGACTGAGAGAGACGGGGACAAGGGGAAAGATAGAGAGGAGACATCACTTAGAGATAGAGAGAGTAGGAGGCACGAAGGATGGAGAGGGTGGGAAGAAGGGGGTGGGGAGTCGATAAGTGTTGCAGGTTGATATATAGAGACATACTACAGGTCAGGTATATATAGTAAGCGTTTCAGGTTAACATATATGAGCTGCTAATAATACACAACACATAGACCTTAAAGCACCACCGAATACCAAACTATAGGAGGGTGTGGGAGGGGAATAGATGTATACAGGTAGGCTGGGAGGGGGAGGTGTGGGCGGGTAACAGAGTGAACATAGAATGACTGCCACAAAGAATACAGGAGGGGGGAGGCATCTACACCTGTAGAGGATACATGAGTTTATCATCTATAGTAAAGGTCTACTATGGTGAATCTGCCTTAACCAGAAGAAAATAAAAGGTGTGTTTCAGGTATCTAGGCAGGGTAGGTTAGATTTATTTTTTCCTTTTAATAATTTTTCACTTTGGCCTGAAAAGTACCCAAAAATTGACTCGCAAACTTCAGCGCCGACTCGCCAACAAGGGTGTTAGTAGACTATCAAATCGACTCTGAAATAGCCCCAAAATTACTTTAAATACAAACATTTTCTCAATATTGAATAAAGATTTCTAGGGTCGGCCTTGTTTTGCTAGGTAGGGTCGGGTAACCTGAAACACAACTTTTGTTGGGGGGGCCTGTCGTGTACGAGAAGGAGGTACATCCGTACATGTATGGCTTGTGTTGTCATGATAAAGCCTGGCCCAGACAGACAGGTATTCACAGGAGTCGATGCCGTTGTTCTGACTAGGATTATGATAGATAAGTACACTTACTGCTGGTGACTGATTTCAGAAGTATATGTGGATTGTAAATGCATTCTTATAGTTGGGGAGGGGGATGTGTGCAATAAACATAGATAACAACCAAAAGAAGGAAGTTGCAAATGCTGTGTAATGTACAACAAACCCTTAAAGTTCGTTATATCGCCCCAGGGGGCTTTAAAATTGTTTCTGACATGGGTGTGTGGCTGGCCCTTTGACAACCCTTACCCTTTGTGAGAGAGCTTTCGGTCAAAAGTGAGCCTTTCTGAGGAGGGATTTTGGGGGAAAAAGCGCCTAGGTTTTAGAATGAGGAGTCGCCCGTGGTGAGAGGGATTTTGGTCAAAAATTACCCTTGTTGCTAAGAATTTTGGTGAAAACTCCAAAATATGACCCTTTTTACATCAAAACACGATGCGGCCCTTAAAAGGTTAATAGTCAGTGATCTAATCTAGCTGCTTCACACTGTGATGTGACTTACAATAAACAGATGAGGCCTACAGAAATATGTCTTTGCTCCTACGCTGACGTATTATTTTCTGCATTTGTTTACTCATAGGCTAAAATGTATAGAATAATGTATAACAGTGGGAAAAAATGTAAGTTATTTCTATACCACTGCATTGCTGGCATTATTAGCTATAATTTGATACCAAAAATGCCAATTTGATATGTGTCCATTTTCATCATATTTCCCATAAAAGAAATGGGGGAAAAAAGAGTTTTCCTCAAAACCTGATTTTTATAATGCGCGCGGTGATGCGTAACCTTTTTTTCTTTTCTGAGCGGCCTTAGCCTAGTCCTTCCATACACCTGCCTTCCTGGAGCCCCGGTCCAGTGGGAGGAGGGGTGAGGTCCAGGGACAAGGCCCACATCAGGAATGTACATGGGGGATAATTGTCATAGGTTGTGTAGCTAACTGAGGCTGACAACTACTCAATAAAACACATGTAGATGTGGGGGTAGGTCCTGTGGTGGGACTGGATTCTTAGGGGAAGGAAACAGAGTCAAAGGGGAGTCCAGGTTGCCTCCAGAATGACTCCCCTCGTTAGGAGAGCCCAGGTCCTCATGTGAATCCCTTAGGTGAGCCAAGAGCTATGTTACTCCCTTAGGTGACTCACTAACGAGGGGAGCCATTCTAGAGGAAACCTGGACTCCCATCCTGACTCGGTTATTTTTCTCTGTGTTCGTATATGGTGAACTAACCCTTGATGGACAGCATAGCACTCTTAATACACTATGTCATTTTGTGGTCATGGTGCATGAATGCAGCTTGTGTGTGGTGGGGGGGTAGTTCACTAAGGCTGCATTCTAGTCAGCATGATGCACCAATGCAGCACAGGCGAGTTGCTCGTGGGTGCTGCATTGGTGCCGGTCCTGCAAATTTTCAATGTTGAAGGACCAGCTACATTTTTGGAGGACCGGGTAGCCACAAATCTGATGATTTCTGCATATTAAGTCCATTAAAAATACATTTTTTTTGTAAGCATTTATGGCCAAATCAGGACAGATATATAGTTTTACACAGTATAATGACATACATATCTCAGCTTTGGAAGCCCAAGTGATTTCTTCTAGTTCAGAAAAGCCTAACAAGTAACATGTGACTGGACATTCGGTCCTGCTACACTTGTAAATCTGCTGGACCGGCGGCATTTTAGAAGGACATTGCCACTGTCCTGCATGTTTTCACAAAGACTGATCATGCCAAAGATGAACATGGAGCCTAGAGGCAACTTAAAGGGTTACTAGGTGGAAGCAGAAGGTAGTTCACACCGCGGGTTATGCAACAACAACAACAACAACAACAAGACCAACAATAACAACAACAACAACAACAACAACAAGGACAAACAGCAATGTACCATGGGGGAACCAGCTTCTCTGAGTAATAGGTAATGATAAAACATGTAATTGTACATAGTTGGACGAAGTCAATCGCAAGGCACTTTGCTATCGATGTATGCATGAGTACCATACTTAATTTATAGCAATGCTATTATATGTATATACCAAAGTTAGCATTATGCCCACGACAGTGGTTTGAAGCTGATATTTGAAGTAACAGCCATTCACAAAATTGAGTACCGGATTTCTGGTGAGATTCTTGTTCCACACACAGACCAGAAAAAAACAAGCTCTCCCAAGGCGCACGTCCTGGCATTTCTACTCAGACGGAGTCATAACCCTGCTACAGTCTGCTAAGCCATTTTGTTGTAATGATGCATGGATGCAGCCCTGGTGAGTAACTCACTCATTTATGCATCATGGTAATGTGTCTCAGTGGATACACTCCCAATGGGTAGTATAATGAGTTACTCATTAGTGCTTCAGTTGTACATCAATTAACATGAAGCCTTTAGGCATCACGTCGTCCTTAAAGGGTTAACTCCACCCCCTTCCTCCTCTCTACCCCCTCCCCTCCCTGCTCACCAACTTTCCATCTAATCCCAGACTCCGCACTCCAAATCTTTGAGCTCTACCAGACCCACCAGACCGTGAACATCGCGGGGGGCCGCTGTGCGTGCTTCCAGATTCCACCACTAGGTGGCCGCATAGTGCTTTAATGCGCTGTGCCCTATGCCGTCATGATGCATGAATGCAGGCCTAGTGAGTTACTCACCAGGGCTGCATTCATGCATCATGCCAATCCTTCAGGTGTCGATGTGCATGCTCCCTGCAGGGTTTAAATGCTGCTTGGAGGCAGCACTTGTTGGCTACTAGCTAGGGCTACATCCATGCATCATGACGGCTCCCAAAAGCACTATGCGGTTCTTAAAGGGCTTGGTAGCCGGTACCAATTGTCTGTTGCTTCTTCCCCGATCTCTTCACGGATCACCGCGCGCCTACCACAGCGCCATCTTTTGTCAGCAGTCACGGCTCTGCCAGAACGGTTTGTAACGGGTTGGCAGCCACCCACGGACGTTGCAGCCGCCCGCCTCTTTTCTTGATGCACTACATCCGGGATCTGGGCGTCTCCTGCTGACCGGAAGCAGCGCACCGGAAGCGGGCCGCGGGTCACGTGTTTGTTTGGTCATGCGCACTATGTGTCTTCATTTTGGTTTGCTGTTCTGTCGGTAGGGGGTGAGGTGGGGTAGGTGGGGTGGGGGGGGGAGTGGGCGTCGTCCGGCAGGGGAGAGAGAGGCCGCTGGTCAGAGGGCGATAAAAGGAAACATGGGTGATAATAGGGGAACTGGTCGAATGTCGTCTGCTTCCCGTGAAATGTCCTTCCGGCAATCTGAAAGTTTGGGAATTGGGGGCTGTCAGGTTAGTTTAATGTTTCTACGACTAGTGAGGGCTACATTCAAACGCGGGATGTTGCCAGCTGATGTTACCGGATCAGCCAATTATGTTGCAAATTCCCGACGGAAATGAAGGAATGCCATGGCTGTTGGTTCCCAAAGTAGAACCATGGAATTTCTAATTCTATGATCAAATCAAACTATTAAAAGCCCTCAACCCTTTAAGGCAAGCATGGTGCTTGAAGCAAGTTGAATACAGCCCTGGTGAATAAATCACCTGCATTTCTGCATAATCCTGAGGCTTAGATACACTCCTAGAGCACTGGCATGATGCACTTATGCAGCAAAACCAAGTTACATCCTGACACTGCATTGATGCATCATGAAAACACATGAAGATGAAGCTGTGCAGTCCTTACACTTAGGTTACAGGGGCAGCCTCGGCCAGCTTCTATCCTATATGGATAGCCTGGGAGCAGGCTGTCATCTTACCCTAATTGACACATTTTGATTATTCAACTGAAGTTGTTAATAATACAGTAGCCCCCAGTCAAATTAATTACCCCTCTAATCGAGATGAGAATCTTTCTGCAGTTCCCCAATACACACTTTACTTTTCGCCACCAAACTGGCACAAAATTCAAGAGAAGGTTTGCCCCCAGCCCATAGTGTAGCTTCGAGGTGGGAGTCCGAGACCGTAACTGGGGTAACCCTGACTTGGTCTGAGGACAAGGCCTGCCAAACCCAACACGAGGCTCATTCCGAGGCAGCCAGACTTAGCAATCCCTCTCTGTCCAAATATGGAGCTAAGGCATCACTCTCCCAGCATAGTCTTGGTGTTGACTCAAACTCAGATGAATAAATCATCATACATCAGCCACAGGTGGCTAAAGACGACGTTCCCAGTAAACAAAAAACGTTATGTAACGTTTCTCTATGGCTCCTTATCATGGCATAACGTTATATAACGTTTAAAACTTTATTTTGACGTGAAACACCGTATTTTTGTTAGCTGGCATGGATTAGGGAACATTCACAAATGACGTCACCTTTATCACGACCAACACAATCCCATTTCCTTCTTATTGCTTGAGTGAAATCTGAGTAGGCTAACATAATTTGGTTACCGGCACCCAAAATCAGACGTCGCCTCAGCAATTACTGCTAAAGTAAGCACCTTAATGTAGTCTAACACTTTACGGGTCACATCGTGCTTTAATGCAATATGCCCTTTTATATCATTATGCATGGATGCAGCCCTGGCGAGTAACTCCCCAGGTGTATTCTCTTGTAATCTGCCAACCTTATGGGGCTGACGAGCTCCTGAAGGGTCGGCATCATATATACACCAACTCAGTCCTGGTGCGTCAGAGGCGTAGGAAGCAAATCTTCACGGGGAGGGGGGGGGGGCAAGGGGGGCCCACTCCAACCAAGTTAAAGCATCGGTTTTTATGCATGATGTATCATATACATGCTTATAGTAGATTGTATGGAAAAGTAGTATTTCAGCCCCCTTTATGTCTGATTTGGGGGCCCGGCCCCCTCTGTCCCCACTTTTGCCTATGCGGGAGAGTTAATGATTAAAAATTGTGTGTATTATATCACAGGTCTTGACAAATTTTGGGGGCCCAAACATATACAGGACCCCCCTTCATGGTGGTTGGGGGGGGGGGCGGGCCCCCCTGGCCCCGGCCCCCCCTGCCCCTCCCCCCTTTTCCTACGCCACTGTGCGTAGGCAAAGGGCAAAATGCATTAAAGCACCATGCGACCCTTAGCCTAGAGGGTTAAGGAAAAATCGTTCTCATGGTTTTCTCTCTTTTACAATTGCATGGGACAGTTTAGTTAAACTATTTTGCAGCATTGTGTCTTTGTGACTGGGAGGGGTTCGCCTTGGCTTTAACCTCAAGGCTTTTAACAGGGATAAAACAAAAATCAAGTTAACAGGAAGCAACAACTCATATTCCAAAATGGTATTCTCAAGTGAGAAGCAATGATTCGGTATTCTTTTGCGATGGAGAAATTGCTTTTGCTTGTTCGCTCTTGCTTTTAGTTTCAGTTTGATCTTCCTTTGCTTGGTCTTAACATTGCTCGGTGGTTTTTACACGAATGAAATACCAATGAAAATTTGTCATTCCAAATTCTATTTCTATCCAAATCGAGGATTAATTATTTCTGGTCCTTGTCATAAGGGATGTAGTGACAGCTAGTAAGAATGTGTACACAGATAAAAGAAACAGCGTCAAAAGAGAGTCCAGGTTGCCTCCAGAATGACTCCCCTCTCTAGGAGAGTCCAGGTCGCCTAAGGGAGCCTTGGTGACTCTCTTGCTGACCTAAGGGAGTCACCTGGGAAAGTCATATGACCCAGAGAGCTATATGAGCTGTAAGGCTCCCTTAGACGACCTTGACTCCCCTAAAGAGGAGAGTCATTCTGGAGGCAACCTGGACTCCCTTTTGACGCTGTTTCTTCTCTCTGTGTATGACACTAGGGTACCCCACCAGTAAACAGTCATAGCATACTGTTAAGAGAAATTGATGTATAGTATAAAATGAAGTACTTCTGGTTTCTAGTAATTTATACTGTAGGTTACACCACATTGTGGTGTAGCTGTGGATCAATCCAAAGAGCCAAGGTTCGAACCCCAGTCAGGCTAGCAGTGCAACAATTTTTTTTTCTTTTTCCCTTTGTCTTTCTTACTTATTTGGAATGTGAATCTACCTATATTAATATAGCAATACCACTCCTTTAATTGAGAGTAGATTTATAAGTCTATTTCAGCTGCATTTCAATAGTTATATCCATTATGCCCAGTGGAAACTTAAACCCACGACCTTCTGTGTGTGGGTTTTATAGTAGCTGAACAGTATTCTATACTGGAAATCAAAAATATATCCTTTTATACCGTAAATCTTCAGTGCATCTTGTTGTGCAGCTACACTAACTTCTGACAGTGCATTGGCAACAACAGTGGGACCAATGTATTTGATTGCCTAGAACCCTGGGGGAAACACACTACCTGGTTGGATCAGATATCTAGGTCAGGAAAGCCTTGCACTCTGCAGGGTCACTACATGTCTTGTATGGGGTGTGTACAAAGGGCCGGTGTATGTGCAATGTCACTTCCAGGTGGGTGAGTGCCTTCCAAGATGGCTGCCAGTAAATAGACTGTATATGTGCAAGCTTCCCTTAGGCCACTCCAAATGATATACTTGTTTCTCATCACCGCACGCATCACCAAAATATCATGAGCATATTTGGTGTCAAATTAAAGCTTACAGTGCAGCAAATATAATGGGCTGGAGGAAATCTGCATAAATCCAACCTTCGCAAATGCTTTATCTCTTGTTTACTAAAAGGAGAATTTGGCTTTCCGAGAGCCTGCACTAATCTATATAGTTTAGGCCTCAGCAAAAGAAAAAAAAGAAAAGAAAAAGCATCCTCATCATATTTCTCATGGCTTAGTGATGAGAAACAAGTACATGTATATATTATTTGGAGTGGCATTATCTAGTGTGTGCTGACTGTACTATAGTATAGACTATAATGGTCCATACTTCTGAATATATTACATCTTTACACTCCCCACTGTTATACCACCCGTTATACCGCATTTGGGTGGAAAGACAAAAGAAACTGCCTGCCTGTATTATACATACAAAAGGTGTTAAAAACACTCGTGTGGCATAAGTTAGTTAAACCACTCCCAGACCCCTGTACTGAGGATAATGGCTTAGTCACGGCTGAGTACACTCATCTGTGACTCATGTACTACATTAAAGCTGCATAATCACCAAGCGTGTCCCATTCATATTTCTAGTACTGTTCTAGTCTACTATGTTGTGAAATGTGAGTGGTGATATTGGCCCTTTAATTATTGATATAATGATGAATTAACATTCCGAAGAATATAGGATACGGTTGGCATTATTACTTGCCAGGGCTGCATTAATAGACCATCAGACTAATAGGGTTTGGTGCGTAAATGCACCATTCTGCCCTTAACCTTTAATGACATGTCAGTAAAAGATATTTGCTGTCATGATTTACCAATGCATCCCGTGAGTAACTCGCCGGTACTGCATTGGTGCATCATGCTGACCCACCAGGAGTGGCTCAATCCCGGATAGGGTCAGCGTCATACTTGATTGCAGCACTGGCGAGTTATTCACCAGAGCTCTATCCATGCATCATGATGACCAAGGGCTTGATGGATTAATTCATTGTGGCATCCTTAACCAGTTAACCCTTTAAGGATGGTATCATGCCGTAATGCATCATGGTCTTGGTCGTAACGTTGCATGAATGCAACCCTAACTCGACAGCCCTGCATTCAAGCATCATGCTGACCATATGAGGTTGAGACATCCCCTAAAGGGTCGGTATGATGCACCAATACAGCACCAGCGAGTTACTTGCCAGGGCCGCATTGGTGCATCATAACGACAAATGTCATCTTTTAGTGACATGCTGTCCTTAAAGGGTTACAGGATTGGCGCCTTCTGTTTGGTCTGGACTGGAGACAGCAGCACCAGGTGCAGGGTAGGTTAAGGTATGACATGGACACTGACATGGTGGACACACTCATTGATCCACAACCCATAACACTGCAACCCACGCTGCAGCACCTGCACTGTAAAAACTGTTGGTTGCCATTTTTGTAGATGTACAGTAGATTCTACTGTCGGTGTACAGTTCATTGTAGGTGAACAGTAGAATCTACTGTAACTCTACAGTAGATTCTACTGTAAATTCATTCTACAGGAGATTCTACTCTAGATCTACAGTAGATTATATTGTAGATCTACAGTAGATTCTACTATGTATCTATACTAACTATTTACAGTGTGTGTAGGGAAGGGGAGGGCAGGAGGAGGGGGAGGGGGAGGGGAAGGGGAAAGAGATGGGGTAGGAGGAAGGTAAGGGTTCATAGAGAAAAAAGTGAGCATCAGGGGGGCCATTCTGGACTCTCGTTAGGTGAATCGGGCAATTCGCGACTCTCCATAAGAGAGATTACCATCCCAGAGTACACAAGAGTTTATAGATGCTCAAAGCCTTGACTGCCTGGGCCTCAACAATTCCTAGACCCTCGTGCAGTCTGGTAAAATTGTACTCATATTGAAAATGGCAACCAACTTTTTACAGTGTAGGCATCTACAATTATGACCCTCTGCAGATACGACAAGAGGTGCATCTAAAAATAGATAAGGACAACATTACCCTAGACCTTGCAACCCCTACATACTGCAAGAGAGGCTCGATTAGCCCTTTAAGGCCAGCATGTCCATTTGTCATCATAATGCACCAACATAGGGCCAGCTTGTAGGTAGCTTGCCAGCATCTATATATTTATATATATATATATATATATATATATATATATATATATATATATATATATATATATATATATATATATACATACAGAAAACCTTCATGCTTCTCATCTAGTAATTGACCCTTCAAGCAGCATAATACATTTATGTATTATGAATGCAGTCCTGGCAAGAATTTGAACAGGGCAAGAATTTGAACAGTGCTGTAACGTGTAACCATACATGGCTGATATACTGCTGAAGGTAGACACAATGCACTAATGCAATGCTGACAAGTTATTCGCTAATACTGCATGAGTACACCATTCCACAGTATTGATGACAAGTGAGGATAATGCCTTGAGGCAGTGTGCCACCATTAGAGTGCTAATGCTGTGTTTATCGATGCTCCACCCACCGCCCCTCCTGTCAGCCCCCCCCACTCCCCCACACGTCCAGCTGGCCTTGATCTCGGTAAGTATCATTGAGCCGGGTCTGGGCGCTGTCCCCATGGAGCCTACCTGCCCTCAGGCTGTCTAGTTATTGCATCAGGACCCCCTCCATCACGGTAAGCCTCCCCCTGCTGCTCCTCCAGGGTGCCACCTGAACATGGTATGGCAGGGTAGCACAGCTGAGCCCCTCCTCCTCTTACCCTTAGTTTACCTTGACCAAGGTGATCATCATGCCTTAACTGCCCATTTCACCTCTTCAGGTGCCTAATTGCAGGCTAAACCTGTTGTGTTCTTTCACTAATGCATATGCTGTTTTTCTCTCTGTTGTTACTTCCCATGTTAATTCCCCTATACCTGCCTGGCTGATTGCCATAATGGCTGCCTGCCTACCTTTCAACAGTAAGTTTAGAACCTTGTCCCCCCATGATAAACTTATTTATTTGAGATCTGGATTTAGGAGTCTGGCATAAGTGCAAGGGTTAGAGTGCTCTTGAAATCCCCCTGAAGAGCTAAAATAGGATCATCTGATAAAACTTAGCTATGCTTAAATATTGTGATCACTTTATCTTTACATGGCAAATGAAAACCTATTCAGAATAGTTATAATTGTATCTATTATTTAATATTCACCAAAATATGGTATCTATAAGCGCCTGTCTAGAGAGAATAGCCCCTGGGGCTATATCACAATAGTGTGGTAATAATACCCTTTTCACAGCACTCACTAGATGTTAGAATAGGGAAATCTGGGCAGATGGTATGCTGGCATAACATAAACAGGCACATGTATTTTTCAATTCTTTGGAAATTGACACACTGTGCTAGTAGATGCTCACTATGCACACAATGGTCCTCAACTGACTCATATTGTCCGAGGAGAGTAGATTCAGACTATAGACCAATGCAGCAAGAAAGGGTGACAGAAAAGGTGTTGATAAAGTTTTTGAACATTTCTGAAGTGTGACTGACAAATATGTAAATATATAACCTCAAAATCCTGCCTTCTAGTATAAACTTTTTGAAAGATAATTCTCTTGTGAATCACCATATACCAAATGATTGCAAATATAGCTATGACAGACAGTGATGAGGATTCTGCTAAATCCAGCGTAAACACAACTTTATTATGAAAAAGTCACCCTTTCTTGATGCATGGGTCTATAGACACGTCTCATTAGGAGACTGGTTATTTAGCCTAGAACCCCTGAGTCCCACAGGCTAGACATAACAATGGCCTGCTCTCCCCCATTAACCCATCTGCAGACACACCTTTTCTCCTGGGTCTAAACATTTGAGTATAGCAGGATGCTTTCAGGTTCATGTTGATTCGTCCATAACTGTATTAGTGGATTATGCTGACCCTTCAGTAATGAACTAAACACATAGCCTAAGGATGATGCATAACAGTGGCAGTGGTGAGCTACTTTTTCATTTATATTCATGCATTGATAAGCCTAGTTTTCAAAATTTTAGAGACAATTAAACTCTGAATTACCTGAATAGCATAAAAATGATTTTACAAGTGCACAGGATACTTTGCAAAATGTTGCAAAATTTCAAATTATGATCCACAAATACTGTGTTAGAGAGTAACTCACTAGCACTGAATTGGTGTTTACTACCAACTACATTCACCCTGTTGCCTGTAAGCTCAGCATGGTATATGAAAGCAGGACTGTCCAGTGACTCCACTGTTTGTATTCATTGCATCAAAATGATGAAGAGGCATAGTGTATCAAAGTGCTATGCTGTCTGATTTGATCTAATAGTACCTGTTGGGAGTAGCTTGCGAGCCCCACAGGTTTAATGGCGTAAGAGAATCTCCAACTCCTGCTATTATCACCCACGTGACCCCCATGGCCTTCAGTCCCCTACATGCATCCCTAAAAGCTTTTCACCAAAAGACTATGTCTTGTTTGCACCGAGTAACCCCCTCAATCACCGTCTTACTACATTCATTCCCTCTAGGACCTCAGGCATTCCGTATTATTCTTCCAACTGGGCTGGAATTCCACTTTCATGCTTGCATGCCTAGACAGTCTGTACTTTACCCAAATTGGGACCAATATTTGGGTCTCTTATATTCCCTGTGTGCCTACAGTGGAGAGAGGCAATGGGGCATGCATGCACACAACACAGCTTGTGGGCTTTGGCATTCAAGTCCTGTTTGACACTGCAGAGGTCACCTTGATGTCACAGTGAATGTGAAAAATGCCTTATTGCTTGATACAAATGGCTATTATTTCATCTTCTTGGTAAAGGGTATGGTTTAGACCCGACTGTTATCAAACAATAAAATGTTGTTAAAGTGTGAAGAGAAAATATTTCAGATGCAATATGATATTCTGAATATCAGAGAGTAGTTTTTTCTTGAAGAAAAAGGCCTTTTCTGTTTGATAAAACTGAAATATTTATTCACATACTTCTATGTTCATATAATAATGTATCCAATCTTACTTTAGCAATAAATCCTTTTTAATTGGAGAGTATTATAGATTGGACTACCCATAACATTATACTAATTAGAGACCTTATTGATATATGAGATAGAGCTAGACAAGAAAGGCTAAACAGGGGTGGAGGAGAGATACAGAAAGATGTGTATATATGTGAAACAGACATTGCTAATTGGTATTTTCGAAAATTATTGATGACATAGTAACATCAGGTTAATAGTAGTAATCAGTTGATTATTACTCTTTAAGGGCCACATAATGCACTTTGACCTTTGGTTGGCATGAAGCATGAGAGCAGCCCTGGTGAGTGGACTCATCAGGGCTGCATGAAAGGTGCATGTATTCATGTACAATGCAGCCCTGAAAGGGTATCTGTCATTCAACGTTTAGCAGGATTGTGAGTAGGTCAGACAATGTCAGTGCCTACACACCAGGAGTCCAGGCCAGCCCCAGCCCTGTGGCATTCTGCTGTAATCTAACTCCTCGTGGAGGCTATCAGGTATTGCTGATGAGCTCCAGCAACCTAAAGCCTCACACACTATGGATGTCCTAAACATTCAAGGCCAGCCTAATGCGCAGATAGACTATGCCCGTTGTGCTCATGCTGCATGAATGCAGTCTTTGTGAGTAACTTGCTGGGGCAGCATTCTTGCATCATGCCATTGATACAACTCCAAGGAGTTGCTATGTTGCACCAATACATTGCTATTGTGTTGTATTGGTGCATCATGACAACAAAGACTGCCTTGAAGCATCATGCCATCCTTACAGGGTTAATACTCAGTTTAATTCCGGATAGCAGTTTCCATTGTGGTAAGACAATGGCTGGAGGCCTGTCTGTGGTATTGCTGGCTGAGATTGAGTTGCTCTTCACTCTATTTTTAGCAGCACCATTGACATTTAGCGCCAACAGTGAGTGCTAGAGAAACTGCCTTGTCCATACACACTCACACTCCTCCTGGCCGTCTTTAGTACCAATTAACCCATTAAGGAAAGCCCAATGCTTTAATGCAACATCCCTCCTTGTAACCATCAGAATCTGCTGAATTCTAGTATCAAGATGACTCTGAGAATGATACAATCCCAAGGGTCTTTTTCATGATGCACTTATAACATAGAGTTACTTTCCTGCAATATGTTGATGGACCATGGAACAAATCAACAGGGAACCTTTAGGCATCATGCCATCACTCAAGAGATAGTTTAATCATTGTGGCTCCGTGCTAATATAGAAGAAATAATATTATGACCTCCTCACAGTATGTGGTAATTCTTTCGCATATGTAAATATGCATAGAGAATCTGGGGCAAAGAAAATATATGCAGGTTGACAGGACAAGTTACACAAGGTCCATGGATAGTATTTGTAAATCTAAGTAACCAAGTAAAGGAGTAAAATAGTGTCATTGGCAGTTGCAATCTTTATCACTCCAAACGCAATTTCAGAATAATTATACTTAATGATAAATCAATAGCATTCCCAGTAATCTCCTATCTATACTCCACTAGGAATAATGAACCAACCTGGGAACAGCGATCAGCATTCAGTGTAAACACAAATTATTAGTGTAAAGGTCAGCTTTTATTGTTGAGAGGGTCTATAGTCACATCCCAAGTTTATTTGTTGCTGGTAACACTCTCTAAGCAGAGTCTTTGTCATTTCAAAGTGGGTCTTTTGAAAATGGTTTTCAGAGTACTGTGGCTCCTGCCAGCATGTTAAAAATAGAGGTATCAGAACAAATAATATTGTATCCATCATGTTAACCCTTTTGCATTAGGAGCAGAAACATTTTGTAAGCAGTAAAAGCATTTCTGTGTGATCTTATCAAAATCACGTTTAGTTCCTCTCCCCCATCAGAGGGGTTAAAAATTGTCTTTCTTTTTATCCCAGACAACTCCCTTTAGCAATAGTATCCGGCAAACCTTTTCACTAAAAAAGGCAAAAGATGTTTGCCACCCCATTCTAGTGGTACAAATGTTAGTTGGTAAGCAAGCAGCCAGGAAAACAAACAATATGTCAATCAGACATGTAGGTATAGGTAAGAAAGGTCAAAGTGTGCTCAGAAAGTGATGTAAGAACTAAGAACAGACAGAAAAACAGAACATGCGTTGGCACAGGCGGACAATAAGGTAAGCCTGCAATTAGGCACCTGGAGAGGGAAATGGGCAGTTAAGGCATGAGGATCACCTTGGTCAAGGTAAACTAAGGGTAAGAGGAGGCGGGGCTCAGCTGTGCTACACTGCCATACCATGTTCAGGTGGCACCCTGGAGGAGCAGCAGGGGGAGGCTTACCGTGATGGAGGGGGTCCTGATGCAATAACCAGACAGCCTGGGGGCAGGTAGGCTCCATGGGGACAGCGCCCAGACCCAGCTCAATGATACTTACCGAGATCAAGGCCAGCTGGACGTGTGGGGGAGTGGTGGGGGGGGGGCTGACAGGAGGGGCGGCGGGTGGAGCATCGATAAACACAGCATTAGCACTCTAATGGTGGCACAGTGCCTCAAGGCGTTCTCCTCACTTGTCGTCAGGACCGTGGAATGGTGTACTCATGCAGCTCTGGTAAATAACTTGTCACCATTGCTTTCATGCATTTTACGACCCTTCAGGAGTTGAATTTAATTGAAATTTATTTTATCTATACTGAAGTTCATAAGATCAATGAGTCAGCAGTGAAGCATTGGTATACTGCATGATTGCAGTACTGGCAAGTTACCTGCTAGGGCTACAGTCATAGATCATGCTCACAAAAGGGCACATTACATAGAGGCACTATGCTAGATGAGGAGTGATTCCTAAGACTTTCTGTAGATGCGTACAAGTAACTAGCTGTTTCTGTGTTGATGCATAATGACTACTAATATACATTCTGGTAATCAAGAGCTAACAGGTACCCTTGTAGAGCAGGTTAAAGAGGCCCTGACATGATAATTTAGGTATTCATATTTGTCGACAATTGTATAAACCAGAGTCAAACATGACTGATTTTGGTAGTAAGGAGTTCACCAAAGCCATGCACGCCATTAACGGCCGGGCTGACCACAGCAGGTGGGCACAGAGCCACAGCAAGCCTCTACCAACACCTCGCCATGTTGCTACGTCATCGACGGTAAGGGTGGGTGGAGGAAATGGGGGGGGGGGGGGTAAGCCATTGACCCACCCACCGACTTTAACTTTACATTGAGGGAGCAACTTTTGCCTGAAGCATTTAGGATGTATATTTTAAGATTGAGTCCATTAAGACAATAATTTCTAGCATAGAGTTTTGTGTTAAAGCTGAACATCCCTAACATTGGAGAAGTCCCTGGGTACCATAAGTCACATAGGGGGTCTGATTATGGCGACTTTGGTATCATGCATACATACCTTCCATGTAGTAAACCATCAAGAATCTAAGCTGCAACATTTACCTCACGTTTGATATCAAATTAAAGCTGGTTCTGATTCGCATGAAAATAGCATTTTCTTGACTATTAAAAAAAAAACATACTGGTAACAAATATGATTTTGGCAATGGTTATGGTTGATATCTCTGCATGGTGAGGAACGAAGGTATTTTTTTAAAGAGTCAATTCTTCACAAAATAATGCAAGCAATCGACAGACAGCATGTTTTAAAAAAAAATTAAATTATATTTTCCAAAAGTTGGTGTGGCCTTAATCCGATTCTGTCAAATTATATCATTCTAATTCCTTAACCCATGAACGTGAATTTTCCCAGGTTTAAATTTCATTGCAGAAGGTGAAAGGTGTAAATAGGAAGAGAATTGTTGGACACAATACTCATATTATGTCAAAATTCGTAATTGGCCTTAAATATAGTTGAAAATCATGATATTATAAAATCTGATTAGGACCGCCCAGTGTAGTAGGTAGGGTTGGTTGACAATAATATAATGCAGACTTCTTTTTTAATTCTCTCCAGCCCCCCACCCCGTGTGGCCCAAATATTTACCTCAAAGGGAAGGATTAATGTGTGATGTCACTTTGATATGGGGAACAGTGTCACGTCCAGTGAGTGTGACTGAGAAAGCATTGGTGAGTGTTCACACCTGGTCCTGGAGGTGTGGAGCTTGACCAGGGGCGGGGTAGGCAGTGGGGGGGGGGGGGGAATCGGGCATCTAGTACAAGCCAGAGGGAGTATGCAGGTGCAGTCTCATTTACTTAGTCGAGTTAGCTGGGGTGACATGCTATTGTGTCAGGAAAAACACTAAATGACATTTATTTCCATGGATTATTAACCAAAGTATATTATCTACATGTAATTTCAAAAGGGACTACTAAGTACTCTATACATGGAGGTGGATGTACCAAGACTATGTGACTATACCTAAACCATTGTAAATCCTAGCCTTAAACTAGTCTAACTGGAGTGGACTACCAAGGAAAAGGTATTTTTATTTAAACATTCCTTTTCAAACATAGCATATACCCGAAAGTACCTCAAGTAATAGACACCCTTTAGGCTACAAATCATAATAAACAGCAGGGTAAGTCGTTAGCTTTATATTCTAGGGTGTTTATGTATGGTATATCTAGGTGGGGAGGTTGACCCATATCCCATAAGCCTTAGCAGCTTTACCGCCGTTTACGTCACTTCCTGCTTCTTCCCCAAACTGTGAATTCCGCACCTGTGCAGCCCGACCCCAGCAGTGGCCGGCTTTGTTTTGCCACACCTCCTGCCGTGTATATCTCTCGGTAATTTAGAGTGTACTGTGTTGATTACTGCTATATTAACTAATAGTTATTTGTGAGCAGTGGGGGAGGTGTCGGGGCCTCTTTAAGGTGGTATGGTATGTGTGGGGGGGGGGGGGTGTCTGGTTGTATCATCTAGACTGTAGGCTCCTGTTGTAGATGTCGAGTGATTGCTCATGCTTTGTGATTGTCAAAGTATGTTCACTCGCCAGGGTGTTGGTAAGTTCATAAATACTATTCACTAATGACCTTCAAATGATATATCTTGAGCTAATCCCCTTTAGTACTAGGCTGGAGGTAGTTCTAATCGATGGCATTACTTCCTTAACCCTTCAAGGATGGTATGGTGCAAGACGGTTCCATGTCCATCTTGTACCAATGTAGCACCAAGAGTAACTCACCAGTACTGTTATCGCTATCATGCCATTCCCTTGGTAGTGTATCTACCCCTAGAGTTGGCAAGATGACATTAGTGCATCAATGCATCATGAGGACAAAAGGTATAGCTCAGAAAAACACTATACAGGCCCTAAAGGTTTAAGATAATTATCAAATGATACCACTAATGGGCCAATTAATTCTAGAAGCTATATGGATATGTCATATGCTTTTTATCTTCGACTTCATAATCAAATCCGATTGGACTGGTAATTTCCTGTCATTGAGTAGAAAAGTCTGTGTAAGGTGAAAATAATACAGACACTAAAGGCTGAAAAATGCTCTATATTTATAAAGGGTTTAGGCCTTCATGTAAATATGAAGTGAAGGCTTTTTTTTGGCAGACCAAAAATGATTTCAGGCTACCCGACCTTACCTAGCAAATCTGACATACATATCCATCTATAAACCATGTGAAATGGAACCAATTCACATCAGAATGGTAGTTTTTCAATCTGTAGTATTTGTACAGCAACATTTCACATTTGTGTGGTAACATTCACTTTATCCTGTGCATCAGCAGCCAAAGAAGCTGTTCCCCGACCAAGGCAAAGTTAATAAATAGTCCAATTTTGGCCTAGATCTTTTCCCATATCTTCCCCTCAGAGCTCCCCTGTTTTATAGTTAATGAAATCCACCCCTCCCCCTCCCCCCTCCCCCTCCCCCACCGGACAGAAATATAATTTTCTTTGTATACAATGTCTACAGGAGAGACATCATTTGGTTAGTGGTTACTCCTTTGTATGTTAGTGATATTTTAAGATGTCAGTTGATTAAAATGAGGCAAAAATTTAATTTGCAATAATATGACAATGAATATTATTTTCAAATAGTTATAAGAAAATTAATATATACTGCAAATACAAATCATCAGACCGAGTAAAACATTGACCCAGCCAATCACTGACGTTGCTGAATCCGAGCCAAGAGCTCAAGCAGTTTATTGAATAAACTATTTATAATGACTGCATGACCCTTTAAGGACTGCATAGTACTTTAATTCATTAATCATTATGATGCATGACTGCAGCCTTAGAAGGCAATTCACCAGTGCTGCATTCAAGCATCATGCTGACCCTGTAGGTTCCAAAAAGTCAGCATGATACATAAATGCAGCAGAAGGGAGCAGAGTCACCAGGGCTTCATGTATGCATCATAACGACAAAGGGGGCAGCACGGTAAAGCACCATGCTGCCCTTAACGGGTTAAATATCCTATTTGTAATCTCTGCCAAAGGGTGTGGGGAAACTAATTTGGGCAGCCATTTGGATCCTTGGTGAGAAAGCTTGATCTGACACATTATCATTAACAATTCATTGTTTTTGAAATTGGTCTGGCGGAGTTGATTATCTGGAAATCTACAGGTGGAAAAGTGCTGAAATCAAATGCTGAATCCTGGCAATATATGTGGCTTGACAATGTTTGATATGATATATCATATCTGAACACTCAATTCCTATTATTGTAAAGGTCAATTTATATACCTTGTTAGGACACATTGGTGGATGAGATGGACGGTGGTACATCCATCTCTCATGTGCCAGATGAAGCCTCAGTAGCCTCATGACTTTTCCCCTCCTGTCGTAGACGTACAGCATAGTTATAAAGGCCAGGCCATCTCGTACTATATAGTAAGGAACATTTGTAACTTGACCTTACTATTTCTTTATATTTTCACATTTAATGGTTAAAATATAAATTACAAGGATGAAACATCATGACGATCATACATGGATATGTGATATGATGAGTTATCATTATCTCATTGCAACACTAGGAGACCACCATCTTGAAAATACCCTAGCTGTTAAGCAACCTGGAGAGTCAGCCAACTTACATTGGTGGAAAATGCAGGTCAAAGTTAGAGATCAACTGTTAATGGATCTGATGCATAGGAGATAATGGTAATTCTTCATATGTCAGAAGATGGTAATCATGGGTAATCATGATGCATGAACGCAGGCCTGGGGCCTGTTACAAAACGAAATTTACATTACGGAACATAATTACGTTATCATGGTTGTTTTTTTTTAATTTACGGGTTTTTTTAAAATTCAGGTTATTGTTTAAAAACTTGCGTAAATATTAGCGTAAATGGCAAATTTATGCTGTGGTAAAAAAAGAGGCTAGTTTACACATTTTTTGCACACTTCCTGGAAAGGTTGTGGGAAAAAATAGAGTCCATAACGTTAAAAATTCGCATCAGGTCAATAAAGGGCATAGCGCCTCATAGCAGTAATGTGCGTGACCCTTACTGGGCTTAGCCATCCTCTTTCTATTGGCCCTAAAAACCACTACATGTTCGAGTATAGGCAGCCCAGATTGACTCACTCATCTCATGGTTACTATGTAACTGTCAGATGCCCGGATGTCAATCAAATTACCCCTATTTAGCGCAGCATGTTGGGGCCACCGCCAGTCACTTAACTCTGTGTGTGACTTAAAGTGCCATTCTCACCAAGCGTTTCCCACTCACAATTCTAGTACTGTTCTAGTCTGCTATGTGGTAAGTGCGAGTGGTGAGAATGCTCCTTTAAGTGTATCTTGGACAGAAAGGGCAAATCTTTTCTATGGCAAGTCGTGCGGGCAAAGTCCTATAGATAAGGCCACTCAAAAAAAAGTGGTTTCACATCACCAAGGTCTGAGAAATCTGACAAGGGCGGCTATTTTTTTATATTTTTTGAGGGTTTTTTTTACTTGCAGGCTAAAATGTATAGGATTATTTACGTTTTTCGTGTCCGGAATTAATTGATCTTCTAAAGTGCAGAAAATGTAAGTGTTATTTTAACACCACTGCATTTCTGGCATTATCAGCTTTAGTTTGATACCAAATGTGGCAATTTTTGTTCACTTTTATCAGGTTTTTCATAAAGAAATTGGCAACAAAAAAAAGAAGAAGCATCCCTCAAAACCTGATTTTTATGATGCGCGCGGTGATGAGAAATGAGAAACCATTTTATCTTTTTGACTGGCCTATATGCTGTCATTATACAACATCCATCCAAGTGCAAACATTTAAAATTCATCGAGGTGCATCATTTCCGACTGACCCCTATCACTATGTATACTAACACATTTACAGGACAATATGGTATTTAATTTTTGTTGTTAATTTAAAGAGAACGTTTGCAAATGACTTCACCTATTTTGGGACCTTTTTAAAGATAACCCCCTCTCCCTTGTCACTATTTTGGGCAAAAGGTATATAAAAGAAATTGTGATCACATTTTGTCGCTAAACCCCACGTCCCAGCCGGTGACATCATTTGTGAACGTTCCCAGATGCTGACTACCAGGACCAGGGTTCTCTTGTTGCTGGTTCGTGGTAAGTGGTAGAGACAGTAGACATGACATGGGTACCAGCGAATCCCTCTCGGCAGAGCTTCTTCTAGTCTTGAAACTCAGCACTCGCTGTGTAAGGCTAATTCCCACCTAACAAAAATACGTTATTTTAACTCAAAATAACGTTTCTAACGTTGTATATCGTTATGCCATGATGAGGGGCCATAAAGAAATGTTATATAACGTTGCATAACGTTTTTCTGTTTAGTATTGATGAAACATTCACAGGAAATTGACTACATTAAAACATGTCCTGTGGAATTAGTTTATAAATAATTGTCCATGATTATCCCATGACCACTTGTATAACTTTATTATTCGCAGGTGATCTTCGCCCCTGACATAGTATCCATAATATATGCCATAGAATTACCAGTTACTTGTTAGGCTAAAAATAAAGGTGTTATTTCAAGTAATTTTTGGGCTATTTCAGAGTCGATTTGATAGTCCGCGAATCGACGCTGTTGCTGGCAAGCTTGCAATTTTTGACTACTTTTCAGGCCAAAGTTTAAAAAATATATATTTTAATTCTTTTTTTAGATGTAACCTACCCTATCTAGATTTCAGACTATGTAACCTGAAACACACCTCTCTGTTTGGCCTTATGTGGAGGTCATAATTATTATAATTTCTTCTGTATCAACATGGTACCACAATACAATTTCAACCATCCCTTTACCGATAGCATGTTGCCTCAAAGCTTCATATCTATTTGTCATCATGATCCACAAACATAGGGCTGGTACACTAATACTAGTCTTCGGCTTCCTATACAACCATTCTCTCAGTCACTGTAGCCTAACTAAGTTAGTTATTTCTTGGCTCCCTATGGCTCAGTCTCATGAGTTTGTAACAATTCAAACGTTTTTGACCGGGTGTAGTCTTTGACCGGGTGTAGTCTTTGACCGGGTGTAGTCTTTGACCAGGCAGCATTAAAATGGCAGAAATAAGGCATATGTAGTAAGAAAAGTGGGGAAATAGTGCATCCATATATTGATACACATTTATAGCAAACATAAGTCAATTTTGTTATATTCATATACTGAGCATACTATACATAGTAGAACATAATATTATTATTTCCCTCTGCCCGGTCAAAGACGTCACTTTATATATAACCTTGAGTTTAAACAGCTTCACTATGCATACACCCAGTCAAAGACTACACCCGGTCAAAGACTACACCCGGTCAAAGACGGTTGAATTGTTACAAAGTCATGAGACTGAGCCCTATACGACCAACCTATGTTAGTTAATATAATTTTCCAGGTTGGTCAGGACTGACCAATTCACCTTAGTCTTCTCCATTGCAATGAGCTTTAGGCCAAGTCCCTTCGAGTTAGGCATTAGCCATATGTTGTTATAGTACATGGTCATGCCTGACCAATGTCCCTATGAATAACCTGGGATAGCCAATTCAGACTAAGGGCCAGAAGCATAGTGCATTAAAGCACTGTGCTTTGCTTAAAGGGTTAATTGGTATTAAAGACGGCCAGGAGGTGTGTGTATGGACAAGGCAGTGTCTCTAATACTCACTGTTGGTGCTAAATGTCAATGGTGCTGCTAAAAATAGAGTGAAGAGCAACTCAATCTCACCCAGCAATACCACAGACAGACCTCCAGCCATTGTCTTACCACAATGGAAACTGCTCTCCTGAATTGGACTGAGAATTAACCCTGTAAGGATGGCATGATGCTTCAATGCAGCATTTGTCATCATGATGCACCAACGCAGCACACTAGTATGGTAGGTATGATGCATGTATACAGCGCTGATGGGTTACTTATCAGGGCTGCATTTATGCACCTTGATGACAAAGGGCATAGCATATTTAGGCACTAGGCTATCCTTAAAATCTTCAGGACATCCATAGTGGGTCAGGCTTTAGGTTCCTGGAGCTCATCACCAATACCTGATAGCCTCCACGAGGAGTTAGATTACAGCAGAATGCCGCAGGGCTGGGGCTGGCCTGGACTCCTGGTGGGTAGGCACTGACAATGTCCGACCGACTCACAATCCTGCAAGGCTTTAAACAACACAGACATTGAGCAATACTAATCCTAAAATTATCAATCCCTTAGCCTTGCTTTTGTTATTATACTAACATCTAGTGTTATCATTAAACAACTTTCTGATCAATATTGGGTGTATCATATCTCATTTGCAATATTTTCTTTTAACGTCTCGCTGACATTTCTTTGTTCAATCATAGTCCGGTCTAAACCATAACCTTTACCTAAAAGAAGAAACAGTATTGATTTGCATCAAGCAATAAGGCTGTTTTTCATGTGACCTCTGTAGTGGAAAACATGACTTTAATGTCAAAGCCCACAAGCTGTGTTGTGTGCATGCATCTCCCATCATTGCGCCATCCACTGTATAGGTACACAGGGAATATAAGAGACCCAAATATTGGTCCCAATTTGGGTAAATTACAGACCGTCTAGGCATGCAAGCGAAACGAAAGCGGAATGCTAGCCCAGTTGGAAGAATAAGGCCTGTGGAATGCCTGAGGACCTGCAGGGAGCAAATGGAGTAATGGCAGTGATCGAGGAGGTTACTCGGTGCAAACAAAACATAGTCTTTTGGTGAAAAGCTTTTAGGGGCGCATGTAGGGGGCTGAAGGCCATGGGGGTCACGTGGGTGATAATAGCAGGAGTTGGAGATTCTCTTACACCATTAAACCTGTGGGGCCTTGAGGTTGCCCTCAGTAGGTGTTATTAGCCCTTATAACGCAGCTTAGAACTTTGATGCAGTACACTTAGGCCAAAAAAAAAAGGTTTGTTTCAGGTCACCCGACCGGCCCTATGAAAACAGGGCCGACTAAACATTTTTTATGTAATTTTGAAGAAATGTCTGTATTTTTGCCCTTTTTCGATCAATTTTAGGGTCTTCGGTGAGGCTGGCTGGTACTTTCATGTTTAAAAAAAAAGTTTAGAAAAAAAAGTTTGACCTACCGACCCTACAATTTTTATCGATGTTACCTGAAACAAACCCTTTTTATGCCATGATAGATGAATACAACATCAGCAATCAATAAAACTATTTCTAAACTTTAAAAAAAAGTTACCTGCCATGGCTACTATGATGCATCATACCAACATTTCAGGGTTGGGATATGCATTACTCGCAAAGGGTCAGAATGATGCACCGATGCGATGCCAGGGAGTAACTCACTGAAACTGATTGCGATATCAAAGAAGGATTCAATTAAATGTTTATGCCATAACAGACAGAAGATACCAATGTATCCCAACAGTCTATAAAATGACTTTTATCAACACTAGGAATTGAGTGTTCAGATATGATAATTATATCATATTGAACAATGTCATGCCATATATATATCCCCATGGTTATACGCTTTGATTTCCTTGGTTTTTAACCTGTAGATACTCTGGATATCAACTCTGGCAGACCAATTTCAAAAACAATGAATTGTTAATGGAAATGTGTCAGATTGAGTTTTCTCAACCAGAATCCACATGGCTGCCCAATTTAGTTTCCCACACCCTTAGGCAGATGGTACAAATAGCTTTATTTAATACTTTAAATACCACATAGTGCTTTAATGTGCCATGCACTTTGTTATTATGATGCATAAATTCAGCCCTCAAGGGTCAACACTCTATGGCTACATTCATGTGTAATGCCTACCTTTTGGAATCGATTAGGGGGAGCATAATGCCTGGATGTTGAGTTACCCCTGTAAGGCTGCAGTCATACATCAGGATGACAAATGCATTAAAGCACCATGCAGCCCTTAAATGGTAAGCCAGACATCATAAATAGCTTTATTCAATAAATTGTTGCAGCTTTTGGCTTAGATTCAGCAGTATGAGTGTTTAACTCAGTTAAGTTTTTCCCTCTCTGATGGTTGGCATTTCTATCATGTATTTCTCATGCATATTACAAAATAACAGCGATCGTCATGTTATTGTACATGTGAATAACAATTTTTGCTTGATTGAAGTGATGTGATTTGTACTATAAATGTCACTAACATATACAAAGTATGAGCCAAATATTTATTTTGATGGCTTAACAAAATATCTGTTATGAATCTGGAGAATTCTGAGGAAAGAATATTTGGGGAAAAGATTGATGCCAAATTGGACTATTTATTTTTTTGACTAGAGTGAAGGGGCAGCCTCAGCCAAAATGATAGTAATTGTGAAAGAGTTTTAATTGTATCACAAGAGCTTCATGCATCTTTAAAAAGGGTTTAGACTCAAGATGTCTGTGTGTTTTACAATAAGAGATTACCAAGACGATTTCTATATATTTACATACAGGCAATCCTTATAAATGCTAACAATTTGACACTCAAATTGAGATTAAAAGTCATTCCATACCTCTATTGAGAATTTTATATAAATTGCATTAATAATTATATAGTATACTGTACCTTATTATCCCTAGAAGTATCTTCTTTTACTCCTTGTTTATCATAAGAGCATTCATTGTCCATAATAGTCCTTTGAAATCTAACAGCCTTTGGGTGCCACAGAACAGTGCTGATAGACACATAAAAGGTAAGAAATACTTAGTGGCAGACATAAAGTATGATTAATGATACTGCATGGTGTGGCATAATATATCATGACATGTATAGCATAATAGGTTGTACCTGGTAGGGCCAAAAAAAATAGGGTTTGTTTCAGGTCACCAAACCGACCCTATCAAAACAGGGCCGACCCTATGTTTTTCATGCAATTTTGAAAAAAATTGTATTTTTACCCTTTTTTGGGTAAATTTTAGGGTCTTCAGAGAGGCAGGCTAGTACTTTCATGTTAAAAAAAATTCGACCTACTGACCCTACATTTTCTTGCGATGTTACATGAAACAAGCTTTTCTTTTTGGCCTAGGCCTATTCCACAAGCCCTACGGATATAACCCTGTTTTCATCGCCTATTTATAAATGAAATATAATGTTGCTTTGGAAATTGATTCATTAGACAATTTATCATCATGGTATAAGAACATAACCATTGGAAGTCTATAGCTTTAAAATGATGGTCGTCAAATAAACCATTATGACAAGGAAACACTCCGGAAGGGTCGCATGATGCATTAATACAGACCTATCGAGTAGATGTCATGGCTAGGTAGTATGTGATGTTTTGGCCACCTTTGAAGGGTTAAGGAGTATTCACAGGGTAGCCAAAAAACACACCACTCTCCCATAGACCAGGAGTTCTGTAAATATCCCAAACCTAAGATTTTAATGCTTACCAATTATCAATCTTACATCCATAATTGTTGATGAGGTTCATCACTGTCTATTGTAAAGACCTCAATTAGGCCCCCCAAAAAAGGGTTTCGGAAGTTTTTTTATCTTTTTCATATTCAGGCCTAAGAAACAGAAAATATATTCGGAAATTGCAGAAATGCCTTGCAGACTGGGGCCTGGGCTCATTGGTCATTAAGTTGACTCAAAAATATCCCCAAAAATGCAAATGATAATTTTTTTTTCTATTTTTAAGTTTGGAGATGTGGCTCTGCCTTGCTATAGGGGTTGCTAGATAGGGTCTAGTAACCTGAAAGACCTTTTTTTGTTTGGACTGATCTGAGGTGGCTTCACATCGTATGCACATGGAGGCCTATATTATATATAGGGTGTCTTTTTATACAGATTAGTTTGAGTCTCTAGTGGCTGTGCTGTTTTTACCTCACATAGCCGCTGCTATGTAATGACGGAAAATACCAGTCCAATCGGATTTGACTACGAAGCCAAAGACAAAAAGTGTATGACAGTCCCACATATCTTTTTGAATTGATTGCCCCATTAGTGGTATCATGCATTTGATAATTATCTCACCCCTTTGAGGGCTGCATAGTGTTCTTCTTAGCTATTCCCTTTGTCATCATGATGGATTGATGCAGTCCTGGTGGGAAACTCACCAGTGCTGCATTGATGCATCATGCTGGCCCCCGGCGTTGATAAACTCCCAAATGTATGGTGTGATTTACCAATGGCATTGATGCATTGGTACAGCATTTTAACTAACAAAAATGGCGCCTTCCTACATGACGCCACCCTTAAAGGGCTAAGGATTTGAATTTATAAGTGGAAGTAATGACATCGATTAGAACTACCCCAAACCCCAAATTAAAGATGATTAGCCAAAGATGTACCATTTAAAAGTCATTATCGAATAGCATTTATTCTATAATGCTTGCTTTCTGGTATCATCTGGCTTAGAACTTTAATAGAAGACCTTTTTAGTATAAACGGAGTAAGAGGAAAGGGAGGTAGGGCCATAATGCTTATAGGGAGAGGATGAGGCAAGCAGGCAGCAGGCTGAGCAAAATACAGGTACAGAGAAAAAAGAGATAGAAGGAAGGAAAGAAGGAAGGAAGGAAAGAAGGAAGGAAAGAAGGAAGGAAGGAAGGAAGGAAGGAAGGAAGGAAGGAAGGAAGGAAAAGGGGAGGAAGGAAAGAGAGCGGCTTATTATGAGAGAAAGGGCAAAGGGGGGGGGGGGAACAAGAGAAAGGGGGGACAGAGATAGAGAGAGATCATGAGAGGGAGATAGACAGAGTCGAAGAGACAAATTGAGAGCCAGAGCACACAAGAACGAAAAGACAGACACACGGAGACAGAGCAGCAGAGAGACAGCGAAAGAGAGACCGACAGACAGACAGGCCGACAGACAGGCCGACAGACAGAGAATGAGAGACAGGATATGATAGAGAGTGATAAGGATATAGAGGGGTAAACGTGCCAGAGCAAGAGAGATGGACAGAACGAGAGCAAGAGAGACAGAGGCGTGCATAAAGAGACAGAGACTGAGGGGGCTGGAGGATATACTTGTAAGGGAAGTGAGCTAGTAGGATATGATGAGGGTAGGTGGGTGGGGGGTGAGTAAGTAGGTGCATGGGGAAGGGGGTGTCAAGTTGTCACCTTTGCCGCCTTAGGATTGTGACATCTGATATCAGTAACATGGAGCTAGAAGCACCAGAACGCCGCCCGCTAAGCTCCACCATAGGATAAAAAGACCTTTAACCCTTTAAGGGCCGCATAGTGCTTTAATGTGCTATGCCATTTACCATCATGATGTATCGTTATAAACGCAGCCCTGGCAGGTATTTCACCAGTGCTGCATTCTTGTTTGATACCGACTCTACATGATTGATGCACTACTGGCGAGTACAGACATGTAGGTGCCAGGCCTGCATTCATGCATTGTGACGACAAAGGGCATGGTGTATTAAAGTGCTATCTGCCCCTAAAGGGTTAAGTCACTTGATGTCTCAGGCTATATCTGCTAACTGTGGTCGGTTGCTATGACAACGCATTACTGACGGATTGAAGGCGTTGCTTTTTGCCTGGAGGAATTTTGTCACCCCACCCCACCCCTCCCACAAGGGGGTGGTGCACAAGCCTTACCCACATACCAACAACTAATAGCTACAATCTAAATGATGTTTTACTTCATATCATAGTGTCATCATTACTATATTCTCCATGTTTTGGCATACTATCTCATTACATGCATATAGGTTGTATGTGTACATAAATTGGTCAGATGTTTCTGCCATGGATTTTTCCTAGTGTACTTACTGTAAATGTGGATATTTTCGCGCTGTACATATATTCGCGAATTTCGCGGAAATGAGAATCCGCGAATATATGTATAGCGCAAATATTTATCCTATGTGGTTAAAAAACTATAATATACTAAATTTTCTCCTATATAATTCTCTTCCAGTCACTTTGTTCTAGTGAGGGTTAAAACCATGTATTATATATAGGTTTTCATTGGGACTATCATGATTGTTTTGTAGTTGTAATCATTCTAAAAGAGACATGACAACGATGAGGCAAAAGACAAATTCATATTTGATATGGCTTACAAATATTATTTTATTGCTACAAAAGTATTCTGTGTGAGAGCACCCTTTTTATACACCAAGTCTCATTTGCCACAACCCTCCCTAATCCCAAAGCCGTACCAAGGTCCCTAATCCCCACGACTCATCCCACGGCCCCTCAACCCTTAGGTGTAGCAGAGTGCTTTAATACACCATGCCATTTTGCAGTCATGATGTATGAATCCAGCTCTGGTGAACCTACTCACAAAGGCTGCATTAATGCATCGTGATGACCCAATGGAGTAGGGTCGGCATGATGTATGAATGCAGCCCTGGCGAGACGACTCGTAAGGGCTGCATTTAAGGTCATATCCCATTAAAGCGCTATGCTGTCCTTGAAGGGTTAATCAATGACACTTGTATGAGACCATATGACATCCTCCGGCCAGCCGTGCCAGTATCTGGTATCCAACTCTTTGCCAGAAACCAGCGAAAACACCTTGTACCCGCGAGCAACCAGCAGCGCCAGCACTCGGCGCACCAGCGCTTTATCCAGAGACTCGTGGGAGTCTGTGACGTAGAAACTCCTCATTATCACCCACTCCATGAAGATATGCGGAACAAAGATGGCGTCTAGAAGTTTTTCCGCGTGCAGAAACGCTCTATGTTCCTGCCCCTGAATGTCTAGTTTTAAAAGAGCCCTTTTGAAGGTAACCTTCGGGAGGAGATCATCGAGAAATAACGAAAATGCCTTATTTGGGCATGTATTGTTCGCAGTGACCTCATTTTCGGTTTGAAAATCGTCTGCTGAGACGTCATTTTGAACACGGACGTTGCCTTGGTTGTCAGGCGAACCAAGGAGACATCTTTCCCCTCTGGAGTCAGAAATGACGTTTTTGAGGACGTAGATTTTGTCCTGGACGCCCGCCATCTTGGCTGCATGACGCATGCGCCGCAGGGAGCCTTCCCATGGTTCCACAGCCAGCACTTGGTGGTGGGCCATGGCGGCTACTAAGCTGTACTGACCAAGGTTGGCGCCAACGTCGATGACGCCCAGGGAAATGTCGTCTGCTAGAAACGCCTGGAAGCGTTCCATGATGTGGCCTTCCCACACGCCTAGGGAGCGGATTTGTTTTGACACGTAAACGTCCTTGTCATCTGGATACAGACAAATCGGCACCTTTTGGCGCACTTTTAGAAAAATGCAGTCAAAATCATCCTGATCTTTCCAGCTACCTCTCATATCGTATTTAATATACACTGGGCGTTTTGTGGGCTGGGTAGCTATTTTATTTGCTTCGGAGTCATATTTCTCCCGTAACCTTGTCACTCTAGCTTCATCCCTTAATCTCGACCTCTCCCTGTTGCTCATCATACGTTTTGGTGACGTCACCATTGGTTGTGTAGATCTAGATGACTCAGCACTATTATCTGCCTCAACCTCCCCCCAGATCCAGTCGTCATGTGGGTTGCTGTCAGCTTGGGGGGCTTTATTCACTGGGTGGTCTTGTAGCCAGTTCTTTAGTAAGTCTGACACTTGTTCCTGGTCTAGCTTCTTCACCTCAGGGCTCTGCAGCAACACTTGTGTCATAAAATAAACAATCCCTGTCACAGCCAATAGGGAGACGCATAACAAAAACCGCTTGGCCCTGGGCCGCCATCTCGATGTTTTCTGTCGTGTGATTGGTGGTTCTGCTACCGGCAACGCCGCCATCTTGACGCGGATACTTTATCATCGTCACCTGCAAAGAAGAAACACAAAGATGTAGGCATTTTATGTTAAGATTATAAAAGGATATTTTCTATGTTCAGTTTATATTTAGCCAAGGGACCTGTCTTGAATATAGTAGCAATATGCCATTGGTAAAAGTGACAGTATTATGTCTTACAATGTATACCTGACCTGATTGGCAACTGAAAGTGCTGAAAGAACAAGGGTCTCAAAATCAGTGTGCGTACTGCTTCGGTCAGTGCGCACACATGAATGTGCCCCTACATGGGTAAAAATTGACACGGGCGACACGGCGACACGGCCCCTTTAAAAATCGACACGGGCGACACAGCCCCTATAAAAATCGACGGACACAGACCTTTTTTTTAGGCCCTAGTGTATTCTATATGGATAAAAATCGACACGGCGACACGGCCCCGTTGCTAAAAATGGACACGGCGACACGGTCAATTATGTGGGTACCCATGTAGAGGCACATGAATATTAGAGATCATTCGTTTTTCTATCTAAAAAGTATCAATAATTTCGCAACCTTCGTATATCTAGCATTAGAAAAATAGGAACGACCTTATTGGAAGACAATTGTACATAATATATTTGAGCATTCGAATCGTGGTGATTCTTGGCAATTTGTAAGGATATCTAGAGGAGAATTCCCACCATGCCTGTGTATGAGGGTCTTCTTATGATTGGATATGTGTCGATATTAAGGTGGATCGCTACCCTTTGATTTCATGGAAGTTTTCAACTTTTTTTCTCATTTTCAGAAAAAATTAAAATTCTTTAATTTTTCAAAATTCTGTATTAAAAGAAGTAGCTCGGGACCCCCTATTTTTCTTTGCATTTTTCAATTCTATATGATCTAAACTGCCTGTAAACAAAAAATTGCGAGATTCTGTTAACTTTCAGTGACTTTGACCCAAGGGTAGCGACCCACCTTAAGTGACATATATGTTGCAGCCAATTTCAACAAGCCCCCGTGTTAAAGGATATGATGTAAACAAGAGGTATCAATCATTGCCTTCAATTGTTTTTTAATTCTCACTTCAATGATGTCCCTATCTAGTAGTGCACCAATATTAATCCCTCATATTGAACCTACTAATGGACCGCAGGTTGTTTGGTTTTCTAAAATGATCTTGATATTAAGGGTCGCCTTTATAATAATGTATTATGACACTACTGTGTAAACGGTCCACAATGTCACCCCACCCCAAGGTCTTGGTGTTGGGCGACACTCGTTAACCATTTAAGTACGCATGTCTCTAAAAGATGACATTTGTCGTCATGATGCACCAACGCCCCAGCGAGTAAATTGCCGGTGCTGCATTGGTGCATCATGCCAACCCCCTACAGGAGTGTCTCAACCCGTAGGATCGGAATGTCACTTGAATGCAGCATTGGTGAGTTACTCACCAGGACTGCATTTATGTATCATGACGAGCAAGGGCATCATGTAGTAATGCATTATGCCGTCCTTAAAGGTTTACCCATTTAAGGATGTCATAATGCTTTAAAGCGTCACCCTCACATGTAGATACTTGTTGAGTATGGCGCTTTAATGAGCTATACCTTTTGTCGTTATGAGGCCCTGGGGAGTAACTCGCCAGTGCTGCATTCAAGCATCACATCAACCCGATACGATACATGAATGCAGAGCTTGTGAGTTTCTCGTAATAAAACATGATGACAATGGATAGAGTGCATTAAATTACTATGCGGTCCTTAAAGGGTTAAGTGAAATCAATGTTAACTGGTTTCTTGTTGACCCAGCCCGAGTGATGTGTATCCCGCTCATATCTCACACCTTTAGACATGGGAGTAGGCCTGGGGCGTGTCCCACGCGGGAAATGACCACATTGAATTTTTTTTGAACAAATTTAAACTTTATTTGCGAGTTTTATAAGGGTACCGGTACAATATGTTTCACGTTCCCAACGTTGCCCGTCATAGACGAGTTACAATCAGTATTTCTTTTCCAATAAAAGCCTGTCATAGCTTTGAGTAATAACATGAATTTACATCAGTATATTGAGACATATTACCATGAATATTATTAGAGGACACATCATATCTATGTACTACAAATAAAGTTAGTGTCGTACCATCAGCACGCTGTTGTTACGGTAGCTGTTGCTTTCTTGTCTTTTTAAAAGTACCCAGAAATTGGCTCGTGCACTCCAAGCCGATTTGGCTAGCCTTGCCATCTGGTCACAACTGCTTATTTGCATATACTTTTACCATTTTCGCTCTTGAATGGGAAATGTATAGAAGCAGAGCAGAGCTATCACAGGAGGGTGGTCTGAGGCACAGGACCCCAGTGTAGGTGAGGCAAAAAAAATAAAAGGTATGTTTTAGGTTACATGGCAAGAAAGAGTAGGGTCGGTAGGTCGGATATTTATTTCATTATATTTTATTTTTTAAACATGAAAGTACTAGCCATCTTCAGTTTAAACCCTAAAAATGGCCCAAAAAGTGTAAAAGTATGAGATTTTCTTCAAAATAAGGCAAAAAACAGATAGGGTCGGCCCTGTTATCAAAGGGTCGTTCGGGTGACCTGAAACAAACCTTTTTTTTTTATTTGGCCTCAGCAGTCACCGCGCGTCATCAAAAGATGGTGGGCAGTACCTGTCTGTAATATACTGACCGCGGCCCAGTCTGAACTTGCCACTTGGACACTGCTGTGACAAAGTCCATCATATAAGGGTATGTCTAGTTCCTCTGTATCTATAGCCGAGTTGGTTCCACTGCACGAACGTTTACATTTACAAGGGTTTTACAATTGATGTAAAGACTGTATTTACAGACTATTACAACTATTTACAACAGGATTTCCCTCAAATGTAAAGATTATCAGGATCGATCTTTGTATAGGGTTTAAATGCCTGATCAAAGGTCGTAATGGCTGTATTGACAGAATTCTGTCCTCGGAATATCCCGCGAGATTTAGCCAGGTACGCTACTCCAACAGACTATAATGGAATAAGCGACGTCCCGTGGGCAGAGCCAATTTCTCAGGAGGTTGCCTGTGTCTGTGCAATATACAGTAGTCGTTGGAGAAAGGCATGTTGGTTCATACCCCGGGTTGATACCGAGCTTTCGGTAGTATATCAACCCTGTATGGTGGGCATGATGCCTTATGACGACAGAGTGCATATACCAATAAAAGGGCCCCAGACAGGTAAAATTGACATATTGACATGAGCCTAGTGACAAGGGACAAGACCTATTTCTTAAAATCGACAAATGACATAGGCATTCCTTAAAATCGACAAGTGACATGAGGGCTGGTGACATTTTTACAGTGTTGGTGACATGGGACAAGACCCATTTCTTAAAATCGACAATGGGCATTGGCATTTCTTACAATCGACAAGTGACACGGCAACCCCCCCCCCCCCCACCATCTAGGGCCCAAATAAAGCATTAAGGCAGTATGCGGTGTATAAAGGGTTAACAGTACCTGCCCGACCATACCTACATCAAACACATGTAGCATCCCCGACCTTATCACACAGGACGGGGGGGGGGGGGTGACACCACCCCTCCCCTCCCCTTACCTACACCCCAGTGTTAACCCTTTAAGGACGGCATGTCGCTAAAAGATGACATTTGTCATCATGATGCAGCGATGCAGCATGGGCGAGTAACTTGCCCCCGCGCTGCATTCGTGCATCATGACCACCCTTTGGTGTCTCAAGCATCTATGGTCTGCATGATGCTTGAATGCAGCCCTGGCAAGATACTCTCCAGGGCTGTATTCATTAATCATGACGACCAATGCATGATGCATTAAGGCATGATGCCGTCCTTAAGGGTTAACCCTCAAAAGCCTCAAAAACTCAGGTAGATATATGTCTTTATAATGCACCACTGCAGCGCTGGTGAGTACCTTGCCAGTGCTGCCCCAGTGCTGCATTCTTCAGGAGTCGAGAATATCAACCCCATAGGGTCGTCACAATGCATGAATGCAGCGCTGGTGAATCTCTCACCAGGGCTGCATTCATGCATCATTCCAACAAAAGGGCAAATCGCATTAAGGCACTATGCTGCCATTAAAGGGTTAAATATTGATCTTGTCCCAGACCTCCATACTCCCCAGAGCTTCTCCTCACCCCCACTAGACGGCGTGGCAGTGACCTTGACTTTAACCTTGGGACTGCGCTATGTTGTGAGGACACAGTGTCGTGGCGGGTGGTTCACTCCGCGGGGTCTTCCTTTGGAGTTTGTTCTATTGATTTCCTGTCCGGCTATTCTGGGTTTGAAATGCTGTAAATGGCATATTCCATAAGTAAATGTAGGTTGAGACCCGGCCTTGTGGACATTGTGAGCGGGGTATTAAAATGGGTCAATTGTTCGCGCACTGTTCGCGTGATAATACAACCTGTTTTGTCCCTGACATAAGAACACTCCATTAGAAGAAAATCACCTAATGCTAGAACATGCATTCTATAGAAAATAAAGTAAACAGATTTATAAGAAATAATCCGCCACCCGCAACCAGTGTGTATCTTCTTTTAAGAATAAGTTCAACTTTTATTTCCAATAAGATTCCATAAGTGTATAAAATATAATTTTTTCAATGTTCATTGCCTCTCCAGTATCAGCAATTTCCTATATAAAACATATAAAATGGGGTCTAGATAGACAGGGGGGGTCGCACGTTGGCATTTTGTGTCGCCTCTCGATATCAAGAAAAGGTGGATGTCGCATGTCACTATCTCTTCATTTCCTCCAGACCCTGTGACTAGACCTCATGTTCCCTGTTGAGGTCATGGCACCGTGTTGATTTAGGGGTCATATGTGAGAGTAGGGGAGTCTCTGACCGTGTTTGTTGATTCTCTGCCTCTCGACCAATCAGATACCATTCTGACATGGATTGACCAATCAGCGTACAGCTCACTGTTGATCACATGACATGGCAATGTGATTGAACGTTGAACCCTAGTCTGTCCCTGACTCTATTGGATAGTGGAGCTAGTTGGACCCCAATGTGTGCATGGCTGCTATTGGCCAGGCTATGACGCTGACGTCATTACTAGGGATTCCCTATTTGTGCAGTTTGGGATCTGGAGGCTTTCCCCAGAAGAATGTGCAGGTGGTTAACTGTACCTATTATATAATCGAGGCAGGGAAGACTACGTTGAACCCTTTAAAGGCAAAACGCTTGCTGTCCTTGTTGTAACAGTCAGACCTGAGCGAGCATCGGCGAAGATGATGACGATGATGATGGTGATGAGTAACTCGCCGGGGCTGCATTGGTGCATCATGCCGACCCTTTAGGAGTGTCTCAACCTCATAAGGTCGCCATGATGCTTGAATGCCGCCCTGGCGAGTTACTCGCCAGGGCTGCATTCAAGCATCATGGCGACCAAGGGCATGATACATTGAGGCATTATGCCGCCCTTAAAGGGTTAATGCAGCCCTCGTGCGAGTACCTCTTTAGGGCTGTGTATATGAATGCATCATGACGACAAAGGACATATAACATTAAATAAGTATATGTTACCTTTTAAGAGTTAAAAGATGACACTGACCATTGTGATACATTTCTGCTGACATGGATTTGCTTCATACAGTACCCGACTGTAAATTGTCAAGTAGATGTCATTCGGAATCAATTAAATTTAAAAGTCAGGCCTCTTTTCCTATGAACTATTCCACATAAAGATTAGCTGGAATACCATACAAAATTGATGCTTTAATAACTATGTCTTTTCTCAGAGTGATCTATATTCTTAATTAATTGAAATTGTTCCCTTTGGGCTGAGTAAATAGCCTCACATGCTGCGTCAATTATTACCCGCTCTCAGATGTCAGCTTCCATCTCCTAGCGTTAAGAGTAGATATGGCATTTCATTTCCCAATATCAATATCTCCAGAGGCCACACAGACGCGCACTTATATCATCAAATGTTAACGCTTTATGGGTCGCATAATGCATTAATGTCTATGGTCGGCATGATGCATGGATGCATCCCTGGTGAGTAACTCACAAGGGCTGCATCCATGCATCATGCTGACCCTTCTGGAGTGTGTAATCCCAGTATAGGGTTCACATGATGCATGCATGCAGCACTGACAAGTAACTGAGTTACTCACTAGGGCTACATTCATGCATCATATTGACACATAGCAAAATTCATTAAAGGACTATGCAGGCCATAAAGGATTAAGGGAACAATATTCTCTTACATAAAGAGATAGGCTGGTCTCCTCTCCCTTCATTGAGTCTGTGCCCTTTGATGTTAGGGTGGGTTTCTTCACAGCAGACCTAGGTGATTGCAGGGCAGGGTACACTGATAGTCTGTAGGTTGGGGACGTTAGTCAGTAGTGCCTAACCCAGGTTAGTCAGAGGGATATTAGTCATTTTGACTATTAAATGCATTAGTCTGAAGGACAAACTGATCATATTCAAAAATTACTTATTGTCTCATATCATAATTCCAAACAGAATATGACTAATGTCAAAAAGTCTTACCCTAAAAGACTTTCTAAATGGTTGCTCACTGGATAATGATTATAAATGTGAAGGAGGGATGGTAAAAAGAAGGAGGAGTTAAGGCCAGATATGCGATGTTTCAGGAAGCGCGACCCAACTTCAAATATAAAGCTGATCTTATCATTTATTTCCCAATTTTGGGTATTTATATATTAATTTTTGATATATCTTTTCTCCTTTTTTTTTACATTCACCATGACAAGCCATGAGTCAAGATTTCAAAAAAATGATTTCTTTTCTTTGAATAAAAATAAATACACCAAACTACTTATCCTTATCTTCGGAGCATGTTGCCTGAAACACACCTATCTATTTAACCCCATTACAGGAGGGGTTCCAAGGGTGCATGGACAGAAAAATTTGGTAAGTGATAGGCTAACAGTTAAACTAACAGTTACCTGGTGTGTCTCTATAGCAGGTCTCCCACTGATATATCTACCCCCTTTAACCATTGAAGGGCAGCATAAAACGCGACACCTTGTTGTGTGCATGATGCATGAATGCAGCCCTGCTGAGTCCCTCATCGGTGTTGCATTTAAGCATCATGCGATCTTCTCGTGGTTGATACATTCTTGTAGAAACGGCATGAGTAACTCACTGACTCTGCATTGGTGCATCATGAAGACAAATAAAAGCTTGGGGCATCACGTTGTGATTGAAATATACATGGAGATAACCAGTACCTGTCTCATAGTTCACCTGTCAAGGAGGGCTTAGACCTTACACAAGTAAAAGGCTATAAGTACTATGTATTTTAGGTGTTTTATTTACCAACTGCTTCAGGTGTAGTATATACCTGAGAGTTTGACACTCAACACTGTGTACCTAGATGCACAGGGTAGATTCACCCTGAGTCGGACAGTGACATTTGAGGTTATTTATGTACCCTACTACTTCTAGTGTTTGTTTGTTTTTAAAGAATAACACTTAAACTTTACTATTGCTTGCAAATAAAGGGCTTAAAAAGCTTGAATAACCACAATTAGGTGTCCGTCTCAAGGTATGCGTACGACTCCAGGTGAATCTACCTTATGTACAATGTGTTTTCATTCTTTTACTTGAAATGTATGCGAAATTGTTTAACGGTAATACATGCCCTTAACTATTTACCATGGTCCCGTTAAATGTTCGTTTTGGTTATGTTAAATTGGTTCTAGTCAGGGGCTGTTGGGTAGATACTCAGACAATGCGAGGTCATTGTGTTCTGTTGATATAGTCAGTATAGCTCATGACAGTCAAACCATTAACCAAAATGGGGAAATGAAACCTGACACCCAGAGCATCTGTGGTGACCAGTACACTGAGAAAAAGAGATGTACAGGGGCCCAGTGAAGCTTACATAACTGGTTGATGATGTAAGAGATGGGCGAGATAGGCCGCTGTGCCAAGCTACACTGTTGTCTCTAAAAACAACTTTCAGGACGGATGTCACTAAAGGATTACATTTGTCTGCATGATGCAGCCCAGCAAGTAACTCGCTTGGGCTGCATTGTATGTATAGCATTGGTGGATCATACCGAGCCTACAGGAGTGTCTCAACCCCGTAGGTTGAGCATGATGCTTGAATGCAGCACTGGTGAGTTACTTGCTAGGGCTTCATTTATGCATCATGACGACCAAGGGCATGATGCATTAAAGCATCATGCCATCCTTAAAGTGTTAATCATATAAGATGATGCTCGCGCGTCACATAAGAAATGATGTCTTTGATATGCAGCCTTTCCAATATTACACTCTCAAGGAAATCCGATTCTGTAAAGTCAGAACGGAGCAGTGTGTATATGATTATATAGGATTCATATGTCTTCCATTAGCTGCAGTCTTTGCGAAAACTTTTTCAGCATGCGACTCGTCCTATAACTACTACATGCACCCTTAATCCTTTAAGGACAGCATATTACCATAATATAACATGCCCTTGGTCGTCATGATGCATGAATGCAGCCCTGGCGAGTAACTCGTTAGTGCTGCATTCAAACATGCCAGAATTGAGACACTCCTGAGGGGTAGTTATGATGACAAATGTCATCTTTTAGCAACATGCCATCCTTAACCCTTTACGGACGGATGTCGCTAATAGATGAGATTGGTCGTCATGATGCACCAATGCAGCCCCAGCGAGTAACTCCCCGGTACTACATTGGTGCATTATGTCGACCCTTCGGGAGTGTCTCAACCCCATAGGGTCGGCATGATGCTTGAATGCAGCAGTGGTGAGTTACTTGCCAGGTTTGCATTCATGCATCATGATGACAAAGGGCATGATGCATTATGGTATTATGCTGTCCTTAAAGGTTAAGGGTGCATACTCCTGAAGGGTAGGCATGATGACAAATGTCAACTTTTAGTGACATGCCATCCTTACAGGGTTAACGGGTTAAGCGCTTCATGGTAGATGTTCAAAGTCGTGGGAGGACAGACCGGGTGCCAGTACTAACACACAGGGGGTCTTCAGGGCTCTGTGGCCTTGTTTTCCTGCACAACCCTTTCATCGTCCCACACGCTAATTCACCTGACGCTGCCTAGCTATATACCCACACAGAGAAAAGAAACAGCGTCAAAAGGGAGTCCAGGTTGCTTCCAGAATGACTCCGCTCTTTAGGGGAGCCCAGGTCTTTATGTGACCCCCTTAGGTGAGTTGGGGAACTATGTGACTTCCCCAGGTGACTCCCTAGGCCCCCTTAGGCAGCCAGGGGCTCCCCTAAAGAGGGGAGTCATTCTGGAGGCAACTTGGACTCCCTTTTGACTCTTTTTTTATTCTGTGCATTTACAGACGGAATAGTGCTTTAATGTGCGATGCCCTTTGTCGTCATGATGTCTGAATGCATCATGCCGACGCTAATCTGTTGATACACCTTTGGAGGGTCTGCATGATGCATGAATGCAGTCCTGGCAAGAGCTGCATTCATGCATCATGCTGACAAAGGGCACCCTGCGTTCATGCATCATGTGGCTCACTAAGGACTAGAGACCCATGCAGCAAAAAAGGGGTACTTTTAATTTCTATAAAGTAATGGTTGTGATTATTTTGTGATTCCCATAACATATATTATTTTGGTACAGACTCCTTTTGGTACAACTACTGCTAAGAGTGTTCCTATGCTGTAAACATAGATATTTTCGCACTCTACTTATTTTCATGATTTTCGTGTATTTTTAAAAATGTGCAAAACTATGTACAGAGTGAATATTCATACTGTATTGGATTAAAGTGACAACTTTCGGAAATGCGTAAATTTAAATCCACGTGAAATTGTACTTTTTAGCAAATTCACGAAAATGTATACCAGAGAAAATGTCTACGTTTACAGCATATATACTGTACTGTGGTCCCTTCTATAGGCGTAGAAGCCTCTAGCTCGGAGACACACATAGACATCTGAGGGCGCTATAATTATTTCCTGCCCGGCCACACGCACAGAGCGTGATAGAAGTCAGTCAGGCTGGATCCCACAGATTAGGAGTTAAGAATCAGGCTCTTAGCACATCAGCAATGTTAACCCTTTTAAGGATGCATGTCGCTAAAAAATTACATTTGTCGTCATAATGCACCAATGCAGCCCCGGCGAGTAACTCACCAGCGCTACGTTGGTGCATCATGCCAACCCTTCGGGAGCCTCTATGTAGGGTTGGCATTATGCTTAAATGCAGCACTGGCGAGTTACTCGCCAGGGCTGCATTCATGCATCCTGACGACCAAGGATATGTTGCATTAAAGCATTACATCGGCCTTAATGGGTTAAGGAAGGCATAATGGTGCTTTGCCCTTTGTAGTCATGATGCATGAATGCAGCTCTGGCGAGTAACCCGCTGGTGATGCATGAATGTATCATGCTGACCCTGTGGGTTGATACACTCCGGAAAGTCTGTTTGATGCAATAAGAGCAATGGTATTAGTGTTACTGTGATGCTAATATACCTTACACAGAGAGAATAAGTAAAATCACAGTGACTCCTAAATGGGAGTCTGGACTCGATCACTGAGTCAAGAGTCACGAGTCTTAGAATAGGAGTCATTATAGAGTTATTATAGAGTCCTGCTAATGTTAGGGAGTCACTGGGGTGAGTTACTTTAGTGAACAAGTCACAGTGATTCTATTTCTTTTCTCTGTGTATGTGCGATTGCTATAACTCAAAAAGCAACTATGGCTATGTCGCAGAGGATGCAACATTGCCATAAGTTCCCACAGTATAGAGAGACAGTTTTATAGCTTTCCGTCATATCCAAGACTAGAAGGCAGATAGTCTACTGTTTATATGTGACCAACCCATTTGGAGAACAGAAAGTGCATCGGTTGAATTAATATACTTTTTCTCAAACGATAGATACCAATGTTTTTTTCCATGTCCAATCTGTAGTGTAGAGCTCACCCCCAATCCTCTAGGGTTATGCCCTATAGTGTACTTCAAATAATTGAATGATCTCATAATATTGACTTATACATGTTCTATATATCTGTTACATGGAAGCTAAGATCCACTAAACAGACAGAGTATATAATACACAGGAAGGGTGCTAGAGCTACATCCAAAGTCTGGTCACACGAAAACAACATCTGGCACAACTCCAATCCTGATAAATCCTATCTGGCATTTAACCCTTGCTTCATGGTCATTTTGTTATGATGTTTATGATGCACCACCATGAGTTACCTCCAAGGACTGAATTGGTGGATACTACCGACACATTGCAAGTGTACTAACCACATAGCATCAGTAGCATCGTCATGATGCATGAATGCAGCCCTGGCGAGTAACTGGGCAGGGTTGCATTCATTTTGACATTCAAAGAGTATGGTGCGTTAAAGCACTATGCCGTCCTGAAATGGTTAATGAACCCTTGATGAGGGAAGAGGGTACTTGTTGATATAACAAGGTCGGCTCTAATCACCAATAATTGAATCAGTAATCGCATTCTTGATTAAAGCCCCAAACATAACTATCTGCAATCCCCAGGGTCTATCCTGTAGCCCCTTTTATACACAGAGTTCAATGTGAAACAGATCTATATACATAGATATGGTTCTGACTCAAAGGGGTTGGAGGTGATTTATTTATTGGGAGGAGGGAGCTTATAAAATATTTGGGGGCTGACCCTACAGGATTTTATATGAGGTTATTGTTGGCACATCTTTTCTCTCAAATCTTTTTTCAAAATATAACATTTTCTTTTTTTTCTTTTTGAAACTGAATCTAGTTATGGTCCTCCTGGGCTTCCGTAAATGTATCATATATACAACAACTATAGTTGCCTGTGTCAAGTCCCCTTTAGTCATATACTACTCACATACAGTGGGAGTTTAGTTCCTGTACCAACCCCCCAGTGCCATATACTACTCACATACAGTGAGAGTTAAGTGCCTGTACCAACCCCCCAGTGCCATATACTACTCACATACAGTGAGAGTTTAGTTCCTGTACCAACCCCCCAGTGCCATATACTACTCACATACAGTGAGAGTTAAGTGCCTGTACCAACCCCCCAGTGCCATATACTACTCACATACAGTGAGAGTTTAGTGCCTGTACCAGCCCCCAGTGCCATATACTACTCACATACAGTGGGGAGTTAAATTCCTTTATTACACGACCTAACGTTATTGGTACGATCCTATGTAAGAATAGAGAAGGAAAAACGTAACCCCCGTGGGTGTGGTACGTTTCTGCGTACCAACCGGCCTCGGTGCATCTGCCTTATAATGCAGACCATTTGGGAGCGTATCAACCCTGTATGGTCAGCATTATGCATGAATGCAGCAAGTCACTCAATGCCGCCTTGAGTACATTAAAGCCCTATGCCGCCCTTAGAGGGTTGATCTAGGGGCTGATGCTGTTGTGCATGGGGCTTACTTCTGATCAGAATTAAATTTCTCGAAATGACAGTTGACAGTTCCAGCTGCAAGGAATATTTAAGTTTAAATCCCCAATTCGTATAAAGTGTCTGTATCATCTCCATCAGGATTTACTGATAAGATATAACCTAAAGATAAGTCCCTCAACATGCCAAGTATAACCCTTTGAGGAACACATACTGCATTAATGCATTATGCCCTTTGGTCGTCATGATGCATGAATGCAGCACTAGCTGGAGAGTAACTAGCTGCATTGAAGCATCAGACTGGCACAACTGGGTTGATACATACACTCCCGAAGGGTCGACATGATGCATAGATGCAAGTCTGGTGACTGGGTTGCAATTATGCTTCATGCCGACCAAAGGGCATAGCATTTAAACACTCTGTGACTCTTAAAGGGCTAATTAGCCTGTTAATCTTTTATGGACGGCATGTTACCTTAATGCATCATGCCCTTGGTCGTCATGATGCATGAATGCAGCCCTTGCCAGTAACTCCCCCGTGCTCGCCATCATGCCGACCCTACAGGGTTCAGACGGCATGATGCACCAATGCAGCACCGGTGAGTTACTCGCCGGGGCTGCATTGGTGCATCATGCCGACAAATGTCATCTTTCAGCGACATCCATCCTTAAAGGGTTAAACCCCAGAGACCAGCACGGACAGGTGTTGGGACTTGAGTGGAATACCAATCAGTAGGGATTAGATTGTGGTAATGACATAGAGAAGGCTGCTCTCTGTTCCTCTCGTTTTGCTTTATGACTGTGGACATTGAGCGGGGGTTGAATCTCTGTTTTTATTTTCTGTCTTTTCCAATATTTCTGCAATGTTTATGTCCTACCTAGTTCTTTTTCTGAGTATGGAATGGTCTAATATGTTTATATTTGACAAACAAATGTTCTTTTTTGCTCGTTTATTTGCTCTAATGCACACACACACCCCTTTCCCCCTCTTAAGCACTTTTTATCTCTACACCCCCTCCTCTGACTGTCTCTGTCTGTCTCTGTCTGTTTGTCTCCGTCTCCGTCTACATCTACGTCTACATCTCTCTCTCACCCTCCCTCCCCCCTCTCTCTCTCTCTCTCTCTCTCTTTCTCTCTCTCTCTCTCTCTCTCTCTCTCTCTCTCTCTCTCTCTCTCTCTCTCTCTTCCTTCTCTCTCTCTCTCGCTCTCTCTCTCTCTCTTTCTCTCCCTCCCTCCCTCCCCCTAGCACCTTTTGTTTCTACACCGCCCTCTCATCTATCTGTCTGTCTGTCTGCCTGTCTCTGTCTCTGATTCTCTGTCTCTACCTCCCTCTCCCTTCCCCTCTCACTGCACCCAAAAGATCTAGTCTCCCCTATGTAAGGTATATCTTCGTCTACCCTGGACCTACATGGGGTGGCGCTCTAGCTATTTTCTATGTGGACCAAAGAGGGAGATGGAGAGATAAGAAATACAACACAAAGAAGGGGCCCTGCCGTTGTAAAGCCCGGTAACAAAGGGGGGGAGGTTAAGGGGGGCCTGAGTGAAGGAAGGAGAACCTGCGTTAACCCTTCACGGACGGATGTCGCTGAAAGATGACATTTGTCATCATGATGCACCAACGCAGCCCCGGCGAGTTACTCGCCAGTGCTGCTTTGGTGCATCATGCCGACCTTCCAGGAGCGCCTCAACCCCATCGACATGATGCTTTAATGCAGCACTGGCAAGTTACTCGCAATCATGCATCATGACGAGCAAGGCTATGATGCATTAGGGCATCATGCCGTCCTTAGAGGGTTAAGAGAGGCTGGAACCTGGGCTTTGTGACTGGGACCGCACACCTAGTTAGGGACCAAAGGGGAGGTCTATAACCTTTTTAACCCTTTAGGGGTCGCATGCTGCGTTACTGTAAAGTATACGGTCCTTGCATGAATGTATCCCGAGGGAATCTACTCGCAAGGGCTGCATTCATGCATCACTCCAACCCTATGGGAGTCTAAAAATTAATGCAGTATGCGGCCCTTATAGGGTTGGCATGATGCCCAGATGCTTTGATTCCTATGTTGTCATGATGCGCCAATGCAGTGCCACCAAGTGCCATCAACCTCGTAAGGTTCGCATGGTACATAGATGTATCACCTGTGAGTTACTCACTACTCTTTACTCATACAGAATGGTATACATAGTTCACTCAAGGACTTTGCTGGCCTTAAAGGGTAAAGGGGTCAGTGTATACGGGACTAGCACATCCTGGTACCTCAGGTAGTCGGGGGCTAAACCGCATCTCCTTATCAGGATAATCCCCTCCCCTCACACCTAGAACAAAGGTGCTGATAAGAAATTCTCCCATGATGCACTACTCTGGAGTCAGGGGCCTGACCACCATGCATTGCTCTAGGCCAAGATGGCGGCCCCCATAGCCTAATGCGCTAGTTCCGTATATATACTGTATTTTATATGGAGGTTATGGAGTCAGGCCCGTGAGTCTGGGCACTAGGTAACTAAACTCCAAGGGGGCTGTTTCACAAGTTAGAGTTTACATGGAAGGCAATTGGACAATTAACCCTTTAACCCTTTAAGGACGGCATCATGTATTAATGAATTATAGCCTCAGTTGTCATCGTGCATGAATGCAGCCCTGGCAAGTAACTCGCGAGTGCTGCATTCAAGCATTACTTAACTTAAAGCCGCTTAAAGTGTGCCTTTAAGGCAACTTAATTTTTTTAAATGGAAAACATTCATGCTGTGGTGGTAATTTCTCATTTTAAGAAACATCCCCCAGGAACTGGGATAGAGTTACTCCTTAGAAAGTCAGCTGCTCCGACCCACCCACCACCCCTCAGAGTAGATGTACCCAAAAACCACCCCCCGGACTATAATGGGCTCCTCCCTTTGAGGTAAAACCCAGCACACTCCCCTCACAAGAACAAAGAGTCCTGGCTGCTACGTAATTTGCATTTTTAATTTAACCCTTTAAGGACGGCATAATTCTTAAAAGCGCTGTGCCCTTTGCCATCATAAAACATAAATGCAGCCTTGGCAAGGAACTCTTGAGTGCTGCATCGAAGCATCATGCCGAGCCTATGTGGTCAATACAGTCCCATAAGCTCAGCATGATGCTTGAATGCAACCCTGGCGAGTAGATTCACCAGGGCTGCATTCACTCATTATGACGACAAAGGGCGTAGCGCATTAAAGCACAATGCAGCCCTTAAAGGGTTGATTTTCCTGTATTAGCCGCAGTAACGCAGGTAATGAGGGAAGGAAATTGGTGACAAAATGAGATAAAACCACAGAGTAATGAGGTTTGAAATATGTCTTGGTGGTAGAGCTGGGGAGGTGGGTGTTTTAACCCTTCAAGGGCCGCATAATGCTTTAATGTGCTGTACTTTTGGTCTGCATGATGCATGAATGCAGCCCTGGTGAGTACTTGCCAGGGATGACTTAATGCATCAGGCAGATTCTTTGGGAGTGTATCAGCCCCATAGGGTCAGCATGATGCCTGAATGCAGCCCTGGTGAGTTACTCACCAGAGATTTATACATTATGACGACCAATGGCATGATGCACGAAAGTGCTATGCGGCTCTTAACGAGCTAGGGGTGTAATTAGAACTTGGAAACACTTACAGGGTCCTAAAGGCAGGCTTTAACCCTTTAACAGCAGCACAGAGATTTAATGCAATATTCCATTTTGTTGTCATGATGCTTGGAAGTACTTCAGAAGTACTTCATTCATCAATGAGGCCAACCTTGCAAGATTGAAATATTCCCGAAGGTAAAGCATGATGCACCAATGCAGCAACGCCATGTTACATATATTATACTCGCACTGCATTGCTGTCCTTTCATGACAATTATGCGGATGACTTCTTGGGGAATTATGTGGTCCTTAAAGGGTTATGGCAGGGTTTTAATGACACTATGGCAGACTTCACAAACACTATAGCCTCAGTGTAGAAAGCCGCACAGTGTTGACAGCGGGGACATAAAACTGCATCTTTAACCCTTTAAGGACGCATGTTGCTTAAAAAGGACATTGGTCGTCATGATGCACCAATGCAGCCCTGGCAAGTAACTTGCCAGGGCTACATTGGTACATCATGCCGACCCTTCAGGAGTGACTCAAACCCGTAGGGTCGGCATGATGCTTGAATGCAGCACTGATGAGTTACTCGCCAAGGCTGCATTCATGCATCATGACGATATATTTAAGCATCATGCCGGTCTTAAATGGTTAAAGACAGAATACTACTTTAATGCATTGCACGCTTCATCTTCATGATGCATTCATGTAGCCCTGGAGAGTAACCCACCACCGCGGAATTCATGCATCATGCTGATCCTTTGGGACTGTATCAACTCAGTAGTGTCGGCATGATGCTTGAACATAGTATACCGACAAGTTACTCACCAGGGTTGCATTCAAGCATCATGCCAATTAAGGGCATAGTGTATTGAAGCACTATGCGGCCCTTAAAGGGTTGAATAATAACAGTCTTCACTGAAAAAGTAAACTTGTCTCCAGACTCGTCGAAGTGACTATCATAAAATAAACGAGTCAAAAGTTGTCTTACCTATCAGGTCACCATCCCACAAATAGAATCTGGAGCTGGCAAATGTTGGGTTTTGGGCTGGCACATGCCAAGGAGGTCTTCCATTCCCAGCTAGAAGACCCGCTTCCTTGTCACTTAGACAAGTTTTTGACTCATTTATTTTATAACCGTCACTTGGGAGAGTCTGGAGATAAGTTTACTTTTTGAGTGTTGGGTGATAATAATTGATTGACAGCTTCCATACTGCAGGGTGTCAGTGGTGACAGTGCCTCCATGAGTGATACTGACACTGTCATCTTGATGAAGTCACGAGGTGGTGTTTTGCTCTCTCCAGTCAATATTCTTAACCCTTTAATACAGCATGTCACTTATATAGGCCAGGGGCGTGGCAACCGTGGGGACAGGGGAGACTGTCCCACCCACCCCCCCCCCTTTGACCAACCCCAATAATGTCAAAACAAAAAGGTCAAGTAAAAAGGGGTCAAAAGGGTCAAAATACCCCTCAGTCCCCCTACTTTAAAACTGCTTGCCACGCCCCTGATAGGTGACATTTGTCGTCATGACGCACCAATGTAGCCCTGGCTGCATCGGTGCACCATACTGACCCTTCGAGAGTGTCAGCATGTGGAGTCAGCATGATGCTTGAATGCAGCACTGGGTGGTATGTACTCGCCAGGCTGCATTCATGCATTATGAGGACTAAATAAGGACATGATGCATAACTGCATTCTGCCGCTCTCAAAGGGTTAAAGACAGCAGGCTTCGTGTTCATCTAAAAGGGTTGGCATGATGCATGATTGCATTATGTCGAAAAATGGGCATCAAAGCACTTTGTGTCCCTTTATAAAAAGGTTAAAAGCATCCTCATGTGTTGGGGGATATCTCAAGTAGGAGGCAAAAGGGATCGTCAATGAAGTTTTTGTATGTACACATTACCTGCCTTTCCCACAGAACTGTATACATTGTGTTGGCTGTGGCTTGTGGAAAGTTCAATAATGATTGCTTGTAGAGCTATTATTCATTGTTTCTACTTTTTCTATGTGTGGTCTGGGGGGTTCACTGTAAAAGGTTGGTTGCCATTTTTGTAGGTGTACATTAGATTCTACTGTATTTCTATAGTTGCTTGTATGTAAACAGTATAATCTACTGTAAACCTACGGTTGATTATACTGTGTACCTACACTTCTCTTTTACAGTGTTTTATTGGATAGTTTCACCCCTATTTTTGTAGTGTCTGTGATTTCTATATAAAGTACAATGTATAGATATATAATCTGTATTTAGTATTTATAACAAATATAGAACTATACCTTTTATTGGTGGTTTTCTTGTATAAAGCTCATGAGGTACTCTGTATAATCCTCAGGGATTGTCCCACTTACTGTCTTGGTCAATATAGATCATCCTGAGTTGGAATAAGCCATCACAACAGTGTGCACGCAAGCCTTAAAGCTTTAAGGGTTAATGCATCATGACCTTTGGTTGTCATGATGCATGAATGCAGGCCTAGCAAGTAGACCCTCCCAGTGCTTCATGAATGCAGCATGCCAACCCGTCGGGAGTGTATCAACCTCATAGGGCCAGCATTGCTCTTCAATGTAGCCCTGGTGAGTCACTCACCAGGGCTACATTCATTTATCATTCGACAAAAGTTAAATGCATGAAAGCCATATACAGCCCTTAAAACGTTTAAAGGCCAAATCTACTGTAGTTGGTCTAAGCTACTTGCGACTTTATAAGAATAACAACCGGACAAGGTACAATTAAGCTTTGATATCACGGCGACTTTATTAAATAGCGTGCAGGTATTATTTCCTGGAATAACCGTCGGTTACAACAGGGATCAGAACATGACCACAAATAATACAAGAGGGTGAACAAACTACAACATAGTGTGTATCTAACCCGGAGTACAGGGAGGTGTGTGCCTCAGCATGAACCAAACCTGACTGCCTTCTTAGGAAGAGCAGCCGACCTTATATATAGGCCTGTGGGGGTCACATGACCATTCCCGCAGCGCCATTTAGAGTTAAATGTTATGTAATACGTTATGAAACCTTAACGACAATTTATCATCTGTAACTTCGGTAACCTCGGTATACAACCGTAGACAATAAATAATGGTATATGTAACGAACCGTCGGTACTCATTAAGGAATGAATAAAACATGTAAAGAACAATAATGGAACCGTGTCATATTCAATCATAACAACCACATAGAAATAGATATACAAATAACACAGCAGTCACAGCTGCCTGTTACACTACCAATTCTCAACGGCCGAGATTCAGTCCATTCCTCGCCATTTCTTTGGCTAAAATGAGTACAATGGAAGTAATTTTTGCCAATAGAATGACCACATGTCCCTTTACACCGAACATATAATAATATATTTATATGCATTCTATACCACACTTTGGTGGAAAGACAAAAGGAAACTGTCTGCCTGTATTATACATACAAAACCATCAGTAAAACCACAGCCAGAGCCCTTTACTCTGTATATTGGCTTAGTCACAGCTGAGTACACTCGTTTGCAACTCGTGATCAGCCTCGACTGTTGCCAATATACTGAGTACAATGCTCTGGCTGTGGTACAACTACTAGGGGCCTATGTAACCTTCAGGTAACAGCTGCCATCACCATGCTCTATGACAACCACTTGAACCCATCATAGATATCAGAAGGTCACATCAGCCTAGATTAGGTCACTCAAAAAAGATAAGTTGTTTCTCACCAGGGGGCACATCATAACAATTGTGATTTGGGCAAAACCTTTTTTTTAAACATTTTTGATGAGAAATATGTTAAGAAAAATATAGGCAAATTCGGTATCAAATTAAAGCTTAAGCTGCCTCTGGGTATTATCACATTTGGCTGGAGAATAGATATGTTCATCGACTCTATTGTCGTGGAGCTTTGTCTATTTATCAGACTTGTGAAAACCAAGGTCTCTAGGCCTCTAACCTATATGATCATAGCATTGGATTTTATAGCTTATGAAATATATTGACAGTCTTTGGTTGGGCCCTACCTATGTTAGTGGCAATCTATGTTCTGTCAGACATACCAATGAAAAAATAAATTGCGTATTCCTCTGCCAATTACTATCAGCAGAATTCACTCCATATTCTGTGGAGTATGTGACAAGCTTTTTACATAACTTTCCTACCACAGATTCCCCTCAAGCTGGTGCCGTGCTGGGTGGCTGGGTGGTCCCATATACCCCCCATACCCCCCCCCCCACCCCCTGCCCTACAGAGCAGTGATACCACCCTATAACCCCCTGGCACCTTACAGGGTAGAAACAGGCTACAGCCACAATGTGACAGTAGTGTTACAGAAGGGGTAGTCCATAGTCACTAACAGTGGATTGGGCCAGTGGACCTACACAGAGAAAGGAAACAGTGTCAAAAGTGAGTCCAGGTTGCCTCCAGAATGACTCCCCTGTTTTGGAGAGCCCATGCTGCCTAAGAGAGCCTAGGTGATTCCCTGACTCATCTAAGGGAGTCACATAAGGACCTGGGCTCCCTTAGATGAGTCAGGGAATCACCTAGGCTCTCTTAGGCAGCATGGGCTCTCCAAAACAGGGGAGTCATTCTGGAGGCAACCTGGATTCCCTTTTGATGCTGTTTCTTATCTCTGTGTACATCTTTGTTCAGAATTGATTTAGTATAGGTGTGTCATATATCATTGGAAGGAGAAAAGTATCATGGGGCTAGTCATCCAGGGCATGCATTGATATACCCTTACCAAGAATATTCATAATTTCTTTTCATGACTGAAAGAAGATCTTTTCAGGCCATCAGAGTTAGGTGTGGGGCTGCAGATGTCTGAAGCTCCGGGCCTGGGTGGCCCATGTCTTGTGACCAGTGTATGTCCTCCCCCATTTCAGTAACCAATATATAATGAGACCTCGGTAATCCAACTACCCCGTTTCAGGAAAAAACACGGCCGGATCTTGAATCAGCCAGATTATTGAGGCATATTCATGTATTTATTTATAGAACTGTTTAAGCAGCCGCATAATCGAGGGTGCTGGATTGTTGAAGGTCAGATAATCGAGGTCTGAATGTAGTTGGAAAAAATGTAGCTGGCTCCCACAAGGTTCTGCATTATGCTCGACTGATGCCATTCTCAGCAGGAACCAGCAGATTTCACTCGCGGCGGGGGACAAAATGGCCGCCGACACTGCATAACCACTCACCGCCCCAAAACCACCCAACCACCTATACAGCCGGAAGTGATAGCAGAGATAAGGCCCTGTCACGTGATAGGAGCCGACCACGTGACCGGGTGGTTTGACCCCTGACCTCTGCAGAGTGGATAAGAGCTGCTCAAAATTAGAGTTAGTCACGTGACTATTGATTTGAGCTGCTCTGTCAAAGGGTGGGCTGGGGGGCTCATGGTGCTGGGGGGTGCCTGGCTTTGCAGCTAACCACCTCCCCATGCATCACCAGTAGTGGCTTCTATTAGTTCTCACTGGCTTTCTCTTCACACTTTTTCTTCATTTTCTCTCTCGAGGCTACACTGTCTGCCATTATTTTCCTTTCACAGTAGTGTTTCATTTATCTTGAAACTGAGTCTCGCTGACTTTTTCTTCACACGTTTTCTTAATTTTTTCTCTCAACACTGTCTGCCGTTTTTCCCGCTTTCGCAGCAACATTTTATTTATTCTCAAACTTACACTCACTGACTTCTCCTTTACAGTTTTTCCTCATTTTCTCCTCTTAGACTACCTGCCATTATTTTGTTTTCACAGTAGTGTTTCATTTATTTTCAAACTAAGTCCAATGCAGACTGCATATAGTCTACATAGCTTGCCTTGGCTTTTGTTGTATAAGGTAAGACCACTTATTTGCTTAAAGTATGATAGTTTGAATAAATTGCTAATCCACACAAAACCAGACGAGTTGAATTATGTTGATGGTGTTTTATTGGAAATGAAGTAACATCGAGATCTGGGAGATTGGGTTTGATGATGCAACATTTCGTGAACTTTTAGAACACTTCTTCAGGCAAATGGTTAATTATGATAATACATATAACTTCATGAGAAAATAGTTCTATCAAGTGTGGTGCTTTAGATGTAGGATGAAAAAAATGTATGCAGATGTATTTTGATAATATTTGTATAGCAACATTTTTCTGCTGTGGATGTAGTATCATGCCTATTCCCCTATTACAGTTTTATGGTATATTCTTTCACGACCTACCCTTCTCTACTTTCCCTTTCTTCCTCAATGACATCAGGAACTTCTCTCAAAAACTGCCCTCGCAAAAGACAGTCAAGAGCTGCCTACAAGAACTGCCTACGTGAACTGCCTTCAACAATGGCCTTAAATACCTAATTTCGAGAACTGCCTTAACGGACTACTTTTGAGAGCTGCAATTGCATGCAAGAATTGCCTTCAGGATATATCTTCAAGGAAAGGCCTGCAAGAAATGCCTTCAGAGATTGCCTTCTAAAAGAGATACCTTCAAAAATTGCCTTCAAGAAATGCCCTGAAGGACTGCCTTGAGGAATTGCCTTCAAAAATTGGCTTCATGGATCATATTCGAGAATTGCCCTTGAGAGCTACCTTCAAAATCGTCCATCAGGTCTCGAGAATAACCAACATACAATTTTGTCTCCACCCTTATAAAACATAAATAGCAGCTCATGCTAAGCCAATGGCAGCCACAATAAGTTATAACTTTTGATTAGCTCGGTGATCCACTAAGTCACATGCCCTGATTGATGTCATGGATATAATCTTTCTAATTAACGCTTTCATGAGGGAGCGGGCATGAAATAATGACAAGGGGTGGTTAGATCTTGAATGGAGGCCTGAAAACTCTAGAGCATGCCGAACAGTTTGTGCCCCCTAACCAAGGAGCCAAAAAGAATTTGATTCCCCCCTTAGTACTTAAGTAACGCGTGAGCTATTTTTACTGAAAAGTGTGAATACTTTTAAGGCCCCTAGTATGTAATAAAAATGTACTGCCATTAGATATAGCCATATTTTCTCGGAGACCTATCTCAACGATTCAGCACCGATGGCATATAATGTCTGATTGTGACTAAGATATGCTTTTAGTATGTGACCAGTCAATGACTTTGACATGTATTTTTGTTTGTGCAGGTTTTCCGGGACATTTACACCGACAGTTTAAATGTTATTTCCAAGAAGACTAGACTTAAGGGTGCAGAGTATGAGTGCTCACTCAACAGTCTTTTTATTTCTTTAAACACTCCTGTTTTATCAACAAAAGGTTCCCCATGCTTCAACTCCATGTTAAAAATATCTGAAAATCGGTTTTTGCTTGTTATGGGGTCATCATAGATCATCCTCCCATCTAAATTCATAAGTTAGCCAATGAAGTATGTCATTTAACATCAAGTAGTATTCAAGATTTAAAAAAACGCGACGTCGATTTATGGCAAAGCTTTCAAGATCATTAAGAAGAAACTTATGTCATTTCTGTGAAGCCAAATAACAATGATGACTATTACAATGACCTTGAGAAGTTAAGAAGATTCCTCTGCCAGACACTGGCACCCGGATTAGTTAAATCATTTTTAAGCTGTTCCCACATTGAGGTGTAGATTTGTATTTCTTCTATATCTTCAACGGCTGTTTTTTTTCATCTCAATTTCTCCTTATTTATCAATCCAAGTGTCCTTGGATATAGAATCAGAGAAAGTTAGGATCCATATTATAATTGACCCTCTTGATGGCAATCATCATTACACGATATCAAAATAATTAAATTATGTAAATTGCAATCGGGTACGATTAGGATACAGTTCCTAAAAATCATTCATCTTTAGCATTTAAAAAAAGATGAGTTCTGCTGGAACACTCCCGCTTGTATGGATTTTATATTTTCTTCTACATCTTTCATAGCCATCTTTTCTTTTCAATCTCTCCTCGTTTACCAACCAAAGTTGCCCCCTCCTTTAATACCCTGGCCTCTATGCATTATATGCCGTGTAACCCATTTCCCCTCCTTTGAACCCTCCACCATTCACTGCTCTTTCATCTTTGGTCGTCCTTTGTTTTTCTTCCAAGTCTTTTACTTTTTAATTTCCACTGCTTTGGTTGCTGCTCCCTTTCTTCTCACCCCCCCCCCCTGCTCTATTCGTGAGGTGGTCTAAGGGTCAAAGTCACTTTGATGTTATATTTAGGTACTTTCCATCTATAAATAACATACTGTAATGGTTTTACCATCTTTAGTCTTGGTATATATTCAGGTTGATAACCCAACCTTGGCAGGTATCCAAGTATATGTAGATTCTCATGATTTATAATTCGCCTGCATAGATATAAAACCCCCAGGGTCATATAAAACAGTGTTTAAAATATTATAGTGTTTAGAATAAAGTGTTCAGATTATCCAGGTGTTTAGGGTTTAAACAGCGTTTAGAAAATATGGTGTTTAAAGTTAAACACCTTTTTTACAGTGTAACATACTTTATCTGTCAATGTCAGAAATGCAGTACAAGGTAGAGGCAACAATTTTAAATGATCTCAATAAGCAATAGAAGATTACTTTCCTATGCACAAATACTCTCACTAACACTCTTCATAATGATAATATCTCATATATTTTCAAGTGAGCTGATCATTTTAATGAAAGGATTTTAAATTGTTATTCTTTATATCATCCCATCAGCAGCGTATGATCATAGTTTATATAAAACCTGAGCTAATATTTCTGATAAAGCTTGTCCACGGCAGCCACAGTATGTTACAACTTTTGATTAGCTCGGTGATCCTCTAAAGTCACGTGCCCTGATTGATGTCACGTGGGTGATCCTTCTAATTAACCCTTTAAGGGCCGCAAAGGGCTTTTATGTGCTACACCCTGTGTCGGCATGATGCAGGAATGCAGCCCTAGTGAGTAACCTCCCAGTGCTGCATTCATGCATCATGCCGACTCTTCATGAGTGTAGCAACCCCATAGGGTTGGTATGATGCTTGAATGAAGCACTGGCGAGTTACCCTCCAGGGCTGTATTCATGCACCTGAAGGACAACATGTTGGTGATGTATTTAAGCGCTCTGCAGTCTTCAGAGGGTTAGGACTTTCATTAGTTTATGTCTGCCTTATCAAGCCGGGATTTATACAGCCCTGGGGCTATGAGAACTGAGGATCTACAGGTAGAAGCCATAATCATATGTCTTCGGTATCATCATTAGGCCCAAAAAAAGGTTTGTTTCAGGTCACTGACCGACCCTATCAAAACAGGGCGGACCCTGCATTTTTTTAAATGCAATTTTGAAGAAATTTTTACCCTTTTTTTGTCATTTTTAGGATCTTCGGAGAAGCCGGCTAGTACTTTCAGGTCCAAAAACAAGTTGTTGTTTTTAAATCCGACCTACCGACCCTACATTTTCTTACCATGTTACCTGACACAAACTTTTTTTTTATTTGGCCTTATGAATATTTATGTTGGTTACTCTGAGGATAGTTCCTCAAGATATAAGAGCCCAGATCTAGAGAGTGGGGCATTCCTTGCAAATGATGAAGAAATCTGTGGATTCCGACAATGCTTTATGAGTGCCACAACTCGATAATGGGGGAGAATCTCACCCTTCTATAATCAACTGATAATCCGTACCTACCAAAGTATTGCATTTAAAATACATATTATGATCATCCGTAATGTATAAGTGCCAGGTCTTTGGATGGGTGTCAGCCTTGAATAAACGGGGGGGGGTAGAATGGTATTGGAATGGTATTGAAATTGATACCATAAACTCAGTCGTGAATAGGCGCCGGTCTTGTATAAACACTGGGGGTAGCGCCGAGTTGAGATTAAAGAGCGCCCAGGTGCTTAAATACAGGTCAGTATCATATTAATGGTTTATGGGGTGAAATATCGACTTGCTCCTTGAGCTGGACTGTGAACCACATGGGGGTGGTTGAATTGCGCAGTTCCTAATTTCCAAAACCATGATGTATGTCAACTTAACCCTTTAAGGGCCGCATGCTACTGTAATGCCCCTTGTCGTCATAATGCATGAATACAGCCTTGGTGAGTAACTCGCCAGTGCTGCATGCAAGCATCAAACCAACCATACAGGTTTGATTCACTCACAGACAGTTGGTATGATGCTTGAATGCAGCACTGGTGAGTAACTCGCTAGAGCTGCATTCATGCATCATGACGACACAGAGCATGATGCATTAAAGCACTAAGCGGCCCTTAGGGGTAACAGGTGAGGCCCTCCCCTTGCACCTGTCTGGGTGTACACTGAAAATCCATAAGTTGAAAGAGTTAGTCAGTACAGACTATCCTAGGTTCGTCATGTGTGTGTTAGCCACAATGACAAAGGTATATTCAAAAATGGCTGAGGGGTCAGTCAGTAGTGGCTGATCTAGGTTTATTATTGGTGTGTACCTTAGTTGTTGTATTTGTATACCACTAGTTGGTGCCACCTGTAAGATACTATGATTATTCCACTCAGTGGCTCGTCCCTGGAAATTAAAAGACTAAGCTGGGTTGGTCAGTACTGACCAACCTGACCATAATAATTTACATAGTTTGGTCGTAAAGGGAGCCAAAAAATTACTAACTAGGTTGGGTACTAGTGACTGAGAGATTGGTCGTATAGGGAGCCTAGGAATATCAGTGTCGGGCTGGGATCAATGCTGCCTTACCCAGATCAAAGGGCTGTTCTCAATCAGGCCAAATTAAAAAATGTGTGTTACAGGTTACCCGACCCTACCTAGCAAAACAGGGCCGACACTAGATTTTTTTATGCAATTTTAAACATATATTTATATTTTAGGTCATTTTGGGGCTATTTAAGGGTCGATCTGGGTCAAGGCGGTCGTCAGTAAAGCGGCATTGAAGTTTGTGAGTCGATTTCTGGTACTTTTCAGGCCAAAATAATCTAAAAGAAATCGACCTACCTACCCTAGATTTTCAGACCATGTAACCTGAAACAGACTTTTTTCGGCCTCGGGTCAGGGGCTGGCCATGCATTAAGTACCGGATGGGGATCCAGTGGTGGGGGGCGGGGGTCGTAGGTGGGGGTTGTGGATTTATAGGGTTGAGTTGAGTTTTTATTTATTTATTTTGTAATTCTTAAGACAATTTATCTTATGAATATTCCATGTGATTAAAACTTAATGGCCATTGCTTTATCATGATATATAACCGCTTCATGTGGAGTATTCTTATATATTATAAATAGAATAAAGGCTGATGCTCTTACGCCTGCCAGTTTGATGGGTATCATTATTTAGTGAACACTTCTCATTCTCCCAAGCCTAATGTCTAACCTCCTGCCATCGGACCAGGTACCATAGAGATATATAGATAGATATCTTTCACGTCCTTGCAGGTACCGAGGAGGCCATGCATCTAGCCTGTTCTCTTGGGGAGGAGTGGCTTTCCGCAAAAGGAAATTTGAGGACGGTGTATTTTAGTGTGAGCACATAAATTCAAAAAATATTCTCCTGCCCCCTGCCCTGTGAGTTGCAGTAATGAGCCTTTTCTTTTTACAATGATGATAATATTCTTCCCTCCCAATGGAGGGATTAATAAAGCCCCTAGCCCCTTTTGTACTAACCCAGCACCTTGGTCTATGCCGCCCGCAACGGAACAATCTTGGTCTGATAATCACCAGTGCAGTCTGCTGGGGGAAGCCTCCAGATCTACATGCTTGGATCCCAACTAGAATGCAGCCCTGGCGAAGAACTTGCTAGCGCAGCATTCAAGCACCATGCGAAGTTAAGACACTCCAGAAGGTTCAGCGTGATGCACCAATACAGCCTCAGCGAGTTACTGGCCGGGGTTGCATTGGTGTATCATAATAACAAATGTATTTTATTCTCAAAGTGTCTTTTTCCTTAAGGGAGTGATCATTTTTTATCAACACGGGGGGGGGGGGGGTTGGTTTGGGGGGGTGGGCAAAAGAATTTGGACCCTTTGACCCGGGGGGGGTGTAAAAAACTTGGACCCCTCTTGGGGTGGGTCAAAAAAATGTAGCCTGTTTTGGGCCAAAAAGCCCGCGCGTTACTATGCTTCAAAGGGCCGGCACCCGCGCCGATTTTTGACCCGTAGGGGGGGGGGGGGTAAAAAAGGATTTTGCACGCTCCGCGCAGAACCCCCCCCCCCCCACCCCCCATTTGTTAAAAAGTGATCACTTCCTAAAGAACAGTAAAGGGTTAACCAGATAGAGGTACAAAACACGCTGTTTGTGTATTCACCACGTAATGACACGTCCCCATCCCCACCTGTCAAAACGGTTCCCACTCTAACCCTTTAAGGACCGCATACTGCTCTAATACATCACACCCTATTGCTGTTATGATACATGAATGCAGCACTAGCGAATAACTCGCCATGCCCGCACTCATGCTTCATGCCGACCGCATGGGACTGAGATACATCTGAGGGATTATCATGATGCATGAATGCAGCCCTGAATGAATGCATCATGATGTTAACATGCATTAAGTACCATTACCTGAGCCTCACATGGTTAAATCAACCCAGTAGCCTATCTCCTATACATGATAAATTCAGCCTGCGGGAGGCTTGGGGAGGCAGGGGATGTGGAGGGAGATGTTTAACTCCGGTTTAAGTGACGTTTTTAAAAGGTCACCTGCCAACGTTACCAGTATATATAGATGCCACTAAAACCTAGCCTGTTGCCATGGTTACGCAAAGTTCAGTATCTCAGCGGAGATCCCTGAATCAAACCCGGCGGGTGCCGGAGGACAAACTGTGGCCGCATGTCGGTTTGGCTGACAATCAAGTCGCAAAGCAAAGCAAAACTGGATAAATATAAATGATAAAAATACCACCCCCGAAGTCAAACACAGGTCCTAAAATGCCAGTACACTTGCAACAGCGCACAACTATAGGTTTGTCTGTCGCTCCATTTTTTTTCACTTTGTCAAGCTTATTATGGGATCAGCCCAGTGTTGGGAGAAGCACAGTGAAGGGAACAGCTGAGAGTGAGGGAGCAGTTCAGTGTGGGCAGCAGCTGGGGGAGCAGGTGAGTGTGAGGGGAGCAGCTCAGTGTGAGGGAGCAGCTCGGTGTGAGAGGAGCAGCTCAGTGTGAGGGAGCAGCTCGGTGTGAGAGGAGCAGCTCGGTGTGGGGGGAGCAGTTCAGTGTGAGGGGAGCAGTTCAGTGTGAGTGGAGCAGCTCAATGTGAGGGGAGCAGTTCAGTGTGGGGGGAGCAGTTCAGTGTGAGGGGAGTAGTTCAGTGAGGGGAGCAGTTCAGTGTGAGGGCAGCAGCTCAGTGTGAGGGAGCAGCTCAGTGTGAAGGGAGGCAGCTCAGTATGTGGGGAGCAGCTCAGTGTGAGGGGAGCAGCTCAGTGTGAGGGAGCAGCTCAGTGTGAGGGCAGCAGCTCAGTGTGAGGGCAGCAGCTTAGTGTGAAGGGAGCAGCTCAGTGTAAGGGCAACAGCTCAGTGTGGGGGAGCAGCTCAGTGTGAGGGCAGCAGCTCAGTGTGAGGGCAGCAGCTTAGTGTGAAGGGAGCAGCTCAGTGTAAGGGCAACAGCTCAGTGTGGGGGAGCAGCTCAGTGTGAGGGGACCAACTGAATGTGAGGGGAGCAGCTCATAAGTAGTTCAGTGTGGGGAGCAGCTCAGTGTGGGCAGCAGCTCAGTGTGAGAGGAGCAGCTCAGTGTGAGGGCAGCAACTCAGTATGAGGGGAGTAGCTCAGGGGAGGGCAGCAGCTCAGTGTGAGGGGAGTAGCTCAGGGGAGGGCAGCAGCTCATAAGTAGTTAAGTGTGGGGAGTAGCTCAGGGATGGGGAGCAGCTCAGTGTGAGGGAGCAGCTCAGTCTGGGAGGGAGCAGTTGCCTGTTGTTGTGAAATGCCATCGGTGAGCAGGTGAGAGGGAGTAGTGGGTAAATGTCAGCGAGGTGTTGGGGGCTGAGATCTATGCGTGTCAGAACACGGTGTTTTACATGCTCTAGTCACACCACCGCCACATTCCCCCGCTGTTTGTTTTACTGGGCTTTTTTTGTCTCAACCCGCTAAAGGCTGCATAGCGCTTAAATGCATTGTCCTTAATTGTCATAATGCAGCCCTGCTGATTCACTCGCTAGGTCTGCATCCATGCATCATGCCAATCCTTCGGGAGTGCATCAACCCTTTTTGGTCGGTATCATGCTTTGATGCCTCCCTTGCGAGTAAACTAACCGGGGCTCCCTTCATGCAACATGACGATAAAGAGCATAGCACATTAAAGCACTATGCAGCCCTTAAAGGGTGGAAGTAACAATAGAATGAGACTATAGGCTAACAAAGGCAGGGTAGAATGCTCAATTATTAAAGGTAGACTCTACTTGCTATTAGGGAGCTCCTGATATAGAGAATATTAAGAGGGTAATAAATCATGATTTTTTTCAACCCCTATCTTTAACCCCTCCCAGCACCCTTATTCATGTCGCTTTACCTTCTGTAGTAATTAATAGCAGAAAAAATACCTGTTTTGCAAATGATCTATTTTAGATGAAAGATAAATGGGTAGACCGTTCTGTATTGAATACTTGGGATGCGTTTTATTTAACAGGCACCACTGATGATGTCATACATGTTCTTTTCTCTTATCAATGAGGGTTTTTTAGACTCAAAGATGTATACATCCCAGTAAGGCCACTGGCACTGGTAGGGAGTTGGATAAACCCAGCAGTAGCGCCCACTAAGATCACGCTTCTGTGACCAGATTTTCACTGCCCCTGAGAGAGGTTCACTTGGCACCTCTCACTAAAATCCCTCTCCTGACTTTAATTACTGACCTACAAAATTGGTCGAGGCCTCTATTTTTCACAAAATGAAGGTGGTTAATATGAATATATTTATCCTGGGAAAGAGGTAATAATTTCAGTTTGGTATTGATCAAAATATAATAATATTGCCTAATGTTGCCTGGAGACACTTAAAAGAAAAGACCGGTATAGCCAAAAGTCTAGTTATATCGATTCATTGTGTATCAATAAACTTCAGACTGAGCTTCATTCCTCAGTTTTCTCATTGACATCCATACAAAACTATTTTAAAACAAGAAAATTGAACCCAATCCCTCCACTAAGGGGGCTGCCATTTTGTAGCGAGACTTGGCGATAAAGGACGTGAAAGTGACGTAGGAGAGGACCACGGTATGCTGGTGGCCGGTCCAGTGGGACGGCGGCACCAGTATCACTGTGCCGACACCTATCGGGTAATTGCAATTACCCGATCCAACATGGCGGATGTTTAGTTAACAATGTCTAACACATTTCTGCTAATTCTGTTGTAGATACTTTTTTCAATACATGTAAATATGTATGATGATAGTTTGGCTATGCCTGTTTGTGTAGGTAAGAGATGGTCCTTTAGAAATACTGATTTCACATAGAAATTACTGTAAACATACTTTATTTCGCGCTGTACATATTTTCGCAATTTTCGCGATTTTTAAAATCGCGAAAATATGTACAGAGCGAAAATTTATCCAGTATAGTCACACAACTACTGAATGCAAAATCCGCGAATTTAAATACACGTGAAAGTGCACTTTGTAGGCAATTCGCGAAAATATTCATGCGCGAAAATATGTACGTTTACAGTAGCCAGAAAAGAAATCTAGGTACTAGGGTAATTGTGGGCATGGTACTAGGGTAATTGTTTCCAGAGCTGGAGGGAAGTACTAGGGTAATTGTTCGAAAAAGTGCTAGGGTAATTGGTCTGAAATGTATTAGGATACAGAGGAAGTGTTGATTTCCCTAGTAGCAAGCCCACAAAGGGCCAAATTGGTTTTTGCTTGGGCAGATCCCTGTACCTGGGTTTTACCTGGGCTATTGACAGGGTTTCAAGCAGGGGGTTGGTGACAATGGACAAGACGACTTTATTTTAAATTGATAAGGGACAATACCCATTTCTTAGGATCGACAAGGGACATTGGCCTTTCTTGTATTCAACAAGTGACACAGGTACCTCCCGTGTAGGGCCCTTCAATTACCCTAGTACCTGGCACATGAATCTCATATTTTACAATTACCCTAGTACCTGGCCTAGGTCCCTGTAATGTAGTCATATTCTTCAACCTGTCCATTTAGAGATGATTTTTTTGCCTTTACGTAATATGTACTGCTCAATTGGTATTGATATCATGTATGCATGCCACATAAATGGCCCAACTAGCCATTTGGAGATGATACAGATCAGAGATGCTCTTCACTGATGTCCAATTACCCTAGTACCTCCTCTGCAATTACCTTAGTACTTGTTGTTTTGGAGCAATCCAATTACCCTAGTACTTTCAATTCTAAATCCACTTCTCACAGATATTCTACAGCATGTCATTATGCAATTGGAAGCCCACATGGTAGAGCATGATACATACTACAAATACACAACTTTACAACCTCAAAGTCCCTGTATATATAGTGTAATCAACCCTTTTAGCTCACTATAGAAATGCTCATCATCCGCCATGTTGGATCGGGTAATTGCAATTACCCGATAGGTGTCGGCACAGTGAGTATAGCGCTACGGCTGCCGCGTTGGCTCACCGAACCATTTATTACGTGGGGGGGGGGGGGGAGGGGCGCTGTGTAACAGCAGAGTGCTCCGACCTAGTGGGTGGGTGTACAGTAGGACCATGGGGGTCATGATCAATGGCATGTAGGTATATCCAACATGTACCCAAAGGGTAACAAGCCTGCCACCTGATGGACCATGTCTGCCCTATATATACCTGCAGTGTACAGGTGCTGCCTTCTTGTGCTTGCTGCACCAACAGAATGTTCCTTTGTGAGGTCAGTGGCCAAGAAAATGGCAGCCCCCACTCAGGTACAACAGTTGCATGTTCTTTTCTATTTAACTCATAAAATGTACAACATTTGGATGAATGGTACTCATAGATGTGTAATAGAATCACAGCTGCTTTGAAACAAACTTGGTTGAAAATACGATACTCTTTTCTTTTAAGGATAAACTAGTTGGTCAAATGGCATTTGTAATTAGGTCAAAGGTCATCAGGCCCATGCAGAATTATAGGTCACAATGTCCCACTCAATGTCAGTTAGACACTTTCTGAAATTCCATGTGAATATATGCATATACAGCAAGAAAATGCAAAAATACCAACCCGCTGTTCTAGCCTGCTCTGATCAGTTTAGATCACAGTATTGATCTGACTTAATGATGGTTCCTATCCAGATTACACAGGAACTAGATGCAGTAGGAAGATGATCAAAAAAAGTTCTGGAAAGCTGTCACAATGCTCTATTGGGCTTGACTAATTCCATAATATTTGACACAATTTTGAAAATTTATCCAACTCCCTAGACTGCCACTGGTTATTTCTCATCACCAAGGACTGACAAGTGCCGAATTCAAGCCGATGATGATCGGCTAACTGTAACGCATTGGGCTGGATTTTAAAGGAGTATTATCGCCACTGGCACTTAACCACATAGCAGACTATAACAATAATAGAAATGGGAATGATATTTGTGATTGTGTCACTATACGGATTAAAATAAGAGCCTGCCTTTCCCACAACCACCCCATCCCCAATCCATACCTAATGTCAACGTTAGCATACAGCCCTCTCTGCCTCTTATCGACATGTGCAAATACAGAGGTCCATTGTTTGTAGGACAGAAATAAGAGTATTTGACACGATGTAAATACCTGATGTTTAGGGGGGATGGTCATTTATTGGTAAAAGGGGGTGCTGGGTTGGCAGGGGAGGGGGGTATAAAGGTTTTGACGTCTCATATAGGATGAGCGGGTGGGGGGGGGGGGGGGTCGATCCTCTTGAGTGGGAAGGGGGGGGGCCTTTTACACCTTTGCCCCTTTTTGGCAATGAAATAAAACCAGCGCGTTACTATAGTTCAAGGGGGGAGGCAACCAATCTCCCTCCACTTGTCAATACTAAATGACCACTCCTTAACCCTTTCAGGACGGCATAATGCCTTAAAGAATCATGCATTGGTCGTCATGATGCATGAATGCAGCCCTGGCGAGTAACTCACCAGTGCTGCATTCAAGCATCATACCGACCCTACTGGGTTGAGATACCTCCGAAGGGTCGGCACATACCGACAAATGTCATCTTTTATAGCGACATGCGTCCTTTAAGGGTTAACTGGATATTTACTCATGCAGGTGATGTATAAATAGAACCTGGGAAAATATTCTCACCTCTCCTAATGGCTCTTTCCTCTGCTACTATACACAATTGTGAACAGTTGGGTACATTTGTCAAGTTGCCTTCATGGTAACTAAATAATCCGTTTGCTTTCACCTGAAATGTCCGAGTAATCCTGGTCCCAAATCAAATACAGACAGACCACAAGCTGTTTACACATGTTACAGGAGCCCTATGGTGTAGGTATGCTGTATATCCCTTATTATCGCTCATCCTTATCTGCTGACCTTAGGCCCTGGTGGTATCAGTACTAGGTGGGTCAGACAGGTGGGACTGTATCTTGGTATCTAGGTCTCCATATACATAGGCCCTTATCTATACCTCACTCTGTCACGAGACTATGGGTGGCGACTGCCGGAAACATGGGTTGTCTCTGTACATTTGACACCATCTTTATCTAGCTTTAGCTACTGGTGGCTAATGTATGTACCTAAGTCATCTCGTTGGTTTAGCTCCAAGACTCTGCTGGGAGAAGGATGTCTCTGCTGGAAGTTGAAACCAATCAGAGATGTTCATTAATAGACCAAATCAGATTGTATCTACCTGTATTCTGGAGACTTGGTCATAAAGATATATCAAGGGCACAGGTGAGTCTGAACTGAGGATTTTAGTGTTATTGTAGATGCATTAAAAACATAGAATACATTGATAATGTTTACAAGGTAAATGTGGAGTGTGGGATATTCCTCCTCGGCGACAATGTATGGGAAAGCCTATAGCTATTTGAACCCGGTATTTGAACTGGGACTCAGTTGGTTGTCTGATCATTCTATTCTAGTCCTGACATAGGCCATATTATCCAATTGATCTACATTAGTGCCAATTATTTTACAAATTATAATGTAGTTACACATGTATATCAGGTATGAGTTGAAGGTTTGAATTGGATATAAATGAAACACTGATTATGAGTATGGATATTGTATAGGGTATCTCTACCACCTCTGAATCAGAAAAGCATCCAGGCATCCCATCTGAAACAATGCATAGGTGTGGAAGCCACAGGAAGGAAGGGGAGGGGGGAGGTGGTGGTGGTTGGGGGGGGGGGGTGCAATCAGCGTTGTAGACACGATGTGTGATGTGCACCAAATTGCGTTGGGGACGCAGCTAGCAACAGGAAATTGCCCAACCGTCTATGGGGAGCAAAGTGTATTGAGAATATTGAACGGAATCCAGGGACTGAATCCAGAAAGATGTGACACTGAATTGTCACCAGCTGTTCCATCATTTTAAATAGACTAAGATGAGTATCGTCATGAGATCAGAGAGCAAACCACTTTCTGTTTCTTTCTCCTTTTTTTTTTGGGGGGGGGGGGAGTGGTTGCGAGCACAACAATCCAAAATGCACATTCTAGTCCATGAAATTGGTTGGTTAACCCGTTAACCCTGTGTTGCCTATATGTCTATAAGATGGGCAGAGAGAGATATTCATGCCTCTCTAATTCGACAAGAGGTCAAGAACATGTTCAGCCTTAGTGAATTGCGACATGCGAATATAAGGGATGTGGGGCATTGGGCATTGATATTTCTTAAAATATATAGGACAACATGGGCATTTATTGAAACCGACCAGGTTACATGGACATTTATCAATTTTGACAGGGGACCAGGGGACCAGGGGACCCCCTACACCCAAGCCAGACCCCCTAATAAGGCAACAGTTTTGGCATGATGCAACTATCCTGTACCTGCGAGTAACTCGCGGGTACTGTTGATAACACCCCGGAGGGTCGTCGTGGTGCATGCATGCAGTCCTGGCGAGTAGACTCGCCAAGGCTGGAATGATGGGTCATGGGTGGTCTAGATGATGGGGGCGGTGGGGGTGTCCCATGTGGCATGTCGAATTCAAGAAATGGTCATGTCACCTGTGAATTAAAATTCCCCATGTCCCATGTTGCCTCTATGCACCTGATATGTCTCATGTCGAATTTAAGAAATATTCTATGTCACGTCACTTATTCTTTCCCCTCATGTCACTATTATAAGCTCCCTGCCGCATGTCAAATTTAAGAAATCATCATATTGCCATGTCAAATTTAGCCGACCACCCACCCACGCCCATTATCGTTGGCAGATCATGTCGCAATGAGATGAATGATTAATAATAATAAAATAAATAAAAATAACGACAAAGTAGCTAAGGCCGTTTTATTCTGATAGAGACCTGAAAGAGGCCTTTCAGATTGGATATATTTCTCAATATACCCTCATTATATTACCCAAAAATGAGATCTTCCATGCATTTTTCTTTTCCTCTGCTCGCTGGGAATTTTTGGAATCCAAGGTGTTGTGGAAGACAGATACTTTCTTTTTTGTCCTTTGCCCGCCCCAAGTATTTAAGCTTGACCGTCATGGTTGAAGTGAGGCCAAAAGCACTTTTGGATATAGTTCAGTTGTTATTCACAAGAGGGCTCTTAAGGGCTGGGAGCTCAGCTCTTACAGGCACAAGATAGGGTGAATATGTTGTAGCTGGAGAATGCTCATGGTCCCCTGTCCAAACACTGCTGCTCTCTGGTGGAACTGTTATTTTAGTCCATGTATGGAAAATGCTGAACTTATTCCCTGACAGCCCAGCTTTAACTGAAAAAAGCCTGTAGTTTAGGTTATAAAAAAACATGGCCTAAAGGGCCCCTGGCGCCCCATAGTAAATGGCAGCACACTGGGTGGGAATGAGTTGTCCCAGGCAGTTAGCCTGCTGCCACCTGTCGACACGTTCTGTAACTAAATTAGGCCCAACACCAGGCCACAACCCGCCACGTGACCAGCGACAGAGGTCACAGGTCACAAGGTCAAAGAGGGAAAATAGGAAAGTCAAATATGTTATGGGGTCAAAAGTGTCAAGGTGAGACAAAAAAGGGCAATTAAGGTGTGTTTCAGGTTACCCCGACCCTACCTAGCAAAACAGGCGCAACCTTTTTGGGGAAAAAAACATTTTAGGCTATTTTTGGTCATTTTTGAGGGTCAATTTTGTTTGAGTCGAGGCTGTGGTGCCAATTTCTGGGTACTTTTCCAGACCTCAGTAAAAGGAAGAAAAGAAAATATAATATAATATAATATCCGACCTACATACCCTAGATTTTTATATCATGTAACCTGAAATACACCTTCTTTTTTTGTTGGCCTGAGGCACATTCTATCATGGGTTGCTATTGGTAGGGACAATTTCTCTTTGTGTATTTGACACAATCTGACAAAATTCGGGAGTCGGATTGAAATTTCCGAAACTGCCCCTTGTAGCTATTGTAATGTGGGGATTTCCATGCTAAAAGGCGGGGGGACATTTTGTCCACCCCCCCCCCCCCCATGGGGTTCAAAGACCGTTAGTAACTGTATCCTACTCCGTCCTATAAACATACTTTGAAAATGTGATGTTTTTATTGTAATCAGTTGGAATTATATATATTTCTATTGACACGAACATACGTACAAGGCTTAGAGGCAAAGCTTACGTTCAATCGATTGATCTAGATCCAAGAATAACTTTACGCCTACATTGACCCTCTAAAGGCACCTGGTGCTTCAATGCATCATACTATTCTGTACGGAGTAAGAGAGTTGTACTGTAGACCAGAGTAAGGGAGTGATCATCTACCACCGCCCCCCTCCCATTGTTAAGGTGGGTCAATACCTTGGTGTAAAAGTAGCTAGATTTCCATGAGGTTTTCGCCATAAGACCATAATAGCATACACTTTCCAACAAAGCTGAGAAAATAGGAGGGTCCCGAGCTGTTTTCTGAGATATTCAAGCCTTAAGTCAGTGTTTCATATAATAGGAGTATATAGTGTTTTGCCACATATGTACATAAAATAGTATTGAAAAGTAGCTAAATATGTATATAACTCTCACAGGATCTAGGTTTTGATGTCTTCTCTCTAGAGAGTCCCTTTTGAACATATGGTCCCGGGCATATTTCTATAGTTTTTGTCCATTGAAAAAAATAAGTTGAAAGGAAATAGAAATATACTAAGGGCTAGTTATGTATGACTTATGAAAGAGAGCCACCACTACAGACTTGATAGCACAGTGGCAGAATGCATGCCTTCATATCCAAAGGTTGATGGTTCTCGCCCCGGTCAGGGAACATCTTTGTCCATTTTAGGACAATCTAATATAACTTGTTCTAACATTAGACAAAAGTCCCCTGGTGATCTATGGTCAAACTAGAGAATGTACCTGCGCAGAAAACTGCGCAGTGAACGAAAATGGCATCATATTGACCCACCTTAAATAGAAAAATGAAATAGTGGCATTCTCACCGAGCGTTTCCCACTCACAATTCTAGTACTGTTCTAGTCTGATATGTGGTAAGTGCGAGTGGTGAGAATGCCCCTTTAAGTTGATGCCTGCAGTAATTTTTGGGTTGTGTGTTCAAGAAAATAAACTACATAAATTGACTCCTTAATTCTCTGTAGGGCGTCTATATGCAGGGTCTGCGTGTAAGGGGGAATCACCATAAGGGGCATGGCCACATTCAGACCCCTCAGAACTTGGTCAAAGTGGGATGTTAACCCGTTAAAGATGGGTTGTCAGCTAAAATTCCGTGAATTTTTAACCATGTCATATTACTCTTGTATGGAGTCTCCTATAAGTGCTCCCCAACATTTAAAATGATTGAAACTGTCTAAAGCTATGAAATGAGCACAGGCAGTACAATCATTTTTACTGTAGGTCGACACTAAAACTGTCTATGTTGTGCTACTGCATGGCTCAGTGCTTTCTATACCAGGCTAGTTTCCCCTGTACTCACCTGGCAGAGTGACTGAGTCAGTGAGGTGAATCAAGTACATTGTTATCAATCTCAAATTATGCATTCATAGACAAATGTCTTGCACTGTTTATCAGCTAAAATGAACCCATGGCATTGAAGTGATATCCATTTTGAAGAAAAGGTTTGGGAAGTCTATTAGCTGATACACCATCTTTAAGGACCGCATAGTGCTTTAATTAATGCACTATGCCCTTACACGTCATGATGCATAAATCAATCCCTATAGCGAGTACTCGACAATGCTGCATACAAGCATCATGCTGATCCCATGAGATTGATACACTCCCGAAGGGTCGGCGAGCATGATGCACGAAAGCAGCCATGACGGCCAGTACAGTGCATTCATGCTTCACGGCAATAAACGGTATGATGTATTAAAGCACTATGCCGCCCTTAAAGGGTTATAGTGCCATTGAGAACCCTCAGAACTGGGTAAAGCTGTGATGTTATAAAGATAGGCACAGCTCCCTTTAATGGTACCCACCCCTTTGTGGTATCTATAGATAAAGGTGCGGAAGGGTTTACGATATCAGTGGTCACTGTCAACCCTTTAAGGATAGCATGATGTTCTAAGCTCATATTTATTTGGTGTATTACTGCATTGGTGCATGCCGACCCGTTGGGAGTGTATCAACCGTGTACACTAAAAAAATAAACTTGTCTTTAGACTCTTCAAAGTGACGGTCATAAAATAAACGAGTCAAAAACTTGTCTAAGTGACAAGGAAGCGGGTCTTCTAGTTGGAAAACCCCAAAACTCGACATTTGCCAGCTCCAGATTCTATTTGTGGGATGGTAACCTGATAGGTTGGACAACTTTTGACACGTTTATTTTATGATAGTCACTTTGACGAGTCTGGAGACAAGTTTACTTTTTCAGTGTAGGGTCAGCATGATGCACAAATGCAACACTGGCGAGCTACGATGGAAGGGCATAAATGTTCATTCAGGCATGTGCACTTCATTAGTGCATCATGCCGACACTTCAGCAATGCATCAACCCTGTAGGGTCAGCATCCATACATTATGACGACAATAGGGCATAGTGCAATAAAGCGGCATGCTGACCTTAAAGGGTTAAAGGGGCACTTCTTAGCTTTGACTGCGCACTGGATAGCTAACAGAGATCACCCTTTGGTTGCTGCTTCCTACAGCCCTATGTCAAAGGGTACTATCCCCCACCCCCGCCTTTATTCACCCCTACAACCCCTACTCCCCTTACTCCCCCCCCCCCCCGCCTACTTTGCCGACCCACACTGAAAAAGTAAACTTGTCTCCAGACTCGTCTAAGTGACCATCATAAAATAAACAAGTCAAAAGTTTTCTAACCTCTCAGGTTACCATCCCACAAATTGAATCTGGAGCTGGCAAATGTCCAGTTATGGGCTGGCACATGCCAAGTGGGTCTTCTATCTCCAGCTAGAAGACCCGCTTCCTTGACACTTAGACAAGTTTTTAACTCGTTTATTTTATGACCGTCACTTATAAGAGTCTGCAGATTAGTTTACATTTTGAGTGCAGCTCTGTCCAAGGTGTAGTTCACCAGTTGTTCACTAGTCACACCAAAGAGTACTATCGTCCACCCCTTCTCTTTATTCCTTTAAAAGGCCACATAATACATGCATGCAGTGTGCCCCTTGTCGTCATGTTCCATGAATGTAGCCCTGGCCAGAGCTACATACATGCTACACGCGCCGACCCTACAGGGTTGATATACTCCCGAAGGATTGGCATGGTGCATGCATTTAGCACTGGTGAGTTACTCGCTTGGACTGCATTCATGCATCATGACAACCAAGGACATTACAGCAGTGTATATTACTCCCATCTACCCCGACCTAGCCCTACCCAAGAAGGTGTAGTTCACTAGTGACACCAAAGGGGGCGCCTCGGTAAAAGCTGCCCCAGAATAACTCACATCAAAGCCACTAGGGGGCGCCTCACTGCGCATGCGCCCTTTGCCTCACGTACTGCTCGCCCCACAATCCTTTGCACCTGTAGATGACTCAGGACTTTGACTTGAGACCTTTCCTTAATAGATCTGCATGTACCAAAGGGAAAAATGAAATTCAAGATCCAGAACACCCGAGGGATTGATAGTTCCATCACCAAGTTTACAAGACATATAAACATCATAAACAGAATGGCAAATGCAAAGAGTGAGGTTGGGTTTGCTTTTTTAATTTGCTTTTCCCGCTGGCCGGTATACGTACCTAGCCCTATTTGCGAGGTACTTCAGGTTCAAATATAATAATGCTGAAACTTTGACATCAGTATTTCAATGGAGTATATAGCGTTAGCATTAAATGTGTCTGCAGAGAAAAGAGAAAACAGGTTGGGCCCTGTTTTGCTAGACCTGCTCAAGTGACTGGAAACCAGTTCTTCTCCTTTTTTCCTTTATTTTTCTTTGGCCTAAGCCGGTGCACTGGTCACCAAAGCAGGTGCCTGCTCGCCTCACTGACACATCAATACTCCCAGGTCTGTGTGTGTGTTGGGTGGGTGGGGGGGGGGGGTCTGTTAAGGGGCAGATTGTTCATTTAGGGCTAAATACCAGAGTGTCGGGGTCACAGAGTGTGCCGAATCCCCACTCTGCATGTCAGACCTCACCAAAGTCCTGGCTTTGGAAAGGCATTTGGATCTCTGCCCTTAAAGGTGAAAAAAAGGTTTTGAGCTCCAGTTTCCATTTTCCGCCACAAGGGCTACAACAGGAACTGGACAAACTGCTTGTTGTGATTTCCTGCCAGAACTGGTGTACAGGATTTGATTGGTCAACACCTGTAGATAAGTTTGTCAAACAAGTTTTTTTAATATGAGTTTGCCCAGCCTCTACTATGATAGAGTCGGGGCCAGAGACTGAAGAAAGACTAACGCAGTGACTGAGGTCAGGTTATGGTCACTTTATTGGCTGCATGGTGCTCTAATGTGCTATGTCTGACTCCTTGGTTTGTATTTATGCAATAGTTCAGTACAGGATTTTAACCCTAGGGCTGTGGGTTCAACCTCTCACAATGTCCTCTCACAATGTCTCTGTTATTTTGACAGGAATTCCCTCCAAAATGGCGGTTTACTGGTACCTGCCTTGGGGATCAAAACACCAGCTACCAGCTCACTGCTAGTTTCAGTGATCACCAGCAACAAGCTCTCTGACCAATCAGAACATTCTGAAGTAGTCACTGAATGCTTATAGTCCCAACTGCCATACACATGTCCCACCAGCCCTTCTGGCACAGAATGGCACTTGTTAACATCACCATGACCTTGAACTTGACGTATTGCTGGGTGTGGGCAATCCCTGCTGGTAGCTTGGAACCAGCAAATAGGAACCAGAACTGGAACCAGAAAGTATGATGGGAGAACTCCCATCATACTTTCTGGTTCCTGTTCACTGGTTCCAAGCTACCAACAAGGATTGCCCAAACCCAGCAAAGTCCACTTTCAGGGTCATATAGTGATAGTTAACAGTGAGTACAACTGCCAGTGCTACTTATAAACCTGCCCAATATCAGACTTGCTCAATCAGCACCTTTTTCCGCCACAAGGGCTGCAAATGGGACTGGTGTAACTACTATATTTAGATTGTTACTTCCTGTCAGGCTGTGCACAGGAATTGGTGTAGAGGAGGATTTGATGGGTCAATTCCTGAGGGCAAGTTAGTGAAACAAGTTTTTTATATGAGTTTGCCCAGACTCTACTATTATAGAGTCGGGGCCTGAGACTGGCCCAATATGGGTGGTATCTGAGGTACAGGTACCAACAACACCACCCTGAAACAGAGGGAGAATGAGAAATTCGCCCTCTAAGTGATGCAAATCTGTGGCAGTGGCATTGCTCTCCCAACACAGTCATTGTGTAGAGTCAAACCCAATTGTATGAACTATAGTACATTAGCCACCGGTAGATAACGATTACAGTATCTGTACCGAGAGGTATTCGGCTGATTTGGCACCATCTTTTGTTACAGAATGTATCGCCACCTGGGTGGATAAAGGTAACGTCTAGGTGTGCAACGCTCCGTGTTCGCTGGTCTCACCAGGGACCAGCTTCAGTCAACTCAACACTGCATCCTGATTGGTCCATTGATATGTTTAAGCTGAGACTTATTTACTCCACCCAGAGGAGCCCACTGAGTTGACCTGGCGACCTGGGCTGTTTTGGAGGCGGCTTCCGACCTAAGGCAATAATATAAGCGACCTGGCGATTTTTGGACAACATTCACAATAGATTAGAGGGTCCAAAAAGGCAACTTTTCGACCTGGACCCCTTAATTTCGGCGACTTTCCAACCTCAGGGGGGAGCCCTCTGCACCACGCCGCGCCGAGTGCTACTGGGCTCGAGTCTCACTCCCCCCCGTGGGTAGAGTGGGGAGACCGGCCGCTGTCGGGCGTGAAGGCGGCCCACTACCTCACTTGGCAGCCGACGGTGCACTCCTCGGGAGACGTGGTCCGCACGGTCTGCACGGGGAGGGGCCGCTTAGGTCCCCTAGGTTGCCATATGTCAAATGTCGATTTTAAGAAACAGCCATATGTCAAATGTCGATTTTAAGAAATGCCCATGTCGCCATGTCGAATTTGGTGGTCCACACCCATTAAAGCATCGGTAGGCCTATGTGGAGGAGTATTATCAGAGTACCATGGAGGGAGTAGTATGCTCAGTGTACCTCTAGGCCTATAGCCTTTGTAGGCCTATGTGAGTAGTCTCAGAGTACCATGGAGGGAATAGTAGGCTCAGAGTAGGGCCTACCTCTAGGCCTTTAGCCTTTGTAGGCCTATGTGATAGAGTAGTCTCAGAGTACCATAGGGTCAAATCGACAAATCGACATGGGTTTAGTGACAAGGGACAAGACCTATTTCTTAAAATCGACAAATGACATAGGCATTTTTTACAATCGACAAGTGACATGAGGGCTGGTGACAATATTTACAGTGTTAGTGACAAGGGAAAGACCCTTTTCTTTAAATTGACAAGGGACATACCGGTAGGCATTTCTTAAAATCGACAAGTGACACAGCAACCCCCCGTCTAGGGCCCTTACCATGGACGGAGTAGTATGCTCAGAGTACCTCTAGGACTATAGCCTTTGTAGGCCTATGTGGTAGAGTAGTCTCAGAGTACCATGGACGGAGTAGTATGCTCAGAGAACCTCTAGGCCTATAGCCAATAGCCTATGTTGTAAAGTAGTCTCAGAGTACCATGGAGTGAGTAGTATGCTAAGAGTACCTCTAGGCCTATAGCCTTTGTAGGCCTATGTGATAGAGTAGTCTCAGAGTACCATGGAGTGAGTAGTATGCTAAGAGTACCTCTAGGACTATAGCCTTTGTAGGCCTATGTGGTAGAGTAGTCTCAGAGTACCATGGACGGAGTAGTATGCTCAGAGAACCTCTAGGCCTATAGTCAATAGCCTATGTTGTAAAGTAGTCTCAGAGTACCATGGAGTGAGTAGTATGCTCAGAGTACCTCTAGGCCTATAGCCTTTGTAGGCCTATGTGATAGAGTATTGTCAGAAGTATTGTGGAAGAGTATTCTCAGAGTACCATGGAGGGAGTAGTATGCTCAGAGTACCTCGAGGCCTATAGCCTCTGTAGGCCTATGTGGAAGAGTTGTCTCAGAGTACCATGGAAAGAGTAGTATGCTCAGAGTACCTCTAGGCCTATAGCCTCTGTAGGCCTATGTGGAAGAGTAGTCTCAGAGTACCATGGAAGGAGTAGTATGCTCAGAGTACCTCTAGGCCTACAGGCTATGTAGGCCTATGTGATAGAGTATTCTCAGAGTACCATGGAGGGAGTAGTATGCTCAGAGTACCTCGAGGCCTATAGCCCTCTGTAGGCCTATGTGGAAGAGTAGTCTCAGAGTACCATGGAGGGAGTAGTATGCTCAGAGTACCTCTAGGCCTATAGCCTTTGTAGGCCTATGTGATAGAGTAGTCTCAGAGTACCATGGACGGAGTAGTATGCTCAGAGTACCTCTAGGACTATAGCCTTTGTGGTGGGATTTTGCGCGGAGCGTGCGAAATTTTTTACACCCCCCCCCCGGTCAAGGGGTCAACATTTTTTACCCCCCCTAAGGGTCGAAAATCGGCTTGCGCGCGGGCCCTTTGAAGCATAGTAACGCGTGGGATTTTTGGCTCAAAACAGGTTAAATTTGTTTGCCCCCCCCCCCCAAGAGGGGTCCAAATATTTATGCCCCCCCCAGTCAAGGGGTCCAAATTTTTTTGCCCCCCCCCCAACCCACCAACCCCCCTGTTGATAATAAATTACCACTCCCTAAAGCAGTCTCAGAGTACCATGGAGGGAGTAGTATGCTCAGAGTACCTCAAGGCCTATAGTCAATAGCCTATGTTGTAAAGTAGTCTCAGAGTACCATTGAGGGAGTAGTATGCTCAGAGTACCTCGAGGCCTATAGCCTCTGTAGGCCTATGTGGAAGAGTAGTCTCAGAGAACCATGGAGGGAGTAGTATGCTCAGAGTACCTCTAGGCTTATAGCCTCTGTAGGCCTATGTGGAAGAGTATTCTCAGAGTACCATGGAGGGAGTAGTATGCTCAGAGTACCTCGAGGCCTATAGCCTCTGTAGGCCTATGTGGAAGAGTAGTCTCATAGTACCATGGAAGGAGTAGTATGCTCAGAGTACCTCTAGGCCTATAGGCTCTGTAGGCCTATGTGATAGAGTATTCTCAGAGTACCATGGAGGGAGTAGTATGCTCAGAGTACCTCGAGGCCTATAGCCCTCTGTAGGCCTATGTGGAAGAGTAGTCTCAGAGTACCATGGAGGGAGTAGTATGCTCAGAGTACCTCTAGGCCTATAGCCTTTGTAGGCCTATGTGATAGAGTAGTCTCAGAGTACCATGGACGGAGTAGTATGCTCAGAGTACCTCTAGGACTATAGCCTTTGTGGTGGGATTTTGCGCGGAGCGTGCGAAATTTTTTACACCCCCCCCCCCGGTCAAGGGGTCAACATTTTTTACCCCCCCCTAAGGGTCGAAAATCGGCTTGCGCGCGGGCCCTTTGAAGCATAGTAACGCGTGGGATTTTTGGCTCAAAACAGGTTAAATTTGTTTGCCCCCCCCCCAAGAGGGGTCCAAATATTTATGCCCCCCCCAGTCAAGGGGTCCAAATTTTTTTGCCCCCCCCCCCAACCCACCAACCCCCCTGTTGATAATAAATGACCACTCCCTAAAGTAGTCTCAGAGTACCATGGAGGGAGTAGTATGCTCAGAGTACCTCAAGGCCTATAGTCAATAGCCTATGTTGTAAAGTAGTCTCAGAGTACCATTGAGGGAGTAGTATGCTCAGAGTACCTCGAGGCCTATAGCCTCTGTAGGCCTATGTGGAAGAGTAGTCTCAGAGTACCATGGAGGGAGTAGTATGCTCAGAGTACCTCTAGGCTTATAGCCTCTGTAGGCCTATGTGGAAGAGTATTCTCAGAGTACCATGGAGGGAGTAGTATGCTCAGAGTACCTCGAGGCCTATAGCCTCTGTAGGCCTATGTGGAAGAGTTGTCTCAGAGTACCATGGAAGGAGTAGTATGCTCAGAGTACCTCTAGGCCTATAGCCTCTGTAGGCCTATGTGGAAGAGTAGTCTCAGAGTACCATGGAAGGAGTAGTATGCTCAGAGTACCTCTAGGCCTATAGGCTCTGTAGGCCTATGTGATAGAGTATTCTCAGAGTACCATGGAGGGAGTAGTATGCTCAGAGTACCTCTAGGCCTATAGCCTCTGTAGGCCTATGTGGAAGAGTAGTCTCAGAGTACCATGGAAGGAGTAGTATGCTCAGAGTACCTCTAGGCCTATAGGCTCTGTAGGCCTATGTGATAGAGTATTCTCAGAGTACCATGGAGGGAGTAGTATGCTCAGAGTACCTCGAGGCCTATAGCCTCTGTAGGCCTATGTGGAAGAGTAGTCTCAGAGTACCATGGAGGGAGTAGTATGCTCAGAGTACCTCTAGGCTTATAGCCTCTGTAGGCCTATGTGGAAGAGTATTCTCAGAGTACCATGGAGGGAGTAGTATGCTCAGAGTACCTCGAGGCCTATAGCCTCTGTAGGCCTATGTGGAAGAGTTGTCTCAGAGTACCATGGAAGGAGTAGTATGCTCAGAGTACCTCTAGGCCTATAGCCTCTGTAGGCCTATGTGGAAGAGTAGTCTCAGAGTACCATGGAAGGAGTAGTATGCTCAGAGTACCTCTAGGCCTACAGGCTCTGTAGGCCTATGTGATAGAGTATTCTCAGAGTACCATTGAGGGAGTAGTATGCTCAGAGTACCTCGAGGCCTATAGCCCTCTGTAGGCCTATGTGGAAGAGTAGTCTCAGAGTACCATGGAGGGAGTAGTATGCTCAGAGTACCTCGAGGCCTATAGCCTCTGTAGGCCTATGTGGAAGAGTAGTCTCAGAGTACCATGGAGGGAGTAGTATGCTCAGAGTACCTCTAGGCTTATAGCCTCTGTAGGCCTATGTGGAAGAGTATTCTCAGAGTACCATGGAGGGAGTAGTATGCTCAGAGTACCTCGAGGCCTATAGCCTCTGTAGGCCTATGTGGAAGAGTTGTCTCAGAGTACCATGGAAGGAGTAGTATGCTCAGAGTACCTCTAGGCCTATAGCCTCTGTAGGCCTATGTGGAAGAGTAGTCTCAGAGTACCATGGAAGGAGTAGTATGCTCAGAGTACCTCTAGGCCTACAGGCTCTGTAGGCCTATGTGATAGAGTATTCTCAGAGTACCATTGAGGGAGTAGTATGCTCAGAGTACCTCGAGGCCTATAGCCCTCTGTAGGCCTATGTGGAAGAGTAGTCTCAGAGTACCATGGAGGGAGTAGTATGCTCAGAGTACCTCTAGGCCTATAGCCTTTGTAGGCCTATGTGATAGAGTAGTCTCAGAGTACCATGGAGGGAGTAGTATGCTCAGAGTACCTCTAGGCTTATAGCCTCTGTAGGCCTATGTGGAAGAGTATTCTCAGAGTACCATGGAGGGAGTAGTATGCTCAGAGTACCTCGAGGCCTATAGCCTCTGTAGGCCTATGTGGAAGAGTTGTCTCAGAGTACCATGGAAGGAGTAGTATGCTCAGAGTACCTCTAGGCCTATAGCCTCTGTAGGCCTATGTGGAAGAGTAGTCTCAGAGTACCATGGAAGGAGTAGTATGCTCAGAGTACCTCTAGGCCTATAGGCTCTGTAGGCCTATGTGATAGAGTATTCTCAGAGTACCATGGAGGGAGTAGTATGCTCAGAGTACCTCAAGGCCTATAGTCAATAGCCTATGTTGTAAAGTAGTCTCAGAGTACCATTGAGGGAGTAGTATGCTCAGAGTACCTCGAGGCCTATAGCCTCTGTAGGCCTATGTGGAAGAGTAGTCTCAGAGTACCATGGAGGGAGTAGTATGCTCAGAGTACCTCTAGGCTTATAGCCTCTGTAGGCCTATGTGGAAGAGTATTCTCAGAGTACCATGGAGGGAGTAGTATGCTCAGAGTACCTCGAGGCCTATAGCCTCTGTAGGCCTATGTGGAAGAGTTGTCTCAGAGTACCATGGAAGGAGTAGTATGCTCAGAGTACCTCTAGGCCTATAGCCTCTGTAGGCCTATGTGGAAGAGTAGTCTCAGAGTACCATGGAAGGAGTAGTATGCTCAGAGTACCTCTAGGCCTATAGGCTCTGTAGGCCTATGTGATAGAGTATTCTCAGAGTACCATGGAGGGAGTAGTATGCTCAGAGTACCTCGAGGCCTATAGCCCTCTGTAGGCCTATGTGGTGGAGTAGTCTCAGAGTACCATAGAGGGAGTAGTATGCTCAGAGTACCTCTAGGCCTATAGCCATGCCCCCGAGGCACAGATCAGTAGTCTTCAGTTAGTATAAGTCAAGGGAATGCCCCCGGGGCATAGATCTGCTATGTACAGTTAGTATAAGTCAAGGCCATGCCCCCAGGACATAGATCAGTGGCATACAGTTAGTATAAGTCAAGGTCATGCCCCCAGGGCATAGATCATTAGTCTACCATATGTATAAGTCAAGGCCAAGCCCCCAGGGCATAGATCTGCTATGTACAGTTAGTATAAGTCAAGTCCATGCCCCCAGGGCATGGATCAGGAGTCTACACTTACCGTAAACCTCGGCTATAAGCCGAATTTTATTTGGCGTTTTTATTTGCTATAAGCCTGATTTTAAGCCCCAAACTCCCATTCGGCTTATAGGCGAGGTTTTAATAATGTAGAAACATAGTGAAAACTAATTTCAAGCACTTCGGTTATAAGCCGAATTTTTACTCCCAAACTCACTTTCGGCTTATAACCAAGGTCGGCTTATAGCCAAGGTTTTACGGTAGTATTAGTCAAGGCCATGCCCCCAGGACATAGATCAGTGGCATACAGTTAGTATAAGTCAAGGTCATGCCCCCAGGGCATAGTTCAGTAGTCTACCATATGTATAAGTCAAGGCCATGCCCCCGGGGCATAGATCTGCTATGTACAGTTAGTATAAGTCAAGTCCATGCCCCCAGGACATAGATCAGTGGCATACAGTTAGTATAAGTCAAGGTCATGCCCCCGGGCCATAGATCAGTAGTCATCATTTGTATAAGTCAAGGCCATGCCCCGAGGGCATAGATCAGGAGTCTACACTTAGTATTAGTCAAGGCCATGCCCCCAGGGCATAGATCTGCTATGTACAGTTAGTATATAAGTCAAGTCCATGCCCCCAGGACATAGATCAGTGGCATACAGTTAGTATAAGTCAAGGTCATGCCCCCGGGCCATAGATCAGTAGTCATCATTTGTATAAGTCAAGGCCATGCCCCCAGGGCATAGATCAGGAGTCTACACTAAGTATAAGTCAAGGCCATGGCCCCAGGGTATAGATCAGTCTCAGAGTACTATGGAGGGAGTAGTATGCTTAGAGAACCCCTCTAGGCCTACAGCCTCTAAAGGCCTATGTGGTAGAGTATCTCTAGGCCTATAGTCTATAGCCTATGTGGTGGAGTAGTCTCCGAGTACCATAGAGGGAGTAGTATGCTCAGAGTACCTCTAGGCCTATAGCCATGCCCCCGGGGCATAGATCAGTAGTCTACAGTTAGTATAAGTCAAGGTCATGCCCCCAGGGCATAGTTCAGTAGTCTACCATTTGGATAAGTCAAGGGAATGCCCCCGGGGCATAGATCTGCTATGTACAGTTAGTATAAGTCAAGGCCATGCCCCCATGACATAGATCAGTGGCATACAGTTAGTATAAGTCAAGGTCATGCCCACAGTGTATAGATCAGTAGTCTACCATATGTATAAGTCAAGGCCATTCCCCCGGGGCATAGATCTGCTATGTACAGTTAGTATAAGTCAAGGCCATGCCCCCAGGACATAGATCAGTGGCATACAGTTAGTATAAGTCAAGGTCATGCCCCCAGTGTATAGATCAGTAGTCTACCATATGTATAAGTTAAGGCCATTCCCCCAGGCATAGATCTGCTATGTTCAGTTAGTATAAGTCAAGGCCATGCCCCCAGGGCATAGATCAGGAGTCTACACTTAGTATAAGTCAAGGCCATGGCCCCAGGGCATAGATCAGTAGTCTACCATTTGTATAAGTCAAGGCCATGCCCCGGGGCATAGATCTGCTATGTACCATTTGTTTAAGTCAAGGTTATGCCCCCAGGACATAGATCAGTGGCAGTCAGTTAGAATAAGTCAAGGCCATGCCCCCAGTGTATAGATCAGTAGTCTACCAGTACCATATGTATAAGTCAAGGCCATTCCCCCGGGGCATAGATCTGCTATGTACAGTTAGTATAAGTCAAGGCCATGCCCCCAGGACATAGATCAGTGGCAGTCAGTTAGAATAAGTCAAGGCCATGCCCCCGGGCCATAGATCAGTAGTCATCATTTGTATAAGTCAAGGCCATGCCCCCAGGGCATAGATCAGGAGTCTACACTAAGTATAAGTCAAGGCCATGGCCCCAGGGCATAGATCAGTAGTATACCATTTGTATAAGTCAAGGCCATGCCCCCGGGGCATAGATCTGCTATGTACCATTTGTATGAGTTAAGGCCATGCCCCCAGGACATAGATCAGTAGCCTACAGTTAGTATAATTCAAGGCCATGCCCCCAGGGCATAGATCAGTAGTCTATAGTTTTTAAAAGTCGGCCTTTTTTAGGAAACTATTGGATCCCTTCTGTACCTCAGGTACACAAGGCATTACCCTTCTCTACTTGAGATACACAAGGCACTCCTTCTCTACCACAGGTACACTTTGGGTGCCTCCTCTACATGAGATAGACAAGGGAACCCTTCTCTACTTGAGATAGACAAGGGACCCCTTCTCTACCTGAGATACAGAAGCGACACCTCTACCTGAGATAGACAAGGGGCGCCTTCTCTATCTCAGGTACACAAGGCCCTGCCCCTCTCTACTTAAGATACACAAGGCAATCCTTCTCTACCTCAGGTACACTTGGGGTGCCTTCTCTACCTGAGATAGACAAGGGACTCCTTCTCTACCTGAGATAGACAAGGGACCCCTTCTCTACCTGAGATACAGAAGGGATCCCTTCTCTACCTGAGATACAGAAGGGACCCCTTCTCTACCTCAGGTACACTTGGGGTGCCTTCTCTACCTGAGATAGACAAGGGACTCCTTCTTTACCTGAGATAGACAAGGGACTCCTTCTTCACCTGAGATAGACAAGGGACCCCTTCTCTACCTGAGATACAAGTGATGCGAGTTAGGCTTATACGCAAGATTTTATAGTAGTTATGCACATAAACTGAATTTTAAGGACAGAAAAATCTATTTTGGCCAAAAAAAGTAAGGAAATCGCCCCTCCCCCCATATAATTTTAAGAAAATATAAATATATTTAGGATTCCTAACTTGGTACACAGCTGGCCCAATACCCCTATTATATATAGACAAAATGATTTTTACCTACTAAAATATTTTGAAAATAGCTCCCCTGGATACTGTTTCTCCACAAATATGCGGAGGTCTGTAAATTTGTGGAGGTCCGTAAATACACTCTCCATATATTTATGGAGATCCGCAAATATATGGAAATCGTTTTTTAGTACTTAAGCATACACATACAAAGCTCCACATGTATTTGCGGACCTCCGCAAATTTATGTAAGCAAATTTATGGACCTTCGCAAATTTGCGGAGAAACAGGACCCTGCCCACTTGGGAGGCCCAAATTACGACCAGTCACCGGAATTGACCATATGTATGTAGAATGAAGGCTAAATGAGGCCTGTCAATATGTTTGTATATCAAAAAGACAGCTGCAGGGGAATCAAACTCAGTCTCAACATCAGACCAATGTTGCGTCGGCCCGTTAGATGGCGGGAGGGGCGCCTTACATAGGTCTGACTGCCTGCATGACGGCGCCCCCGATGGTACGCAGAAGAACCTCAGTACTTAACAATTTAATCATGTAAACAATGGCAGTTTGGGGTGTTCTACATGTGTCATATTGATATAATTGTAACCGAGTGACCTTCATTGCATAAACATACAATATTCCAAATGGCATCAATATGACACAAGTAGAAAGCGAAATATTTGACATTGTTCCCCTGTGGGCGATAATGCATGAATTTTCCATAGGCCGCCAATGATGCGCAGCACATGGCGGATTGTCGCCATCATTTGACAGCTCATTGTTGACAAATTTACTATTGTTTATCCAACACTATTTTTCAAAATTATAAGTGAATTGCATCCTTATTTAGTATTATAAGATTGTGTCGAGCACCTATCATTAAAAATATCTTTATAAACCGTCAAAATTGGGCGTATTTTTGACCCCACAGTCAGACCTATGTAAGGCGCCCCTCCCGCCATCTAACGGGCCGACGCAACATTGGTCTGATGTTGAGACTAAATCAAACTTTAATGTTTCATACTAGGATGGGTTGTATACACAGAAAACCAGACACAGTCGAGTACAATTTATGCGGATTTTATTACTGAGAATATGTAGGGGAGAGAGGGGCACGTTGAACCACTTCTGCACATTTATTTTTTTCCTGACCTTATTAAAGTTACCTGAACTTTGAATTTGTATCTGGCAGTTACCTTATATCATTGCGACATATGACGACCTATGGCAACACAAGTGTGATCATTTTTAGTATTTCTTTTGAATTTTTGAAAATAAAATCTTGGGGTGGTTCAATGAGCCCCATGCCCTGGGCAGGTTGAGCCACCCACTGAGGCACCTTGAACCACATAAATAAAATGGTTCAAATAACCAGCAATATAGATCTATTATTGAAAGTTTAGATAACATTAATTGCTTTTGTTACTTTTTCATCGGGCTGAATATAAAATACACATATTTAATGCACATAAGTCTGCCAATTATAGTTTCTAGAGTAGTGACTGGGTTGGAGCCTTTCATATTTCCCTTGAGGTCAATATTGTAATGGGAATGTGGTCGATCGCTTAGGTCTAAGAAGAAGAACGATAAGAGTAAGGTACAATAAAAGGTTTGTATTCAAGCAAGTAAACAGTTACAGAGTCTTCAATGATATCAGTTGCAGGAACACCTCCTGCTCCTTCAAACCCTGGAGTAAGACTGGTCCTGCTCCGCAAGGCGCCCCTATATGTAGGCCGCCCTGCGGAGCCAACGACCCCCTGCCGGCGAGTATGCGAACTAGGTGCTCCGCAGGCTCCGCAGGGACTGCGGAGCCTGCGGAGCCCCCCCCGGCTCCGCTACAATATGAACCATTTTAAAAGGATTGCTGCTATTTGCAGGGTCTATACAAATCTCTGATTACATTCTTTTATGATGTAACAGACTGTTCTGCTTGAAAGAAACAATATATCTCGCTCCCAATGAATTAACTATTACAATTGGCAAACTATGTATTCTATCATAATTGTATAACCAAATTGTATCTGATGTGTCTGTGTCTTTGTGTGTACCTTAATTCTAATAAACTATGTGCTTTTAAATATGTAGGCATATTTGTTAGGTTAGCCTATTGTAGACCCAGAGTTTGAACTGAGTAATATCATCTCATCACTCACCTACAAGCTGACAGGAGACCTTGCAAATATTGCTGCCCTCTGGTGAGGAGCAGTCATACCTTGTCCTTCTATGCACTACAATGCACAGGTGCATATGTGTTAGATAATGGAACTATTCCTTCAAGAGCATGGTTCAAGGTGCCCCAAATTTTGTGGTTCAATGTACCCCATGCGGGCCATCACAGTTAAGGTTGATGTAATTCAGATTACATAATACACTCAGGAGTATAATCAGGTTCTATTCAAGCGTTCATATGTATACTTTGATCACCATACAGATCTTAGGCCAGCAATGTTTCATAACAACATGAGAACAAAAGTTTAACAATTGCAAATATTTACTTTCAGGGGCATAAATTCTTAAATATTGTCTGGGTTTCCTCTCAGCATCCCAAACTAAACATTATGCTGCTGCTCTGAACTGTCTATATAAGGGGGTTATGTGGTAGGCAAACTGCTGGAAATTCCCAAAGGAATAGTAAAGAGAGCGAGTGGTTCAATGTGCCCAGGTGGTCAACGTGCCCCTCTCTCCCCTACAAGGCAGTGGTAGATACATGTTGAGAATAATGTTGAATGATATCGACGTTTCGACTAAGTTTATTAGTCTTCTTCAGGATGTTTGGTGGTTACATTAGGCTAGGTGAGGTACCTTTAGGGATCATGAAATGGTCATGTGACTTCCTGTGTGTTGCTAATGTTTAATGTTTCATGTTAAATGTATGGTCTCTAAAAATATATAGCGGTTTAAAACTATATCTATTTAAGAGTAACACCAATGTTAACTAAGGGAGTGGGCTATGTCTGTATAACGTGTTATTTGATTATTGTATTTCCATTACATCTTGTGTTCAAATTTTCCAAATTGTAATTTTGACCCAAAATATGGATTCTACACCCTAGGAAACCCTAAAATCCATGTAATACACAAGCAAATCAGACAATCTTGAGTTTCTGGTGGCCATCTTGGAATTTCCCAAATTGTAATTTTGACCAAAAATATGGATTATACACCCTAGGAAACCCTATAATCAATGTATTACATAAGCAAAATCAGACAATCTTGAATTTTTGGCGGCCATCTTGGCAGCCATCTTGGAATTTTCCAAATTGTAATTTTGACCCAAAATATGGATTCTACACCCTAGGAAACCCTAAAATCCATGTATTACACAAGCAAATCAGACAATCTTGAGTTTCTGGTGGCCATCTTGGCAGCCATCTTGGAATTTCCCAAATTGTAATTTTGACCAAAAATATGGATTCTACACCCATCCTACATCTCTACCAGAAGCTCTCATTTGGCCTGTAACCTGGTGTACCGTGTTACGCCTCCGCTGACCCCCCCCCCCCCCCCCCCCCCCCCCCGTAGCCCCCCCCCACCCACCTCGCTACACTGCCCTGTCACCTTTTGCCGCCTGCCAGGTGAGAGGTGGTGGAGCGGTGTGTATCCGGGGGGGGGGGGCGGTGGTGTCCAGAAACGGGTATCGTCAACTGAGGTCAGTAAATGAGGTAGGTGTGTGTGGGGGGGAGGGGGGGATCCACGTGTGGTATCCACGTGTGCCTGTCCTGCCTGCTGGACAGGGGTGACGAGGTACAGCCTACTTGACCACCGCCTGCCAGACTTGCCGACTCAGTGTTCCGGCTCAACAACCCTGACTTTTGCACAAACAAACTAGGCACAAAGGAATGGTGAGCTATGAATTTTGGAAAAGATCGGAAGAAATGCCACACTTTACACCAAAATATTGCTTAGATGGAGAGTGTTTTGAAGAAACTAGTGACATATATTATCACCATTTTTTGTATAGAATACAACTGAAAAGGAATTAAAGTGATACAGATGTGCAAACATGTCCAAAATTAGCTTCTCCAAAGGTTCACTTTTTTTTGGCAGAATCTCAGTTTTTTTTCAGATTTTCAAAGAAATCTCTTATTTTAGGTGATAAAACTTATTTTTTTCCCCATTTCTTTTGACAGATACAGATACCTGAGGTGTTTTGCAACAGAATGATATCGCTCAAATAGTTCACATGATATTGCATAAAGGTGTAATAGATGAGAGAAAAGACGTCTGCACGAAAAAAGAGGGTGACTATATAAGAGTGGGCTTGACCTAGTTTCACAGCGTTACAGAAAACATAGCCCACTCCAATTAGAAAAAGCATTTTGCTCTATAATCAAATCATCAAAAATATGAATAAATGAAATAAACACGATTCATATACAGTCAACACTTCTTATTTCACAGCATAATGACATCCGGACACAATTCACAGTGAAGCGTCAGTTTATGTGCATAACTACTATAAAATCTTGTGTATAAGCCTAACTCGCATCCCCTGTATCTCAGGTAGAGAAGGAGTCCCTTGTCTATCTCAGGTAGAGAAGGCACCAAAGTGTACCTGAGGTAGAGAAGGGGTCCCTTCTGTATCTCAGGTAGAGAAGGGATCCCTTCTGTATCTCAGGTAGAGAAGGTGTCCTGTCTGTATCTCAGGTACAGAAGCCACCCCAAGTGTACCTGAGGTAGAGAAGGCGCCCCTTGTCTATCTGAGGTAGAGAAGGTGTCCCTTCTGTATCTCAGGTAGAGAAGGGGTCCCTTGTCTATCTCAGGTAGAGAAGGTGTCCCTTCTGTATCTCAGGTAGAGAAGGCGCCCCTTGTCTATCTCAGGTAGAGAAGGTGTCCCTTCTGTATCTCAGGTAGAGAAGGGGTTCCTTGTCTATCTCAGGTACAGAAGGCACCCCAAGTGTACCTGAGGTAGAGAAGGCGCCCCTTGTGTATCTCAGGTAGAGAAGGTGTCCCTTCTGTATCTCAGGTAGAGATGGGGTCCCTTGTCTATCTCAGGTAGAGAAGGGGTCCCTTGTCTATCTCAGGTACAGAAGGCACCCCAAGTGTACCTGAGGTAGAGAAGGGGTCCCATCTGTATCTCAGGTAGAGAAGGGGTCCCTTCTGTATCTCAGGTAGAGAAGGGGTCCCTTGTGTACCTGAGGTAGAGAAGGAGTGCCTTGTCTATCTCAAGTAGAGAAGGGCAGGGCCTTGTGTACTTAATGTGTAGAAGGCGCGCCATGTCTATTTCAGGTAGAGAAGGCACCCAAGTGTATCTGAGGTAGAGAAGGAGTGCCTTGTCTATCTCAGGTAGAGAAGGGGTCCCTTGTCTATCTCAGGTAGAGAAGGCACTCCAAGTGTACCTGAGGTAGAGAAAGAGTGCCTTGTGTATCTCAAGTAGAGAAGGGCATTGCCTTGTGTACTTAAGGTACAGAAGGGATGCAATAGAAAATGCTGGCTTAATACAAAACAAGGTGTGTTTCCGGCAACCCAACCCTCTCTAGGTTCCTAAAAGGGGCCGACTTTTAAAAACTGTAGATCTATGCCTTGGGGGCATGGCCTTGAATTATACAAGCAGTACATAGAAGATCTATGCCCCGGGGACATGGCCGTAACTTATACAAGTGGTAGACAACTGATCTATGCCCCGGGGGCATGGCCTTAACTTATACTCATGGTAGACTCTTGATCTATGTCCTGGGGCCATGGCCTTGACTTATACTAACTGTAGACTCCTGATCTAGGCCCTGGGGGCATGGCCTTGACTTATACTAACTGTACGCCACTGATCTATGTCCCGGGGGCATGGCCTTAACTTATACAAATGGTATACTCCTGATCTATGCCCTGGGGACATGGCCTTGACTTATACTAACTGTAGACATCTAATCTATGCCCTGGGGGCATGGCCTTGACTTAAACTAACTGTACGCCACTGATCTATGCCCTGGGGGCATGACCTTAACTTATACAAATTGTAGACTACTGATCTATGCCCTGGGGACATGGCATTGACTTATACTAACTGTAGGCAACTGATCTATGGCCTGGCGGCATGGCCTTGACTTATACAAATGTTAGACTACTGATCTATGCCCTGGGGGCATGGACTTGACTTATACTAACTGTACATAGCAGATCTATGCCCCGGGGGCATGGCCTTGACTTATACATATGGAAGACTACTGATCTATGCCCTGGGGGCATGGCCTTGACTTATACTAACTGTATGCCACTTATCTATGCCCTGGGGGCATGGCCTTGACTTATACTAACTGTATGCCACTTATCTATGCCCCGGGGGCATGACCTTAACTTATACAAGTGGTAGACTACTGATCTATGCCCCGGGGACATGGCCTTGACTTATACAAATGGTAGACTACTGATCTATGCCCTGGGGGCATGGCCTTGACTTATACTAACTGTATGCCACTTATCTATGCCCCGGGGGCATTGCCTTAACTTATACAAATGGTAGACTACTGATCTATGCCCTGGGGGCATGGCTATAGGCCTAGGGGTGCTCTGAGCATACTCCACCACATAGTCCTACCGAGGCTATCGGCCTAGAGGTACTCTTAGCATACTACTCCCTCCATGGTACTCTATCACATAGGTCTACATAGGCTATAGGCCTAGAGGGGTACTCTGAACATACTACTCCTTCCATGGTACTCTTTCACATAGGTCTACATAGGCTATAGGCCTAGAGGGGTACTCTAAACATACTACTCCTTCCATGGTACTCTGAGCCTGCTCCACCATATAGACCTACAGAGGATATAGGCCTAGAGGGGTACTCTGAGCATACTACTCCCTCCATGGTACTCTGAGACTACTCCACCACATAGGCTATAAACTATAGGCCTAAAGGTACTCTACAACATAGGCCTACAGAGGCTAGGGGCCTTCCATAAAGTATGTACGCAAATTTTCTCCAGAAATTGAACCCCCCACCCCCTGAAATTCTTGTATGCATTAAAACAAAGGGTTAATGTACGCAAAATTTTCCAGAAAATAGACCCCCACCCCCCCCCCCCTTGGTGTGTATATACTTTATGGAAGGCCCCCTATAGGCCTAGAGGTACTCTGAGCATACTCCCTCCCTGCATGGTACTCTGAGACTACTCCACCACATAGGCTATAGACTATAGGCCTAGAGGTACTCTACAACACAGGCCTACAGAGACTATAGGCCTAGAGGTACTCTGAGCATACTACTCCTTCCATGGTACTCTGAAACTACTCTACCACACAGACCTATAGAGGTGATAGGCCTAGAGGTACTCTGAGCATACTACTCCCTGCATGGTACTCTGAGACTACTCCACTACATAGGCTATAGACTATAGGCCGAGAGATACTCTACCACATAGGCCTATAAAGGCTATGGGCCTAGAGGTACTCTGAGCAAACTACTCCCTGCATGGTCCTCTGAGACTACTCTACCACACAGACCTATAGAGGTGATAGGCCTAGAGGTACTCTGAGTATACTACTCCCTGCATGGTACTCTGAGACTACTCCACTACATAGGCTATAGACTATAGGCCGAGAGATACTCTACCACATAGGCCTATAAAGGCTATGGGCCTAGAGGTACTCTGAGCATACTACTCCCTGCATGGTACTCTGAGACTACTCCACCACATAGACTATAGACTATAGGCCGAGAGATACTCTAGCACATAGGCCTATAAAGGCTATGGTCCTAGAGGTACTCTGAGCATACTACTCCCTGCATGGTACTCTGAGACTACTCCACCACATGGGCTATAGAATATAGCAGTACTCTGAGCATACTCCCTCTCTGCATGGTACTCTGAGACTACTCCACCACATAGGCTATAGTCTATAGGCCTAGAGATACTCTACGACGTAGGCATACAGAGACTATAGGCCTAGAGGTACTCTGAGCATACTACTCCCTGCATGGTACTCTGAGACTACTCCACCACATGGGCTATAGACTATAGGCCGAGAGATACTCTACCACATAGACCTATAGAGGCGATGGGCCTAGCAGTACTCTGAGCATACTCCCTCCCTGCATGGTACTCTGAGACTACTCCACCACATAGGCTATAGACTATAGGCCTAGAGATACTCTACAACATAGGCCTACAGAGACTATAGGCCTAGAGGTACTCTGAGCATACTACTCCTTCCATGGTACTCTGAAACTACTCTATCACACAGACCTATAGGGGTGATAGGCCTAGAGGTACTCTGAGCATACTACTCCCTGCATGGTACTCTGAGACTACTCCACCACATAGACTAGACTATAGGCCGAGAGATACTCTTCCATATAGGCCTATAAAAATTTCCGACCCCTCCTGAGGGGGGGGGCGTAAAAAATCCTGACCCCTCTTGAGGGGGGGGGGCGTAAAAATTTAAGCCCCTTTTTAGCAAAAAAGCCCGCGCGTTACTATAGTTCAAAGGGGGGGGGCGAAACATTTTCGGCGCCTTCGGCGAGGGGGGGCGCGAAACGTTCCACGCGCTCTCGAGGGGGGGGGCGTAAATTTTTTTTGCCCCTCCGCGCGAAATCTCACCACCCCCCCCCCTGTAATTAATAAATGAACACTCCCTTAGTTACTCTGAGCCTACTCTACCCCCGGGGGGGGGGGGGGCACTTGGTATATTCTGTATTCACAGGTGTGCAGCTGGGAAGGGTACTTTTTGAGCAAAATCGGCCAACATTTCCCCCCCCCTTTGAACTATAATAACGCCATCCTTTTTTGCTAAAAAGGGGCTTAAATTTTTTACGCCGCCCCCCCCCCCCAGGAGGAGTCGGACATGTTTACGCCCCTCCCCAAACCCACCAGCGCCCCCCCCCCCCCTGTAACTAAAAAAATGAACACTTCCTAAGAGTTGTCAAAGGGCCAGACGCACACCCGTGTCAAAAAACGGGACTCCAGCATATAGGCTATAAACTGTGGGGGGTTCAATGGTTCCAGTAGTTTGCAGTGGGCGGCCCTCCCTCTGAAGGCCGTGCGGACCACGTCTCCCGAGGAGTGCACCGTCGGCTGCCAATTGAGGTAGAGAGCCGCCTTCACGCCCGACAGCGGCCCGTCTCCCCACTCGACCTACGCGGCCACGGGTGGTAGGCCTACTGGAGTGAGACTCGCTGGCCTAGGCTCTTGACAGGACGCATGGGGAGGAATTGTAGTGAAATCATTAGACTTTAAACAGAAGAGGTACAGAAAACTGGGGTTCAGAATGAGATGTCCAGTTGAATTCGGTTAAGTTTACTGTCTTTACTGTGTGTGCATGGATTTCTCTTTCCCTCAGCCCGTCTCAACTCAAGACTACAATTTATCAATCTTTTCGCTTCTCCCACCATGCCATAGGCTATGGCATTGGTACACGGATCAAGCTGAACCTAATCTAGGCTTGAACTTAAACAAACCGATGGACCAATCAGGATGTAGCATGGGGTTGACTGCAGCTGGTTCTGCGCGATATGACAGCAATCAGCATCAAGGTTACCCGGCACCCGCGCGCTACCAGCGAACCCTGAGTGTTGCACAGCCAGCGTCTACGGTGGATAAAGCACCTCAGTGAGGCCACCTGGTGGTTAAATACTCTACTACAAGGAAGACACCCTGGTGTTGGTCAATTGAACTAAGAGCAACTCCACATGCAACATCACATAGGTGTCCAATACTTTAAGTATGAGTCACACTAATAGTGTGACTCATATACTGACCTTTTTAAGGGTAAGCACTGTATTATATTAAAATAGTATGGAAATTCTCTGAGACCTCTTACAAGACTGAGGGTGAACTACAACCTATAATTAGAACCCAAATTTAATATCAAAGGGATTGACCGTGCCGCCCGTATTGAAACTATAGCTTTCCCCAAAATTGTAATCTTTACATTGAAAATTATAGTGTTTTGTCCTAATGACATGGCATTTGCTAAAAATGATGCATGGACTCTTCCCAAGACCTAGCCATAAGTTGGGGGCATATCTGTCCTCTAACATATCAAAATAACAGAGTGGTGCCATTGTATTTCTATGATAAGAATGTCTAACCTGTCATCCAAATATAGCATTTTCAACTATGGTCATAGGCATTGACTATTTCATCAGTACGCCTGGCATTGCTGACACTTTCCTGGTAAGATCAGCTGGCAGCAAGCATGATTCTAAATCTCCGGGTTTAGAGTTCAAGACTCTCTTGGGGAAACTTGTACTAAGAAACTTTATGTACATATATATTTAGTGTGAGGTGTCTACCTGTCCCACCTTAGCACTGCTAGATCTATCGAGTATTTGAATAAGTTGCTGCTACATGTATAACTGATATAGGGGGCAGAACGTCTGCCCCGGCGTCTGCCTAATGTTGCTTGTGTTAATTCTCATACTTTAAACCTAAAATGAACAACACACATGCCCAAAAAAGTACAGTATGGCCAAGTATATCTCATACAAGCTTATTCAATTACACTACCCTAAACATACCTGCTGCAACACCTCAAGTTTTACGAGCGTCCCCACTACATGGTTCCCTATAGTGTATTTCCTAAAGTGCCCGTTGTGATACCACTCAGGTGTGTCAGACTCCAGCAGTGACTCCAACACACGGGGATAGACTCAGCTGTCAACACCAGGGTAAGTCTACAACAAGGCATTGACAGCAGGCATTGACAGCTACTCACTGACTCTCAATTACACATAATATAATTCAGGGTATCATTGTTTGTAGTGACCTGTTTTGGTCTGGGATTCAGGCCTGTAGTATAGCCCTAAAATGGGCCAACTGGGGGTATCCCCTCCTGATGGAGCACACTGTGGAGGCCTCCCATGTTGGATCAATACAACACAGGGTATCACATCATTTACTCACCTGGGGGGACTAGGTGTTATATTTAAGTTAATGTTAAAAGAGGGGGGTGTAATAATAGTGTACATACCTGTATAGGAGGGGTGTGGTGTCTGTGCTTCTAGCTGCCATACCTGCTGTACTGGGTGACATTGTCATACACTACTACTACCTGAGACAGTGTGTGTACACAACACACAGGTAGCACCCCCCCCCCCCACACACACACACACTCTCTGCCACCGTGATGGTAGACTTGCACCGGGCTCTGACCTAAATGTTACCCACCTGCTTTTATACACCAGGATAGACTTGTACTGTCTAGGTCTGCATGTGTGTTTTTTTTGAGTTTGCAACGTGTATCTATGGTAAATTTTAATCTACTGGCTGAATTTCAAAATATTATACAATAGTTGGGTAATGTCTTTTAAAGGTTTGTTCATTGGAGATGGTGGGGTGGGTGGAACGCCCCTCCCAGAATCTGTCTTTATTCATAGAGAAACAGAGAGTATCACATTTCAAAAAATGTCAAAAATTCCAGAACACTAGTGTTACAATGCATATCGTTATGTGTGGCTGCAGATGGGTCAAAAGCGACCTGGTGACCTGGTGCAATAATAAAAGCGACCTGGCGACTTTTGGAAAGCTTTGACAATAGCATAGATGGTTAAAAAAAAGCGACTTTGTGACCTGGGGCCCTTAATTTCGGCGACTTTCCGACCTGAGGGGGGGGGCACCCCTCTGCACCCCCTTATGTGTGCTCGGTCACGATACAGACAAGATGTGCATATCTAAATCATGAATCTAAATATTGAGGTCCATGTCCAATTCAACTAAAATATAATACATGTAATATAATTTCATGAATATGCTAATCGTGAGCGTATGTCTTTATTGTAGGCTATATCTAGGTTTAGGTCGCTAACAGGGTTGATGGAAAACACGGAACTTGTTTGCATTAAATGACAAACCCCATAGCTACATAGGGAACAGCCTATACATTACGACTCCACTGTTAGCGACTCAAACCTAGAGTATATTATATAGTAAAAAATATCAAACTAAAAACATCCTAGGGGAAATATTCCCCCCAGGGAAGTATTCCCTCTCATGCTTCTTAGTTTGATATATAATAAGTATAAGCTACCTATATATATACTCTAGTTTTAGGTCGCTAACAGTGGAGTCGCTAATGAACATATTAATATAATAATCATAGTAATATTAATGATAGCGACTCCGCTGTTAGCGACCTAAAACTAGAGTATATATAGAGGAAAAGCTATCAAACTAAAAACATCCAAGGGGGACTTTACCCCCGGGGAAAGGGTTTTCCTTAAGGGGAAGATATAAAAAAAAGATGGGGATATGTTTTTTTGGGGAGGAAAGAAGTTAGGTGGCGCAGCCTTATTCATATTAATTTTTCTGACTGGTGGTCGCTATCTAATACATTCTCCACATCTAGCTACATAGGGAATAGCCTAGATAGCGACTCCACTGTTAGCGACCTAAAACTAGAGTATATATAGAGGAAAAAGTATCAAACAAAAAACATCCAAGGGGGACTTAACCCCCGGGGAAAGGGTTTCCCTTAAGGGGAAGATATAAAAAAAGATGGGGATATGTTTTTTTGGGGGAAAAGAAGCTAGGTGGCGCAGCCTTATTCATATTAATTTTTCTAACTGGTGGTCGCTATCTAATACATTCTCTACATCTAGCTACATAGGGAATAGCCTAGATAGCGACTCCACTGTTAGCGACCTAAAACTAGAGTATATATAGGGAAAGAAACTTTAAAAAATTCGTGGGAAATAACCCCCCTAGGGGAAAAGGGATTCCCTTTTCTTTTATTCATATTTACCCTGGAATGATTAGGTCGCTTAGAGGTGGTCGCTATCTAATACATTCCCTACACACTAGCTACATAGATAACAGTAAAGATGGTATGGTGGTCGCTAACTGTATGGTGGTCGCTAACTGTATGGTGGTCGCTAACTGTATGGTGGTCGCTGAATGCTCGGTGCAAGATGGGGAATATCACTGGGATGGGGTCATTTACTGAATAAGGGTAATTTTGTGGGATATAGCACACAATAATAACCCTTATTCAGTAAAAGAGGCCTAGACAATGATATTCCCCCTACTGCGATAGAAGCATATTTCAAAGTGACTTTTCAAGTGGTTTTAACTAAAGTAATGTTCCTTCCGTTTGAAAGGTCAAGATTCCATTTTTTCTATGTAACCTGCAGTTTGACATATTTTTATGCTCCTTAAACGACTTAAGGATTTCTTAGCGACTTAAACCTAGAGAATGCCTTATTGTAGAGGAGACCTATGATGAGGAAAAAACGTTACATCCAATCATTGGTGTAGTCTGTAGACGACATCATATCCAGATCTCATATCAGACACAAGAAGGTTTTGAATGCAAAGTTGTATAAAACATATTCTGTTTGGATTTATGCTCATAAATAATTATTGATGTATATACTTATAGCATGCATTTAACAACCATCTATGTGATTATACATGGGGAAAAAACGACACGGGCAACACTGCGACACGGCCCTTTTAAAAATCGACACAGGCGACACGGTCCTTTTAAAAATTGACGGACACAAAAATTTAGGGTTGTTTCTATTAGATAAAAATCAGCACGGCGACAGGGAACCTTTCCTAAAAAACGACAGGGCAACACAGTCAAAATTCTGGGCACCCATGTATAGTCACACATATTATGCTAATGTTGGTTTTCGTACCCGCCTTATTTAAAGTGTTTTTTATATCTTCTCACAGATGCAGCAGGGCAGAGATAACCTGACCACGTGACATTGGTGACGTCACATGACCGGCACCATGTACCGGAAGTGCCTAGGTCATGTGATTTCCGGGCTGAGGCGGAAGTGCATAAGCCCCTACCTGCTTCTGGTACCCATGGTGCTTTTCGTCTTCTACACTCTCCAAGCAGTTCTTAGCTCGGGGAGTACATACCTTAGGGCTAATGCAAGATATGCTGGGTACAAGCCCTCTTTTCTGCGTGAAAGACTATTATCCACTTCAAAGGATAACACCCATGGAGACTCTGACTCAGCCCTTCGCTTGGATTTTGAAGAAGCAAAGAAGTTTGTTAATATATACGAAATGAGTGATGATTATAAGGCAGATTTTCGATGTGTTGAAATGAAGATCACTCCGCGCACGCCAGTCTGTGTTTACGATTCGTGGTCCGATATGTACATCTCACATGACATCATCGAGACGGGCATCTGGGAGAAACACGTTCTCACAGACTTCCTAGAAGATCTAAAAAGGGATGAATCTTTAGGCGTTCTTGACATTGGAGCTAACATTGGGGTTTATTCACTTTTGGCAGCTAAGTTAGGGAGGAAAGTAATAGCTGTTGAACCATATAAGAACAATATCATCAGACTCCATCGGTCCGCTGTGATAGCTGGAACAACCAAGAATATTGTGGTGCTTGAAAATGCTGTGAGCGATAATAGGGGAGTTGCCACATTAAAGACTAACGGAAATAACCAGGGGGATACACGGATAGTCATGGGCTATGAACCCTGCATCGGTTCCTGTCCGGCAAAAATTAACACAATTCTAATAAGTGACCTTCGCTATGTGATGACCTTCGATAGGGCCATAATGAAAATTGACATTCAAGGGTATGAACACCTTGCTTTCTCTAACATTGAGCTGCTCCTAAAGTCTGTGAACATCCCTTACATCTATATGGAGTGGCTCATTATGAAGACTCATGGAAACTCCACTATTGGAGGCCAGAACACTGAGCTGGTTAAGAATATGGTCAGTACTCTGTATAACCTCCATTATCGCCCATACACATTGACTAGAGAGGGCGCCACTGAGCTGTCAGCTGGTTCCTGGCACACATGGCCGCTGGATATCGTGTGGCGCCACCTACCTTCTGAAAGGGAATACACCAAGCTGATGAAAAACCACTTCATGATTTGGCCGTCAGTATGATACGTTTAAAGGTGCACTGAGCTGAGGACCTAACCCTGCCGAGGTTTGTACGCAAATGACGTTGTGGGTTCAGTGCGCCTTTAAGTCGCTCGTCGGGACAGACTCTCCTGGGAACGTGGACAAGAAAATCTTTCCAATCTTAAAAGCGATAATCTTAAAGATGATTATCTTAAAAACATTATCGCCTCAGTAAACCCACTCTAGATGGCACCACTTATGCTTACCACTTTTTTCTTTTTTGACCCTTATTTATTTATTATTGATAGTATATTGTATCACATCGGGGGCTCTGCCCCTGAACCCCCTTTTCCTTGTTTCTCTTTTTTCTTTCTTCTTCAAACATCAACTATGGACAAATGCGCACCAGGTATAATACAGTGGTGCCATCTGGTGTTTAGAATCTTCAATTTAAGATTGTCATGCTAGGACAATCTGAAATAAATGTTATTATCTTAAAATTATCTTAAAATGCAGAGGGAAACGTTTTTGAGATTACCGCTTTTAAGATTGGAAAGATTTTCTTGTCCATGTTCCCAGGAGAGTATGTCCGTTTGTGCGTTAAAGTCACAAAGGAGTATTTCTCCAGAGGCGTTGTTACTGGACATCGATTCTCTGTCTCTTTGTAGCTCTATAGTGATCGATGCCCAGTTTTATACTTCAGACCAGTGGCTCATTTTGGCTGTTTTTCGCCTCACAGATTGCTCCTAGCGCAAAATCCTGACTAGGTGTCAATATATTCTCTATGCCAATGTGTAATATGAGGGTAGAAAACAGTGGAACCTCAGTTAGAAAAAATCCTACTGAACAGTTTTTGAGAAAATTAGGGTTTTGTTGCCCTTTTTTGCTGTTTTTAGTACATTTCCTACATAACCCGTGAACGTCAGCATTTCTCAATTTTCAGGTATTTAGAATTAGAATTTGACATTTTTTTATTCACAGTAGGATTCCTGAATACCGAGCCATTCTAGAAAAGCTATTCTTTGGAAAAAATACTTAGTATTTCTTGATGATTTTCGTTGCACAAATTTAGGTTGTAATATAAAAACTGCATTGTCATCCAATCAAAGTGTTTGTGCACTGTTGATGGTCACCCCCTCCCACCCTCTTCACTGTGCATTGAAGGAGAACAGGCAGGGGAGGTACACGTGTCTGTATATAGCTGTTGACCTGGGTGCTGGGTGCATTTTTAATTTATGGGGTGCCAACTGTTCATGAAAGAAAATTCAAATAGATTTTTTTTTTTTAGTATCAGATTAATGCAGCTACAAGTCGTGATAGCACTTAAAGCATTCTATTTGCATTAATATGAATGGTGGCCACCTTATGGGGTGCCAAATATTCATGAAAGAAAAATTGATAAGAATTTGTTTTTTATTAGCATTAAATTGATGCAACTACAATTCGAGATTGCATTTCAAGCATCGGGGCATTCAATGAATGGTAGTCATCTTAAATAAATGGGGTGCCAACTGTTCATAAATAAAAAAAAAGGATATAATTAGTTTTTTTATTAGTATCAGATTAATGCAACTACAATTTGTGATTGCACTTAAAGCATTGTGGCATGCAATGACTGGTAGTCACCTTGAATGTATGGGGTGCCAACTGTTCATGAAAGAAAAAAAAGAAAGTTTTTTTTTTTAAGAATCAAATTAATGCAACAGCAACTCAAGATTGCATTTAAACATTATGGCATTCAATGATTAGTGGCCATCTTGAACCTATGGGGTGCCAACTCTTCATGAAAAAAACAACTAAATTGGATGTTTTTAACAGTTTAAAATTAATGCAACTACATTTCAAGATTGCATTTAAAGCATTGTGGCATTCAATGAATGGTGGCCATCCTAAACCTATGGGGTGCCAACTGTGTTTGAAAAAGGTATCAAATAGAAATGTTCTTATATAGATATCAAATTAATGCAACTACAATTCTTCATTGCACTGAAAGCATTGTGGCATTTACTAAATGGTAGCCATCTTGAATGGGTTGAATGAAGGAAAAATCAAATAGGATTTGTTTTTTTGATAGTATCAAATTAATGCAACTACAAGTCAAGATTGCATTTCAAGCATCGGGACATTCAATAAGTGATAGCCATCTTGAATCTATGGGATGCCAACTGTTCATGAAAGAAAAATAGAATAGATTTTTTTTTATTAGTATCAAACTACTGCAACTGCAATTCGAGATTACATTGAAAGCATGGTGGCATTCAATCAATGGTTGCAATCTTGAATTTCGAAATGAACATACACACAGACATATAGGCATGAACATGGTGTTCTCCTTCATATAGATATTCATGGATTTCTACTTCTAATAAATATAGCTTTCTGTTACATGGATGTCGATGTCCAGTTTTAGATATATATCCATATAGTGCATTGGAGTGCTATAATGTTGGACTGCTGTATATTTGGCATTGCACACCCGGATCGCACAGCCTACTGATATTCTCTTTCACAGATCCTTCCACAGCAAGGCTCCGGTAACTACCGCTGTGACCTTGATCATAAATTTTGCTGGGTTTGGGCAATCCCTGCTGATATAGCTTGGAACCAGTAAACAGGAACCAGCCCTGGTTTCTGCTGGTTCCAAGACATGAACAAGGATTGCCCAAAGCCTGCAACATTTCAAGTTCAAGGTCATAGTGGTGTTAACAAGTGTTATTCTGTGCATTGTGTGGAACAAGGTTAGCCCTACGTCTTCACACAGAACCGTACACACTTAAAAAAGTGAGCGTCACTGTCGCTGAAAGCACTCTCACCTGAAGGACAGGGTGTGCCTGACTTTCAGGTGAGGGTGCTCTTGGCGACAGTGACGCTCACTTTTCTGAGTGTGTATGGCATATTCAAATATGAGCAGCTGAGGAGAAAGGATGCGCCCACCCTTGGGGGATCCTTTCTGTGTCTGATTGTTAGCTTCTCATGAAGGCACTGTTCTCATGTCATCAATTGAAAGTGGTAATATTCAAATTGATTATCAAATGAACAAAGGCATGACCATGATTGCATTTAGTTCAATGAACGCTAAGACAAAGTTTTTGATATATTGGATTTTTATCCTGTGAGAATTGACACGTTATACAGTTACAGGTAAATCCTGGAGAAAATGTAAATGATATAAGTTACCCTTTAAACAATGAGGGTGTATGTGAACGATGAATGTAATACAGTGAAACATTTTATGGAGTAATACTATAAGTCCCCGAGTAGTCTGTATTTTAAGGTGCAAAGAGGGTGGAGAGCGATGCCGATACCCGCTGGGAGGACTGAGAGGGGACGTAGGCCCTGAGTCCAGTTGGTGATGACCAGGTGCCATGTAGGGCAACATCCTGTTTATCACAACCTGCAGCTACGGCTGCTTGGGCACCTCCTCGGCGTAGGGAATGAGATCTTACGTCCCTGGCGTATGGACACCCGAAGGAGATTAAAGCCTCCTGGAGTACAGTCACCATCTGGAGGGTGGTTAGAGGCGATCCATCCGGCAGGACAAGGGCTGGGTCGCTGCCTGCGCCCCGCACCACACGAGTGTAACTGTCCCACGCCGCCGCAGGGCATGCTGGAGATGAGTGTATGCGAGGCAAGGAGAGTACAGTTGGGAGAGTCCCTGGGGCTATTGTTTTTGAGGATCTTATCACAACTTGTAACCCCGTAGGGGTGGATATGATGTCCCTTCTCTGAAGGGTATGAGGGCCTCCCCACAACACGGCTGTGGGAGTGAGTAGATTTGAGCACCTGAGGAAGCCGAAGTAGCCTAGGCACAGGGCTGCCTTGACTACCGGTAGTCCTATCCTGTCTAGGTATAAACACACCTGAATTAGATCTGAAGGTGCGAGTGCTGGGGCTGGTTTAGGAGTGTGTGGAGAGAGTCTCTGTGCGCCTTTAGCAACGCATTGGGCCTGGTGGGATCTCAGGTTGATTCCATTCCCGCCTCTTTCTTCGATCCACAGTTTTGCTCCACTAATATAATTGTCTCGTGATGCTGGGGATTTCATGCTGTTGGCCAAAAATTGCTGGTACAGACAGGAGTCTGTTACCGAGGGGTTGAAAATGTCTGCACCATATAGTATAGAGAAAGTTAAGTACATGGTTGCCTGGCGTAGCCTGTTAGCATGGGTCCTAGATGACAGGGAGGCATTGAACGAGGCTATGGCCTGTTGGCCTAATGCGGTACCTGTAAGACCAAGTAGTATAGATGTGAAAGGGCTTAAGTCTAAGAACATCATATAACAGCAAAAGTTGGGGTTGGGCTCTTTGGGTCACGGCGGAGTAGGGACCTGGCTTTGACTTGTGCCAGTGCATAAGCCTTTTTGAGGGGCTCAGCCATCCTGCTCAGGGCGTCGGCCAGAGGAATGTCAACTCCTGGTTGGTGGAGGATGCTGATTTCATGGTCCGCCAGAGTGGCGTCCAGCCACAGCTGCCTCGCACAGGCGGCGAGAACTGGGTCCTTTGTGCGACCCGTCTGTAATGCATGTTTTGAAGACAAGTTGTCCGTATGCATTACAATGCACATCCCCACCGAGGATCTTGGCTGCAGGGTCCTGTAGGCCACTAGTAGATTTACAGCCTCCCTCTGGTGGGTATATGGGTACTTTGCGATGTGCACTGGCCCATACTCCTGTGAGTAATATTCAGAGTCCGAGTGGGCACCTCCCCCTGTGTCAGAGGAGTCGCATGTGATGTGGTACTCAGACAGGTCGGGCTGGAGGAGATGGACGCCATTTGATCGGTCTGCATAGGAGAGGAACCATTTCACATCAGCCCTGAAGGACTTGCTGACTTGCACAATGGATGTGTGGTGTGCATCACGGAGGGCTTGTAGGATACGACACATGAAGCGCCGAGCATGGGGGATGCACTTGGAGACGTGGATGAGGCGACCTGCCAGGGATTGAACCTGCTTTTTTGTAGCACTGGTCGCCGCCATCCAGGGTGTACAGTCCTGTAGGAGTTCTACTAGCTTCTGATGGGGGACAGCCACTGTCATCAGAGCTGTGTCTACATGGAAGCCTAGCCATACTAGCGCCTTAACCGGGGGCATACACTTGTCTGGCGCCAGGGCTAGTCCCAGGTCGGCCGCCAGAGTATGGAAATATGCATATGCCTTCTGAGCCTCCTCCAGGGTGTGGGCCGCCCCACAAAAATCGTCAAGGTAGGAGAGAGACCAGTAACCGGCACGGCGCATCAAGTAGACCACGGCCATTGTAGTGCGCTGACACGCCGCACCTGAGAGGCGGCAGCCGAAGGAGGGGGAGACTTCTACATAATAACTGTCATCGAAAACAAAACCCTGGAGGGGGAGGTCTCCTGGGTCACACCGTAGCTGCCTATAAGCACGTGTGAGATCCGCCTTCCACAGGAAGGAGTCCTGACCTAGCTGTTGGACACGAGCCATGAGGTCATCAATAGAGGGGAGGGTGTATGCCACCGTCTTGCCCTCCAGGCAGTTTTTTGTGATGCCGGCATTGACCCCCCCATCCGGGTATGACAGGTCTAAAATCACTCGCCTCTGAGTAGAGTCTGACTTAGGCCTAGTCATGACTGGGGCTGTGTGAAACCATGGAGAGAAGGGCGGGGCCGTGAATGGCCCTATGAGCCCACCCAGTGAGAGTTCCTTCTGTATAAAGTCACGGACATGCTGAGGGTATTGTGTGGCCGAAGAGTGGTTGCCATCAGTGTGGGCCGGCGGGGAAGAGGCTGTGTAACCAACCGGCCAACCATACCGTATGTATGCACAGATGTCGTTGTCATGGTAACCTTGTAGCCGAATGTCCCAGCTGTCTGGCTTCAAGCCGGAGGGGACAGGCAGGCGAGGGGTGATGTGGTTGGGAAGGTGTGCACTGCACGCAGCATCATACAACTTGGCGTACTGGGGCCAATCCTTCCACTGTTCATGTACTAGTACCGGCCAGTACGTGGCCCTTATCGGGGCCGACTGATCCGGAGTGGGGCCTAGAGGCACTGAGTGAGTACCCTCCACTGCGTAGCAGGTGTCAGGGTTGGCTGTTACACACACATTTTCATCAACACAGCTGGTGAGGATCACAGCTGGGCCGGTTTGTGCTGTAGGCTGAGTGTTAATGACTAGGCTCAAGGCTGGGCCTAACCTGGCGTCATACACATGCTTTTTGACTGGGCTAGCGGCCTGGCCTAACCTAGCGTCAATGTCTTTTCTTTGGAGGCGTAGAGCCTTGTCTGCAAATGCTATATCATGGCTGAGAGAGTCCATTGGGCAGGCCGAGGTCGGGGGGTCACATGTGACAACAGAGGGATTAGTGCCGGTTCGCTGGCCGGTCTTGTCTTAGTGTTCATTAAGTTATCTTAACCCACGGTGGGTGGCTAAGACAAAGGATTCGCACCTTGGTTATATGGCATACCCGAGGGTCAGCGATTCGGTGTATAGCACCTCGTCTCGACCTTGTGGGGCAGTGGTTATGAGGCATACCAGGGTACAGGTGTAGTCTATCTAACACATACCGTCATTTAAGGTCTGTTTGTAACAATTGAAACGTCTTTGACCGGTTGTCGTTTTTGACCTGTGTCGTCTTTGACCGGTGTAGTCTTTGACCAGCAAGTTTTAAAATGGATGAAATGGGAGCTATGTACACAGAAATGGGGGGAAAAGGTGAATGGATATTTTAACACTATATACTTCAAACTTCCCGGCATTTCTGTGCACATAGCTCCCATTTCAGCCATTTTAAAACTTGCTGGTCAAAGACTACACCGGTCAAAGACGACACAGGTCAAAAACGACACCCGGTCAAAGACGTTTCAATTGTTACAAACTCATGAGACACAGCCATAAATGTCCTGCTGTAATGCTTCATTCTAACCACACACCTGACACTCGTTATTCGACTAGAACAGTACTAGAAAATGTGCTATGTAGACCCTTGGCATCAAATAAGAAGTGGTATATCAATATGGCCTTAATGACATTCTGAATGGGCTGTTATGATAATGTATACCATGGTACCCAATACTGATACCTATCAAGGAGCAGTAGTATACCTGCCAGTATGAGCAAGTAGGGATCTCGGCAAATCTTCTGGTCTTGACTTTAAACGGTTTTTGCCTGTTGGCCCTCTTCCATTCATCATGATTTATCACTTCAATAAATTCGATTCAATTCAATGTTGGCCTTGACATGGCCAGGGAGTGGTATTTTTCAACAGGGAGATTGGTGGATTGGGAGGGGGGTCTAAGAATATGTTGACCCCTTGAGAAGGGGACCTAAAAAAACTTGAGGGGAAACCAAAAAGATGACACCCCTCTTAGTGAAAACGCTACTATAACTATAAGGGGTCAGCCATTAGGGGGAGAAAACAGATTCTGCCATGCTCACTCGAAAATCCACTCCCCCCCCCCCTCCACCCTGTCTGTTGTTAAAATGGTCAATCCCTAATATATCAGTATGTATCTCTGCTTTGTACATTTCAACTCTTTATGGGTAGCATATATGTGTTTCACTACTAGTAGACTGTGTCCTGTGTTGACATTCATACTGTACTGTGAGTTAATCAACTAGATAAAAAGAAGTCCAAAAGAAAATAGTGGACCCCTATTGTTGGATATTGAATGCACCCTACACAGAAAGTCTAAATGCCCCGGCCCTTAAAGTCTGTAGTGACTATCCCAGATTAGTCATAGGGACATTGGTCAGGCATGACCAAGTGCTATTCAAAATTGACTGAGGCATAACAACATATAACAAAGGCCTTACTCAAAAGGACCTCGCCTAAAACTCATTGCAATGGGAAAGACTAAGGTGAGTTGGTCAGTACTGACCAACCTGAAAAAATTAAAACTAACCTAGGTTGGTCATATAGGAAACCAAAAGATTACTAACTTGGTTAGGCACTATAGTGACTGAGAGATTGGTCGTACAGGGAGCCAAAGAATATCAATGTAGTTGGACACTATCCCAGCTAGTGGGACATATAGGGCCTTAGCGAGATGATCAGTGGTCAGCGCCATTTCCACTGGTACTAGGCCTATTCCCAGTACCCACAGCAACCAGCTTAGCCAAATCTCGTGGCCGAGATTAGGGTACAAGCAAGGTGCAGGTATTGTGAATAGCTTGTAACTGGACAATACTCATATCACCTAGTCCTGGATAGGGTAGTGGTTAGCACTGTGGACTCATGATGCAGAGTACCTGAGTTCAATTCTCTTCCAGGCAATGCATGGTAATCAAATTTATAAGTAAAGCTATTTTGGAAACAGAATACATTATTCATAATACTAAAGAAAATTTAGAAATATATAGGGATTTGAACTTGGGCTCCCAGCATTATGAGTCCACAGTGCTAACCACTACCCTATCCTGGACAAGGTGATATGAGTATTGTCCAGTTACAAGCTATTCACAATACCTGCACCCTGCTTGTACCCTAATCTCGGCCACGAGATTTGGCTGAGCTGGTTCTTGCAGAGCAAAGGGTTATGATTGTGACCAGTGGTCCAAAAGGTGGAGCCACTGTATCTCGCTAATGCGGAATAGTCTAGTTGCACTGACCTGAATAATAGCGTTCTAGCCTCCTATTGGTAGGCTGGAAGGCTGAACGCTAGCCCACTTTACGGACCAACACTCTTGTATCTGTTCTAGTTAGTCCTGACTCCTCTCCCAGTGTGTTGGTGTAGTCTCACTTGGAACCTTCGGTAAGTATTACAACCTGTTATTCAATCATTTTAAATTCCACAGCTTAGAATTATTTCTGTTTTGTGGTATTTTACCATGAAGTTGAAGTTAATGGCGGTAATCATCTTTCTTATTTCCATATTATTTTATCTGAGCTTAGGAAGGTCACAGCTGATATAGTTAGCTGTATACGGTGTGCTCATTTTAGTACAAGATGAATTATGTTGTTGTTGTTGTTGTTAGGTTTAAAGCCCCTGCAAAGCGGTGGTAGGTTTGCAATGGTATTTGTAGGCTGGGGCTAATTTAGCTATCGAGCCAGCCAAGTATGGCAATGGTGAGAGATCCCCATGTTTTGACTGTGGGTGAACTACAGGACCTCATTACAGACAAAGTAAAAGGTTTACAGGGCCAAAGAAGGTTCTATGCTTATATCTAGACACTTGGCTTCCCATATTCACTCAGATATGACCCGGAGATATGTGCCTGTTTGTTGATCATATGTTAGTAAACCATGCAGTGAATTATAAGACAAACCCTCTGTTCACACTAGGCCTGATACATAGCAGGACTCCCAGTGATTAGAGCAGTGTCTATCATTGACTGTACATTCGTACAGTCGATTCCAAATCGACTAGGGCTAATTCAGGAGAAACTTAAGTTTACTATATAAAAAAACAAGGGATGCTCTCGAGCCAACAAGGAGAGACGTGGGGGACAACACGAGTAGAGGAGGAGAGAATTACGATACCTAACCCTTTAATGGCCGCACTTTTTAGTCTCAATTCACTATGTCGAGTAACTCGCTGCATTCAACCATCATGCCGGCCATGTGGGGTTTATACATATTCAAACGCTCTGCATGATGCATGAATGCAGCCCTGTCGAGTCTGCATGTATGCATCATAAAGCACTTCCCATAGAGAGAAGAAACAGCGTCAAAAGGGAGTCCAGGTTGCCTCCAGAATGACTCGCCTCTTTAGGAGAGGCCAAGCTGAATAAGGGAGCCTAGGTGACTCCCTGGGTGACTTAAGGGAGTCACCTGGGGGATTCACATAGCCCCATGGCTCACCTAAGGGAGTCATATGAGGACCTAGGCTCCCTTAGAGAGGGGAGTCATTCTGGAGGCAACATGGACTCCCTTTTGACGCTGTTTCTTTTCTCTGTGCACCCATCAGTAGACTATAACAGTACTAGAAAAATGATCTGTGCACTTTTGGTGAGAATACTGCTTTCATCAAATAATTGTATTCATTAGTGCAGTGCAGAGAATAGTGTCGAGAACTATTCAGGCCAGTGTATGTAAAACTCCTATAAATATAAAACTCCTAGATAAGAAAAAAAGAATCTCCAAAAGTCAAAAGGGTGTTTGTTGGAAGAAGTTACATGAGGAGGTCTTGTAAATATTAACACATGCAACAATCATTTTCCTTTTTCCTTCAGACTTTCAGGACACCATGACAGGACACGTGGCCATCGCCTGCCTCTTTCTGCCCTTCTTAGTCCTACAAAATGGCGACTGTGCCAAGGTGCTGATGATCCCCTTCCATCACAGGAGCCACATTAACATATTCAGGAACCTTGGGCAGGCTCTCTCTGAGAATGGCCACGAGGTCATCATACTTGCCGCTGATAAATGGTCCAAACAACTTGAAGGCTACACATTTGAGCACCTTAGCTTTACTGTCCCCCTAGAGTCAGATACGCATGTCCCCTTTGACCAGGCCATGATGAAGGACCCCACAGGGAAGACATTGCTGGCGGAAGTGATCGCTAATCCTTGGCCACAATTTGGGCGGCATTGTGATACCATACTTACTAATAAGGCGATTATGAAACGGATCAAAGAGGAAAAATTCAATTTGGCCATCATGGATGGGGCCCCTACACTGGAGTGCACGTATACAGTGCCTTATAAGTTGGACATCCCCTACATCACTTTCCATGGCATGAACACATTATCCTGGGCAGCTGGGGTGACAGGCCTACCTTCCATAGAGCCTGACACAATGTTGGAGATGTCAAATAAAATGGACTTCTGGGAGCGACTCACAAACCTCCAGGTCTGGTACATGTCGATGGACAACCCGTGGATGAATCTCCATGATGAGAGATTCCAGGGGATGTACGTGCCCGAGAAACCCTTCAAGAGGTTCTCTGACATCATGAGGGACTCAGAGATGTTCCTGTTGAACTATGAGGTCACGTGTCTGGATTACCCCAGAGTGTCAGCCCCTAATTACCAGTACCTAGGTCCTAGTTCAGTTGCCCGCGTCCAACCTCTGCCAAAGGAGATTGAGGAGTTTGTCAAGGGGGCGGAGCATGGCGTGGTCGTCATGACGTTGGGGTCCTTTAAAGCCTGGCAGTACACATGGTTGGTCATCCGCGACAAGATATTCCCCGCGTTTGGGAAGCTAAAACAGCGAGTCATCGTCCAGTATGATATTGATGACGATTTTAACGCCATACCGGAGAACGTCCTCCACCTAAAATGGCTGCCACAGAATGATCTCCTCGCTCATCCCAAAACGAGGCTCTTCATCACGCATGGCGGGAATAACGGCCAGAACGAGGCGGTGTATCACGGAGTGCCCATGCTGGTTATCCCGATCATGATAGACCAGCCGTACGCCGGTGTACGAGCGATAGCCCGTGGATACGGGAACTACGTCAAAGACAAAGAAGCCATCACCTCAGACGAGCTGCTCCAAATGATGACCGATATACTGAGTAACACCTCCTACTCCGACAACATCAAGAGGTGCTCGCGGATCATCAAGAGTCTTCCACCTGCTCGCGAGAAGTTTGTGTTCTGGGTGAACCATATTCTGGATTTCGGAGGATCTCATCTGAGACCTCCAAGTCTGGACATGCCCCTGTATGAGGTCCTCGTGCTGGACATTGTGGCCTTCTATGTAGGGATAGGACTCGTGGTCAGCCATGTGCTACTGGCCTTGGTGTATTTCATTTGTAGGTGTTTATTTTGTGGTAGAAAAGCTAAAAAAGATTAGATGCAGGAACAAGTACTGCATGAATATTTGTATGGAAGTCAAGTTAATATGCTGAGATTAACATTTCAAGTATATTTAATTTTAGTAAATAAACTGCTAAAATTCAAAATGCCGTTGAGGCCTTTCCGTGACTTTTACATGGCATTACCAGTCTTTGTAAAAACTTTTTCGGCATGCAGGACAGTCAGTCCTGCAGCTAGCCAATTCTGCAGGACCGGATAGATCTCTGTAGGACCGGATACTAAAATCAAAGTTTTGCATCCTATTTATAATAGAATAACATCTATAAAAGAAATAATAACAATATAAATGCTTTAATTTGCTTAGAATATTAAAGTGCACGTTAGAACTTGTAGCTTCAGGGGGGTGGTCGTCCAATGCTTATGAGGCATATATCTCTACAAAACATTCAAACAAAATCAACAAGTCACTTGCAAAATCATTTGTTAAACCCTAAAATGTTCTTCCCACCTCTCCCAACCCTCTTTTTCTTCCTTGCGGCTCTGGCACTGTTTTGCATGTTACATGTCTGTCTTTTACCCATTCTCATATTATGTCATACAAACTCATAAAATGTTCATGTAAAATGTATGATTATTACATGTCTTAATCAATTAATAACAATAAATGAAATAATTTACTCCAAGCCGCCTCTCTCTCAAATTCCTCTACATACACAACCTAAGCGTAAGTGAACAATGTAACTCAGTTACAAATCTCTAGATTACATGGTTTCATATCAGAAAAAATGTTAAACTAACTATTATTGCATGCCTGTACACAAATGATTATGTAATGTTTCATGGATATCTATTATTTAAGCAGAAACAATAGTACTGAGCCCAAAAGTCCATGCACCACATGTCTTTTAGATTAAAATGTCTCCTCCACTTTCGACATAATTGCCATACTTCATCCCTCTTCTAAGGCCTTACAGCCTTTAATCTAGTCCTGATTAAATCAGGACACCCACATATCTTGGGCCAAGAATGAAATGGTCTTGTTCAGGTAATAAAGCTAAAACGTTAAGGTAAAAAGAATTGGGTATGTGACCTAAAAATAACATTTTCATGCTTTACTGAAGAACAGTGTGTGAGCCGTCCAAGGGGGACCGGCAGAGGTGTGGTTGACCCTATTGCTAAAAATAAATTTGCGGAAAGCCACTTAACTCGATAAGAGAGGGCTTGATGCATGGCCTCCTCGGTACGCGGTACCACCAGAGGAGGTTAGACATTAGGCCTGGGAGAGTGAGAAATTTTCAACAAAAAATGATACCCAGTTTACTGAAGAACAGAGCTGAATTCCTTCTCACTTCGAGTCAGCTCCTTTACTCTACATGCCATGTTCTCGCGGTGTTTCTCGGACATGTCTCCGAGCAGGTTATACTGAGGGACGAAGTAGTGAGGCAGCTTGCCTTCCTCCAGGGCATTGCCCAGGTACTTAAGGGTGTCCATGAACCGGGGCGCGAGGCAGGGCTGGCACCATCCCTTGCTGCCATCTCGTGAGTGGTCCATCGACATCACAGCTGTCTTTATGATGTAGGAGTTGAGACCGTGCAGACCGGGCTCTTTGTCGCGAATCACCTGTTTTATGATAGGGAAAAAAATAAATACCAGCCCAAAGGAGATGAGTAGATAAGGTACAGCCCCAGCCCTGAATGCTAAATATTGGCCACAGTCAAGGCTGATCATGAGTCAAAGACTAGTGTCTCAGCCATGACTGGGGCCAATAAAATGCAGACAGGGCGGTGGCTGTTCTATATCTGACTTTTGTATACAATCTATATGCAGGCTTCTATTTTTTTTAGATCTCCCAGCCAACAATGGTATAGAACATGAAATTGATACAGGCCATTAAGCATGATTGGATGGGGGCTACCATTTTAGATCTGTAGCAGTTCCTTAGTAAATGAAATGTGCATCATTCATAGAGCAATAAAAAGCATTGACTAGTAAAGCTACTTAACACTGGTGCCAGTAAGTCACTTCACCTATTTCTAGCAGAACACTACCCGGCCAAAAACAAAATGCTTAAGTAAAAAAAGCTGAAATAAATGAGGTAAAGGTTGTCTATATGCTGACATGCCAGTTAACCATCCCAAAAGATGACGTTAGACTTATCTGACTGACAATGTTAGCCCAGGAGGTGGCACATTCCAAGTGACGAGTCTAGGGTTGTAGAATTCACAACCCTAGAATAGTCAACCCTGAAACTGCTGCATATTGCTTTAAATGTGCTTTATAACTGGTTTAGGGCTGGCACATGCCAAGTGGGCAGTCTATCTGACAACTACGGCTAGAAGACCCACTTCCTTGTCACTTAGAAGAGTCTGGAGACAAGTATATATTTTTAGTGTACACTTGTATACAGATACTATACCTTCAAACTCCTCATGATCTGCTTACGGCACTGGTTTCCGATGTCGATGTTTGCAATCTTTGCCTTCTCATGTGGGGAGAAAGAAAGCCTCCATGTGTTCAGACTCTGTTTCTGAGCCGGATCATCCTTAAACGGCTTCGCGACATAGTAACGCCCACCTCTGGGGACTTGGATGCAAGGCACCATGTCAACAGAGTAGAACAGTTTGGATTTTGAAGCATCTCTGTAGACGTCCATCTGCACTGCAGGACCATGCATCCTCAGACGGATGACATCGTTTAGATCTGAATGCTTGTTTAACACTCGTTGAAGCTGCCCTTGGAAGTATGAGGCCGTCCTTTTGGGCATTATGGTGCCATTGTTAGTGCCACCGGTGAGCTTGGGGAGTGGCTCGGTGGATGGTCCAGTGGAAAGTTCATAATAGAGTGGTTTTACTTCCTTCGCTAGTATCCCCTTTTTATCTGACAGCACCACCATAACATCAAACTCCATATCAGTGGACGGCACTTTAATACCCTCATAGCTACTCCCAGTGAATTCAAGGTGTTTTGCCACTCCATTCCCCTTAAGTTCAGCAAGAAATGTGTTCATGGTTTTGACATGGTGAAGCTTAGCCTCTTCTACAGCCTTCTTGGGGAAGGAGGCTTTCCTCTTGTGGAAATCCAGTAGCTTCTTCTGAAGTTCTTCACCATTGTGCCAATCCTGATCCATTTTCAATCCTGGAACCAAAATTTAGATCTCTGGGATATCATTTATATAATTTCTTTTATCATTTGGCTGTCATACCCTACAGTCTTTCCGGACTCATTTTGTGACACTGAATTTCTTAATTAGTGTTATATGTAGGCCTTATTAACAGGAATTGATATTGTTAATATTGCAATTTTTTTCTCTTTTATATTGATAATAATCGATACTTAGCAAGAGCTCACACTTTCTATGTTTAATACTGTTATGGTCAAATAATGATTGGCGAGGTACTAGTGGTGAGAGCTCAGCTTTTAAGTCGTTTTCCCATACAAGGAAGTTGAAGTAATGCAATTTTCAAGCTTGATCAATTCACTGGAAATGTCATATTTTACCTCTACCCATACGTATACACTTGTTTCATCAGTGGTATACAGTAGATGGCGCTAGTGTCGACCTGTTTGCTCTCACTACAGGGCCAGCTACAGGGGCAGATCTGGTTACCGACACGTTCTTGGTCAGCAAAGGGGGGTGAGAGAAACCCCAACCCCCTGTGGTGACAGGATCTGGACACTGGAGGAGGGATATTTACCCCAGAGATCAGATTTTCAGGCCTGTTACCAGTCCCATACCCACACTCATTCACCCCCTCCTACACCCATCCTCTTGCCATGGTTTTAGCTTCAGCAGTTATGAGGACACTCATATTTACCATGATCTAAATCATTTTTGACAGAGGCCTAGATACTTACACTATTTCCCTCTAGACATGAGCAATTTCTAAGCCAGAGGAGTACTATTTGTATATGATTATTGATATATTGTGAGAGGTGCCTCTGTCCCCATGTTAAACCTATGGGGCCCAGGGGCAGGGTTAGGGGCTACCCAGTAAATCAAAAAGGTTATACCACATGTTATAACGTTATATAACGTTTCTCTAAGGCTCATTACTATGGCATAATGTTGTATAAGTTTTTAAAACATTATTACTGGACATCTATTCTCTGTCTCTTTGTAGCTCTATAGTGATCGATGCCCAGTTTTATACTTCAGACCAGTGGCTCATTTTGGCTGTTTTTTGCCTCACAGATTGCTCCTAGCGCAACATCCTGACTAGGTGTCAATATTCTCTATGCCAATGTGTAATATGAGGATAGAAAACACTGGAACCTCAGGTAGAAAAAATTCTACTGAACAGTTTTTGAGAAAATTTGGGTTTTGTTGCCTTTTTTTGCTGTTTTTAGTACATTTCCTACATAAACCGTGGACGTCAGCATTTCTCAATTTTCAGGTATTTATAATTCGAATTTGACTTTTTTTTATTCACAGTAGGATTCCTGAGTATCTGGCTATTCTACACAGGGTGTTATTTTGAAAAATTATATATCATTTGATAGTGTATTTGGTCTCTGAAATAGAGGGAGTTTTGTCAAATTTTAATTGATTGTTGACAATCCAGTCAAGGGCTATTAGGTTCAGTTCAGTGCAAGTTGCAAAACAAGTGACTTGCACTTTTTAACTTGACCTCATGTCCACTATGTAGGTCTTCACTATGCATGGGCCTATCCAGAGTCCATCAATGGGATCACGCACGGAGGCAGATTCCGCAGCTTTTGGCGAAAAAAAGTTCAACATCGCAAAAAAAAAAATTCCCTAAAAAAACCCTATTTGGCGAGAAAAAATTTCAAAATCGCAAAAAAGTGAAATTTGCCTAAAAACACCCTATTTGCTGAGAAAAAAGTTCAAAATCGCATAAAAGTGAAATTTGCCTAAAACACCTGATTTGGTGAGAACAACGTTTAAAATCGCAAAAATGTGAAAACACCCTATTTGGCGAGAAAAAAGTTCAAAAAAGCAAACAAGTGAAATTTGCCTTAAAAACACCCTATTAGGCAAGAAAAAAGTTCAAAATCACAAAAAAAAAGTTAAATTTGCCTTAAAACAGCCTATTACTGTAGCATGAATGCAGACACCCATGGACACAGACTCATGTACACCCACACAGACATACACATATATGCATGAACATGGCCTTCTCCTTTATATAGCAACCTATGGATTTCTACTTTGATGAGACTGAATATAGCTTTCTGTTAGAAGGACTCTGATACATGGATGTCAATGTCCAGTTTTGGATATATACCCATATAGTTCATTGGAGTGCTATAATGTTGGACTGCTGTATATTTTTGACGTAAAATCACGTTTTTTTTGTTGGCTGGGTATAGCCCCTGTAACCAGCTGCTCTACAGGGGCTGATGAAACCGTGTATAGCCGCACTATAACCTAAAGCTTGGGTCACGATCAGCAGAAATCCCAGCCTATAAATAGACTATTACTCAGCCCTACCACGCCATGTGATTGTAAGGCTATATCACCAGACATATATATGGTGGACACTTACTATAAGGGAACGGACATACATTAAGGGTGGTCGCTACCTGTTGAAAATGGACTCACAGGGCAGGTCTCTAGTCATACCTAGAAAATGCAGGGTGGGAAGGTCGGGTCTTTTTTCTTTTTTTTTCAACATGAAAGTACTAGCTAGCCTCTCTTGTTTTAGCTATATTACCTGAACAAGACCCAAGAATGGACCAAAAAAGGATGGCCCGAACCCCCTTTTCTTTTTTCTTTCTTTTTTTCACTCTTCTTCAAGACTAATATCAAACACAACTATGGCATTAGGGTGTTCACTCCAGTCAGCCCTGCGTGTCCCCAAAGCGTCCACTGTGTAGAGGGCTTTATCACGGCACCTACTGTGCAGTATGGGACTGCCCTATGATTCTCAGATATTGTTTTTTTTCGGGCTAACCTATCCTTCACAAAATCTTTTTCAGTAGGGATATTCTACACATATGGGGGCATATTTTCATCTGATATCATTTTCTAATTTTTTCCTGGTTAAGGTGATATGACCAAAACAAAACTTCCAAGTAGTACTGGAATAAGATAGTTTCAATTTACAAAAAATGGTATTTTGTGATTTCAAAGATGAAATATTCATAAATGCAATGCCTTTTTCAGATTTGACATAATTATCCATATCTCCCCCGGAAATTGACCCTTGTGAAGGTTATGATAAAGTTATGAACACACTTCAGCATCATAATAGTAACAGAGTATGAGTGCCACTCGGCTCACAGTTATATATAGCGCAGCACGGGTAAAAATATAAGGACTCTTCTCTACTTCCTATCGCTCTCAAGCACTTACCACTAAAGATATCTTTATTCTGATTTTTGCAATAGAATTGTACATATCTGCCCCTCTAGTAACACTACATGAATAACATTTGGGACAGATAATTAGTTTTCAATGCAACTCCCCAACTATGGGCAACTGCGCCAGGTATAAAGCAGTGGTGCCATCTGGTGTTTAGAATCTTCAATTTAAGATTGTCATGCTAGGACAATCTGAAATATCTTAAAATGCAGAGGGAAACGCTTTTTTAAGACTACCGCTTTTAAGATTGGAGAGATTTTCTTGTCCACGTTCCTAGGAGAGTCTGTCCACTAGTGCTTAAATTATATCAAAGCTCAGCGATAATGTCACAGAACTAATGCATTGTATATGTCAGGCGCAGAATCAGAATCTGTACAATTCCGGAATTGCCCCTGTACAATTCCGGAACTGCGCAGGGCAATTCCGGAATTGCACCATAGTTAGATTGCACAGTTTCAGAATTTCTACCTGTTTTTATTATAGCTACAGATATGGAACATAGATATATATTTTAGTGATGTTTGAGGATGCTGTACTGCATCTTGGAGGTGTGAAAACAGTCAGGGAAAACAGTATACATTATACCATTACCATTTTGAAACCTCACCAAAAAGAAGCTTATAGATAATTAGCATACATGTACCATATTATAGAACTTACTTGTGGTAACGCGGTTAACCCTGTTTACAATGGGAGGATACGATGGTGTGTTCTCAGCTGCCAGTCTAGACTTCAAGCTGTTGGAGACCTGACCGTGAATACCAGACCCAATAGGTTGTGGTTATACATTGTGTAACCACTACACAAGGGAGACGTGGCGGCTAGATATAGGGTGCTGCTTACTAGTACAATATGACAATATAGTCACATGCTAAGGGCCGAGTCATTTATTGCCAGCTGGGGGTGGGGGCTTGGTGGATGGGGCGGGTCATATTTTTTTTAAACAGCCCCTCGGTGGGGGGGGGGGGAGGGGCATAACAGGAAAAGCGTCCATCCTGAGGGGGTCATATCAAAATATGGTCCATTTAGATACTTGTGACCGTGCATGGCTCCACAGGCGCATGCGATAACAGGGGGCAGGCATTTCTCAAAATCCAAACGTAGTGGGGGGGTCAAGATAACTTTCCCCTAATTGGTGGGGGAGGCTGTCGGGAAAAAATTGCCGTTTCGGGAAAATCCACCAAGCCACCCACCAAGGGTTATAGGGTAAATTCAGCACACACGCCCCCAACCAACCACCCCCTGTATTTTTTGTGTCAACGTTTTGACGTTTTACAAACGTTGGGAAAACGTTTGTGCAAACAATTGCAAACCTCCTGCAAACGTTTTCCCACCGTTAGGAAAACGTTTTTTTGTTAGTTGGGTCCCCCTAGATGGGTTTAAATCGTCCCGACCACTGTTGATGTTATCAAATAATAACCACTGCATTCAACGTATCAATAACAATTGAAACACAACACTTTAGAGCTCTTCTTGATTGACATTTATTTGAACGTGCTTGCTCATTTTAAGACATCATTATCATTCGTCAGAAATAATATGGTTTTCCCGGGGTTTCTCTTCTGCCAAATAACTATGCGCTATACTTTATCATACTAATCACTATTTTTGTTATATGCCTTATATGATCCTATGTATAGTGGCTGAGACGTTGGTTATAAATTGTTGGGAACTTTTTTTCTGTCTTGCAAAATGTAATTTCAGTCTTTTTCCCCCTGAATCTGTCCAGACTCTTTGGTTCCACCTATGACTACCCATTACAGGTGGATTTTTTCAAAAGTTGAAAAATGTTGTTGAAAAAAAAATGGTTGAGGACATCAATATAAAGCACTATAAAGTATTGATTTTTTTGGCTTTCATGAGATCTTCATATATCAAACTAAAACAATCCCAAGTGATTAAGAGAAATCGTTGGTAGATTAAATGGAACCGAACCCACCCACATGCCTCTAAAGGGTTCATTTACTACACCCTATACTTGATCTTGCTACAACCTCAGCCTATACTTGATCTTGCTACACCCTCAGTCTATACTTGATCTTGCTGCACCCTCAGCCTATAATTGATCTTGCTGCACCCTCAGCCTATACTTGATCTTGCTGCACCCTCAGCCTATACTTGATCTTGCTACACCCTCAGCCTATACTTGATCTTGTTGCACCCTCAGCCTATACTTGATCTTGTTACACCCTCAGCCTATACTTGATCTTGTTGCACCCTCAGCATATACTTGATCTTGCTACACCCTCAGCCTATACTTGATCTTGCTACATCCTAAGCCTATACTTGATCTTGCTACACCCTCAGCCTATACTTGATCTTGCTACACCCTCAGCCTATACTTGATCTTGCTACACCCTCAGCCTATACTTGATCTTGCTACACCCTCAGCCTATACTTGATCTTGCTGCACCCTCAGCCTATACTTGATCTTGCTACACCCTCAGCCTATACTTGATCTTGCTACACCCTCAGCCTATACTTGATCTTGCTACACCCTCAGCCTATACTTGATCTTGTTACATCCTCAGCCTATACTTGATCTTGTTACATCCTCAGCCTATACTTGATCTTGCTACACCCTCAGCCTATACTTGATCTTGTTACATCCTCAGCCTATACTTGATCTTGTTACATCCTCAGCCTATACTTGATCTTGTTACATCCTCAGCCTATACTTGATCTTGCTACACCCTCAGCCTATACTTGATCTTGCTACACCCTCAGCCTATACTTGATCTTGCTGCACCCTCAGCCTATACTTGATCTTGCTGCACCCTCAGCCTATACTTGATGTTGTTTCACCCTCAGCCTTCACTTGATCTTGCTACATCCTAAGCCTATACTTGATCTTGCTGCACCCTCAGCCTATACTTGATCTTGCTACACCCTCAGCCTATACTTGATCTTGCTACACCCTCAGCCTATAGTTCTCGTTGCTACACCCTCAGCCTATACTTGTTGTTGCTACACCCTCAGCCTATACTTGATCGTGCTGCACCCTCAGCCTATACTTGTTGTTGCTACACCCTCAGCCTATACTTGATCTTGCTACACCTTCAGCCTATACTTGTTGTTGCTACACCCTCAGCCTATACTTGTTGTTGCTACACCCTCAGCTTGATCTTGCTACATCCTAAGTGCTGCCTCAAACTGCTGCTCGCTGCGGACCAGCTCCCTCAGCCGATACTTCATGTTGTCGCGGTGCACCGGAGACAGGCCTCCCAGCACGTTGAAGTTAGGCACGTACAGGTGAGGCAGTCTGCCCTCCTCCAGGGCCGAGGCCAGGAACTTCAGGACGTCCATGAAGCGCCTCCCCAGGTAGGGCTGGCCCCAGTCTAGGGTGTACTTCTTGTTGAGGGTGAGGACGGCCGTCTTAATGATGTAGGAGTTAAGCGCCTTCAGACCCGCCTCTTTGTCGCGAAGCACCTAGTGGGAGAGTAGGAAGACTATTGTCAGTATTATGTACTACTAAGTGATCTTTGGAGATTTTTTTATTTTATTTTCAAGAACAAGGAGGATTCATCAGCATTCAGGTAAGCGGTAAAATATGGTTTAAAGAAAAGAGTCATCATATGAAGTGAGTTTTTAGATTGAAATGCCTCTGCAGTCAAATTGACAAAGTTATGGATGCCAAACACCTTTTGTATTTTATACATTTATATATATACTAGTATGATACACTGTATAGTATTCATTAAAATCTGTTGCTATGCGTTGCTATGTAGGTGTTGCTATTCGGGGTTTGATATGCAGGTTTTTCTATGTAAGCAGTGTTATGTAGATGATGCTATACAGGTATTAGCTATGTAGGTGTTGCTACGTAAGTGTTGTTATAAAGGAATTGCTATGCATGTGTTGCTATGTTAGTGCTGCTATGTAGATGTTGCTATACAGGTGTTGCTATGTAGCTGTTCCTATATGGCAGTATTTACCTTCAGCATCCTCATGCACTGCTTACGACATTTGTTGCCAGCATCGATGTTTTCTATCTTTGCCTTTTCATCGAGGGAGAAGGACAGCCTCCAAGTGTTCAGACTCTGTTCCTCAGCTCCATCGTCCTTGAACGGCTTCGCGACATAGTAACGCCCACCTCTCGGCACTTGGAAGGACAGCACCATATCGACCGAGTAGAAGAGCCGAGTCATCGAGGGGTCCCTGTAGACGTCCATCTGTACGGCCGGACCGTGCATCCTCAGTCGGATGACGTTCTTGAGATGCACGTGCCGGTTTAACACCCGCTGCAGCTGGCTGAAGAAGTACTCCGCAGCCTTCTTGGGCATCAGAACGCGCCCCTCGGTGATCTTCGAGAGTGGCTCGGACGCTGAGCTGGTCGAGAGCTGTGCATAGAGAGGTCTCATCTCCCGTGCCGTGACGTCATTTCCCCCTGCTAACACCACCATGACGTCAAACTCCATATCGGTCGATGGCACTTTGATCCCCTCATAGCTACTTCCGGTGAATTCCAACTGGAGTGCCACTCCGTTCTCCTGGAGATCGTTACGAATGGTTTCTATGGTGCTGACATGGTGACCTTGGGCTTCGGCAACGGCAGCAGTCGGGAACGAGGCGTGGCGCTGGTGGAAGTCCAGAAGGGTTCGCTGAAGTTTATCACTGCTGTGCCATGGTTGATCCATTCCGAGAGCCATCTTAGGATCTGCAAACAGTGTAGAAGCAAACATACTGATATAGTCTCATATAGATGCTGGCCACATTAAATGCCTATTTTACTTCATTTTCCTCTAATATAGTATAGACATACCATAAGCCAGTGGGCACATAACATTGAATCAACATTGATAAATGGTTATCAGTGTTGATTCAATGCTGATTTAACATTGATTCAACGTTGAACTGAATGTTGTGCCCCTGGGAAGCTGATACAAACCCCTACATACACGGGCTGTTATGGAGGCACAGAAAGTACATTTTCAGTGGGGGGGGGGTATCCCCATCGGCTTTAACCATCGGATAATGCATGATCGCATATACACGCTTTTATATGCACATCGGTGTGTTATTCCTTCAGAATATCATGAAATTGCATTCCCATGTATGAATAAACTTATTGTTCCTAAAGAAGGATAAACCTGATAAAACCTTGAATATTTTTAAAACATTCAAAATTATCAAAAAGCTCACCAACTCTTTTTGAATCGTTTGTATTATTACAGCATCGACTCTTGTGCTACAGTAGATTCTACTGCACTCAAAAAGACTTCCAAGTGACTGTCATAAAATAAACGAGTCAAAAACTTATCTAAGTGACAAGGAAGCGGGTCTTCCACCTGGAGATAGAAGACCCACTTGGCATGTGCCAGCCCAAAACCCGACATTTGTCAGCTCCAGATTTTATTTGTGGGACAACTTTTGACTCATTTATTTTATGACAGTCACTTAGATGAGTCTGGAGACAAGTTTATTTTTTCGGTGTGTGTGCCTACACTAAAGTTATCATAGGCCTGCAGTAGATTCTCCTGCATACATACAAAAAGTCAATCAACTATTAACAGTGATATACTATAGACTACAATTGTTTTCAACATGTATAATTTACTAACATACATCTTTCTGTTTCATCATTTATTGATGTAGTTTACTTTTTAGACCCTATCTGCACAAGACAACACAGAACAATACATCCAATTATAGTTGGCTCTGTTTTCATTATTAATCAAATAAGGCCTTAAAAAGATAGAGGAAAATCTGTATCTCTATGGGAAAACGGGTCTCGGTAGTTCGCCTCTCATTTCACATTAAAACATCGAAAATATTGGGAAGATATTGGTAACTAATGGGTCATTCCTTCATGAATCAGCATCTAATTTATGATGGACACAAATATTGGATTTGGAGTACATTTTAATTTGATTAAAACATTTGTAAAACACAGTTTGTAAATGTTGATAAGATGATTGATAAGTATGTAAAAACAATTTTATGTATATTTGATTAATAATATGTAGTAGTCAATGTCCACCTTGTGATTTGCCCATTGAGTTGATTGTCTATGACTATTTTACTTGTAGGTGTGGGCGGGTGGGAAATAAATATCACAGTCAGGTACTCGCGAACAGGTGTGTTCATGAAGGGCGGCGCCGAGCGAGTGGCCGAATTTGGCGGGCTGTGACGTCATGATGCAGCCCGCAGTGAATATTTGGTCCGCAGCAAATTAAATGTCAATTTCCAATTAATGCCCAATTTATGATGGACACAAATATTGGATTTGGAGTACATTTTAATTTGATTAAAACATTTGTAAAACACAGTTTGTAAATGTTGATAAGATGATTGATAAGTATGTAAAAACAATTTTATGTATATTTGATTAATAATATGTAGTAGTCAATGTCCACCTTGTGTGCCAAACCTAATGCTTGAACATGTATGGAGGGACGTATTTTTTGACAGCCGCTGATTTCCAGTGGCCGTGCTTCATCACCTGTTTCTTGGATGCCCCTTGGGTCGCTGCAACCCTGGCCCCTGTGCGGCGGAGGCTGTGAAGTGTGAACGCAGTCGCCGCGGGGTGTCCCAGGGCTGCCAGCGCTGCTCTGATGTCTGGGACCACGTCGTCAGGGGTGAGAGGGGTGCCCAAGTGGTCCACCATGGCCTTGTTGGATGCGTGGGTGGGGTAACTCTCCACATATTCCTTCCACGCACCCACCGGGCATGCTGGGCCGCCAGCTGCCAGGATTGGTAGGTTAAAAGCCTGGGCTTGGGATGTAGTTTTAGATGTCCTGACGTACACCTGTAGCCCGCGGGGGGTGGGCCGGATGTCGCCCCTGAGGAGGGCGTGGTCATATCCGGCGGTCGCCGCGGCCGGGGTCGTCACGAGGTTTGATGGGCGCAGGAGAGTAGAGAAACCCAGCAGCAGGACCGCCCGGGCTGGTAGGGCGGGGTCGCCCATACCTGCCAGCACTGTGGCTGTCCTTGCCACCGCCGTGGCGTCAAGGGGCGGGGCCTGCATGGGCTTATGTGTTGATAGTTTTCTGTTGCCTTTTATAGCTAGCTTTATTAGGTGTGTGGAGAAAGCTGATACATCCCCTCCTCTGTTTAGGATGTATGTTTTAGCGCCTGATAGGGAGTTCTCTGCCGATGTCGGGCTTTTGTATTTGTTGGCCAAGGTTTGAAAGTATACTGCTACTGTGAGGGGGGAGGGGTTGATGAGTTCAGGGTCCCGTCCCTGTGTTATCATATATGTGACGTACTCCAGCGCTTGGCGTTTCTGGTTGGACTGGGTGGTCGTAGTGACCGCGCTCCTGCATGTATGGTTCAGCTGACTTATGATGGTTGGGTCGTGACCTGAAAAGAGGTCACGTGGGTGAGATGACATAGTTCAGGGTGTAAGGGATGATGAATTTATAGCGCAATCTCTTAATTTCAGCCATAGCCTTAACATGCATGATGGGGTCAATGGGGGCGCGGGATAGGGCGTCTGCTAGCACGATTGACTTGCCGGGGGCGTGTCTAACTCTTATGGTAATGTCTTTCTGGGCCTCTAGGAGGTGGATTTCGCGGGCTGCTGCCGCCATTTCAAGGTCGTGTGTTTTGCCTGTAGTTAGTACATCACGCGCCGCCATGTTGTCCGTTGTAACCTCCACCTCCAAGCCCGCGGTGACTTCCGGTAAGAGGGTCTTGATGGCCAGTAGCGCGTTGATGGCTTCTGTCTGGGAGATGTGGTGTGCGCGTTGAAATGCCTTTGGGAACCTGATGTTATAGAAGACTCCCCCTGTTGACGAGAAACCACCCCCTGACTGTAGACACGCGTCACATTCCACCTTGTATATGGGTCTTATGGGGCGGATGAGGCGGCGTCCATTAGAGGTGGCCGCATAGTCTCTGAACCATGTGATGTCCTTGAGGAGTTCGGCGTCTGGGTGTCTCTTTTGGCCTTCTGGGGTGTTCCTGAGTGTGGCGAGTATCCTGGACATGTATCTCCTCGCGGGGGGGATGCATTGGCTGATGAATGCAAACTTCCCCACTATGGATTGGATGTCCTTTTTGGTGACCAGTTCATCTGGACCCCATGTCGCACATTCTTGGAGGACCTCGGCGAGTTTTGCGTCTGGAATTTTCAGGATCATCGCCCGGGCATCCACGTGTATGCCCAGCCACTCCAGTGCCTGCGTCGGGGCAATGTCTTTTTCTGGTGCCCAGACCATCCCCAAGTCCTTGCACATGGTGTGGAATGCCTGGAATGAACGCTGGGCCTCATCCTCAGTGTCGGCTATCCCGATGAAGTCGTCGACGTATGCGACGACCCGGGCATTGTATCTGCGCTTCATAATGTAGCACATTGCTTCTGATACGCGTTGTTGGGCGGCGCCGGAGAACCGGCAGCCAAATGAGGGGCAGATGTCCAGGTAGAAGTTCCCCCTGTGTTGTATCGCCAGGAGGGGGTAGTCGAGGGGGTCCACCCGCATCTGGCGGTATGCGCGGCTGAGGTCCATTTTCCATAGCCAGCACTTGCCAGAGCGGGCGGTGACCTCCCTGGCCACGTCCTCTACTGTCGGGAGGGTGTACCTTCTCTCAGCGCCCTGGAAGAAGTTGCGCGCTATTCCGTCATTGACGCTGCCTCCCGCCGGGAATGAGAGATCTATGATTATCCTCTGGTCTAGGCGGGGGCCGGCGGGAGTTTTCACCACTTCCTTCTTGTCCCTGGTCATCAGAGGGGATGTCTGTGTCCAAGGGGTGAAAGGGGGGTTCTTAAACGGGCCCGCCATTGCCTTGAGTGATGTCTCTTTCTGTATAAAGTTGTCGACGAAGTGCAGGTTTATTAAAGCTGACGTGTGGTTCTTGTGCGTCGGCGTGGGTGGGGCCTCGGCCGTGAACGACGACGGCCAGCCAAACCTTAGGTACTGTACTATCTCTTTGTCATGGTATTCTGCAAGCGCAGCGTCCCATGCCCGGCAGTTCAGTTGTGACGGCACCTTCACACGGGCCTTCATATAGTTGGGCAGGCCCGTGGCCCTGACCTTGTCATAGCGCGACATGAGTTCATGGGCCTCAGCGCGCGCTTCCGGGGTCGGGTGCGGCCACATCTCCTGGAGGCGCGGCCTGTATTGCTGTGGGGTGATGCGTCTTGCGTTTGGGGCTACCGTGCAGGCCTGTTCTGTTGGCCTCACGTAGCGCGTGATGTCTTGGAGAAGGCATTGGAGCGGCTGTTCTGCCCCCTCTTCCTGTGGCGACCTAGCTGTGTGCCCCTGGTCATTGTCAGTGGGCGCGCGACCACCTCCAAGGGGCGCGGCGTCCACTTCCGGTCTGCAGATGGCGACTTCCGGTGCATGGGTGTGGCGCTCTGCAGGGGTGGGCTGTCTGGCGGTGCCCGGCGGGGCGCGCGCTGCTACCTGGGCCTGTTTGTGGTCGACTTCCGGTGTTGTGGTGTGCACTTCCGGTTGTTTCGACCCCCTGTGGGTGCGTTGTGGTTGCTGGCGCGGTCGCTTAGGCCGGTCCGCTGCTTGTTAATCCGCTGATACGGTGACTTCCGGTACTTGCGCGTTGACTTCCGGTCTGGGGGGCACGCCTGTGTCCGTGCCTCCTTCCCTGCTTGGGTTGCCGGGTCTCAGCGCGTCTGCGTTGGGCTGAGCGACGTGCACTTCCGGTCTGCGGTTTTGTACTTCCGGCTTGTTGGTGGGACATCTATGGTCGCTGCGCGTTGCTTGCCGTGCCCCGGTGCTTCTTTCCGGTCGCCGGGTGGCTACTGCTGGCTGTGGCGCCTGTTGGCCCCCCACTTCCGGTTGCGGTGTGTGGTGGGTGTGGCACCTAGGCGTGCCCACACCTGCTGCCAGTCTACTGACTTGCTGTATCGAGCTGATGTCTTTTGCCCTTCTGTGGTCTTCCTTCCCCTCATTGTACCTGCCCCCTCCCGTGCTATACCGTGGGTGGGTGCCTGTGCTATAATAGAGTCAGCCATGGCGGTGTTTATATGCGTGCTATTGATGGGAAGTGGTGCCGACATATTTCCTATGTTATGTCTGCAGTATAAATATTTATAGTTGTTACCATTCGTATTGCGTTGCACAGGGCTGCTAGTAAGAAGCGGAGGGCAGGTGAGTGGGGGTGGGCCAGTGTGGTGTGCTCCGGGCGGTTTCGTTGGCAGCGCCCCGACCACGTGGCAATGTTGTTGTTTACGGTGGCGCCCTTCCTCCCCAGGCCGGCTGGCCTCTTTGTTATTGTTATGGTGTCCCACTTCTGTGTCAGTAGGTCGCGGCCCGCCCTGACCCAGATTTGTAGCGTGGGTCGGGTGTCTGGCGCGGCGGTATGTGCGGGGGCGGGGGCGTGCGTATGTAGGTCGGTGACCTAGTATTGGGCAGGGGGCGGCGGCTGTGTGAATGCTGCCCCAAACCCCGCCTGCGGGTAGCGTCCCTTAGATCGGCATCGGCATGCGGGGTGGGTTTTGAACGCCTGCAGGTTCGTGTTACACTCCGAGCAGATGTGCAGCGCCCTCCTCCCTGCCACCACATGATGTGTCGGTTCGGGGCATGAGTCCTTGTTGTATAGGGGGCAGGGTGGGCCGGGGTTTGCAGCACTCACGTGCTGTGGGATGTCTGTGTCCGTGGGACGGTCTGTGGCGCGGCGTTTCGTGCGGCGGGAGGCCGCGCGTGGCGCGTCCGTCTGCGGGGTTGTAGGTGCAGGTCCTGATGCAGCAGTGGTCGTTGCGCCTGTAGACCACTGGTATTTATACACCATCCTACCTCTCAGCTCTGACATCTCGTACACGGAGTGCCATGTCCAGTCCGGCTCTGTGCGGTCTGCAATCATGGTGCACACCTTTTCTGAGTATGCGCGCACTATCTCATACTTAAACTCCATGCAGTCCTCGACAAACTTTTCTATGTGTGTTTTCATCGCCAGGACCACCGAGTCATCCTCCTGGTCCCGCATCATTTTTCTAAAACCATGCAAGTATTCTGCCCATGTCAATTGGTCTAACGTCGGCCTTATCCCAGATGGCCCCCGGGTAATGTAATGGTGGGGGTGGGACATACCTTGGTCAGAAGTGAGGCAGGCGGCTTGGATGGCTCTGGCGATCTTTGCTGCTATGTCCTCGCCTCCCACTGCGCCCTCCGTTGGGGAGGGTAGGCTGTAGTGGTGGGCGGGAGCTCTGGATGGGTGGTTGGGGTGATGGTATCTCGGTGTGTGCCCGGCGGGCGTGTCCGTCGGCGGCGGCGTGTGCTGCAGGGGCGGCGGCTGCTGCGGGGCGGCGTGCTGTCCCGTCGGGGGGGCCGATGTTGACGGCTGGCCCGGCTGTTGACAGCCGGTGAGGGCGGTGAGGGCGGCGAGGTCGGCCGCGGCCCTCTCCGCTGTCAGTCGGGCCTGCTCGGCCCTGTCACGTGCGTCGTTGACGGCCTTCTCCGCCGCCGTCTGCTGCGGTGTTTTGTTGAGACCGAGAGCGTCCTTTATGGACGCTAGGGCGCCCAGGGCGGTCTCCACCTTGGATGTCAGGTCGCCTGTTTTGGAATTCAGGTCGTCTGTCAGTCTCTGTATCGCCTCAGCATTAGATTTCATGCTGACCTTGGGGGCTAGGGCGGCCTGCTGCTGGGCTGTGGTGGTTTCCTCGGCCGCCATGTTGGATTTCACGGTTGGGATCACGGCGTGGGGTGAGTCCACGGGTTTAATTCGTAAAACGTGTTTTATTTAACACGAACCCTTATTTGTGGCTGTCTGTCCTCCTGCTGCGTGAATATCACTGTTGTTAATCCGTGAGTTTAACTTACTAGTAAATAAAATAAATATCACAGTCAGGTACTCGCGAACAGGTGTGTTCATGAAGGGCGGCGCCGAGCGAGTGGCCGAATTTGGCGGGCTGTGACGTCATGATGCAGCCCGCAGTGAATATTTGGTCCGCAGCAAATTAAATGTCAATTTCCAATTAATGCCCAATTATAGACCTGCCTCGTACATAGCTAGTTGGTGAGATCAGGAGGGCCCTTGGGACAGAACAAAAAGAGAGCATAGATAAACCAGTTGACATGTCTTTTTTTGTGTGTGGTTATGAGGCTGTATCGCCATGTAACAGACACGCCACTGTACTATATGCTTCCTGATATCCGAAGTGCGTTTCGACGTGCAGTTACGAAATTGATCTAGCTTGTTGGAATATCATGTATATTGATTTGCTAATTTGTGTGTTTTAGGGTGTATGCATGATGGTTTTTGTCCTCTTTGGATACATCTGTGAGATTTTATTTTTGGCTTTCAATCTATTTACATCAAGATCTATTATGTGTACACCATGCAATAGATCATTTATCTACACCAATGCCATGTGTTTATTGAGTAGAGGATGAGTATAAAGACTCCCCTTGATTAAATTATGGGGAGCATACCCTGTTCTAATGCCAATAAATCTATACCAGAACCCACACATACTTCCCTAGGATTGTATAGCTTTCATATGCTTATATAGACAGGGATTTATATAACATCTTTTGTGAAAGGGGGAAAGAAGACAAATACCGTGCCTATCAAGTGTGGGATGTAAAAGAACCATGGCCCGGGTAAAAGTGTAGGGGCATGCTTTCTACCTTCCCTCACCTCATAGATTCGATCACCATCACCTCCCTTTGGCACAGCCTTAAAACATGGCGCTGTGTGTCTGTCCATCCAGTTAGAGACTTTAAAAAGGCATTCTAACCATTCGCACTTACCACATAGCAGACTAGAAGAGTACTAGAATTGTGAGTGGGAAACGCTCGGTGAGAATGCCACTTTAAGATGTACCACCACCACCACATGTAACGACATATAGAATGGAAGGATGCAATATAAGGCCAAATAAGTTTAATTTTGGCCCAACCTGTACTAAATATAGTACTTACCCGAGCTGTGTGAGTGTCCGATGGGAAGATGGGGTGTGTTCCGGGGGGAGGACGCGTCTGGAATAAGTATAACAGACCATGGAGATGCTACAGCTTCATATAGTGGTGTGGAGAACGTGGTTATACAGCTTGAACCCTCGGTGGCATGATGTGGATAGACAGAGGAATCTACGTCAGCGTCATTTCCCAAATGGGCGTGGGGGGGGGGGGGGGGGGGTCAAGAGCGATAGCATCTAGTGGGAAATATACGTGTAACTGGTTTCCTCTGATAGTCAGAGGAACTAAACATGCATTATATTTCCCCCACACCCACAACCATGTCTATACCCACCATTTCTAGGATACGGATATTTAGTATTACATCTATTGGACCACAATGACCCTAGTATAATATGTCCTAGTATGATATCCCCAACTGCATGTCACATATACAGAGATGGCACTTTGCAGTCGTTGACAAAAGGTAGGAAATCATATAATTTTGGTCAATTTTCTGTAGGAAATTAATACAATTTTATACAGAAATGCCATCAACGAAGCAGGAACTCCTGCAAAAACGACATTTGATAGGATGGATGCAATATAGCCCCTCGGTGTACTTACCGGTGCTGTTTGTGTGTCGGAGGGGGTCCTCTTGCACACTGAGCGGGCGTCAACGTCTGGGCACGTCTATATACAGAGAGAATGCAGGACATGTGGGTCCCTAGATAAGGGGGGGGGGGGGTGGTATCGCCATGTCGCATGTAGATTTTAAGAAATGACCATGTTGCATGACTAGGGCCACTCAAAAAAATAAACTGGTTTCTCATCACCGCGCGCATCATGAAAAACGTGATTTGGTTTTGTTTTTTAATTTTTAAAAGATTTTTAATGAAAAATAGGTAAAAAAATTGACAAATAGTGGCATATTTGGTATCAAATTAAAGCTTAGGCAGTGAGCTAGGAATAACTTCCAATATAACATATTTTGTGGATCACTAAACTCTAAACTACAAAAATTTGAAAATCTTTCGCGAAAAGTCTTGATTTTCCTATAAATTTTGGCCCTGAGTTTAAAAAAAAAAGATGAAATAAAAAACACCCTCGTCATATTTTTCAGTGCTGGGTGATGAGAAACAACTTTTATTTTGAGTGGCCTTAATAATGCTCATGTCCCATGTCGATTTTAAGAACTGTCCATGTCCCCATATCACAATATTTTTAAGCCTCATGTCGCATGTCACTAGGCCTCATGTCGCATGTCCATTTTAAGAAATGCCCATGTCGCCATATTGAATTTAGGAGTCTAGAGCCCTGCATACATGTCAGGATCGAAACCACGTGAGTCACGTGACCGAAACTGCAGTCCTGAAGTGGCACGAGGACTACACACCTGACCTCCCAGAAACTGCTGAATCGTCACGATACCACGTATCGGTACAGGTGACTCATATTTTTCCTTACACCATGTGCATTTTTTTTTTCAGCATTTCATTTGTTTTTATCCTGGACGCCTTAGGCTGTGTCTCACCAGATCAGGCCACTGTGAAAGTCATTGACAGGGTGCCATCTTTGACCGACTTGACAGAAAACGGTTTATTTAGTGCAGATGAAGATATATAGGCTGAAAGGTTAATGTAGGTTTTAAGAGTTAAAATAAGTCATTTTCTTTATTTTATCATAAACTTTTTTTCCATGGTGGCCAGTCAAAGATGGCAACCAGTCAAAAATGACACCCGGTCAAAGATGGCACCCGGTCAAAGACTTTCACATTGGACCTATCTGGTAGGACAAAGCCTTCGAGCGGATTTTAAGCCTGTCATGGTTTGAATAATAATTTATCATATTATTGATCCCAGATAGAAACGCTGGGCTTTCACAAACTGCTAAAGTCCATATGGATTCATTATTTAATCAATAAGTAGGAGCTGATGATTCTTATCGGTGCTGGTTGGAGTAATTTATATACATGTTTATGCCATATAGTGGAGATAACAAACTGCCCAGTAAACAAAAAAGATTTGTAGAATCTACAACGTTTTAGAACGTTTATCTGTGGCGCCTTATGGCCAAAAACGTTATTGTGATGTAAAATAACGTATTTTAGCTAGCTGGAGGATTTGCTCGCCTCATATAACCCGTTAAGGACCGCATGGTGCTTTAATATGGTACATGTATGTCCTATATCACGATGCTTGAATGCAGCCCTGTTGAACAGTTTCATATGAAAGCATAATGAAGAAAACGGCTGTAATGTATTAAAGTACTCTGCAGCCCTTAAAGTGCTAAATTAATGAGGGTTTGTTCAAATATTTCATGAATGCCAATTAGAGCAGCTTTAAAATAAAATTTGTTTAATGAGGGTTTGTTTATGTGCATGCGCTGTGCATGCTAAATATTGGAAAACAGGCATTACTTGGGAATCAACAATTATACTACCAGGGTGCTGTTTTTCCACAAATTACGGACGTCCGTAATTTGAAGAATCGGCCTAAACTGTTTCTGTTCATCAAATTCTGTAAATTGCGGAGCTCCACATTCAAATGCAGAAGTACTATTTGTGGTGAAAGGAACAGTTTTATCTATTATTCATATGTTCTTTACAAATTGTTGAATACGTTGTCGCCCGTACTTTGTGGAGAAACAGCACCATGTGCATGCTGAATATTAGACTACAAATAACTAAAGCAGGCTGTACTTTGGGAGTCAACAATTATAGATAGATATATATGTGTAAGCTGAGGTGAATTCTATCTCCCTCATAAGGCCATAACATCGGCCTGGATAATAAGATCTATCCTACCTGTACTCTTGAAACTAACACTTTGCTTTTACATTAAGTCATGGCTAATGCCATTCCTGATTTTCCTTATATATATATATATATATATTTTTTATTTTATTTAATAAACATGGATAATTGTTTATCAACTCTGTACAAGCTGTACGAGAAGGAAACTGGATGTATGTTAAAATCAGGTCATTGACCTTCATACTTTCAGTATAAATAAAAGAAAATACAATACAATACAATACAATACTGCCAGGTGAAGAATAGTAAACCTAACTGTGATAGATGTTGAGGTTCAAACAATTTGTAACGGGAAATGTCCCTATGTAGATGGTCAGTTCCCAATCCCACTCTCATCCCACATACTTTATTTTAAATGACCACCCCTGTAGCGAAAATGGAAATGAAATATGTCAACAACTCCTCCTGATACAGTAAATATTGTTATCACATTTTATTCAAGAATCACAGGTTTCAGTCTAACACTTAACATTTTCGTTCTGCAACGAGTAACATATTTTGTACAATGGGACAGTCCAGTGCAAACAATACCGGTATGTATATTTTGAAATTAAAACATTTGGACGGAAATGTGTAAAAATGTGATGTGGATTTTGGCATGACAGACATTTCCTAGACAATGCATTAAATCACATATTAGGTTTTTTTCACCCTCTCTTTCATTCTCTCTGGCTCTTTCGATCATACTGGCTATATATATATTAATTTAATATGATTATATATATTTTACCACCATGGTCAATCTTTAATGACGACATGATGCATTAATGCATCATGCCCTTGGTCGTCATGATGCATGAATACAGCCCTGGTGAGTAACTCGCCAGTGTTGCATTCAAGCACCATGCCGACCCTATAGAGTTGAGACACTCCTGAAGGGTCTGCACGATGCACCAATGCAGCACCGGCGAGTTACTCACCGGGGCATGATGGCAAATGTCATCTTTTAGTGACACCCGTCCTTAAAGGGTTAAACATAAGCAGGTCTGTATAAAATAATAGGAAATGATGACATTTTGAGTTAATCATACGTTTTTATCATTCGACACAAAAAATGATGAAATATCACAGAAACGAAGACTGTCAACCATGCTTCCCCAACATTTCACAATGTAAATAAATAGTTCATAAATACCTTTGATTATAATATTAACATTTGTATCATTAATAAGTTAGTTCTCTTAATTCTGTTTATATATTATGTTATTTACATGTCTTTGTATTTACAATAAATTAATAAGTTATGCCCTTTGTCGTCATGATGCTTGGATGCAGACCTGGAGAGTCTATTCACCCTAGCTGCATGCATACATGAATCGTAATTATATGGGTCTTAATGTATTAAGGCTGCCCTTAAAGGGTTACAGTTTTCCTATATTTATTTCCATATAACACTGCTAAGCCTGGTTACTTGAAAAGGTATGTACATGAGAATGTATTGTCCTGAGTTGCACTTATAAGTATATCTTATGAAGGTGTCTGATATATAAGTTGGTTCATGCGCCTGAACAGGAACAGATATTATAACAAAGGATGCGGGAAGACCTCAATTTAATATCTAGGTGGTGTAACCATAATGGCCTTACAATAAATCCTACCTAAAAAAGGTATCTACATGAGAATGCATTGCCCTGAATACATCCTCTGAAGGTGTCAGATATATAAAGTAACAATTCTAAGTTTGGTTTCTCTACTCAACCTGCTAACATGAATTGATCAATTGAGCATTGTATCAATTCTCCACATCTATCTCCTGTTCGGACCCGTCTGACGATTGTGCAGTGCTTGTGGATTCAGACAGTCGGACAAATGGTCTGGACTGGAAGGAACACCCCTGTCTGTCATGCCCAGTTAGATGTCCCCGTGTCATGCGATTCTTGCATTTCTTATCAAATCGCTGTGAATACTGACATGATGCGCCTTCGAAAACCTCCAATGGTACACTGCAGGTGGAGAATTCGCGGAGCTTCTCAGAGGGAGGCGGAGCCAACTCGCGCACCTCGCCTGTTTCCACATCAGCAGAGTAGAACTGAGAAATGTAAGGGCAGGGTACGTTCAAGTGGTAGATGTTACCGCAACCGAACGATTGCACACCAGATCTCGCGACATTCCCGATGTGGAAGTTGACGGTTTCTAGACCCTCGATGTTTAAGTCGTTGTGTTGCGGGAATCTGATGGAGCGTGGATCCAGCGGAGTCCATTCCTCAGTGTCGAGATTGAACTGGAGGATGCCCTCACACAGCTCGGTGCCTTGGTTCTCGCTAACCGTAACACCGTACATGAACAGCTTATTGTCCTTCCCAATGAACCTCATATTGTAGTAGAGCTCACTCAGCGTCACATTATCACGGTCGATCGGCGGGTCGGGAAGTCGAACTACTGTGTACTTGGTTCTCCGCTTCTTAACCGCGAGGAGATACGGTCCGCTGATCCTCCACTGATCACCAGGGCCTCTTATCTGGAAGTTGCTGACTGCTGACATGGCTAGGATGTAGCAGCAGGAGTGATCTGGGCGCGGTATGACATGGAACTGCAATGGCAGCCAGGCAATCTGTCTCGGAACCGGAAGATCGCAAACCTTTGCCCACTGATGCCTTTCAAAGTTATAGACCTTGAGATAGCTCTGTGCTTCTGGATAGAGGAAGGCAGAGCCGTTTGGTAAGTTGCGCCTGACATACTTGGTAATCTCCATAATGCAGAAAACCTTTTCCTCAAAGATGAAGATGCTGTGAGACCGGATGCCACTGGTGCGCTGGAGCGATGGAAGAGCGATCCTTTCAAATGTATGATCGTCAAGGCTTACCTTGACAAAACCATGTAGGGACTTGAACAGGGCATCTCTCCCTAGGAAGCCTATCACTTGGCCAAAGAACCTTGTCACTCTAAGCTTAGTTAGAGTGTACCAGAGATTTGTTTCGGGGACGTAGGCGCATATTGTCAGCACTCGCGTGTCTTCCTCTCTGGAGGGTTTGTAGTTCCACGCGACTAGAGCCTCATTGTTAGCTTCAAGGGTCAGCATTGCATATCTGGGTTCATCAAGTAAAGATGTCAAATGGTCCTTGATACTGAGGTTTTCTTCACCCATAACTGGATCTGGAATCTCATCGAGACCGAGTTTATTCAGTGTCACCGGATCTTCGAGCAGTGAGCACAGTGCTGTTTCCCTCTCGTCAGGATCCTGTGAATGCCAGTTCAGCAAGCATCTGATTCTATCCTGTGTACTCAGGAAGTCCATCCCTCCTAGATGTATGATCTCTGAGAACCACCTAAGTGGGATGTGGACAAAGTCGTCTTTATGCCTGATCATATCCTGGAACCGTGCGCGGACGATTTTTTTGCAAACCCCTGTTAGTTCTGTTAGACTGTACATATCTGCTAAAGCCCAGAGTTCCAACACATTGATAGGTGTTAGGTTCACAAACATAAAGTGCCCACAACTCTGTCGTAAGTCGTCCAGGCAGAAATGAGACGCCCCGTTTAGCACATCACGAAAGTTTTCTTCATCGAGGGTTATCTTTCCTGTATAGATGTACTCAAGAATTTCCACTAATGTTTCTGGGTTAGGAAAGATATCCGATAAATCCACCGATTTTGACTCGTGCTCGATGAAGTTGCTACTGAGCATGGTGTCAAAATAGGCACTCGAGCCGGCCAGGATGTTCTTGTGGACTGGCATAACTTTTCCATGTGCCACGAGGTCCAAGTCGCAGTATCTTGCCTCAGAGCGCATGTTGTTGAGACTGTCGCAGAGGTCGAGCGACACCCGCCGGCGACAGTTGATGTGGGCAATGGCTGTCTTCCGGTGGCACAGCATTCTGGGAGCTGAAATTGTAACAGACATGGACATTATTTCAAATGTGTATCATGTGGAAATTTTACTTTAATATAATTAGGCTAAGTCACACCCTACTACATCAACTCCCGTCCCCTAATATGTTTGGTCATAAAAGTCTAGTACTATAGTTTCATGGTTTGGTAGAATTTCATTCAAGCATTAATTTGAGCATGAAATGGAAGTGTTGTATCAATTTGTAGCATTAACATCCTCTTCTGTTAGTTATGTAGAACAATGTACAGTATTTGTTTAAATTACTTTCATGGCGGCCACTTTCATTGAAAACCGCAAGAGACCCAAGGCTCAAAAGAGTTACAGAGAAAGGAGATGTTTTTAAAGATTGAGGGAGTGGACTGTGTTCATTCCTTTAACAATGTCAACGGGGGGGGGGGGGGCAATAATATTAATAAGACGATGCATCTCTCATTCTATGTCATCAATTGCAGCTAAGACCTAAGGTCAGTGGTATCACTAAATTACAATTTGATATAGACCCATCGGGTCCACCTACCTTTTCTAGCAATTCGAGACGGTAGAAACTCCTCTGAAAATACTAAAAATCACATCATGCACTTGAACCAGTGTCGGTGAACATCAAAATAATTATGTTGGAACTTGGATTCTGGAACTCTTGTTGACGTTTGCTCATTTCACACTTTTTGTTCCGTTTGATCACTTTTGTCCAACGCACATCAACCCAGTCGTCGAGACTTCTGTTGTCCAATCTTTACCCATTTACACCCACATTCTCGGAAATTAAGACATATTTTTGCACTTTGTTGTTAAAGTTTCCTGCTCACTGACGACGCGAAAACGTAACGATGGAACGCGACGCCCTCTAGCGGAACGTTGTAGCGGGTAAGCTGAATACCCGTGTTTTACCCTTTCGGTTCGCTGAAATCAACTTCCGCCAGGAGAAGAAGGGGGCCAAAAGAAAACTTTAAAAGACAGGTTTCTTGAAAACAAGCTTGAGACAGTGACTGTTCTTACCAACACGGGATCAACAATGTAAGTAAAAGTTAATGTACAAATATCAAAGGATTAGGCTCACTGATAAATGCGTTAGAACTACCATAATGATGCCGCGTTCCTGAATTTGAGACTCGTTGAGTCTGTGACTAGTGAGCTTCAGTATGAGTATCACTTCACTCAGTGAGTCAGTCTTCACTTCAGTCTTTGCCTGGGGCCTAGTCTGTGAAACTGAAAGATCGAAGAGTCACAGTTCCAGGAAAACGTCCACTTGGTCTGATTTCAAACACTAAAACAGTGATAATCTTTCAACCTTTTTCAGCCGGTGTAGATCTACCACGGATTAAAAAAAAGAAAAAAAAGTCAAAGGCGTTGATTGTGGGGGGGGGGGGGGGACTTCAGATATATTAAGATATTTGGAAGTGAACCATCATTGTCATCATATCACATATCAATCACATATCATATGTGATATGATGACAATGACTGTGAATGACATATGTCATATGCTAGGTACTTTAATAACGCTGCAGTGGAGGGCCAGATTAGCTGCCAGAGGTGTGATAAGATCTTGGTGGGGAGTGTCAGGACTCCCGATTTCCGCATCGGCGGAAATCGGCCGATTTGATGATAAGTAGGATGTTTCCATTATATATTTGGGGCTAGTCCTAAAGCTGAGATCTGTGGCTACATGCCAGCGAAATCTGGGATTAAAAAGACCAATTATTGACCGAGTTAGAGTAATGTCAAATCAAAGGTAAACTTGATGGTTGTTTAATCCTACTAAGGATTGCCCAGACATAAAAAATAACCATCTAGACATCTTTATTGGATAGTAAATAGCCTATATCCCAGGTTTCATGCATGTCTGATTGAGGATAGTACCACTTTTGACCGGGATACAATGCCTCACATTTTTATGGAAACACAAGGTGTCAACTGGAGGGGACCCCAGCAGGCATGGGGAGGGGGGGAGGGGGGGGGGGTAAGAGATAAGCTTGCACATGTCTATATATCTAGGCCCATGCCTGTATATATGTATATAAATGTGTGTGTGTGTGTATATATAAGGTTGTATATATATTGTATATATATATATATATATATATATATATATATATATATATATATATATATATATACATATATATGTATATATAGGTGGCATAAAAGACAGACTACCCAGGCTCTTAACCACACTCTCACTGTGGACAGTGAAGGGACAACACCAGAAGACCACCAAAAAGTCTAGCCCTTAAGCTATCCTGCTGACTGGCTGTCCTACTCAGCCACCTGACTGCCCTGTCCCCTGACTATATAGGCCCTGCCCCTGCTTATCTACATCCCTGCCTATTTAGGCCCCTGCTTATTTCAGCCCCTGCCCACCTGAACCCCTGCCCATCTAGACCCCTGCCCATCTGGACCCCTGCCCATCTGGACCCCTTCCCATCTACATCCCTGCCCATATAGGCCCCTGCCCATCTGGACCCCTGCCCATCTGGACCCCTGCCCATCTGAACCCCTGCCCATATAGGCCCCTGCCCATTTGGACCCCTGCCCACCTGAACCCCTGCCCATCTAGATCCCTGCCCATCTGGACCCCTGCCCATCTGAACCCCTGCCCATCTGGACCCCTGCCCATCTGAACCCCTGCCCATCTAGGCCCCAGTCCATCTGGACCCAGTCCATATAGATCCCTACCCATATAGGCCCTTGCCCATCTAGGCCCCAGCCCATCTGGACCCAGTCCATATAGACCCCTACCCACATGGGCCCTTGCCTATCTAGGCCCCTGCTCATCTGGACCCCTGCTCATGTGAACCCCTGCCCATCTGAACCCCTGCCCATCTAGGCCCCCGCCCATCTGGACCCAGTCCATATAGGCCCCTCCCCATATAGGCCCTTGCCTATCTAGGCCCCAGCCCACCTGGCCCCTGCCCACCTGGGCCCCTGCCCATCTGGAGCCCGGCCTATCTAGGCCCCTGCCCATATAGGCCCTTGCCTATCTAGACCTCAGCCCACCTGGGCCCCAGTCCATATAGGCCCCTGCCCATATAGGCCCTTGCCTATCTAGTCCCTAGCCCACCTGGGCCCCTGCCCTTCTGGACACCAGCCCATCTAGGCCCCTGCCTATTTAAGTCCCTGATTATCTAGACCCCTGCCCATCTGGACCCCAGTCTATCTAGGCCCCTGCCCTTCTGGACACCAGCCCATCTAGGCCCCTGCCTATTTAAGTCCCTGATTATCTAGACCCCTGCCCATCTGGACCTCAGTCTATCTAGGCCCCTGCCCTTCTGGACCCCAGCCTAAAAGAATTAAGGCTTAACATTTTGATCCATGGGGAGTGATTAAGCATTCTGTATTGAACTGTATGGCCCTATAGCAATATCAAAGGTCATTAAAGGGCCTTTCAATAAGTAGGTCAAATACATCAACAGACATGTTTACATATAATCAAGATAGCATTCATAGGACATGACTAAAATCCACTGTTCTGTATCGAAGTTTATGACTGGTAAGTACAAATGCCCCAAAAGGGCATTTTAGGTTCAAAGGCCCCAAAAAGGGCTTTTCAGTTTAGTAAGTAGTTCAAAGAACTCACAAGTTTACTCTGTAACAATTCATATGATTTGATCATAATGAATTACACGCTTAGTACAATGATCCATGGGGAGTGATTAATCATTCTGTATTGAACTATATGACCCTATGGCAAGATCCTAAAGGCCCTTTTTGAGAAGTGAGTGAAATAAGAAGGTCAGCAATCATAATCAGCCAGTAATGATGTTTCAATTTATATGAGTGATGATGCTTTGGTTTGTAATAACTGTCCTGTATTGAACTTAATATATACAGGGGTAAAATGACCCAGAAGGTCATTTGAAGGTCATTTGAAGGTCACACCAAGAGATCTATTACTTTAGCGTATTGAGCTGTTCACTATGGATATGCCCTGAAATTTTCAAGGTGATGCATTGCAAAATAAAGATTCTATTGATGAAATAGTATGTCCTTTAATTTGATCTGCTAAATTCACATCACAGAAATTGAATCACTCTTCTACCATTTCTATATTGGGAATAGACTCATTATTTCGAGTACTAATTGCCTTGTAGATTCAGTTCTAGACTAGGTAGAAACAAAATTCCAAAAGTTTTGAAAAGATCTCAGTGAGCTTTATCAAATGTGATAAAGAAAGTTGCAATCTATTTAAAATCTAAATTTTATTAAAGTGCCTACATGATATGCATGGTCATGGAGGTTGAGGAACTTCAGGAAAGACAATCACAATGTACCGGTATGTATTAGGCCTAAACATAAAAAGTCATAATGCGAATACCCGGTACATTGTAACATAGAGACTAGTTGCCAGTTGGACTTACCCAACCAATGATCGCATAGCATCGGGTAGGTAGACAAGTAGAGTCTCGGCCATATCCATAATCACGGGCCATGATCAGGCCAGGGGGTATGCCTTCAATCATCAATGAAGGCTTCATTCAATTTCAAATTCCATCAAATGTGACAGGGTTCATGATCATGTGTCACGGTTATTCATCTGCCTATTTAAAGCTGAGCTAAGAGTAAGAGCCAGCCAAAGGTAGTAGTCAATGAGTAGATCTAGTTACTGTTAGAATATAGAATAGTATTAGAAGAAATAAGGGAGTGACCATTTTTTAACAACAGGGGGGGGGGGGGCAAAAAAATTTGGACCCCTTGACCGGGGGGGGGGGGCAAAACAATTTGGACCCCTCTTGGGGGGGGGGTCAAAATAATTTAACCTGTTTTGAGCCAAAAAGCCCGCGCGTTACTATGCTTCAAAGGGCCCACGTACGGGGGGGGGTTAAAAAATTTGACCCCTCGACCGGGGGGGTGTAAAAAATTTCACACGCTCCGCGCAGAAACAAACCACCCCCCCCTGTTGTTTTTTTTTTGTTTTTTTTATTAGGTTGTTAAAAAATGATCACTCCCTAAAGGCATGATTAAAATAGACAAGATATAGGACATATAGATATAAAATGTTTATGACTAATGATACTCCTATGCTATCAAATAGGCCTATTTTACAACAGAATCTTTCAAACTGAGTTGGCTTTTTCAAGGCATAAATTTCAGAGATGTAAGTGGTCGGGGATTTCCCGGAAAATAGGGGTTTCAAAGATCATTCCTCCAGAGCCCTCCATTTAGATATCAAGACTTTCCAGTTGTAAGACTTCAGTAAGATTGGGGTAAGACTCACTCACGTTTGTCTGTGCACTCGCGTGAGCTAGGTCGGTGGAGCGTCTTCCTGAGTACTAGTACACATGCATATGCAGGAAGGTATAATTAGCAGGGCATGCAGGCCCTAGGCAGGCTCTTCACATGCCTAGTATTGGCTGTGGGTATGTCATATCGGGCCATCATGAGCTAGTTATAGCATACCGTATTCGACGTAATAAGCGCACACCCCCTAATAAGCGCACACCCCCGTTTTTGCCCGATTTTTATACTACAAATAAATCAAAAAATTCTCAAATTTTGACCCCAGTCAAAACTCTTAACTATTAAAATGTGTCTATAATAATTTTTTAAGCGCACTGTGCGCTTATTACGTCGAATACGGTATGTGATTTGCTACCATAATATGCATGACAATAAGTGACAGTAAAATCGGCGATTAGGTGTGTAGTTTGGGTTTTATTGTACATACATACAGTGTAGATGTTAACACCAGTGCAGTACTACCCAGTATAGCTCCCTAACCAGCTCTGGGGTAGGCTGCAGTGTGCGCTCCTTTATACCCAAGCGGTAGCAGAGCGCCACTGGTGGTGATCGTAGGTATTAGTTAAACAAGTCTTGACATGCATTGTGCTTGATGATAATTGGCGATAATATAGTATAGTATGTGTTATCCCCGATATGTACATGTATATTAATAGGGGTTAAGTATTTATAATATCATGGGTAATTCACTTTGGGTTGGTAAGTGTGTGGGGGGGGGGGGTCCTTGTAAGGGTCTCTGTTGATGTTGGTGAATGCCAGCAGAGGGCCATGCAGTTGTGTGGTTTTCTTCCTTCTGCTAGCCTCCCTCTGAGAGGTGGTGCTACCTTGTGGGCAGGGAGTGCAACCTCAGAAGGGCAATATTTCCTGCCTAAACAGGTGCACCTCCTAATAAAGAATTTAGGCCAACTGGTACTGCAGTAGCTTACATGGCTCACAAAAGAATCATCTATCAAGATGCTTTCTCTATGCAGCTGTGAAGGTCCAAAATAGTCAGTCTAATTGGGCAGTGTTGCCGATGTGACCTGTGTAGCGCGATCTTATGCAGGCCATTTGCCTTCGTCACAGGCGTCATATAGGTGATTTCATGCTAATCAATATTGAAAACTACAGGTGTTCTTTTGACGATAGAACTGCTAAAATGTATTGAGAAATGTGGAAATCAGTTGAATGATGGTTACATGGGCAAAAGCCGATGTGCCGGTGTCATTTCGGCACCACTGCTATTTGGGATACCAACTTTAAGTGACAGGTGACATGGACACTTCTTAAAGGGGCAATCTCATCACTCGCACTTCACCACATAGTAGACTAGAACAGTACTAGAATTGTGAGTGGGGTACGATCGGTGATTATGCCAGTTTAAATTTGACATGAGCCATGAGCTGAACAGTTTTTTTGGCCTTAGTATGTCGCCCCACCCCCTGATAGAAAAGAAGAATACAGATAACAAGTGTAATTTATTTTTATTTCAATGCAGAGAAAATACAGTGAACATGATCCTACTAATACTACTTCAACGTGTTTAATCAACTCTTCGAGTTAACCCTTTAAGGGCCACATAGCGCTTCAATGTCCTTTGTCGTCATGATGCACGAATTCAGCCCTGGCGTCGTCAAGTCACCCGTTAGTGGCTGTATTCGTGCATCATGACGAGTAAAGGGTATAGCCGCCTTTAAAGTTTATAAACTCCTTAAGTACAATAGTCATTGTGATAATGCATATATATAACATCCTTTAGTTTATTGGCACTTAAAGTTATTAACTTCAATTACACGAGCCACCATACATGTATTTATCAAAAGATAAAAGATACCCAGTCTATCGGGTCTACTGCTGTCCGTCCCTCATGACAGTTATAGACAATACAGTGTATTACTCAAAATAATAATCAAGAACACAAAACTTGTTCTCTCAGATATTAGAGTTCTGATTTTGGAGACGAAAAGTAAAGTAGTCTTTGCTGTCCGCGATGCAACCTTGAAGTGAGCGTTCAAACTCTGTCGGCGAAAAAAAAAGAAAGGAAAAAAAGGAGATATTGGAGTTCTCTACATGTTTATTCACCGTATTGGAGCGCACATCCCCCCAATGCGTGCACACACACCTTTTTGGGCCGATTTTAGAATGTAAAAACCCCAAAATGTGTCAATCGTTTAGCCCAAATTGACTATTAACTATTAGAAACGTGTAATAGAATACTTGCAGGGAGTAAGTGCATTGATTGCTTGTTATGTCAAATACAGGACTGCAATAGCAAATAAAATGGGGGGAAATTGATGTGAGGGTGTGTGCTAATATATTCCGTTTTTTTATTTTTTTTTAATTTAAAAACATTTTCTATGCACACTGTGAGCTTATAACTTCAAATACGGTATGCCGTGCTTCACCCTTCAAGGACACATGTCTCTAAAAGATGACATTTGTCGTCATGATGCACCAATGCAGCCCTGGCGAGTAACTCGCCAGTGCTGCATTGATGCATGATGTAGACCCTTCAGGAGTGTTTCAACCCCATAGGGTCGGCATGAAGCTTGAATGCAGCTCTGGTGAGTTACTCGCCAGGGCTGCATTCATGCAACATAGATAGATAGATATTTATTGCACGCATCGTTCCAAAGGAACGTTTTTCGGCGCACACGAAAGGGGCCTCACAATCATCTTAGGCTCCACTTACGATGCTGAACATTCGCGATTCGTGAAATGCTCCATTATGTGTATGAATTAACAATAAATAAGGCAAGATGTGAACAGCAATGCATGTGTATGTGGCAACAAGACGCAATGTAAGACTAATGCTTGGGTATTCTAAGCGGGAGGGTTTCAATTTTGGCCTTGAAAGCCTCCTTTGGCGTTATGCGCTGTGTGTCTTTATCTAGGGTGTCCCAAAGACTTACACCTCTATGGTAGGGGGATTTATGATAAAAACTAGTTTTTGCCCTCCTTTTTCTAAATTTGATTTTTAAGTCACCCCGGGTCCGGACATTGCGTTGTTCAAGGGCTTCACCTCCGTGACCTTTCTTCCACATAAGCATTACTAACTGTATATTACGGTTGCGCTCAAGGAAACCAACATCAGTGTCAGTGTGCAATGCTATTACACTTGTGGCCCTGATGCCCGTCCTCAGACAGATTCGCAGGGCATGATTTTGCATGCGTTGCAATTTCTGTAGTTCACCTACATGAGCGCTGCCAGTATAAAAAGAACAATATTCCAGGGTGGGGGCAATCATTACCTTGTATATTTTAATACTAATTTTTTCTGTCATATTTTTCCTTAATTTACTCAATTTATAAATTTTATTGCCTAGGCTCTTTTTAATTTTATTTATGTGGGGGGTCAAACTTAGCTTTCTATCAAGCTCCACGCCTAAGTAAGGATAGGATTCACAAGTGGGCAGTTGGTTGCCTAGCAAGGTAATGATGGGGTCACCAATATTATTCAATTTACCATCTGAGCCAAAGAACATGCACATGCTCTTCTGGGTATTAACAGTCATGCCGTTTCTTAAGCACCAGGCTCCTACTCTATCGATATCAGCCTGGAGTAATCTTACCGCTTCTGTATGATCGGTGGCACTGGCATAGATGACAATGTCATCCGCATACATGGTATAACTACAATTTAGAATGCATTCAGACAGGTCATTTATGAACAAGACAAAGAGAAGGGGACCTAAGATTGACCCCTGGGGGACTCCGAAATTCACAGGGGCACTTGGCGATTTTACTCCATTAGCTATTGTACAGTGTGAGCGGTGAGCCAAGTACTCCATAAGCCATTTCTTTAGTTTCCGGTGGACGTTTAGATTACAGATTTTGTTAAGCAGAGTAGGGTGGTGGACACTGTCGAATGCTTTGCAAAAATCGATATAGCAGGCCGCTGTCACCTTACTGTCGTCTCTGGCCTCATAAAGGTCTTTAACCACATTGAAAACGGCATCACTGGTTCCCCGGTTTTTACGGAATCCGAACTGGGTTTTACATAATAGAGATTCATTCTCAAGATGGTCAGATAGGATTTTGTGAATTATCTTCTCGAGCAGCTTTCCAGGGAGTGGTAGAAGGGTGATAGGACGCCAATTCTTTATAAGATTAAGATTACCCTTTTTAGGGATGGGCACTAATAGGCCACACGACCAAGAGGTGGGGAAAATGCCTTCATTTAAAGAATTCCTAAAAATAGTTGTTATTTCTTCAGATAAAAAGAGCATGGCATCCTTCAGTACCCTAGTATTTACCCTGTCTAGACCACAGGATTTGTCTACATTAATCTTTTTTATTAATGAAATGACCAGGTCATGATTTATGAGCTCGGCGATGTTCAGGTCTTCTTCATCTATGGGATTGTCTAACACCGGGTCTGGTATGATTAAACCAGTCGGGGGCAATTGGCTAAAGAGGTCAGTCCCAATATTGGCGAAATAATTATTAATAAAATTGGCTGTCTCTTCTATTGGGATTATTTCCCCTGTTATGTCATTAGTCAATTGTATTGTGAGGTTTTTTGTAACGGGATTTACCAATGCACTTATTTCTCTCCAAAATTTAGAGGGATCTCCTTCAGAACGCTCAAGGACAGTAATCACATATTCTCCTTCCGCATTCTCAAGTTGCCTCTGGATCCTGTTTTTCATTTTATTGACAGTTTTTAGCAGTGCTTTGTCTTTGGTTAGGCGTTGTTCTTTCAATATGTTAGACCTATCATTTATTAGCTCAATAGTTTCTGGTGAAACCCACGGGTCAGACTTTTTTGTTAGTGTTATTGTTTTTACTGGACAGTAAATATCTAAATAACAGATAATGGCATCATAGATAAAAAGCCATTGTGTATTAGGATCAGTGGTAGCACTGAAAATGTTCCACTCCAGGCATGATAGGTACTCAAGAAAGTCATCACGATCATATTTACGGTAGGAGCGTCCTGTGAAGGTGACTGGGGTACGGACTTCTTTCCCTTTCTTGCGACAAGCATAGATGGGATAGTGATCAGATATGAGACAATCCAGTACACCACTACTACTTACAATGTCACAATCAGTCAATATATTATCGATACATGTTCCTCCACTAACATTGTTTTCATTAGGACGAGTGATATCCTCAATGTATCGTTTAATACTATTCTCACGACATAAGTCAAATAGCCCGATGGCAGGTCCCGAGTTTCTCTCTCGAGTGTTTGCATTCATGTCACCTACCACCCATAGTTCATAATGATCTCTGTCAACATTTCCTATAACTGTTCCTAATTTATCAAAGAAATCAACATGACGACAAAGGGCATGATGTATTAATGCATTATACTATCCTTAAAGGGTTGATGGTATGATGTAAGATGCTTGTGCTGCTGTGTGGTATCAGTGCTGCTGTGTGTTAGGTTACACCTTATCAGGTCCTTATCTCTCCCACCCCACACTGACCACCTGGCAGCAACACCCCACACCCCTCCATGTACCATGTGCATTCAGTCTTTGCGAAAACTTTTTCACCCCACAGGACATTTGGTCCTGCAAATTTTCAATGCTGCAGGACCAGCTAGATCTTTGGAGGACCGGCTAGCCATTTATCTGCCGGTTTATGCATTTTAACTATAAAAATAGTACATTACTTTTGTAATCATCTATGGCCAGATCAGGATAGATATATAGTTTTACACAGTATATTGACACACATACTTCAGCTTTAGAAGCCCAACTGAATTCTTCTAGTTCAGAGAAGCCAAACATGTGACTGGACATTCGGTCCTGCTACACTTGTCAATCTGCTGGACCGGTGTCAATTAAGCAGGACATTGCCCCTGTCCTGCATGTCTTCGCAAAGACTGTGCACTACCGGTACCGTAAAACCTCGCGTAGAAACCTAACTCGCGTATTAGCCGCACCTAGAGACTTTGTGTCCATCCTATAAGCCGCACCAGCGATCTGATTATGGTGGCTTTAGTACTGCACCATAGTAGCTAAAACTCGTGTATACCCCGACTCTAGGCCGATCCTATAAGCCGCACCAGCGATCTGATTCGCGTATTAGCTGCGGCCTATACGCGAGGTTTTACGGTACTCTTTATTGCCACGTTTTGTGCACAACTGGCACATGCTGCAAAGAGTGCACAATCATTATTAAACACACTGACCGTATTCGACACAATAAGCGCTCTGCCCTTAATGAGTGCGACCTTTTTGGCTCTGGGGACTCTTTTTTTAGACTAGAAAATGTCCACATTTTTACGATATATTGAGACAATTTAACTCTAAAATGCAACCAAAATATTTTATAAGCGCCAGGGAGCTGATTACATCGAACACGGTATTCGCTTCATTAGAGGAGAAATGAACGAATCCCATTATCAGGTTTTAGTAGATACACTAAGAAAGATACCATTAGGGGTCTGATTTTTCCATCCTGGTGACAAGGTACACGTACAAAAAAGAACAAGATAAACCGTAGCCTACAATTATGCCATAATAAATTGACACTGATATTTCTTATCTGGGTGGTTCGTAAAGTTGAATGCATCATGCTCTCCAAGGCTGCATTTCTGTACAAAGAGTATACTGCATTAAAGCCTAGGTCGACCTTACTTAGCAATACAATTTGGCCATTGATTGCTTGATTATCGCTAGCACCACAAGGCATAATATATTGAGTGTGCTTGTCCAAATATGGCAGTAGAAATACAGTGTATACATGTAATGTACTTAACGTGATGAATAATATATTGTAAGTAATATTACCAGTATCAGTACCGGTATACACAGCAAGTTCAGTACATGCATAAAGTCAGATCGCTTCGTTCCAAGATAAATCATAAAAAGAGACTAAAAAATATATACCAATATCAACACGAACAAAAATGGTCAATATGTGGATTCTTATGGCAAGAGGTATAAATGGCAACAACAACAATTATTTATAATAATTATTGTGTTTCAAATATGACACGATGAGATTAAATGATAATTACGACTCTACCCTACGCTATATTTGACTACACTAGATTACATTGCACTAAATTAAAAAATGCTACAACATTTTTATACAGTCGTAAAAAGAGTTGACCTTGTCCACCCATCCATTCCCTCATTACTCTTGCATCTGTAAGGCCACACCAAATAAAAAAGTTGGTCTACAGATTTTCATTTTGAAAATATGGTGCGAGCGAGCGAAAAAAATAAATTTTTTATTCAAATTTTTTTCTGACATTTTTTTTTGCAAACTCCCAAATCTGACTTTCGATCGGAAAAGGGCCACCAAAAAAAATTCTTAATTTCTCAGAAAATGATGCAGGCGTTTTTGGTGTGGCCTAACAGATGAATACACATAGCCTTTACCCTGGGCATATAACACACCCAACCCTTTAAGGACCGCAGAATGTGTTGATGCATTATGCCCTTGTCAGTATTTGCCCTTGATTGTCGTTCATGCATGAATGCAGCCCCGGTGAATAACTCGACAGTGCTGCATTCATGCATCATGCTGACATTGTTGAGGTAATACACTCCCGAAGGGTCGGCATGGTGCATGAATGCAGCCCTGGCTATAACTCAGAGGGGCTTCATTCATGCATCATGCCGACAAAGAGCATAGTAGATTAAATCACATTGCGCCCTTAAAGGGTTTTAATACTTTGATATGACTTCAACGTCATCAACTATCAATTACCTCATGGCCACATATTGTGTATCCGAATGATATATGGCAAGAGGGTTGTCTATACCTGCAACAAAATAGTACCAGGTAGTACAAATATTTGTGTTCATCTTATGCAATAAAAATATAAGTATATTTTTAGCTATCAAATTGGAATTCAGGTATCTATGCGGGCAAGAGTTGATATTGCATTTGTTTTTATGTCCCGGTAGTATTTTGAAATAGGAATATCCTTGGATATTTTCATGGTAAAAATAGACATTAAGTTTTGAGTACAATGGCAAGAGACTACCACAGTATGTTGGCATACGTTGTGGCACTAGACATACAATGTGGGAGTATGTTCGCATACACTGTGACACTAGACATACAATGTGAGAGTATGCTGGCATACATTGTGACACTGCACCAATATCGTGACACTAGACCTTAGCCTGATGTTGACAGCTATTGACAGCGTCTATAAGAGTAGGGTAGGGTACAATGGCCTCTCCATTCCCCCATTTCCCTCCTGACTTCTGTAGAGTTTTCATCACTCTCTGACTCACACATGCTAGCACCACCTCTAGTCCCACTTTACCCAAGTCGCCGTGAATCTTCTTTAGCGTTGTGACTCCCATTAGATCAATGTATGAGATATGGGAGAAATCAAGCACCAAATAGCGAGACTTTTTGCTGCCGAGAAGCTTCTCACCGACTGAATTCTCCTTCGCTTTCTCATCCATGTTAGCATTAGCATCGGGCAATTCTGTTGCCTCGATTGCGTTATCGCTTGATTCTGTGGTTGGTTTGTCGTCGGTTCCTTCTCCCGTAGCATTCTTTAGGTGTTTTTTCAGCTGCGACTTGAATTGCTCCTTGCTTACGAAGTTGAGATTACCTTGGAACTGGAACACCTCGACTGACTTCATATCCTTTGTGTCGCGATAGGACTCTGATGGCACGAACAGTTCAGTTTCCGACAGTGTTGTCATGACGACGCCTTTACTGCGGTAGATCTGGATGATAACGGTTAGAATCGAGAAGACGATGCCGAGAATAAGCCCGAGGCTGAGGTCGAGGAAAGTGACGGTGACCCACGACACAATCCAGATGGAGAAGTCATATTTATTGACGCGCCACAAATTGGGTAGTGTCCTAAACTGCATGAACAGCGGCAATACTGCTATAATGATGATAGCGCCTAGGATGGCATTTGGGAGTGGTGCGAACAGCGGACCCATCAGAAAGATAACAAATAGGAGAAACACAGAAGTCACCACACCGGAGACTTGCGTGGTAGCGCCGGTGACATCCAGAATGAAGCATCTTGGCGGCGCGGCCGTACCGGCAAACGACCCGAAGAAAGCGCCGATACCGTGACAGGCTCCGACGGCGAGGAGCTCCTGATTGGCATCCACCTGGTAATCGTGTTTGGCACCAAAAAGGCTCCCCATAGAGAAGGCGATAGAGAAGGACATGAGCGAGATCATAATGGCGTCCATGAGATAGTCAGAGAACCAGCGGCTCACCAAGGGCACCTCCGGGGGAACCATGCCGCTCGGGATGTTCTTAATGATCCTCACATCAAAGCGATCCTCAAGGTTAGCAAAGTGGGATATGAGGCAAGCGAGAACCACCACCACGAGCTCCGGAGGGATCGGGGCAATCATCTTGTCCTTAAAGCGCTGGTTGATCTGGATGTTGATGACTAGGATAATGGTCATACAGAGAACGGCGATGATGAGCTCGGCCGGATTGATTTGGGGAACGCGGGCGGCGATGTCGTACCAGGTTATGGGTAGCTTAAAGAGGCCTTCACGTGGAGGTAGAGTGATGCCGAGGATAAATTTAACCTGGCTTGTAGCAATGTGGAAGGCAGCACCAGTGGTGAGACCGCCGATGAACGGTGTGGGCATGAATGTGGTGACCACACCGAGTCGCAATATACCCATCGCAAACTGAATAATCCCAACCAGCAGCGATAAGGACATCACTACACCCACCTTGTATGCATCCAAGTCAAACTCCGCGGTTCCATTAATCGCACCGCCTCCATCCAATAAAGTGCCGTTTGGCAAAATTTGACTTGCAATATCATACGAGGCAGACTGTATGGGACCGCCTTGCAGCTTAGATACGCCTGTCCCATTCAACGCGGCTATAGCAAGGTCAGTTAGATTACCACCGGTAGTCCCGGGGCTTGAAGTCGGGGTTAACCCGAGGAGGCCGACCTCCCGGTCGACAACCGTGCGGATCATGAGACTAATCAGAGCCATGGTTCCCATGGATACATGATGCCCGGTGCCTAGCAACACGTAGATGATGGCCGGCCAGAAGGACCCGTATAGACCGTAGATCGGGGGGACACCGGCCATGATAGCGAACCCCATGCCCTGCGGAATGTGAATTATACCGACGCTGAGCCCGGCGACTGCGTCACTCAGAAGCTGATTCCGGATGTTATACTTCCGCATGGTGTTTATAAAAGGCACTTTTGATAAGAGCATGTTCCCGACATCTTTCCCCGAGCATGTGAAGCTTTTCTTGACTGCCTCACCGCAGGATTTCACTTTTTCTTTACATGTTTTCTCCTCGTCAGGGACGCGGTCGAATGCCTCGTCCAAACTTGCGTTATTGTAAGCACGACGTGTGATTTTGATTTCACCCGCCATTGTGGACGATGGTGTATCAGTCTGCAAACTCTCCGGACCTCTGGTGCTGCCTGAAAATATACAGTATATATCTTTAATTAATCCTTGAATTAACATATAGAGATATTGACACAAATATACTAAGAGTTGCACAATCTGAAATGCCTGCCATCAGTATTATAGATAACTGTGACAATAAATCTAAAAGAGACATTAGGAGGAAAATATGGTCCACATGAATAGACAAACCCAGTGTTATTAAGGATTGTATCACACTCGGCCGATGGGAGCGTATCATGCTGATACATGCTTAGTTTAGTATTAACCGTATGCCATGGGGCCCATTTCCTAGATACCGTACTGTCGCGATAAAGCGCCTGGTCTTGAAAGCCCCAGTCTTGAATAAGCGCCGGGGGTATAGGGGTACCCAAATGTTTCTTAAGCACTAAAATCATGACCTTGAATAAGCGCCTGTCTTGTATAAGCGCCTGTGTAAGAGCCCCGCCAATTGAAGAGCGCCCTGGCGCTTAATCGCTTCAACAAGCATTATTTGTAGCGGTGACCCTCCCCCCCAATTTTAAAAAAAATGACAGTCCCCACCCCCCGTGAGGACAACCATTAGCGCCGGCCCCCCCATAGGCCTATCCATAGATACACCAAGATGATATTAAGGAGTCTATAAACCAATGCAGTAAGAAAGGGTGACTTTTCAGAAAAAAATGTTGATAAAGTTTGTAAACATTTCTGAAGCCTGACTGACAAATGCATTAATGTATCCTCAAAATCCGGCATTCTAATATGCACTGTTGGAAAGATAATCACTCTGTAAATCCCCTGATATCAGATGTTCACAAATGTAGCCATTACAGATAATGTCACTCCGATTCTACTAATCCAACGAGAGCACACATTTTTATTGAAAAAGTAACCCTTTCCTGCTGCATTGATTTATAGATAGGAATTACACCCAGGCTCCTTGATGGTATATAATATATACCGTGCCCTACTTCCTTGTAGTCTTGCTCTACTTGTGTTTGGAGAATACTTTTCTCGTGTACTCCTTTATACTCGCCTTCCCAACACTTTTGTAAAATGATTGACAGAGTAGTAACCTGACACTAGTCTTCTAAGTATCTGAATTACTACGTTTTAACCCTTTAAGGACGGCATGTGTCGTTAAAGAAATATATGTCGTCATGATGCATTAACGCTGGCTCTCACCAGTGCTCCATTCAAGCATCATGCCGACCCTATATGGGGTTGATACACCCCCGAAGGGCCATCATGATGCATGAATGCATCTACTCACCAGGGATGCATGCATGCACCATGGCGACAAAAGGCATACCGGTAGTGCATTAAAGGGGCACTCTCACCACTAACACTTAACCACATAGTAGACTAGAACAGTACTAGAATTGTGAGTGGGATTGGCTCGGTGATTATGCCACTTTAAAGCACTATGCGGTCCTTAAAGGGTTAGACTGCACGGGGCCCACAGCCTGACTGTACATGTCTCAGCTATACATCAGACACACCTCATCCCCTACAAGTCCCAATGGTATCAGTCCCTGGGGAGGGCAGTACAACCAAAGCACCTATCTCAAGCTAAAAAGGAGGACGGTAAAACAGTATGATTAATGCCCTTGGGCAAAAAGGAAATAAGTTTCAGGTATGGCCAAATCTAAAAACAGTTTTGTTTCAGGTAACATGGGATGAAAATGTAGGGTCGGTAGGTCGGATTATTTTTCTTTTTAACTTTTTTTAACTTTTTTTTTACCGTCCCTTTTCGATACCAAAAAAAGTGGAAAAATGGAAAAAAAAAAAAAAAAAATTGTCAACATAAAATTGACCCAAAAAAGTAAAAATAAATATAAAAATTTCTTCAAAATTGCATAAAAAAAGTAGGATCGGCCCTGTTTTGATAGGGTCGGTCGGGTGACCTGAAACAAACCTTCTTCTTTTTTTAGGCCTAACATGGCAAAAAGATTTAGGGTCGGTAGGTCGGATTTCTTTTTAAACATGAAAGTACTAGCCAGCCTAAATCGTAGGGTCGGCATGATGCTTGAATGCAACACTTGGCGAGTTACACGCCGTGTTTGCATTCATGCATCATTGAATGATGCATGAACGACAAAGAATAAAGGGTTAATTTAAATACCGGGTAGTCAGTAATATAAACGGTGAGTGTCTTTAAAGGGTTAGGCATAAAGTATACCCCGACTTGGTTTGAAGTAAAGCTTATTTAGGAATGGGCTGTGAAATACATAGACAAATGCCAATGCCCATTGATACCGTCTCTGTTGTATTTCACGAGTGGGGGCTGGGGCAGTATCCCACGAAGCCGCAGGCTGAGTGGGATGCGCCCCAGCCCCCACGAGTAAAATACATCAGAGTGGTATCAATGTAGTTGGCATTTGTGTTTATTTTTTCATTTGAAGCCATTTAATGAATGAAAACCAACTTTTTCTTAGCCCATTGAATGCGGCTATGTTGTATTCAATGGGGCATTGAATACGACCCTTCAGTGCTAAAGCATAGGACATCTTGTATTTCAAAAGAATTAACCTTTTTCCTTCAACCCTGTGGTCCGGGTCGTTATGGCTGTTGCCTCAACATAAACATTCTGACATCACATTGACGTACAAGTTACTTTTTAGACCCTGTGTTGTATCACATTGTAGTATGTGGACGGACATGACAGGGACTTGTACTGATACAGCCTACATACATGCAGTATCTGTCCTCTGGTAGAATTGGTGTCTTTTTTTAACCCTTTATTTGCCGCATAGGCTACTGCGTAAATGTGCTATGCAAGTTGTCACCATGATGCACCAATGCAGCCCTGGTGAGCCTAGGCTGCATTCAAGCATCATGCCGTCCTTTCAGGAGTGTATCAACCCTATAGATAGGGTCAGCATGATACACAGATGCAGCACTGGTGATTTACTCACCATGCATTTTAGCATCATACCGACAAATGACATATAACATTGAAGCATCATGCAGCCCTTAAAGGGTTAACAATATTTATTGAGTGATGTGGTTTACGGACGTGATGAATTACTTAGGGAGTGTTCATTTATTAATTACTCGGGGGTGGGGGGGGTGGTGACATTTCGCGCGGATGTGTGAACGTTTTTTATGCCCCCTCGCCTCGAGAGCACATAGAACATGTACCGAAGGCGCCGAAAATTTTTCGCCCCCCCCTTTGGAATATAGTAACGCATGGGCTCTCTTGCTTAGAAGGGGCTGAATTTTTTATGTCCCCCCCAAAACCCACCACCCCCCCTGTAACTAATAAATGAACACTCCCTTGTCTAACCTCAGTAACAAGGATCCTGTCTAGACCTGGTGCCAACAACACAATTATACTATTAGTAGCAATCCTTGTCGTACCTAATGTCCCCACCCCAGATCTCCACCTAAACATTTAGGCCAGTCAAGAACATTGATTGCTCATCACCAAGAAATACTATGCCGAGGGCGAAAAAAGAGTCCCAAAATTTCCCAGGGGGCAGGGGCAAAAAAAGAGAGAAAAGGCATGGTAACTCCCACCTCTGGGCTATCAAATGAAGATATATTGAAAAATATCCCCAAACTGGAAGGCATAATGTTGAATTCTTGCTGGTCAGCATGTACTCTTTTTTTTTCGGTCAAGTTCTCAAAACATCCCAGGGGACAGGGATAAACTGCCAAAAGTCCCATTGGCGGATCCGCAATCCAAGTTATCAGAATAAAAGGGCCTTATTGGTCATCATACGGGGCAACAAGGGTTGCTAGGCAGTGGGTCTGGTTGTTAGGTTGCTAAGCGAATATTGGGTTACAATGACACCTCTTTATTGACATTCACATTAATTAATCATTTGGTCCTCTTAGTTACTTGGGGCTTTTAGGCTTTATTAGTGGGACTTAATGGAATCAGTGTTATTCAGCCGGGGGGGCACTCTACCCCAGTTGGGTACCAACTGCAAAACGGGCCCCGTGGACTGTGGCTGTGATTATGCTCCATAATATAACAAAAGAAGGGGCTGTCACTGTGCATGGTAGGAGGGCTGTTGTTATAGTCAGTTTGCACTCATATTTCATGCCAGAAACCCCATTGGTAATGTGCCTCTACATGGGTAAAAATCGACACGGGCGACACGGCGACACGGCCCTTTTAAAAATCGACACGGGCGACACGGCCCTTTTAAAAATCGACAGACACAGACACCTTTTTGAAGGCTTAGTACATTCTAATATATATAAAAATCGACCCAGCGACACGGCCCTCTGGCTAAAAATCGACACGGCGACACAGTCAAAAGTGTGGGACCCCATGTATAGGCACGGTAATGGTGCACTTCCTGTATTTAGCCTCCCAAGTTGTTTATATAACAATATCAGGCCTAGCAGGAAGCTGTCAGCTGATATCTGAGGAAATAAGGGGGGCTGTTAATTCATGACGGGAAAGTTAGCCAGCTGTCATATCTTTAGTTTTTCCCTTGTTACCTACCCCCAAAGAGCCAGTGCCCACCCCGGGTTATACAGTCTGTAGAAATGAGAAGAAAAAGAAGATAATTATACAGACAATTGTGTCATGAGGGAAAACTTTAACATATTTTGGTAGAATCTTGAAACTTAAACAGTTTCATAGATAATACCTAACTTCATGTGTAAAACATAGATAATAGTATCAGTCTTTGCGAAAACTTTTTCGGCATGCAGGACAGTCGGTCCTGCAGCTAGCCAATTTTGCAGGACTGGATAGATTTCTGCAGGACCGGATACCAAAATCAAAGTTTTGCATAATATTTAGAATAGAATAGCATTTATAAAAGAAAATAATAACAAAAACTTGCTTTAATTTGCCTAGAATATTAGAGTGCACTCTAGAACTTGTAACTGTAGTTCTAGTTGAAATATTTGAAAAATTCTTTCAGTTTTGGAAAGCCCAGAATGTGAAGACATCAGGTCCTGCGACACCAGTCATTCTGCCGGACCAGACCCATGTTAGGCGGGTATTGCTACTGTCCGGCAGGATTTGGCAAAGACTGTAATAGTAACTATCCTATTTGAATAATTTCTGTTTCCTAGACCTTTAATACTCTTTCTAGCACCCATGGCTGAGATGTAACCAGATGTAGTCCACTGCTGTTTTATGTCAGAGTAAACTCTCGGATAGCTTTCTTGGTTTGGTGGCATGTAGATCTATGCCACATGCAATTTGCAACCATAAAACATGATGTTTAGTCGTGGATTAGAGATAAAAGAGACTATGTGTCAAGGAATCATCTCGTAGACACCCCCATATATCATACCTATACTAAAACAGGTAGATAGGAAATGAATTCTTTTGAGAGTAGACACATGTAGATCTACTCAACATCCCTAGGATTAATCATATAATCTGGGTGTTTCCCCATACTGCAATGACGCAGGCGGAACTATTGCAATTACGCAATAGGTTGAATACAGAAAAAATACAACTGTCAGTGTACTAGGCTAACAATTTTGAATACAGTCGGCCCTCACTTCCTTGAATTTGGATGATGCAAGAAAATGTGTGAGTAAGCATGTTATCCAAGGATTATGTCCAAATATAATGGAGTATGTAAGTACATTTACTGGCAGGCAACTGTCTGAGAAAGTGACGGATTAGAGGTGGTAAATGTTCAATGTAGTCGACTGTAGACCAATTAAAATCCAGAATGAATCTGCCAGTTATCATGACTGTGGTCTAGAGTGTCAATTTCACAGTGACCCATGTGGTGTCATACTAAGTGAGTCAACTGTATGGCTCACACAGCAACTAAGCTGGGAAAAAGTTTTGTGCAAAGGTATCCAGGCCGACCCTTATATTTTTGGGCCTACCCTAATTCCCTTTTCAAAGACATTTGCGGGGGTTTTCCTACCTAAAGAAAGACAATTTTGACCGAATTTTCTCCGACTGAAATAATGAGAAAAAGGGGAAATTTCCTCTCATAATCCTCTAAAATTATGATAAATAAACGACTTAGAGCTCACCCAACATCATCAACCCTCACCCTATGCGCCATAGCTACAACATGCTTCACACATAGGTCACCAAACCTTACCGCTCATGACAGTAATTCGCTGGCTAGGATTGGCATGATATATGATCAATGCAGCACTACCGATTTACTTAATATAGGGCCAATAAAGAACCTAATACATTAAAGTAGGTATATCCGATTTTTCTTCAAATTCTAAATCTTACTTAAATGTATTCCAAACACTGGAAAAGTAGAATATTTAGATAATATAGAGGTCAATTAAATATCATCAGTGAGTAGATCACAAAGGGATCCGATGCCCCCCAACCATGGGCTTTTCTAGTGTATATTCAATGGGGGGAATAAAAGTGTGCACACGCTTATTCCAAAATGACCATATATGGGGTAATAAAATATAATTAGAGCGAAATCAGAGGGAATTAGGGGTCCAGATAGGAAGTCAAACATATTATTTGTAAACATTATGCATCATTTTCAGGAAAATCTATTTTTTTGTCCAACCCATCAGATATACTTACTTTAAAGCATTAGGCGGCCTTAAGAGAGTTACCAATATTCATGTAGTGAGTGTGGTTTACTAATGTGATGTTACTTCTCTAACTTCAGTAACACGGATACTGTCTAGTCCCCGTGCCAACAACACAATTATACTATACTAAACATTCAGGCCGGGGAAAAACACTGATTGCATCAATGATAATTATTATGACGATGACAATTTTATTTTATTTCATGTTTTTTCCTGATGGATGGGTGATTCGGTTATGCAAGCGAAACAGTCCCGACCGTTTAGTATAGTGTAGGGGCTCGGATTACTCGCGCCCTGGTGATAAACCCGCAGGGAGGTATCACTTGGGTATTCCTACACCCCTATATAAAGACCATAATGATCCAGTAACGTACAGTGAGGTTAAGTTGTCGGATGGGGATGTAGCTCAGTGGTAGAGCATTGGCCCATGGGTCTAGAGGTCGTGCGTTCAAATCCCGGTTTCTCCAGATGACTTTTCCACGACCGTTACAATAGTTTAAGAAAGTGGTCTTTTGAGTGGGGGTGTAATTTGTTTTGTCCCATCCCGAGAGGTCACAAGCTCTGTTTTGCATAATGCAGTCTCTGCGAAAACTTTTTCGGCATGCAGGACAGTCGGTCCTGCAGCTAGCCAATTTTGCAGGACCAGATGGATTCTGTAGGACCAGAGACCAAAATCAAAGTTTTGCATAATATTTAGAATAGAATAGCATTTATAAAAGAAAATAATAACAAAAACATGCGTTAATTTACCTAGAATATTAGAGTGCACTCTAGGACTTGTAACTTCGGTTCTAGTTGGAATATTTGAAAAATTCTTTCAGTTTTGGAAAGCCCAGAATGTGAAGGACATCAGGTCCAGTCATTCTTCCGGACCAGAACCATTTTAGGCGGACATTGCCACTCTCTGGCAGGATTTGGCAAAGACTGACAATGGCCTGGCCTTTTTGCTAAAACAGGTGAATTCTGAATGCCTTTCGTCCGGCCACCCTCCTCATGGTCAGTTAAAGTTATTTCTAGATGACTACAGTATGGATGAGGTTTTAGTTTGATACCAAAAGAAAAAACTTTTAAAAAATCACCCGAAACGCGATTCAGTCTCTTTCTAGTAGCCTCAGTATCTAGTGTACTATAATAACTTTATAATAGGTGTAATTATAACCTAGGGTTATGGCAATGGCATGTTACTTCCAAGTTCCAATCCTACGCTTTACCTCACACTGAAAAAAGTAAACTTGTCTCCAGAGTCGTCTAAGTGACTATCATAAAATAAACGAGCCAAAGTTGTCTAACTTATCAGGTTACTATCCCACAAATAGAATCGGGAGCTGGAAAATGTCGGGTTTTGGGCTGGCACATGCCAAGGGGGTCTTCTATCTCCAGCTAGAAGACCCGCTTCCTTGTCACTTAGACAAGTTTTTAATTTGTTTATTTTATGACCGTCACTTGGAAGAGTCTGGAGACAAGTTTACTTTTTCAGTGCGCGTCTTACACTAATCATCTGACGGTTTAACCCTTTAAGAACCACATCAATAATCTATGGCATTGTGCCCTTTGTCGTTATGATGCATGAATGATGCAGTTCTTGTGAGCAATTCACTGGGCATCATGGCAACCATACGGGGCTGATACATTCTCGAAGGTTTGGTGTGATGCATAAATACATCCCTGGGAATTAGACTCAACACTTGATTTTTGAAAATCACCAAATGAAATAAAAATACTTTATAAACTCAAAAAACCACGGCTGCATTGATGCATCATGACGATGAAAGGCACAATGTATTAAAGCACTATGCAGCCCCGTGACGGGTTAGCTAAACTTGGGGCTTACTTGTCCCCGATTTTGGACACAAGTGCACAAAGTGTAAGTAAATAAGTCTGTTTCGTAACCTCGCTTTTGCTCCTTTACTTCTTACTTTGACACTTTTTAGCATACATGTAATACCATCTGTGCTCAAGAAATCGAGATGTAAACCCACCATTTAAAGACCGTGTAGTGCTTTAATACACTATACATTTTGTTGTCATGATGCATGGAAGCAGCCCTGGTGAGTCTCCCTGCCAGTGCTGCATCATGCCAAGCCTTTGGGAGTGTATCAACCGCGTAGGACCGACAGGGAGTTACTCACAACCCTGGCGAGTTACTCGCTAGGGGTGCATTCATGTATCATATTGACTAAGCGCATTCTGCATTAAAAGGGTTACATGTGATCGACCAGACACATCTGTTACTGGAACAAGTAGGGTGAAGAAAACGATGTGTTTCACAGCAAGCCGACCTACACACAGAAAAGTAAAGGTGTCAACTGTATCTCCCACGTGGCTCTAGCAAAAAAGGAGTGTCAAACAGCTATTGACACTGACAGTAGAGAGTCAACTCAAGTTGACCCTTCATTTATGCAGAGTCATTGGCTGTTTGACTCTCTATTTTACCAGAGCCACGTGAAAGACACAGTTGGCACCTTTACTTCTCTCTGTGTGGGCTATACCAAAGACAGTGCCGAACAGGGTGCTTTAGGTAATCTTCCGAGAATTCTACATTTTTAGACAATTTCTGACATTTTAAGAGTGAATGCGAAAATTTGGCTAAACTTTACTCTTATGTATACTAAAAAAAATCTATCTAACCTATTTTTTCTCACCATGATCGACGACTGAAACATTCATATTTCTTTGCCTACACTCTCAGGAAAGTGTGTTCCGTTTATACACTTTTTTTTGCTGCCACTGTTAACACACTGTTTTTGGCATCACACTATACAGGCTTTTGCCAAAAGTGTGTTGATCGCAACAGTATGTAAGTGAGTTGGAAAATGTATGTTACTCTTTAAATGCATATTCCCGCAATTATTCATCACACTGGGTATAGCAATGAATCTGTCTTTGTAACATGCAGTGCTGCATTTAAGCATCATGCCGACTCCGGGGTAGTGATACACTCTCAAAGGGTCTGTATGATGCATGCATCAGAAGAACAAGGGAAGTAGCACATTAAAGTACTATGCGGCCCTTAAAGGGTTATGTAACTGGCATAAAAAGGGGATGTATTTCCTTTCGTGTCCACTCTCCCATTAATAACTAGGCAGTGTGCTTTTTATAGTTACAGTTTATTTGAGTTCAAAGTAAATAAATGCACACTTACTATAGCTTCTAGGGGTCCACTAACCCTAGTGGTCATTATTGAACAATGAGGGGGGGGGGGGGGGGTAGATGGATATTCGCGCAAGTGAGTCGAAAAATGCAATTGAGCACAGCTGACCCTTTGAGCTATAGTAAATCGCAGGCTAAAAAAGGGTGAACATTTTTGGCTCCCCTTCAAAAGGGGTCCAATTCTCTCTCCTCCCCCCCCCCCCCCCCCCATCAATGAGTCCAATTGTTAAAATCTCCTCCGACCCTCGTTATTACCGAATGATCACTCGTAAACTTTGAATACTGTAGGGGGTGGCGGGCGCATACCGCTTTAGTATGCTATGACCCTTGTCATCATGGTGCTTGTATGCAGGTATACTCATGATGCCTCATATCGACCCTTAGTAAGTGTATCAACAGGATGTCTTAATGCTATAATGCATCATGACGACAACGGGAATAACCCATTAAAGTACCATGCCGCTTGTGACAGATTAACGCTTTAAGGGCGGATGTCGCTAAAGCTGACATTTGTCGTTGTGATGCACCAATGCAGCCCAAGCAAGTAACTTGCCCGTGCTGCATTGGTACATCATGCCGACCCTTCCGGAGTGTGTCAACCCTGTAGGGTCGTCATGATGTTTGAATTCAGCACTGGCGAGTACTCGCCAGGGCTGCATTCATGCATCATGAAGACCAAGGGCATAATGCATTAATGCATCATGTCGTTCTTAAAGGGTTAATTAATTAAACAGGCCGCTCCCCGACACACATAATTATAGACCCAGTCAACATTAGCTACCATGTAGGTGTGTTGAATGTTGTAGATGAGTAAATTGGTGCTAATTTGGCAGCGTCGACAGACAGACGTAGTCTGATATGAAACAGTTGAGGGGAGGCTCTCTAAGGCGCCAACACTATATGGGACTAGCGCATCCTGGTACATCAGGTAGTCGGGTGCTAAACCCGCATCTCGTTTTCAGGCTAATCCCCTCCGCTCACACCTAGAACAAAGGTGCTGCTAAGAAATTCACCCATAATGCACTGCTCTGGAGTCAGGGGCCTAACCACAATGCATTGCTCTGAGACAAGATGGCGGCCCCCATAGCCTAATGCAGTAGTGCAGCACTCCATACCCGTAACCCCTTAAGGACAGCATGATGCCTCACTGCGCTATGCGAAATTATTGTCACTTATACCACAGCGGGCACAGAGAACAAAGCATTTCACACCTATTGTATACTGCATCCAGCTAGTGGTATAAAGTAGTTATAGGCCTTGTACCAAGCTGTAGGGGTATTCAGTGAAGGGAGCCTATGAGGATCCCTTCACTGTATTTCGTGTTCAGCTTGGTACTCGTCCTATAACTGCTACTTGCATGCACTCAGGCGTGTACCTATGTAAGCCTTCATCGCGGGGTGGTTCAATTTTCGGATATGGCGGAACCTCATCCGTTCAACATACTGGGACATAGTTAAATTTCATAAGACAAATGCAAGTCATACCGGTAGTCATAATTCAACTGAGCCATATAGGACAAAATGTGCTTCTCTCATCTTTTCCTCTCTAAAAACCTTAATAGTTATCCAATTTAAAACCCGTAAAAACTGGTGTGGAAAGTAGGGTGACGATGGGCGGGCAGATTGATAGCAACAAAGGGGAGGCATATGGGCAGGCAGATAGGAAGTGGGCATGCCTAAGGGATCGGGAGACCATTATCAATCAAGCAGGGAAGGAATGGGTGACCAGTGTTGCCGAAATGTGGCCTGTGTAGCGAGATCATACACAGGCCATCTGTCTTCCACATAGGCCACATAAAACTACCATGGGGTATTAATATCATGAAGGTCATTTAAAACTCAATTTTCATTAAAACGTACAAACTAAATGTATTGAAAAATGTGTAAATTAATTGATAATGGTTACATAACCATAAATTTCCTTCTAATAGGACGATCTGAGAAATTCTTTCACTTTTGGAAAGCTGAGATCCTGGCCGGCCAAGGTGGCCAAGGTGGCCAAGGCCCTTACATCGGCCATTAGGATATTACATCGGCAAAAGTCGATGTGCCGATGCCATTTCGGCAACACTGGGGCAAGCATTTAGTTAATATAATAGACGGCCAATGCGTAGATGGCGTATCAATAGATCACCACAGAGACAGTGGGGCATAGGGTGGCGTATACCAGAGGGAGCCATGAGGGGTAAGGAATGTCGACCTCTGAGGGAACCAGAGCACGGCCATGTGTGAACCAACTCAACCTCAAGTAATTTGTGTATAATAAAACGGGGCGATGACTTTTGAGATGACCTTTGGTTAAGGACACCTGTTCATGTAGTTACATGTACTCTCTAAGAGCCATCTCTGACTTGCCATGTTATTGTACATCAACTATGTACAGCAGGCTTTGCTATAGAAAATGTCTATAATGAGCTGAATTTTACATGTTTCCCCCTAGTTGTTCCTGCCCTCACACCTCCCTTCCCTCACACCTCCCTCCCTCATCTCACACCTCCCTCCCCTCACACCTCCCTCGCTCTTCTCACACCTCTTTCACTCCCCTCACACCTCCCTCCCTCCCCTCACACATCCTTCCCGCCCCTCACACATCCTTCTCTCCCCTCACACCTCTCTCCCTCTCCTCACACGTCTCCCTCCCTCCCCTTACACCTCCCTCCCTCCCCTCAGACCTCCTTCCCCTCACACCTCCCTCCCTCCCCTCACACCTCTCTCCCTCCCCTCACACCTCCCTCTCTTCCCTCACACCTCCCTCTCTTCCCTCACACCTCCCTCCCTCCCCTCACACCTCTCTCCCTCCCCTCACACCTCCCTCCCTTCCCTCACACCTCCCTCCCTCCCCTCACACCTCTCTCCCTCCCCTCACACCTCCCTCTCTTCCCTCACACCTCCCTCCCCTCACACCTCCCTCCCTCCCCTCACACCTCCTTCCCCTCACACCTCCCTCCCTCCCCTCACACCTCTCTCCCTCCCCTCACACCTCCCTCTCTTCCCTCACACCTCCCTCCCCTCACACCTCCCTTCCCTCACACCTCCCGCCCTCCCCTCACACATCCCTCTCTTCCCTCACACCTCCCTCCCATCCCTCACACCTCCCTCCCTCCTCTCACACCTCCCCCCCTTTCCTCACACCTCCCTCCCTTCCCTCATACTTCCCTCCCCTCACACCTCTCCCCCTCACACCTCCCTCCCTCCTCTCACACTTCCCTCCCTTCCCTCACACCTCCCCCCCTTCCCTCATACTTCCCTCCCCTCACACCTCCCTCTCTTCACACCTCCCCTTTCACTCACACCTTCCTCCCCTCACACCTCCCTCACTCCTCTCACATCTGCCTCATGCCTCCTCCCCCCTCCCCCTGCAGTCTGCCCATCCCGGTGCAGTTACCGTCAGCAGTGTGTAGTATCAGGTCACCTCCAGTACCTACCCCCTGCCGCCTCTTGCTGCTCCAGTGCCTCCTGAAACATTAATACCAGCCACCACCTCTATAGAGTCTAACCCTTTAAGGGCAGCAATCATTTGATACATTGTCGGCATGATGCATGAATGCAGCTTTAGCCAGTTACTTGGCAGGGCTGCATCCATGCATCATGCCTACCCTACGGGGTGGATACACTATGGAAGGGCAGTTTTGATGCAATGTCGGTGTGTGACTCACCGGTGGTACGTTAATGCATCATGACAGTGCATTTGAAGATGAGCCTTAAGGGCTAATGTCGTCCTTGAAGGACTAAATATCTGTCGATAACAGTCCTACTACTAATACTATACTATACAGGGCTGTATTTATGCATCATGACCATTTGGGAGTGTATCAACCCTGCAGTGTTTACATGATGCATGAATCCAGCTCTGACAAGTTGCACACGCTGCATTCATGTATCATGACGGCAAGGTGAATAAGGTATTAAAACACTATGCTGCCCTTAAAGGTTTAGGCTGTATGGGTGAAGTTTACTGGTATCAATGTTTTAAAGGGTATAATTCAGTAAATCACTATTCTTCCTTAAAAGGGTTAAAAATACTGCTCGTCTAGTATCTCCCTCAGGTGTACTAATGCACTGTGCTGCCCTCAAAGGGTTAGCCTATGTCGAGGAAGTTGACTGGTATTTCTGTTACGAAGGGAATATTTAATTAAATCACTATTCTGCCCCTAAAGGGTTAAACTGTAAAATACTGCTCCTCCAGGATTTCCTACCTCCAGGTGTACTAATGCACTGTGCTGCCCTTAAAGGGCTAGGTTGTATGGGTGAAGTTGACTGGTGTCAATGTTGTAAAGGGAATATCTCATTAAATCACTATTCTGCCCTTAAAGGGTTAAACTCCAAAATACTGCTCCTCCAGTGCTTCCTCCAGGTGTGCACCTACCTGCTCTGTGGGTGCTGAGTCAGTGTTCCTCCACCCTGGAGTGTCTCCCTCTGCTCCTGCCAAGTCGCAGTCCCTCAGGGCAGTGTGTTTGGGCTCCAGTACCGCGAGTAGTACTGACTGCCGCCACTAGGGTGGGGGGGACTTTATAGTATCTCCTCCTCTCCCCCCCCCCCCCCCCACCACCACCACCTCCCCTCGTACCACCTCGATCCTCCCCCGCCACCCATGTGCTCTCTGCTGTTCCTTGCTACTGTCCTGATTGCATGCTCTATGGGTTCATTCGTAAAGTTACCTTCAATCAAGAGCTTGATACCTAACCGTTACTGTTTCAGTCAAGTGTACCGTCGGATTTAAGCACAGGGACTCAAATATCCGCCATACAGTCTCTGCTATAAAGCACCGTGTGCAGAGGGGTCTTGAAATTTCTCTGAAACTTCAAATCTTGTTTCAAAATAAGCTCCTGTCTCGTATAAACGCAGGGGTGTCTAAAATGATTAAGCTTTGAGGTGCTTGAACACGACAGTGTGGTATACGAAAGGTTTTTCATCACACAGGGCAATGGAAATCTTTTATATTTTTGCAGACTCGGTTTATAATTTTTGCAGGCCCAGATATTAACCCTTTAAGGACGGCATAATGGCGCCCTTGGTTGTCATGATGCATAAATGCAGCCCTGGTAAGTAACTCGCCAATGCTGCATTATTGGCTCATCCACTGCCTTTCCTATCGTCTACTCTCTGTATGGATTTGTATTGGCATTTCAATGAAAAACTTACATCCACTATCTGGATCTTATGCCAATAGAAATCAATCAATCAATCAAGCATCATGCCGACCCTACCGGTTGGAGACACTCCTGAATGTAGCACTGGGGAGTAAAGTTAATTTCTGGGGCTGCATTGGTGCATCATGATGACAAATAATACTTTAGTGACATGCCGTCCTTAGAGGGTTAACGCCAAATAAAATAAAAAGGTTTGTTTCAGGTTACCCCACCGTGCCTATCAAAACAGGGCCGACCCTACCTTTTTTATTGCAAATTTCAGAAGTTTTTCATAATTTTTCTTTTTGGGGGGCAATTTTAGGCTGGACAGAGGTTGGCTACTACTTTCATGTTTAGAAAATGATATGAAAGATGTCATAGTCTATAGAGATGAAGACAATTTTAATAATAATGAGGTTGGTTGGTACTTTTAGGTTGAAATTTTTTAAAAGATGAAATAAATTATTTTGGACCCCTCTTGAGGAAGATTCTTTTTAAATCACCCTTTTAATAGCTCGCCCGTTACTATAGCTCAAAGGGATCGGATATGGTAGTTTTTTGTACCGTTGAAGATGTGGGAGAACAAAAGAATGTTGACCATCTCGCGGGTCCAAAAGAATTTCACTGCTCCCCGCCCCTCCCCTGTTGGCCAGTTCCGAGGGGTGAAATTTATTCCCTACCCACAAATCACCCCCCCCCCTCCACCCCTGTTAAACATTACCACTCCCTAAAAGAGTTTTGTATGTCATTTGGGGTTGGGGGCATATAGAAAACATCACCATTTCTTTTCATCTTACTCTTTATAACCCTTCATATTTGTCAAATTTAGGGAGTGGTCTTTATCTCTTTAACAACAGGGGGGAGGGGGGACCAAAAAATTGCACCCCTTTCAACCAACCCCCCCTCCCCCCCCCCCACGTTGTTAAAAAATGACCACTCCCTTCCACGCTCTAAAAAGTGGGATGTGTGCTATAACCAGTGTCAGGTAGTATGTCATATCGACTGACCCTTTTGCATCATGAATACATCTATGTATACATTAGAATGGATTGATTTTGCAGTGTATGCCTGTATCTGGGAAGGCACCCCTGATGAAAGGACGCAGCTGGGAATGGGCAGCCCCCAGAAATCCCTAGTTGTGGGGTAATTAAGTATGGATACATTGAACATAGGGGTATTTTACTTTTACTGCATATATCTCATGCCCTTGGGCCAACCCAATATATAGACTATTTTATAACATCAATATATACCTGTATGATTGAGCTAATAGCATTCCCCCTAGATGTAGGTGTAGAGAGGGGTTTACACGTAAACAGAACACCTAGCCTACAAGTTGCATACTTCTATATGGGAATACCCCCACCACCACGTTACACGTACACGTTGCTGTACACGTCGTGATCTGAAACTCACCACCACCAATGACATACAAGAGGCTCTACTGTATATCATTGTAACTATGTATCCAACTTGTACGTAGGATAGACGCTGGCCGAGGCTGGCTTTTAACCGGTCTCTGCTTCGATCTACGTGACCCCGTGGTCTTCCATTAATCAGTGTAGGCCCTACTTCAACTACATGGATATACAGACAACATCAAGGCCAGAATATTTTATTCTGTGTCCTTTTTTTTTTAGTCCAGCATCCATTGTGTTCTTAGGCATACAGAGAGGTCTATCTCACTAACCCTTTAATGACAGCATAGTGTTTTAATGTACTACATGTATACTGTAAACGTATATATTTTCGCGCAGCTAAAATTTCGCGCACCTCCCATAGAAAGACATGTTCGCGCAATCATATTTTCGCGCACCTGTAAGCATCACATATTCAGCTATATGTCATTTTTTACGGTTTTTGAATCGGACAATTACTAAGGATTTTAGAGCCAAAAGAGTTTCATCCTATATATTATACTTATGACCTATTGTGGTGGTAAAGAAGGAAGGAAACTAAAATATACTGTTATCCATGCAACTTATTGAGTCATCTATTGGCATTATAGATATAAGTACATGTAAAAATCTAACGTGTGATCCTAATCACAAAAGACTCAGGTATTCCTATGGGCATGTACCTGGATGTATTAAGAACCACTTGTTAAAATATACTACTATAACGGATGGGCCTTTTCGGGCAGCGGCAGCCTGTATGGAGGGCGCCATGTTGGATTCTCCTTCCTACACTGGCACCCTGCTCCTGCAGTAAATTCTCGACTGCACGGATCGTTTCCCGCGCTGTTGTGTCGAGTTTTTGGTCTTAAAAAAAGCGTCTCAGCGAGGTGATCACATTGAATAACTACTACTGCATGAAGACGAACATGTGTCTACAACAGTACTTTGATGTTTGTCTACATGGCAGAAAGACCAAGACGATTTTTGGAATGCTTTCTTGTAATCCTTTTTTTTCATGTAATGCTTTGCATTAGATGGGTGATTCGAGCGACCTAAGCTAGGGGAAATGTTGTATTTTAAGAAGGATCTTGAATTTTTTAGGGGAAATTGCTTTTTGGGGTGAAAAGAAAGAGTTGAATTTTTTTTTCCTTTAAAAAAAAAGCGTCTCACCGAGGCGTCGCATAAGTCAAAAATATATAGTGTTACACATCATTGGAAAGATAATTTCCTTGGCATAATTTTCGCGCACATCATAATTTCGCGCACTTAAGCATGTGCGCGAAAAACGCGAAAATATGTACTGAGCGAAAATTAATACGTTTACAGTATGTCCCTTTACAGCATGATCCAAGAATGAAGCCCTGGTGAGTAACTCGCCGGTGCTAATTTCCTGCGGTACTATGGGGTTGATGGGTCGGTACACACAGAAAAGTGAAGGAGTCGCCAAGACTCTGACAGCCAGAGTCGCAGTTTGCCTCCCACATGACACCTGTAGAGGAGAGTCAAATGAGTTTGACTCTCCGTTCCTGAAGAGTCAACAGCAGTTGACCCATCGAAAAAGGGGGAGTCAAAACGAATACATGAGTGCATGCAGGTCAGGTGGATTGTGTATTTATTCCAGGGTAGAGTGGGGTGTATATAATTAGTGGGCAGGCTAGGTGAGGCATGTGAGAGAAGTGAGTAGGTGAGGTTATTGCCCAAGACAGGTCAATAACAAGACATGTTGTCATGTCCACCACTTCCCCCTGTGTGAAAGGGCTAAGTTATATCTGCCTTACACTACATTCTACAGACCATTGGCCATATATTAGATGCCAATATCAGATCTATATGAAGTAGTAAGCAGTGCCACACATTATATCTCACACAGTTAATGCCCAGCCTTATGTTTATTTCCCATAACCACAAATATGGTGACTAAGCTCTATACTGTTGATGTTCTTGGAATGTACTGTATAGTTTGTCATCATATTCAGGTAAGTTAACTGGAAAGCTTATCCATTGATGTCCCTTAACCACACTATTTAGACATAGTGGACCTATAAAGAATCAAAACTGTGTGGCATGGAACAATTATCTAAATTATAGATAGTTGCTCTCCCTTGTGGTTGCCACTGGTACCAAATTAGTGTTGGTTGCCCCACCAGGTGGTTTCATATACAACTACTATCAGAGTCAACACATTTTTTATTTGACTCTTCATGAAGGGTCAAACTACAAATGACTCTGCTGTGGGCAGAGTCAACTGCACTTGACTCTGCCAAGAGGGAAGTCAATTTGTACAAGGAGCAAGGGGTATGACTGGAGTAGCTGTGACCCCTCCACCAGAGTCATCGTGACTCTGCTACCAGAGTCAACTAGAGTTGACTATGGTAAAAGAGTCATGGTGACGCCTTTACTTCTGTGTATGATGCAGCAACGCAGCGCTACATTGGTGCATCTTGACGAAATAAGATAAAATGAAGCCTTGGGGCGTCATGCCATACTTAAAGTGACCTCATTCTAGTTATCAGGGTAATATATGGTCTTCTCTTGACAATTGGACAACCATCTAGATTTCTTATTAGTATCCGACGCCTCTTTGTGACAAATGTTGAATACAAAGACAAAGGTTCACGAGTTTTGGTCTGTAGCCTGGGTTATTTCATGAGTTGAAGGTAGGGCCGTATTTCACGAGGCCGCAGGCCCTACCTTCAACAAGTGAAATAACCCAGCTACAGACTAAAACGAGTGTTCCTTTGTATTTATTTTTTTACCTTTTTCGATTCAAATTAAATTATTATAGGGGTAGGGAGCCTAAATAGGCTAAAAGGGCTTCTTTCTACGCCGTTCAAATGTAAACAAACCGCCGTTTTGATGACGTCACAGGGTCGTGAAATACGGACATGGGTTATTTCACGGGGGGAATGTAATACGGACCTCTTTGGTTTAGTCAATGGGGCTGCTGTATTACATAAAAAATAAACTAAAGTACTTTAATGCATCATGCAAAGAGCAGCCCTGGTGAGTCTAATTGCAGGGCTGCATTCATGCATCATGCCAACCCGGAGTGTATCAACCCCGTATGGTTAGCGTGATGCCTGGCGAGTTACTCACAAGAGCTGCTTCCATGTATGCCTCATGCCGACAAAGGGCATAATGCAATAAATCGGTATGTGGCGGGTAACTCGCCAGTGCTGTATCCATGAATCATGCCGATCTCATAGGGTTGATTCACTCTCGAAAGGTCGGCATGATGCATGAATTCAATTCTGGTGCTTTACGCGCCAGAAATACATTCATGCATCCTAACCACCAAGGATTGATATAGCATACTAGACACAATGCGGCCCTTAAAGGGCGAAGCATTCAGGGTAAACTCCAGCGTTGCTTGAGCCCTGGGAATCTTGTGGGTGTCCAAACAGGGCCACACCATGCTATACACATGTTAGAGTACTGTGGGGTAATATGTAGGCTGGGTCTCACGACCTTGGGCCAATGTTTTTGTCTCTGACCGGGTGCCGTCTCTGACTAGGTGCCGCCTCTGACCAGGTGCCGTCTATGACCAGGTGCCGTCTCTGACCGGACATCACTTTGGGGGTTTAGTTACCTTCTACCAACAGCGGGAGGCTAATCATAATTACATAACAACTGCCATAAAGTTTTTACAAATCCTCGTATATGTGAGTATAGGTTAACAATTAAATAACGGGTTTGTCTGACACAAGGTCAGAGACGGCACCCAGTCAGAGCCAAAAACATTGGCCCAAGGTCATGAGACACAGCCTGTAACTTGGGGTAAGGACCCTTTAAGGGCCGCATGTTGCTTTAATCTTATTATATATATATATATATATATATATATATATATATATATATATATATATATATATATATATATATATATTCCCTTTCTAGTCATGATGCCTGAATGTGAAGTGACTTCACATAGAGAAGAAACAGCGTCAATAGGGAGTCCAGGTTGCCTCCAGAATGGCAATAGCTCCCCTCTTTAGGGGAGCCCAGCTGCCTGTGACTCCCCCAGGTGACTCCCTGGCCTACTTAAGGGAGTCACCTGGGGAGTCACCTAGTTCCCTGAATCACCTAAGGGAGTCACATAAGGACCTGGGCTCCCTTAAAGATGGGTTGTCACCTAAAATTCGTCAATTTTCTATTGATGCCATAATACTATTGTATATCCAATGCTATAAATACTCCCTTACTTTTAAAAGGATGGGATATATCTAAATCTATCAAATAAGCATATTTAGTGCAATCATTTTTACTGTAGGTCGACACTAAAGTTACCTATGTTGTGGTACTGCATGGCTCAGTGCATTCTCTACCAGGCTAGTTTACCCTGTACTCACCTGGGGGAGTGACTGAGTCAGTGAGGTGAATAGGCTATATTGTTAACTGTTTTTTTTTTTTTTGATGTAATATTTATTCTGGAGTTATCAGGTTGGGCTCCTGTAAAATAAATTGCGGTGCCCATATTCTCCTGGCTCCAGAGGGCCTTTTTGGGAGACAAATAGACAGGCTGATGGCGTGTACTAAGCAGTTTACGAACTAATGAGGAATAATTCATGAATGGAGTTGATGTAAGAGTACATAAATTAATTGACAGGTGTGCATATAATATAAATATGCAAGACGAGAGTATATGTAGAAAGGTGAGTCAGGATGATGTATATCAGGACAGAATATGTAATGATTAACTCTACTTTCTAAGAGAGGACAGGAATTTCTTCCTGTTAGTTTTAAAGTCGTCTAGGGTGGGTATACACCTATCATTTACCCCTAGATCATTCCAATATGAAGAACATTTGTATGTGACACTTCTTTTGAAGGCTTGGAGTCGTCTATGGAAGGTTTTAAGAACAGGGCCATCGTGTAGTCTAGTAGGTCTAGCTGCTGCAGCCAGGTTAGTCGGGTTTTTAGTCATGGTGTATACGTGGATAGCTATTTGTTTTTGCCTTCTGTCTTCTAAGAAATTAATTTTGCCATCTTTGTGAATTTTTTCAATGGTTGTTCTAGGGGGTGAATAAAGGGCTATCTTGAGCCCTCTATTCTGTAATCTTTACAACTTTGTTAGTAGGGTTTGATTAGTATTATGTACAATGGTCCCTCCATATTCCAGGTGGGGCAGGATCCTAGATTTGTAAATTGCTAGGGCTTGTCTATATGACATGAATCTGCGGAGTCTGCCAAAAATGCGTAATTTAATGGCTGATTTGGATCTCATCTGGTTTATTTGCTTATCAAATTTAAGTTCTTGGTCTAATTGAATGCCTAAATAATTATATTGTTCTACATAATCTAATGGACTATTGTTGAGATCTAGGTTAGGTAATCTAAAATTTTGGAGGTGTTTTTGACTGCCGAATTTCATAGCCTGGGATTTCTTAGTATTTATTGTGAGTTTATTTACATTGCACCAGTGTGATAGTTGATCCAGATCATCCTGAATTTTCCTATAGGCTGAGACAGGGTCTTTGTCGCAGGCATAGATAACAGTATCATCAGCGTAGGAGCTTAAATTAGTACTGTGACAAAACCCATCTATGTCGTTGACATAGATAAGAAAAAGTAAGGGCCCCAAAATGGAGCCCTGAGGGACTCCACAAGATAATAAGGCCTCACTAGAGGTGATACCATTTGCTGTAGTTTTTTTAGATCTTTTATGCAAGTAGCTCTTAATCCAACTTAACATATTATTCCTAATACCCAGCTCTTGACATTTAGAAAGCAATATAGCATGATTAACCACGTCAAAAGCTTTGGACATGTCAATAAAGGTTGCTATGGAGTAATTATCATCATTGATGTTATGGAAAAGCTGGTCTGTTAAATCTGCAACTGTTTTAACTGTGGAATGGTCCTTTCTAAAGCCACCTTGTTTAGAATTTAGCAGGTTATTGGTTTCAAGAAAATTTGCTAAATAGGTGTGGATTATTCTTTCGAAAACTTTTCCTGGCAAGGGAATTTGAGATATGGGTCTATAGTTAGTTACATTTGCTCTATCTCCAGGTTTTGGCAAGGGAGTTACAATGGCTTCTTTCCATGCTTTTGGAAAAGTAGAATTAACTAGAGATAGGTTGTATAAAAATGCAATCTTATCAGGAATGGCCATGAATGCATCTTTAAGTACCCTGGAAGAGATAAAGGGGATTGCTGACGATTTTTTGGTCTTAATTAGCTTGGCAGCAGCAATAACAGTGTCAGCAGTGATAATAACATCAGGAATTTCAAAGTTGGCAGTTGTGCCAGCATACGTCCAGGGAACGTTAAAATTACTAGCAAATTTTGGTCCTATACTGACAAAATAATCATTAATGTATTCAGCTGTATCTGTATGAGATATAGGACTACCTGTTGCCTGGTCTATCAGATTAATAGAATTACTAGGATTTTTGTTAGGTAATAATTCTTCCAGTTTTTTCCAAAACATTTTATTATCCTCATCCTTGTAATCTTGAATGTAATGCTTCCTTGCCCTATTGACTAAAATCTTAACCCTATTGGCTAACCTATTAGAGTGAGCTTCATCCTCAGGTCTCCCAGTTCTAGCTGCATGACGCCATGCATCATTTTTTTCGATAATTTTCCTCTTTAACTCAGGAGTAAGCCAGGGTTCATCCTTGGTTTTAATCTGGTGGTGTTTTATAGGACACATTATATTCAAATGGGTTCTATGGCAGTAAGAATAATATCCCAAGCCCTGTCAGGGCAACGTGTATTATGCAGAGCTGTCCAGTCATAATTTAGTAGGGCATTGGTCATGGTGTCAGTGCTATAGTTTTTATAGGAGCGTCCTAAAAATTGGGTAGTTGGAATTTTAATATTGATTTTCTTTTTAGTAATGAGAATAGGGTGATGATCACTAAATTTATAATTTAACACTCTTGCATTTGAGATAAATCTGCAATCTGAATAAGCAAGGTCCAGAATGGCATCTTTCCTAGTGGGAGATGTAATGTACTGAGTGACCCCATACTCTTGTTCAATGTCAACAAGGGCATTATATTTATCATCTTCTTTATCCAAATAATTTATATTTATATCGCCTAAAAAAGTGAGATCTGAAAGGGGGTCATTTTCTTTAATTTCTTTAAGGGCCTCGAGCATTATTGTAGAAAACTCAGTGGAGCTACCATTTGGCGGTCTGTATATAATACCTAGGATCATATCGAGCTGGACAGGTAATATAATGCGTACCCAGAGCATTTCAATATCTTTATTAGATATATTATGCTGTGTTAACCCAGTTTGTGTAAATGTGATACCATCTTTAATGTAAACAGCCACACCCCCCCCCCCCTTCCATCCGATCACCATTGAGGTTAAGTCGGTTTCTATCAACACGAAGGAGTGTGTAGCCATTGACATGCATTAGGGTATCAGGTGTATCATCATGCAACCATGTCTCGGAGACAGTGTATAGTCCCACCTCAGAATGCCTTATATAGAACTTAAATAAATCAGTATCATGTTTAATACTTCTGGCATTGTGATGTATAATGTGTAATCCTCTCCCTAGGATGGGTAAATCAGTCATCTAAATTTACAAGCTCAGCAAATAGTGATTCCATCCCACCACCTCTCCCTCTCGTATTACACATGTATATAATTAATCCGACAATTATGACAAGTTGGTTGTAAAACCACGCGTTCATAGTATTAGCTATGTATGAGAATGTGCAGGGGAATACATCTTAAATAAGAGCAGTTTTGATACAATATTTATAATAGAAAATTAGAATACTCATCGTCTGTATAGAGATACCTGTCACAAGCTGTTGTTCCTGAATTGACAGTTGACAGTTGACAGTAAGTGACTGAAGTTGGAGTTTTCACTTTCAACTTTGACATTTGCATTGTTTTTGGTTTAATGTAGTGTTGAAAGATAGCAGTCACAAGTTGATTTACTTGAATTGACAGTTGACAGATGACAGTAAATGGTTGAAGTTAGAGTTTTCACTTTCAACTCAAGTTGATTTTTTGCAAGTTGAAGTGAATTTGAAATTTTGAAATTACAAAAAGATTTGACCCTCCTGGGCCACTGTACTACAAATAGTATTTTGTCAGGGAAAATCTTTCAAATACCGAAAAAAAATCACCTGTTTTCTCTGAAAAAAGTATTTTACTATGGTTTTAAGGGAGAAAAATATCGAAATCCTCAAAGTGTCTGTCCGGGATCGGCATACTCTGCTCTACTGATCAGTGGTTGAGTCATGTTTGAATGTGTGGTTGACTTAGGGTACCATTGATATGAGAATCAATGGGTGATTAGGGCATTAAAATAACAGACATTTCGCACAATGAGATATACATTCCCTTTGAAAGAGATTAATTGTCAATAATTAACCATTTATTTCATCATAAACCATACAACATGAGCACAGTGAGGGAAAGTGGAAGTATACATAATTTTGTTGAACACTTAATTGCAGTGTAAGGAATAATAAATGCAGATTACACCTATCAGGTTTGACCCTTTATTGACGGATATAGGTCACCGGTCATTGACTTCCCTCCCCTTCAGTATAAATAGAATAAGTTACAACACAATTTAAGATACCATAAATAGTCCTTCAGAGAAATGAAGTTGGTGAATGGTACATAAGTGCCTCTTCTCACTTAGGCCAACAAAAGGTTTGTTTCAGGTAATATGGAAGGAAAATGTAGGGTCGGTAGGTCGGATTTTTTTTTTTTTTTTTTGAAACATGAATACATGCACTAGCCAACTTTTTAAAATACAATACCCTAAAATTGACCAAAAAAGGGTCAAGTTATGAAGATTTCTTCAAAATTGCATAAAAGAACCTAGGGTCGGCCTTGTTTTTATAGGGTCGGTCGGGTGACCTGAAACAAACCTTTTTCTTTTTGGCCTTATCCACATAGTAACAGATATAATGATATATAAATACCTTGTAACTCACTGATAGGTAACTCACTGATAGGTTGTCTCATAAGTAGCCAACTAATCGTATCAAATACCTAGTGCGTATATCAGCTTCAGGTTGTCCTAGTAGCATCCCCAGAGGTGAATGACCGGCGTTCAATTCTTGGCACAGGGCCCCCTGCCCTAAGGCATAGAGAGCATCATTTGAACATCAGCGTTTGAATGTCAATATACAGGTCAGAAAGTAGGATGGATAGGTATCAACTTTGGCAAGGTAGATTTACCAGTAGATCTGATATGTTATGGTTGTGACCGTATAATATCTAGTGCTGTGTGTAGAGAAAGTGAAGCATGCCAAATGTTGTACATGTACTACTGAAAAAGCTCGCGTATAAGCCGCGGCTAGAACGCAAATCAGATCAGTGGTGCGGCTTATAGGATCGGCTCAGGGTCAGGGTGCGGCTTATACACAAGTTTTTGCTACTATGGTACAGTACGAAAAGTCACCATAATCGGATCTCTGGTGCGGCTTATCGGATCGGCACAAACTCGCTTATACGTGAGGTTTTATGGTAGAAATCACCAGTTTTAAGCAAAAAAACCCGCACCTTACTATGCTGCAAAGGCGTGCGAAAACGCACATTTTTTTCGACCTGCCGGGCGTGGAAAATGTTTACCACTTGGGGGGGGGGGATAAATCTCGCAAAATCTCACTCCTCCCCCCTGTTGTTAAAAAATAAGCACTCCCTAAGTCACCCTCTACATCCCTCATCCCCATTAACAGGTGGAGGACTGTTCAAACAGCCCAGCCTGGTTAAACACCACGCTTTTAGACTGTTATTTACACCCAGCCTGTTATATAAGCCATGGGTTTACTGTATGATTTACAAATTGAGGAAAGTCGATACATATTCGAGGGTCTTGTTTTGAAGCAAGATTTGAGTTATACACAAGACTTTATAGTTATTGTTGGTGGAATTTTCATTGCCGAAAAATATCATTTAAACAGCGTTGGATCTTTTTTTTAATGTCAAAGACTCCTTACATAAAGGAGAGGGTCCGATAGAGTATGAGAAGTTCTAGTGAAACCATGATCTAATTCTACATTTGTATATGTTACTCTAATTAACACGTGGGAGGGAAACTGGACTTCAGCCAACTTACGATATCTATGTCCACAGAGGTCGTTAGCCCTTTAAGGCCTGCATAGTGTTTTAACCCTTTAAGGACACATGTTGCTAAAAGATGACATTTGTTGTTATGACGCACCAATGCAGCCCCGGCGAGTAACTCGCCGGTGCTGCATTGGTGCATCATGCCGACCCTTCGGGAGTGTCTCAACCCTATAGGGTTGGCATGATGCATAAATGCAGCCGTGGCAAGTAACTCGCCAGGGCTACATTCATGTATCATGACGACCAAGGGCATGATACATTAAGGCACCAGGGGGTTAATATATACGCCTGTTGTCATCATGATATATACATGAAGCATGCCAAGGCTTGAGTGCATAAACATTTGAATGTAGCACTGGCGAGTTACTCGCCTGGGTTGCATTCATGCATTGTGAAGACAAAGTGCATAATGCATGCAGTATAACACAAGATGCGGCCCTTAAATGTTTAACCCATTATATAAGTATGTCCCGGGGGGGCCACTCTCTAAATTATGGATAGATCTACCATGTGCGTACATCAGTCTAAATTTGACCCCCTTATGGCGGGGGAAAATTCCACCAAAACACCCCCCTATTGGCGGGATTACCCCCTAAAATGGGAAAAAAAACCATACCCCTTTTAGTCGGACACCACCCTAAAGAGGCAAAATTTGGACCCCTTTTATCGGGATACCCGAAATGGTTAAAAAGTAGACCCCTTATAGTGGGATATCCCCCTAAATAGGCCAAAACTGGACCCCTTTTTAGCGGGATACCACCCTAAATATGGGCCAAATTCCTTCAAAATATACCCCTTTTTACAGGAACTTCTGGACATATTGCTTGGATATTTTGGGCCCAAAAACATACCCCTTTTGCCCCAAAATGGCCCAAAAAGGGCCCCTAATGGCGGGTCCGGCCGGACCCGCCAGTGGCACCCAAAAAGGACCCCTTTCCCGGGATTTTGTGTACGCACATAGTTACTATAGATGGTATAGGAAGTGGCCCCCCCGGGAAGTATGTACAGGATCGGCAAAAAAAGAAAACTATGGTATTTGGCCTACATTATTTCCTATTTAATTATAACATAGACGTACATAATATCTAGTGATTGTTCCGGTTAATATATGTTATCTATCTGAAATGTATGTGTATGACTTCAATTAAATTAAAGGATCGTGACCCAGGAGCAACCAGGTACTTGGAATCTCTTTTTGGCAAGCAAAAATGCCTGAAAACAGTTCTGATCAAACATGTTTAGGCCATACGTGATCTCTACCGGGACCAAATATGCTGCATTTGTTGGACTTAGCCCACAAATGGTTGCTATCGTTTCACCTTTAAAGGTCATAATCATATGTTCCTGCCTTCCTTTGCCAAGATTGGCGTGACACCCCGTACCATGGCACTTACCTTGTACAACGTTCCTCCCGCTCTGTTCTTCACCTTGCTCACCCATCCCGCCAATCTCACTCTCGATCAGCACCGTTAGTATTTGAAAAACGTCATGTGACGTAAAACAACTGGTGTGACGTCATAGAAGCGTTGTGACGTCATAGAAGCGTTGTGACGTCACTGCATTGTTCTGAGGCGCAGTGTCTCAAATTTCTGGGCAAAAGCTAGCCCCCGGGATAGCCCTGGCCTCCGGAAAAGTTCTATTTGATTGAAATCCCCGAAATTATATTCAGGGTTGTGTTCCTCAGTAAAATCACAATTCACCTCACATTTGGGCCTACACCATGGGCTACATTCTCTAATCCCATACTAGGCCTGTAGTTATACTTATTGTGCTTCTAGCTACTAAGGGAGTGCTCATTTTTTAACAACAGGGGGGGTGGTGAGATTTCGCGCGGTCGAAATTTTTTACCCCCCCCCCTCGGGCCCCCCAAGAGGGGTCTAAAGTTTTAACCCTCCCGGTCAAGGGGTCCAAATTTTTTACCCCCCCCCCCAAATCCACCACCACCCCCCCCCCTATTGTTAAAAAATGAGCACTCCCTAAGGTCGTCCATGTTACATGAGGAAATGGGAAGACAGGAAATCAATGACATGAAGAGGAATTGGAAAGGGAAACATCAAACAAATATGGGACAAATACATCATCAAATGGCATGAGGAAGGAATGGGAAGACTAGCTATACTAACGTAGGTTTTAATTTGATAGGCTAGTAGGCCTAGTGGTAGGCCAATAATAGGCTATACAAACTGATATTAATAGCAAAACAGATCCCCAAAGAAGGAGGCATGGTTCTCATGACTGATTTGCTAAGGCCAAAAAAAAAGCATTGTTTCAGGTAACATGGCATGAAAATGTAGGGTCGGTAGGTCGGATTTCTTTCTTTTTTTTAACTTTTTCTTTTTTTAACATGAAAGTACTACCCGGCCTCTCCGAAGACCCGAAAGGCTAAAAATAAGGAAATTTCTTCAAAATTGCATAAAAAAACCTAGGGTCGGCCCTCTTTTTATAGGGTCGGTCGGGTGACCTGAAACAAACCTTTATTTTTTTTGGCCTAACCATGCATGCCTTCACGTAAAAAACAATCATCTTTAAATTCAGGAGTTTAGCCTAACTCTGTGCTGAGACTAGGGGGTCCACTGTGGGCCTCTTTTTGTCCTTAGGGGGCCTGATATATTCCACGTCATGCAATTTATATCCGATTTTTCTTCTCTCTCATGGAATGTTATTTTGACGTTGTTTACCTTGTGATGCATTTTAGACCCCCTGAAAAGGGTTAGACTTCGCGTTATGGGATAGTCCTTGTTTTGACATGACATATGACGAAACGGCTATACAACCCAATATAAAAATCACCAGTAAATGCTCATAATGATATGTTTGTAACTCTCTCTTAACCCTTTACGGACGGTATGATGCCTTAATACATTTTTTTGAAAAGGTTTATTGACCATAATTTCATGTAAAAGTTGAACACGTTCTTCCAATACGGTCATGAATATATGTACACAGAATTACGAATAACTATTACAGTTTGTCGTAGACTCTGAAAGAGTTTGTCTCCTTAATTGTGCCCTAGGTCGCCATGCCCTAGGTCGTCATGCCCTAGGTCGTCATGCCCTGGGTCGTCATGATGCATGAATTCAGCCCTGGCGAGTAATTATTCACTAAGGCTGTAGTTTAGACACTCCCAAGGGGTTGGCATGACGCACCTGTGCAGCACCGGTGAGTTACTCGCCAGGGCTTCATTAGGCAAAAAAAAAGCTTTGTTTCTGGGAACATGGGAGAAAAATGTAGGGTCGGTAGGTCGGATTTATTTTTTGATTTTTTGATTTTTACCATGAAAGTACTACCCAACTTATTGGAACCCCCTAAAATTGACCAAAAAAGGGTAAAAACATGAGAATTTCTTCAAAATTGCATAAAAAAACGTAGGGTCGGCCCTGTTTTCATAGGGTCGGTCGGGTGACCTGAAACAAACCTTCTTTTTTTTTTGGCCTTAGTGCATCATGACAACAAATGTCATCTTTTAGCGACATGCGTCCTTAAATGGTTAATATCCCTTTAGGGGTAACATACAGTGTTTTAATACATCATGCACTTTGGTCACCATGCTCCATGAATGCAGCCATGGCGATTTACTCCCAACAACTGCATCCGTGCTTTTACTATACAGGGTTTCTCATTGATACTCTCCTGAGAAGTATTCATGATGCATTAATGCAGTGTCAGAGATGCTGCATTGGTGCATCATGATGAGGAATGTACACGAAGCATTGAGGCATCATACTGCCAGTATATTCAGTTAACCCTTTAAGGGCCGCATACTACCTTGATATTCTTGGTCGTTATGATGCATAAATGCAACACAATGATTCCCCGGTGCTACATCAATACACCATGACCATCCTTTGGGAGTGTATATCAGTAGAGTCGGCATGATGCATGAATGCAGCCCTAGAAAGTTACTCGCCAGGGCTTCATGCATTCATCATGATAAATAAGGGATTACTGTATTAGTGCACTATGTGGCCCTTAAAGTGGCATTCTCACCGAGCAAATCCCACTCACAATTCCAGTACTGTTCTAGTCTACTATGTCAATCAATTCAATTTTCAATTTGACATGAGTTTATTCTGTAATCTCAAATAATATAAAAGTACAGAAAAGTATATTTGTTTCAATCGAATCACAGAAGAGGTTGATATTTATAATGATACGTAATATTATTTTTGCAGTTTGTTTACAGCACCTCCATTTCAATTATACATTTTTATATCGATCTTCGAGATAATCTGACATTGTGATTTTACTCGGGGGGGGGGGGGGGTGATGATGACGTGATACCAAGTAGTTTCAGAATATGTACATTAATACCATATACATATATACTTTTGCAGTTATAAGCGATGTGGTTAAGTGCAAGTGGTGAGAATGCCCCTTTAAAGGGTTACTGTCACGAGGTTGAGGAGTAATTTGTTGCCAAACGTTGGTGTGGTTCAGTGTGATGCCTGAATAGTTGTATCCTGTGTGTGATTATAGGCCCTCTGCGCACAGAGCCCATGGTCCGCCTCAATCTTAACCATTTAAGGGTAGCATACTGTAAATGTAGATATTTTTGCGCTGTACATATTTTCGCAGATTTTAAAATCCGCAAAAATATGTACAGAGCGAAAATTTATCCTGCGTAGTCTTACAACTAGGCTCTTCCAAAATCCGCGAATTGAAATACAAGCGAAATTGTACTTTTTAGCAAATCCGCGAAAATTTATACACGCGAAATTATCTATGTTTACAGTACTGTTTAAGTGCACTATTCGCCTTTGTCGGCATGAATGCAGCCCACGCAGGCTATAGTATAGTGACTTCATGCATCATGCCGACCCTACCACCAGGGCTGATACATTCCCGAATACAGGCGGCACCACATGATGCGTCATTCGTGCATCATGCCCTGCAGGGTTGATAAGCTTGTTAAATACGTGAATACAAAAAATATTGTGACCCAGTACACAAATTGAATATTTTGTATTTTCACATTTTTATCCGATTATCTTCATATTGTTGAAGCATTTTCGGCAGTATGGTTTGTTCACTTGGCCGCCGCGCTACCCCTCCATTTCAAATTCCTGCGTTCGCCCCTGATAAACATACGACTACATAGTTTCCTTGGGCCCATTTCCTTGTACAATGCTATACTTTCACTATTTGTGAGATGCTGGCAGAGGCTGTATATGTACAGTCTCTGTCAGCATAATATATCACACCCGGGGCTCTAGTATCGGAGTTCGGTTCCAGCCTACTTGGTGCTGAGTCTTCTTCATTGGACCACGGTATACAAGTGGGCAGGTAAGGGGGGGGGGGGGGGGGGGTAGCTCTTTTCCTTTAACCCTTTGAGGTCAGTACAATGGATTTATCATGAAAAAATGCCTTTGTGATGCCCCAATGCATCACCGGCGAGTAACTCGCCGCAGGTACATACTGCCTACTATTCAAGAGTGTCTAACCCCATGAAGTCGGCATGATGCATGAATGCAGGACTGGCGAGTTACTCGCCATGGCTGTATTCATGCATCATGCGATGAAAGCGCAAATAGCAAGATGCTGCAGTTAAAGGGTTAACCCTTTACGGACGGCATGTTGCCTCAACGCAGCATTCATCATCGTGAAACACAAACGCAATGCTGGCGAGTAACTCGCTGGCATTGGATTGGTGCAGCATGCACCCCTTTTGGGAGCGCATCAACACGTAAGCTCGGCATGGTACATGCCTGCAGCCCTCACCAGTGCTACATTAAAGTGGCATGGTCCGATTTTCTCGATATTCAAAATTTTACTTAAATGAGTTCAAAATGTTATTATAATATCATATTTGGAGTATGGGGCACCATGAAATATCATTGAGGGTAAAAAAGATACAATTAAGAGGGTCCGATGAACACAGGTATAGCTTTTACAGTGTATTTTTCAATGGCTGGACTTTTATAGCGTACATTCCAAAAGTTTCAAATTGAGCATAAAACTGATAATTAGCTGAAATTTAAGCCAAATTCACGGAAATAATGACTAATAAAGTAGGTAGGACATAAAGTATGGCCATAATGAACATTCTGGTTCATTTTTAGCAAAATTTATTTTTGAGCCCTAATCATCGGACTATGCTACACATTAGGACAATAACCCAGTGGGCAGTTCAACATTGAATCAACGTTGAATCAACACTGAATCAACATTGACAACCAGTTATCAATGTTGATTCAATGTTATGTGCTCACTGGGAAAGGTCATGGCATATTAAAGCACTAATAATGCGGCCTTTAAAGGTTTAACATAATAGGTTTGTTTAGTAAGTGTAGATCTATGTAGTACACACCCATCACTAATACAAGGTCAGCACCCACGAGAACTGATTGTGTCACAATATTGTGACCCAATTATAGGTAATTGGTTTCCCATTACCCAGGTAATTGTTAGTTATAGAGGGAGTGTGATCTGGTTCTACATGATTGTTGCTCCCGTCTCACAAAAATCTCCCATTTCTCCTCAATCAATTTGATGTACACAATTGTGATGTAAGTTCTACATGGTGATTCAAGATTTTATGATATCCTCAGAATATATCTTGTGTGTTTCAAGGTCGTTTTTTTTCATTAAAGAAACAACAATTTTCCGATAATATTCTGAAAGAACAATCTCCAATATGTACATGTACCTTAGAAGTTCATAGTCATACAGATATATTTATTTTTTGTAAAATGTCCTTACATACCTGGAACATGTCGTAGACTATTCATCATTTGTCTTGTAGACATAAAATAGATCATTTAATTAACCATTTAAGGACAATGTCGCCTGAAAGCAACATTTGCCGTTCATGATGCACCACTTAAATCCTGAGAGTAACTCACAGGCACTGTGTTGGTGCATCATGCCGACCCTTCGAGAGTGCATCAACCCAATAAGGTCAGCATGATGCCTGAAAGCAACCCTAGTGAGTTACTCCTCAGGGCTGCGTTCATGCATCTTCATCATAACGGTAAAGAGATCGCACATGATGCTGCATTTAAAGGGTTAAATAATACCCTTCAACTTAGCAATTATTTGAAGGTCAGGGCTAAAGAGAAGAACGCCATATGTGGGCCTGCAGTGTGTCATGGTAAGAAACAGCAAGAAGAAATAGTATCAGCGAAAACATCTGAAATGCTCTGTCCTCTGAAAGGGTTATTTATTATAGTGGGTGATCGTCAAAGCTAAAACTGAATGAAGGCTGTGAATGCTGCACTAAATCAGTCTGCTGCCTTTTTGTGAAATTGGGGCTTTGAAGAAAAGGGCCCAGAGACAACTAGGCCATACGCTGATATTATATGTGTCGTAATGGAGTGACCATTATTACTAGGGGGTGGATTTTTGCGCAAGAGATTCAAAATGTCATTGGCCCTCCCTGTGAGAGGGGTATAATTTGTTCCCCCCCCCCCCTGTAGGGCTCAAATTTTTCGAGGTTGACCCCGTTTGGCTATGCATGTTTTTTCGCCAAAACGGGGTGCGTTATTTTGCCCCCACCTCCTCAAGAGGGATTCAAATTTCCCTCCACCCCCACCCCCTTAAAGACCCAACAGTAGATGAATCCTCAATGGGCAGTTACTCAAATCACTCTAGCGTAGATGGGCCCAGTCCTTGTGTATTGTATAGGTGTCTTAGTTATATAAAGGATGTGCAATTATGTATGTAAGTGACTTTGAAAATGAAACTAGTTCCCCTTTCCTGACACACTAGAATATTTAGTTCTTTTTTTATTATTATTTGCTAAATTAACTAGTGTTTATAGTCTAGTTCTGTGCATTGCCTCGACTACACTAGAAAACCATTTGACAACTAATTTTGACTCAAAATGAGCCTGAATACCATAGTTTTAGCAGAATACTAGTAACAGTGTCTGTATATATGGTTAAATATTCAAATATCTTACACCAAGAAATCCACAAGATCTGCGTCCATCTATTGGATTGAAGAAAACTAATATCATAGTTGAATTCTTATTTATGGAAACTCGGACAGTGCAAAACGCCATCAAAAACGTCCCTGAGAAGTCACCATTTATTTGCTGCATCGGTCTTTTTGTAAAGAGCCCTAACATCTTATGCCCATGAATGCATTCTTGCATTGTCCATCTGCCAAAGTGCATGAAATTACTGTGCCAGCACTGCGTTAGTACACCATAGTAAGGGTTAAGGGCTGGTAAGATCTATGCATGCTTTAATCTGCTTTATTGACCCTATAGGGTTAATCAAAACAGTAGGCTCTTGCTTTCTCGAATTTGGAAAATGCAACAGAAAATGTCTGAGGAAGCAAATTATCTAAGGAATTAAGTCCAAATATAATGGAACATATAAGGGAAGTTGCCAGGCAACTGTCTGAGGAAGCGAAGGATCCGAGGAAGTAAATGTTCGAGGTAGTGAGGGTCGACTGAAGACATGAAGACGTGACTTATCAGAGAAGCAGAACTAGAAAAATACCAAGATTCAATGCTGACCCAAAAGGGAGTAATGCATCCAAAAAACAAAAGCAGTTGCACCTCTGAATTTAACATTACCGGTGATTTTAAGAATCATTAATTTCTTAGATCGGTTGTTATCGGGTAGTAAATAGACATGGAGGGGGGAGCGGAATAATGATCTAATTATCAGACACAGCAGGAACTAGAGCAGCATAGGTCTATTAGAGCTTATGCAAGGTATGTAATGGGTGAGGAACTATGCCAAATTATATATATTTGTACTGTAATATTGCACTAGAAGGATCATAATTAACCCGGAATTAGCCCTCAAATGAAATAGCTGGTTTCTGGGTGATTCCCTTGGTTCTATTGAGAATAGCAAATAACTGCCGGTATATTAGTTTGATATGATTATCATCAGCTATATAAAATGTGAAAAAAATACCAATCTCACGACGATGACTTTTGTGGTGTGGCCACTTCAAAGAAAGTGTACATTGACTATAGAAACCAATGGGAAAACATCCATTCTGAGTAATCTTCTATTGTGATATCAACTAAACCTTTAGGATGTGTGAGGGGGGTCTTAGTTGATGCAAAGAATATATGGTTAAGCTTGAAATGGAGAAGTCATGAATTCACCAAATATAGTCACTTTTCCTCAACTATAGGATCCTATGAGCAGTGGACAAGTTAATAAACATTACTATTATACGTAGGGTGCCCCGATAACACATACAAATTAAAGCACCTGTAGACCAGTACATGTACATCTTTCATAGAGATTTTTAGCAAAATGAAGAGGTTTGGGAACTTTAATTTTTGCCCCCATGTGGACCCTATGGGGGAACGTGCGGTTCCCTTTAAAGAGCAGCTTAATGTTGCAATACATAGAGTGTTTTTATGTATAGTGTTGACGTTGGCGGATCCAGGGGGGGCGACGGGCCTTGCCCCCCCCCCGCCCCCCCCCCCCCCAAAAAAAAAGAGGGGGGGGGGGGAAGAAGAGAAGAAAGAGGGAAAGAAAAAGAGAAGGGGACGTTTTCCAAGACAAATGATAAAGGCTAGACAGAAACCCAAGTCATTATTTTGTCCCAAAATGTGTGAGAAGGCACCATTTCAAGTCTCAATCATCGAAATTTGCTGGGGGCATGCCCCAAAACTCCCCTAGTGTGGCTGCTGTGCACATCGCTTTCGGTGCACTTAGGAAAAGTCAGTCACTCCAGGTTGGCCAGGTTTGGGCCCCCCTTCTAGAAAATCCTGGATCCGCCACTGACTGTTGTATTGCATCGTCAAGTCTAAAAATTAATGAAGGCTATGAATGCTGCTCTAAATCAGTCTCCTCCCCTTTTGTGAAAACTGGGGCTTTGAAAAAAAGGGCCCAGTGACAACTAGTGTATAAGCTGATGTATTTGTGTCATAATGGTGTGACCATTATTACCAGTGGGTGGCGGATTTCCTGCAAGTGGATCAAAATATATTTGGTTCTTCATATGGGTGGAGTCTAATATAATCGTATCCCCACCAGTAGGGTTCAAATCTATTGTGGTTGACCCCTTTTAGCGGTAGTAACATGCATGCCATTTTGCTAAAATGGGAGACGTATTACCCCCTCCCCCCAACGCCCAACTCAAGAGAAGTTTCCCTCCTACCCCCACCCACTCCTTAAAGCCCAAAACGTAGATGGATACTGAATGGGCAGTTACTTAAACCACTGTAGCGTGCATCAGGCCAGTCTGTGTGTATTATATAGATGTCTGAGTTACATAAAGGACATGCAATTATGTTATAAAAAGGATGTGCAATTAAGTTATGTGACTTTGAAAATGAATCTAGTTCCCCTTTACTGACACTAGAATATTTTAATGCATTTTTATTTTTATTTGTTAAATTAATTAGTGATTATAGTCTAGTTCTGTGCATTGCCTCTACTCCGCTATATACTGTAAACGTATTAATTTTCGCTCAGTACATATTTTCGCGTTTTTCGCGCACATGCTTAGGTGCGCGAAAATATAATGTGCGCGAAAATTATGCCCTTGAAATTAGCTTTCCAATGATGTGTAGCACTATATGTTGCTACCAGTATCTATAATGCTAATGGATGACTCAATAATCGGGAATGTTCATCAGGGAAGTAGCATGAATTAAAGTGTGTTTTTTTCTCTTTTCCTTCCTTGGTGACAATGCCAACCACAATCGAAGTATTTCAATTCATTTTGTAAATAATAAACACCTAGACTTACATTCAGGGTTGCCACCGACAAGGTAGTTTAGAATTCCCTGACTTTTCCCTGACATTTCCCTGACGTTATAGCCTATCACATTTCCCTGACAATCGCAACAATAAACCCAATGTTTTTGTGTGCCCTCCAACTATGAATATATGCACTCTTTTTAAAGTTATCTTCTACTTAACGAGTGGTCATTATTTAACAATAGGGGTTTTGTATTTTAAAGATTTTCCCTGACAAAACATTATATTCCCTGACATTTTCAGAAAATATCATTTTCCCTGACATTTTGCCAAAACATCTGAAATTCCCTGACATTTCCCTGACCTGGAACGAAAAACATTTTCCCTGACAGTGGCAACCCTGACATTACAGTCCATACATAAGATTAAACTTTTTGGCCCCTAAAATCCTTAATAATCGTCCGATTTATAAACCGTAAAAAATGACATGTAGCTAAAGATGTGACGCTTACAGGTGCGCGAAAATATGATTGCGCGAACATGTCTTTCTACGGTAGGTGCGCGAAAATTTAGCTGCGCGAAAATATATACGTTTACAGTAGATAACCATGTGATAACAGATTTTGACTTTTCAAAATGAAGCTGTAGACATTAGTGTCAGCAGAATACTCATAACAGTGTCTGTAATACTCAACTATCTTACATCAAGAGAATCACAAGATGAGTGTCCTTCTATTGGATTGAAAAATTCTTATATCATAGTGGAATTTCTATTAATGGAACCTCAGAAAATGCAAAAACGCTATCAAAAACGTCCCTGAAAAGTCACCATTTCTTGATGCATTCTAACATCGTCCACCCGCCAAAGTGCATGAAATCATTGTGCTGTCCTGATACGTTTAAAGGGGTTAACCCTTTAAGGGCCGCACAATAATTTGTCGTCATAATACCCTAACGTGTGCAGTGCTGGCGAGTAACTCCCCAGCACTGTGTTAGTGTACCATGCCTAGGATTAAGGGTTGAATGCAAAGCAGTGCATGCTTTAACATGCTATGTCATTAAAGGATGAATGGTCATATGCAACAAGAAGGGGTGACTTAGGCTTTTTTTGAGGGGGGTTCCACTGAAATAATATTTTACTGAAATTCTATGAAAATGGGAGGAATTTTGTCTCAAAATCCTTAAAAGAATAGGTGAAATTTCTTTTTTTAAATCCACCTACCTACCCTCATTCTTTTGGGCCATGTTACCTGAACACAAGTTGTTGTTTTTTTGGCCTTATCTGAACATCAGACTTATAATTCTTGTCAATCTAGAACTAGAAAAATACCAAGATTCAATGCTGACCCAGAAAAAAAAGCAATGCCTGCAAAAACTATTTTTAAAAGCAATTTCACCTCTGAATCTATCATTACGGGTTATTTTATAAGAATCATTACGTTCTAATCTAAGATGGGTTAGTATCAGGTTGTAAATAGACATGGAGGGGGAAGCAGAAGAATGACACAGCAGGAACTAGAGCACCATGGGTCTAATAGAGCCAATGTGGTATATAATGAGTGGGGGATTATACGAAATTATATATATTTGTACTAATATTGCACTAGAAGGACCATAATTAACCCGGAATTAGCTCTCAAAGGGAATAGCTGGTTCCTTGGTGGTTCCCTTGGCCTTGGTTCTTTTGAAAATAGCAAATAACTACTGGTATATTAGTTTGATATGATTATCATCAACTATAGATAATGCGGGGGAAAATACCAATCTCACGCTTCTAACTTTGTGGTATGAGTCCCACTTGAATAACAGTTTACATTGACTATAGAACTCAATGGGGAAACTCAATTGGGGAAACAATTGAGATATCGACTGAACCTTTGGGATGTATGAGGGAGATAGATACAAAGATATTTAGATGCAAATAAATAGGAGGTTTCGCTTGAAATAAAGAATTTATAAATTCACCAAAATATACATGTAGTCATCATTCTTTCCTCAACTATCATAGGGACGATGTCAATATAACACATACAATTTAAGGTACACGATGGGCAATACATGTATCATTGAGAGTTTAGCTAAATGAAGGGGTTGAGACATACCTGAAGGGTCGGCACCGGCGAGTTACTCGCTGGGGCATTGGTGCAATGCCAATTTGACAAATGTCTCCTTCTTTTAGTTACTTGCCGCCCTTAAAGGCAGCATTGTGTGTATGATGCATGTGTACAGTCCTGGCAAGAATATTCCTGGGAGGGAGGGAGTGGTTGGCAAGCTACAATGAGAGGAAGGGGGAAATGAGAATAGAAGGAATGGACAAATGAACAAACACACAAATGTATAAAGAAGAAAGGGTGAAACCAAGCAGACTGACAAACATCCGGAAAATGGATCCCATTACTAATATAACTCTTTATGGCCTACATAGAGCTTTTTGCGTGAAAATGCATGCATGCAGCTCTGGCGAGTAACTCGCCATGACTCATAGATAAAAGGCATAATGCGTCGGAACACATTGCAGTTTTTTAAAGTTTAACGTGTTAAATCGGTATGCGATAATGATGCTGAATCAAACATACATGTGTGTATATGTTGCGTGTGTGGCTGTATCATATGGGCGGCGTCCAAACTCGTGGTGGTACACGGTGACGGGTCCTTTATCAGAGTTTGGCACTGCACGCCTTATACAGCTACACGTACAGGAGTTATAGCCGGGTAGGTGTACAGGAGCGACCTGAGGTATGGGGATGTGTCCACAAGTTACACGCAGCGCGTCTCGTAGGGTAGACTGCCTATGAGATGACTACCTGGTCTGTTGGTACCTTGAGTAGACCAGTACCTGGATCAGGAGCCCTGTGGACAATAGGCCCTATGGCAATTGGCCCTGAGGATGATCAGCCCAATGTCTATGATAGCCCTGTGGAAGATTGGCCCCATGATTAATGGCACCCTGATTGAAATATACCTGTCTACTTATAAATGGTACCAACAGACCAGCTAGTCATCTCATGGGCGGTCTAACCTACACCACGTTCTACAGGGACATCATGTTAGCCCTCTAACCCTTTAATGTCTTATGAATCCTGCCCTTGGTCGCTATGATGCATTAATGCAACCCTGGTGAGTAATCGCCAGTGCTGCATTCATGCATCATGCCGATCCTACAGAGTTGGGACACTCCTGATGAGTCAGCATGATGCACCAATGCAGCACTGGCGAGTTACTCACCAGCGCTGCATTCATGCACAATGACAACAAATTTCATCTTTTATTGACACCAATAGTCCCACTCCATTACTTCATCCCAGCAATATTCTTACTCTATCCCTCCTATCAATTGTCCCTGTCATCAGTATTCCCAGGGCCGACCCTACGATTTTTTATGCAATTTTGACATTTTTGTATTTTTACCCTTTTTTGGTCAATTTTGGGGTCATCGGAGAGGCTGGGTGGTACTTGCATGTTTTAAAAAAAAGTAAAGGAAAACAATCCGACCTAGCGACCCTACATTTGCTTGCCATGTTACCTAAGACAACCCCTTTTTTTTTTCCTTACTCCCCATAAATTATATATGCTCACCCCGCCCTACAATCAATACTGCCACCCCTCCCTCCCATCAATATTCACACTTCCTTCCTCCTATCAATATTACTCACCTCCCCCTATCAATATCCCACTCCCTCCAGTGGCGAATCCAGGATTGTCTAGAGGGGGGCCAAACCTGGCTAACGTGGAGTAACTATGTGTTTCCCGTGAGCGATGCGCGTCAGCTATATTAGGGGGGCTTGAAAATTTGGTAATCTAGACTTGAAATGGGGCATTCTCACGCATTTTAATACACAATATTTTAAAACTCAGCTCCTCCCCCCCCCCCATCCCGATCAGGGACCCTCAGTCAGGCCCTATGAATCATGCTCCACAATCTCTTTATCTCTTTCCCTCTTTTCTTCTCTCTTTTTTTCTTCTTTTTTTTTTTGGGGGGGGGGGGGGCAAGGCCCGTCCCCCCCTGGATCCGCCAATGCCCTTCGTCCTATCCATATCCCTAACAGCTCCCTGCCCTTTATTTACTTTATTAACTGAGTGCCCCCCTACACCTAAAAAAACATTTCAATGAGTGTGTGACAGGGGTCTGTCAGGGGTGGCCCTGGGGGAGGGTCAGGATGGTACCGTAAAACCTCGCGTTTAAGCCTAATCTGCGTGTTAGCTACACCTAAACTTTGGGAATATCATATAGGCCGCACTGAGGTTCTGATTATGATGACGTTACTACCATAGTGTACATCTAAAATCTCGTGTATAAGCCGCACTTTGGCATTGTCTTGATTCTATAAGCCGCACTGGCGATGTGACTTGTACGTGAATCAGATTGCAGGTGCGGCGTATACTTATAGGTTCGGCACAGAGTCGGGGTGCGGGTTATACCAATACGCGAGTTATTGCTATTAAGATACAGTAAAATAAGTCACCATAATCAGATCGCTGGTGCAGCTTATAGGATTGCCCTATAGTCGGGGTGCGGCTCATACGCGAGTTAGGCTTCTACCCAGGGTTCTACGGCAGTCAGCTTGGACATGCATCCCATAATGAGGTGCATTGGGGGTGGCAGGCGTTGTACATGTTCACCCAGAATGGAAATTAGCCCCATATGCTTGTGAGTACAATGACATGTTGTGTCCCTTAGAATTTATTTCAATTTCCTTTACCAGTTAACCCTTTGAGGGCAGAATAGTGTTTTGATGCACAGAGTCCTGTTGTTGGTGCATGGTGTATGAATGCAGCCCTGGCGATTGACTCATCAGGGCTGCATTGATGTATCATGTCGACCCTTTAGGGTTGATACACTCTCAAAGGGCTGGCATCATAGATGAATAGACTCGACAGTGCTGCATTCATGCATCATGGCGACAATGGGCACAGTGTAGTAAAGTACTATGCAGCCCTCAAAGGGTTAACTGGCAAAGAAAATTGAAATAAATGAAAGGGTTAGTTAGGGAATTCCTGCATTGAGACACGTATGGTTTCGCAGCCATGTGGGTGACGGATTGTGGGTACGGTAATGTCACAGTTTACCCCCTACAGCGTCTCGTATTAAAGACTGGGTGTTTTTACTTAAATTGTCAAACCCTGACATAGGAAAATGCATCAGAATGTACCATCTGACAAGCACTTGTATATCTTATTTATGCTAAGGACAACATGGTGCTTTAATTCACTATTTGTCGACATGATGCATGAATGCAGCCCTCGCGAGTAACTCACCAGTGCTGCATTCAGGGATCAGCATGATGCACCACTGCAGTGTCGGCGAGTAACTCGCTGGTGCTGCCTTAGGGCATCATGACAAACAATGGACATGAGCTTTGAGTCATCATGCAGCCCTTAAAGGGTTAAGGCATAATGGCACTAAACTCTCATTTCCTACAAACAACAATACCGGTAGGTCAACAAACCTGTTATCATTACTTATGCAAAATCTGATTGTAATTTTAAAAAGCATACCCCGGTAAAATTAATTGACAGTGTAAAGTATTCAAATTATTTTACTTTTACATTTACAACGACAGAGAGACTTAGGAGGAGACAGTTGTGTTGAATACCTAGTTGCACTAGGACGAAAAACATCTCCACACTCCGATACCTATGTATAGTAGGGTCAGAGCCTTTTCACCAGGAGTTTATGCTGTAGCCCACCGCCCCCCCCACACACACACATTCCTTTAACCCTTTTAGGACGACATAGTGCATTAATGCATCATGCCTTGGTCGTCATGATGCATGAATGCAACCTTGGCGAGTAACTCGCCAGTGCTGCATTCAAGCATCATGCCAACCCTACGGGGTTGAGACACTCCCAAATGGTCGGCATGATGACCAATGCAGCACCGGCGAGTTTCTTGTCGGGGCTGCATTGGTGCATCATGACACCAATGTCATCTTTTAGCGGCATCGGTCCTTAAAGGGTTAACACACACATACATACACAGTGTCGGTGAGTAAAAAATACCCTGTGTGGAGGGTCAATGCCCTCTGGTGTTGTGGAGGACACTTTGAATTTATGACCAGGGCGAATATATCACAGATATGGTCTACATGTTTAGTGTGTTTTGTTGATTTTTTTGTGTGTTTTTTTACACTTTATATATATTTCCTTTCCAATCGCATGAGCGACACACTGAAGGCATCATGTTTCTGCCATTGCTCTCATGTATTTATTTCATCCTTTGATATCGTGACATATAAACCCTTTATAGATAAATGCACTTTACCGCGATGTTGTTTTTTCCCTATTTTGTCGTCATGATGCACCAATGCACTGACTGCGAGTAACTCTACGGCACTGCATCGGTGTTTATTAGCCCCATCTGGTCAGAATGATGCATGAATGCCGCACGGGCAAGTTATTCGCCAGAGCTGCATTCATTCATCAGGGCCTAGCACAAAAGCACTATGCGGCCCTCAAAGGGTTGAAGGCAGTAGACAATCCCATGAGATGTTATGCAGGTTTGATCCAAAATTTCCAAAACTAAAACAGGCCCATAGTTCATAAATGCCAGCCGTTAGCAGACACGACGGCCAGATTTCTGTCAGTAATGGCGAGTGGCGATAGTTAATGTACAAAATGTGACTGATACCACGAGGTATGATCTGCCCACATCTGAAGGTCATGACACCTCCATGGGAGCTGCAGGTGGTCCAAGTCTACGCAGCCAAAAATAATTATCTCATTAAAAAAAAAAATGTATTAAACTCGACTGGCGGACAAACCATTTGTTTTAATGGGAAAAAAAATCTTAAAACAAGTGGTGGTTTGTCTGCCAGTCGAGTTAAATAATCTTATTTTCTTGAAATGAGATAATTATGGTTTGATCATAATTTAATAATAATCTTATTTTCTTGAAATGAGATAATTATTTTTGGCTGTGTACCTTTTTCCTGAATAGTTCTTATACCTCCTTTCTGGTTTTGTTTTCTTTTGGGAGGGGGTGCTTTCTTAAAAGCAAAGGTGGCATTTATCTCACTTATAACCCTTTAATGGCCGCATAGTAGTTTAATGGATTGTGCCCTTTTATCGGCATCATGCCGACCCTTCAGGATTGATATAACCAGAGGGGTTGGCATGATGCACCAATAACAGCCAGTGAGTTACTCACCAGAGAGTTACTCGCCAGGGCTGCATAAGTACATTATGCTGACCAGTTAACATGAATTATTGAGACATATTTCTGTCAGTGTGTTAAAGTGTTAAAAACATAATATCTGTCAAGACCTTAGATTGCTGATCTCATCTGTAGCCATTTACGGGAATGGTCGCATAGTGTTTTAACTCATTAGTTTATGCATTTATCGTCATGACGCACGGATGCGTCCTAGCTAGTAACTCTCTACATTTACTGTATGTATCATGTCGACTCCTTAGGGTCTTAGGCACTCCAACATAATCGGCATGATGCATGAATGCAGCCCTGATAAGTAGACTCACCGGGGATGCATCCATGCATCATGAAGACAAAGGACACAGCCCATCAAAGCAATGTGCGGTCCTTAAAGGGTTAAATGGCATTTATGTGTTCCCCCAGCCCTCATCGTTTATGCTGCTTCTGTTCAGAACAGCCTTTCCTTTATCTGGTAAAGATTTTATCACAAGTCACCTTGAAGCCTTTTTTCTTATATTGAGGGAATGGTCTTATTTTTCAAGTTAACAAGGGCAACACACACACGCACTTTGAAATATAGGAATGTACTGACCTTTTCACTCCAAAGAAGTTAGATCCTAAATTGAGCAACTGCGACTTGTCGTAAGTTTTTTCTCTTCTACTTGTCGACAGGTTTGAAGGCATGTGGCGTGTGAAGAAAGATGTCGTGTCAGGAAAAATCCTGGTCCTAAATCCTCTAGTTATACACAGGCGTTTCATATATTTGTGAGAAACAAACGCTATATTCATTCATCATGCAGACCCTTCATGAGCGTGTTAACCACGTAATCTGAAGGGAATAATGCAAATAACCCTTAACTCTCCAGCGCTGCATTCAAACATCACGCTGACCCTATACAGGGTTGAGACACTCCCAAAGGGTCGGCATGCAGCACAAAAGGGTCGGCATGCATTGGTTCATCAATACCTCAATTTTAGCGACATGCCGTCCTTAAAGGTTAAAGCCCAATGTGCCACCAAATGATTAAAGGACTAACGTTAAAATTAATTTCATTCTTTCAGAACCCAAACACGATGCACTCCCCGATGCCCACAGTGACCATCCCGAGTAGATGACGCGGCGACGAGTTGACGCAACCAGTCGACGAGCCGTCGCCCAACCGGCTCATGGAAGCCACGGAAACCCCACATAGCGGCTCACTCAGGTAGGGAGGTCATTGGTATCATATGTACCGATATATTGAAATATTGTAAGATATCCAATATTGGGTATTGAAACAGTGTGTAACAATACCCCCTAAATCTCAGCTTTCTAAAGATGAAAGAATTTTTCAGATATTCCTATTTGAGGCAGAGGTGTGGTCATTTAAGCAATATAACAAATGGAATGATGCTAAAATGGACATTCTAGGGTCTGATACAAGAGATATGAAATATTTCTATAGAAAAAGAGTCAGAGGCCTGGGACCTCGCTCCTATCCTGCATATCTTTTTTTTATTTACTGTGTCAAGACATGTTTTTTTCCCGCTTAAATCTACTGTTTTTTCTAATATACCTAATAACTAATATATTGACATAGCGACACCAAAATAGTGAACACCTGATAACCTATACAATTTGATAGCAATGCCATCCCTACACTCAGGGCTTATTGTTTAACGCACGTCCCGGAGCCATGGGCACCGGAGGATCCTTCCTCCGGCAGGGGGATGAAGATGACGTCCTCGGGACGGAGTTCGGGAGCAGTCAGGGCGTCATTAAGCGCATCCCCATCGAGGTTAAGCCGCGTGGGAAGCTCGGACTGCGCTCCGTCGGCTCGCAGGGCAAGAAACCCAAGGGGGGCAGCCTCCGCTCGGCCCTGTCTGTGGACTTGGAAAACCCAGAGGTAAAGTGGCCTTTTTTTATTCCAAGTATTTTAAATTAAAAAAGAGAAAGTGTTATTTTATAGAAAAAAAATCTTGCCATTTCTTTGATCAGGATAATACAATATTTCAAATTTTTTTTGCAAGCTGAGTTCAAAAATGGTGAATAATAATCAAATAAATACCAGTGTTGTTGAAATGAGTCGTACGGGATGTCTAAAGTAGTCACCACTGGAATTTAGGGGATTCACAGTTAAAGTACCCGGTACCCTTTTATGATGGTGACATGTGACCAGCATTGACCAATCATAGAGCAGCTTCGGTATTTTTAGTTATAAAGAAAAGTGATACTGATTTCTACAAGCAAACAGAGGACATGGAAGTAACCGAATTTACATTTAGATCTCCTCCGCCCAATGAACCATCAGAACTACAAGTTATATGTTTGAGAGAATAACATCATCAAGACATTATTGTGCCTCTACATGGGTAAAAATTGACACGTGCGACACGGCGACACAGGGGTTTTAAAAATCGACACGGGCGACACGGCCCTTTTAAAAATCGACGGACATAGTCATCATTTTAATGCCCCTGTATATGCTATACACATAAAAATCGACACAGGGACACGGCCCTTTTGCTAAAAATCGACAAGGCGACACGGTCAATACTGAGGGAACCGATGTAGGAACACATTAATTGAATTTATTTGGCTTTTGGGTATCCATGGCAACATTTTTAGATCCTACCACCCTACTTGCCTGATAATAATAAATTATATGTTTGAAATAAAGATAATACAAAATGAAGATGAAATAAAATAAAAGCTTCATTTCTCACCCCCCAGTCCCTCTTCCTCTCACCCACAAGATGTGTGGCCTTCCTTAGAGTCATTAAAACAGCGAAATGTGTCCTGTGTAATTCGCTTAAGTTGTAAATTCATTTCCCGAATGCGCCCGTATCCTCATCATCCCTCCCTCCCATCAGTCTCCGACTCCCCCCCCCCCCCCGCCGCTGTCCCAGCTCTGGTCATGGTACATGACTCAGGGTAGCGCCATGCTTGAGTTGCCATAGAAACAGGTCAACACCCCACTAGACTACAGTGTGGTCCCTTAGCTACAGGCGGTGCTGCTGCCCCCCAAAAATGGCGGAAACAGTGATGGGGTAGGGGTCAGGTCGGGTCATGTTGATGGGGTCAGGTCAGGTCATGGTGATGGGGTCATGTTAGGTCACAGCGATGGGGTAGGGGTCAGATCAGGTCATGTTGATGGGGTCAGGTCAGGTCATGGTGATGGGGTCAGGTCAGGTCATGGTGATGGGGTCATGTCAGGTCATGGTGATGGGGTCAGGTCAAGTCACAGTGATGGGGGAGGGGTTAGGTCGGGTCATGTTGATGGGGTCAGGTCAGGTCACAGTGATGGGGTCAGGTGAAGTCATGGTGATGGGGTCGGGTCAGGTCATGTTGATGGGGTCAGGTCAGGTCATGTTGATGGGGTCAGGTCAGGTCACGGTGATGGGGTCAGGTCAGGTCATGGTGATGGGGTCAGGTCAGGTCATGGTGATGGGGTCAGGTCAGGTCATGTTGATGGGGTCAGGTCAGGTCATGGTGATGGGGTCAGGTCAGGTCATGGTGATGGGGTCAGGTCAGGTCATGGTGATGGGTCAGGTCAGGTCATGTTGATGGGGTCAGGTCAGGTAATGGTGATGGGGTCAGGTCAGGTCATGGTGATGGGGTCAGGTGAAGTCATGGTGATGGGGTCAGGTCAGGTCAGGTCACAGTGATGGGGGAGGGGTCAGGTTATGGATGAGGTTTTACGGTAATCCGCATACCAAACTGAGGTATTTTAAAAGTACATACCATTTTCTCAAAGTCTAGGTGCGGGTAACATGCAAGATGCGGTTATACGCGGGAATTTGCTTTAATTTAAAACAGATCGGGTACATAAAGGAATTGAGTCAGGTCGTTTTCTGTTTGTAGTGTTTTTTTCATGTGAATAATAACAACAATTTTAGGAAATCCACCCACAGTATTGCAGGGGTGAAAGTCTCAAAGTTCTTTCCTGATTTCAAGTTATTTTTTAATGTTGCGAAGACCTGTACTTAGCTATAGAAGACCTTATTTAGGGGACTTAATTTGAATATTTCAAATTTTTTTTGAGCTTCGTCACTTTCATCTTTGGTATTGTAATTACCAGTGAATATTTATAATTTGAAATGTGCCATATTGCGTTGTGCAGGTTGAGCGTATACGTAAGGAGTTTGAGATGTATCGCCTTAACAAGGAGAACGAGATCGCCAACATGCAGAAAAAGGAGAAGAAGGTGGAGCAGGAGAATCACCGTCTGCGCGCCGAGCTCCAGGTAGCCACTGCCGCTTTGACCACTGTATACCAAAACTTGCCAGACACCGGCTATAGCTGGCAAAAAGTCTGCCGGTCCAGCAGAAAGAGACCTACTGCAGGCCTGAATGACTGGCTGTATTCCAGAGATTCTTGCCTACATGCCATTTTTTACAGCTTGTCAATCAGACCATTATCATTACCAGCATGAGATAGAAACCTTAAATATTTTCAGTAATGGTCTACATAACCCGCACCCTGATGGAAAGCCCGAAGAGGTGAAATACCTGGGTAATCCTCCCCCTCTGTACCATACCGTTGGTTGGCCCGCTTGCCAGGTGTGTGGTTCGATTCCTGGCCGATCCAATGTCGTTTTCCATGACCTCTACATGTGTATTCATGATACCTTGTTAAGCTCACAGTGCGCTTATTACATTGAATACCGTACTTTTAAAGCTTGGATATATGTTGATTTTTTTTTTTTTTTTAATATTACATTCTACTCTACCCTCACTACCTCGAACACATACTGCCGCAGATCCCTCACTTCCTCAGACTGTAGCCCTTGCCATTGCCCTCTATGTTTTACTTCCATTGTATTTGGACGTAGATCCCTGGATAATTTGCTTACTCTAACTGAATGCAACCAGAGGAGACTCGCTAGGGCTGCATTCATGCATCATGACGACAAAGGGCCTAGCACATTAAATAATCTGATAAAATATATGAACTATTCACTGGATGGATTACCCAGTGGAAATTAACCGGGAAGATCTCAATGTCACTTGTTGTATATTATGATCGGTTAAATAAAAATTTAAAAAGCCGCTAATGTCTCTCCTCCAGGCGCTGCAGAAAACCTACAAGCGTATGAGGGAGGAGAGGGAGCTGGCCCAGGAGGCAGAACACCAGGCTCTCATACGGGCCGCCGCCTTCGAGAGCGACCGCGACAAGATTCAACGCCAATTTAAGGTTAGTTTGTACAGTAAAACCTCGCATATAGGCCACGGCTTGTACGCAACTCAGATGCTATTATAATACAGTACAACAGTCACCATATTATATTGCTAGTGCGGCTTTTAGGATCGGCCAAAAGTCAGGGTGCGACTAATAGGCAAGTTAGGCTCATACGCGAGGTTTAACGGTACATTTTTGTGACATCCTCATTTATTTTCTTTCCTCGATCACCTGGCACATGGCCTTCGGTGCAGTTGTATCAGTGAAATATTTTCCTTCTGGAACTGTGTCCTTAGAAATAGTTCCTTCATGCTTAGCAATTTATTTTCTACTTTCTGCAATACCCTCGATGAATATTGCAATTCAGCAAGGGGGTGCACCATATTAGCACAATATCTTATTTTTCAAGCATAAGTTATTTTTGTTAAAATCTCATGCTTCAAGACTTGTCTTATAGAAGGAAAAAATGTTCTCCCCTGCGCCGTTATTTACGGTAGTTCCACACTATAGATTAATGATAATTTGACATGATTTTAACCATGGACAAATATCTTAGATTTTCAGAGAAACTAAGGAGAATGAGATTCAGACGTTGCTGCGCGCGCGTCGGGACCTGGAGGCACGACTATCCAAGGCTAGCGGGAACCTGGAGGGGGAGATGGACGCCGCCTCCCGCATGGGCGCAGAGTCCCTGCTGGGTAAGGCCACTCTTTTTTTATTGACCCAGGGGACCCTGGGTCTCTGTGAGACGGTATTCCTACAAAAAACGAAGATTGGTCAGCTGACTTTGAAAGTTCACCCTGCTTTTGTTTTTTGGTATTTCTCTCCCAAAAAAAGCTCATACACATCTCGGGAACTCTCTTTCTCTTCCTGTTTCTCCCAAAATTTCCGTACAATTTTTTTTCCTAGTGAAAAAAGACAAATAAAAAATGTCAAAAACAACCCAAAAAACATGTCTCTGTGAACTAATGCTGAAGCATAGGCCAGTGACCTTGAATCCAGCCTTTAAAAGATGAGCGTTCACACAGACTTCCTATACCTGCAATGGTTTAGAGCAGGTGAGATCAAAAAGTGAGACGCTTTTAACACCAAGAGATACTCCAACAGTGGTGCAGCACAAAGACACGGTGGGGTGGGGGTAGAGTTGGGAGTGGGGGTAGGGGGTGGGGTTGTGGTTGGTTGGGAACAAACATGTTGGGAACAAACATGTTGGGAACAAACATGTTGGGAGCAAACGTTTATAATGGGTTATCATAGCCCTGGGTCACATGTGATCTATATCACACAATCAATCTTTCTTTGTGTTACGGGCCCGCCGCACTGCCTTAAAAATCCCCGCACTAAATATAAAATTGTGAATCTCCAATTAAATTGCTATATATGTCAGTTTTTACGGCATGTAAATCGGACCATTATAAAACATTTTAGGTAGTAAAACGTTGTTGTTTTTTTATTTCGTCCTCCGTACCTGAGAAAATGTTCATGGTGTCCGTAAACCCAAAGAATAAAATAAAAAGTGTGGCCTAACTTCTACTTTTGAAAAAGTGAAAAATATTCCCAAAAACCTCTTCGGGTCATTAGAGTACTATATGAAAAGGATGACACTGCAAGTTGAAAAATTAGATTTGGTCAACGTTTTGGCTTTTTCATGCCTTCTTCGGGACAAACTTTATTTGTTAGTACGGTACATGAGATTTACTGCATTTTGCCAAGACAAACACTCAAATGTAGCAGTGATAGGTCTACCTATTATAGGGCCTAGGCTGGACTGGAGCTGGTTGCAGAGGCCCACAGTCTTTGCCAAATCCTGCCGGACAGTGGCAATGTCCGCCTACAATGGCCCTGGTCCGGCAGAATGACCCGATGTCCTTCACCTTCTGGGCTTTCTAAAACTAAATGAATTTTTCAAATTTTCCAACTAGAACTGAAGTTACAAGTTCTAGAATGCACTCTAATATTCTAGGCAAATTAAAGCAAGTTTTTGTTAATATTTTTTTAATAAATGCCATTCTATTCTAAATATTATACAAAACTTTGAGTTTGGTATCCGGTCCCGCAAAATTGGCTAGCTGCAGGACCAACTGTCCTGTATGCCGAAAAAGTGTTCGCAAACACTGGGGCGGCCCAAACTGATAAGAGCTGATAGGCTGAGTACAAGTTTGTCCATGGAAGTGATTGTTACCCAGGGACAAAGTACCAGCAGTGGGTGTCTTATCAGTGATGATAACCGCACCCAGCGAAATTTTAAATGGCGGACCCACTGAATATGAGTCTACAGCCCTATAGCGCCAAACCCAGTTTAACCCATAATCTGGTGCACTCTCCACCCCTAGGTGCTGGTAACCCCGGGGACTGGTGGACTGCGTTGGAGAGTGAGCCGTCACTAGGGAGCACCACTCAGCTCTACCCGTCCGGCTTCAAGGGACCCGAGTTCGCCCAGAGCATGATCGAACTAGACGGACCCTTCACCAACGTCAATAAAGGTACGTTAGTCAATGTTTTATTGTGATCATTTACATGCTCACTACCGTAAATTCCCGCATACTACCCGCATCTCGTGTATAACTCGCACCCCCAACTGCGATTGGTTCACATACAACCCACGGGTATTACGCAGGAATTTACGGTATTTTATGTATGATAACACGCTGGCACTTTTTTTCGCTGAAAACAGCTATATTTGTTCCCTCCCCTGGCAACAAAGTATCAATCCCTTGTTATTTAATTGCACTACAGTTTCACCTCGGACACCACAACGTGGTTCCGGTGAACAGGAGATGAGACACTGGCGCGCATGCGCATTCGTCAGTTAACGAGACGTTTTTGGACCGTGTGCTTCGTTAGGTGAGTATGGTTTTCTTAGAAACCATAATTAACTGGGTTCCACCCCATTGGGGGTGGAATAACTCGCACAATTTTTGTGTGAATAATGGTAGATGACAATGGTGCTATTTTGCAAGGTAGTCACGGTCATGTTACTAATAAATTCTTTGTTTGTTCCGACAGCGTTCTCACTGGACCCGCTGACGCAACACGCCACGCTTTGCAACGCGGGGGCGACGACAAAGTTTGGCTTTCATCATGTCGGAGAGAGATAAAACCAAGAAGCCTTCTACTTCTGGTGTCAGTACCAGACGTAAAAATAATAATGATCATGACATCTCTGACGCGGAAAATGATGGGTCGAATAATGCTTCATCCAGTTCAGCCCAGCTGCCGGTAAATGGCGGCCCGGGTACTTCGGGCGGCAGCACGGCGGCGGACCCGTCAATCAACTTGCCGGGCGCGGGGGCGGGGCTTGGAGCTCAGCCAATCACAGCGCAGGACGGCGGGGCGCCGGGGTCAGGCGTGTTGCCGGGCGTATTTCCCAACATGGCGGGCGCTGGCGCAACGATGAATCCGATGCTCGCACAGGCGATGATCCAACAAAACATCATGATGCAGCAGGCATTGATGCCTCAATTCTATCAGAACTGGGGAAATGGGAACTGGGGATCCTATGTGACCCAGGACCAGGCGGAACCGGAGCCGCAGTCAGACGATTCGGAGGAGGAACCGGAGAAGCCAGTGGAGGTAAACAAACCCACGGGAGCGATGGCGGCCATGTTCAGTGAACAACATGAGAAACTCTCTTCGTCGGACACGGGTAAGGATGTTAAACTTATGCTAGCTACAACTTTGAAACAGTACATAGGGGAGGAGTTTGAACAGGATAAGTTGGACAAGCTGATAGCCAGATATCCGGGGATTAACAATGTCCCTACCCTTATTGTCCAGAAGACGGACGAGGAGATTTTCCTGGCATTGACAGATGGTTTACGTACTCAGGACAAGAACTATCAGAAAATACAGGACGGATTAATGGCTGCAGCCTCGGCATTCGCCCCAATGCTTAATGAGATGTTGGAGAGGGGTGAGGTGGATACCACATTGGATGCCCTCAGTCCCACTGTTGTCGACGCAATGCACACCTTGGTTATGACACATAACCTCATCAGTGACATGAGGAGACGTATGCATAAACCTTACATGAAGCCGGAATTCTGTAGGGCGATTGCAAAGATCAAGGATGTAGATAAGAACCCAGCATGGTTGTACGGTCGAGCTGTGAAGGAGGCTGTCAATAAGGTGGAGGAGACCAAGAAGGCCTCAAAGGGGGCCATGAAGGACACTCAACAGCCCAATAAGAAGGCAGGTCAGGGTCAGCCCCACTTCAAGAAGCCAAAGTATTCTAAGCCTCAGACTAAACCACCAGGACAGAACAGTTTTGGGGGTTTCCACTACCCTCCTAACGCTGGGTTCAACCCAGGTTTCAACCCAGGTTTCAACCCTAACTTCAACAATTTCAACCCCAACTTCAACAACCCTAACTTCAGACCCCGCAACCCAAACTGGAGACCAAGGGCACCAGCGCCTCCAGCGGCGGCTCAAAACCAGTCGGGTTTTCACAAGAAGAACAAGTAGACCGACAGGTGGGTTGTTCTTCTTTCATTAACACTGTCGGTAATTTTCAAGCTGGTAACACAGAAAATTTTAAGACTGTATGGAGAGGCTATACTAGTGATCCATGGGTTTTGGGTCAGATAAGTGGAGTAGAGATTCCTTTTGTACATGACACTGCAGATAGAAGCTCAATGTTCTCACTTAGCTTTGATCCAGAGGAGAGCCGGATAGTCGGCATGGAAGTAGACAAACTTTTGAAAAAAGGGGTCATAGTTAGAACAGAGTATGAAGAGGGACAAGTTGTGTCCAATATTTTTCTAAGGGCAAAGAAGAATGGGGAGTACCGTATGGTACTAGATCTGTCCAGGTTGAACAAGGTAGTAGAGTATGAACACTTCAAAATGACATCGCTCAAGACAGCCCTGGAGTTGATGAGAGAAGGGGCATGGCTTGCTAGTGTCGATTTGCGCGATGCATATTACACAGTACCGGTACAGGAGGATTTTCGAAAGTACTTGAAGTTCACTTGGGGGGGGATTTTGTATCAGTTTACTGCCCTACCAAATGGATTAGCATGTGCACCGAGGTTTTTCACCAAAATACTCACACCAGTGTTCTCAGAGCTTAGGAAGAGGGGAAATGAGTGTTTCTTTTATATTGACGACTCATTTGTCATCGCTGACTCAGAGGAAGGTTGTAGACAGTCGGTCTTGGAAGTGGCTGGGGCCCTGGACTCCTTGGGGTTTGTAGTACACCAGGATAAGTCTGTCCTAAAACCTCAGCAATCCATTGAGTTCTTAGGTTTCACTCTGGACTCCAGGGACATGACGGTGAGGTTGACACAGGATAAGGTGGACAAGTTCCATAGAGCAGCTTGGGGGGTACTGCTGAAGAAGAAATCTTCAATACGTGAGATAGCAGGACTCATAGGACTCATGGTGGCCTACACACCTGGGATGGACTATGGGGGGGCACATTTGAAATCCTTAGAAAGGGAAAAGAATGAGGCCTTGAAGAGATGTGCAGGGGATTTTGATGCTTTGACGCGTCTCTCGACAGAAGCTCAGAAGGAAATATTCTGGTGGTTGGAGAACATTCCAGTGGGAGTCAGGAAGATCAGGAGTGCTCTAGAGCAGATAGTGGTAGTGACAGATGCATCAGAGGCAGGTTGGGGGGCCCATAGAGGAACCCTTTCCACAGGAGGCAGGTTCGCACAGGATGAAATTGGGGACCACATTAACATTAAGGAATTGTGGGCCATACTCTTCGGTCTTCAGGCACTGGTGCCTGAGATGGGTGAGGAGATTAGACTGTTAACGGATAACACTACGGCTCTAGCCTATGTGAAGAACATGGGTGGAGTAGTGTCACCCAGGTGCAATGAGGTAGCTAGGCTGATCTGGGAATGGGCTGAGGAAAACCAGAACTGGCTCACAATAGCACATATTCCGGGGGTGGAGAATGTGTTGGCAGACTTCAAATCTAGAAATTTTAATGATGACATAGAATGGGAGATCAGCCATGAGATTTTCTTGAAAATCTGCACTGTTCTGGGCAGGCCGGAGATAGATTTATTCGCCTCCAGACTAAATTGCAAACTTCCATGTTTTGTCTCATGGACCCCAGAACCGGGGGCATGGAGACATGATGCTTTCTCATTCCCATGGACTGACCATTTCTTCTATCTCTTCCCACCTTTCAGCCTAGTGGGAAAAGTAGTCCACAGAATGACCAGTTACCACACCAGAGGAGTGATAGTCGTCCCAGACTGGCCAGGACAGCCGTGGTACAGCCGCCTGCTAAACATGGCCACAAGAAAGCTGCGGTTCCGAAAGGCAAAGGACAACCTGTTGCAACACGGGGAACCTCACAACCCAGAGGAGATGTCCAAAATGCCTCTGGTAGCATGCCTCTTGTGGAACAAAGACTACTGAGACAGGGACACAGTCAAGAGACAGTGGATTTGATCATAAAGTCTTATAGACAGTCTACTCAAAAGCAGTATACGGTATACATCAAGAAATGGGCTCTATTCTGTCTCAGAAATGGAGTCTCAATCATGAATCCTACCCTGCCGGAGGCTTGTAATTTCTTGACGGAGCTCTGTAACAGGGGTGCTAAATACTCAGCAGTAAACTCAGCAAGATGTGCTTTATCCGCCCTTCTGCCAAGATTTGATGGGAGGACTTTTGGCCAGGTTCATGAGGTGACATTGCTCTGTAGAGGTGCTGGAGTGGTCAACCCTTCAGGAGGACGATACAAGGGTTTTTGGGACGTTGTGGACGTGTTAGAATTATTTCAAGAGTGGGGGGATACCAAGAAGTTACCCTTGAAGTTGCTTTCATATAAAGTTGTCGTGTTATTGCTGTTGGTGACAGCCCAGAGGGGCCAGACTATTTTGAACCTTTCATTAAAAGGAGCCATTATAGAATTAGAGGAGATCACCTTTTACATGCATACTATGCTCAAGCATAACCGGGCGGGAGAAGCCCTAGATGTTATTTCAGTTAAGTCCTTTAAGGCGGACTTTGACGTTTGTGTTGTCTGTGCTCTGCAGGAGTATATACATAGAACTAAGAGACTTAGGAGTAAGGACCCGGAGGTGAACAAAAATGAGCAGCTCCTAATCAGCTTTGCTTCACCTTACAACCCCATATCCAGGGACACACTGTCAAAATGGACACTAGGGGTACTGGACTTGGCAGGGGTCAATTTGAAGAAGTACGGTAGACAGAAGTATGCAGCCCATTCCACTAGGGGGGCTGCTACTTCGAAGGCCAAGGGACTAGGGGTGCCACTGAATCTCATTATGAGGAAGGCTGCATGGAGGAATGCCTCGTCCTTTGCTAAGTTTTATGACAGGCCTATTGAGACCGACCCAGAGAGCTTCAGTGAGGCGCTCCTCATGGAGGCTCATGAGAAGAAGAAGTCTAAGAAAAGGAAGGCGTCTAGTACCTAACCTGGGACTGGTGAAAATTGATTCATGACGTTGTTTCTTCTTGATATTGAAAGGACTTTGATAGCTGCCTGAGCAGTAACATTGTTGAATGAACATTGTGTATTGTTGGGACCGAGGTGAATTTAGTGAGTTTGAAATAAATTCATGAGGTGTTTGTTGAAGGGGTAGTTGCTGTGTTGTGCTTCCTGGGAAGTAAGTGTATGTGCTACTCTAAATATTTAGAATTGAATATCAGCTTACTGGTGCTCTGAAGTCTCCTGTTCACCGGAACCACGTTGTGGTGTCCGAGGTGAAATTGTGAAATTAAACGAGACTTACCAGGGTAAGGTGATGTTTGATTATGATTTCGCCGAGGGCACCACTAGTGGTGCAGAGTGTACAGGCCCTCCCGCCCATACCCTGTCTCGGCTTTAAGAATTGTAGTTTTAAAATTGAGGATTTTACTCAGAAATCTGGGGGTAACGTGGGCATTTAATTCCACAAGTAGCTGATTAAATTCTGAAATTTAGACTCTAAATCCTGACGAATGCGCATGCGCGCCAGTGTCTCATCTCCTGTACACTCTGCACCACTAGTGGTGCCCTCGGCGAAATCATAATCAAACATCACCTTACCCTGGTAAGTCTCGTTTAATTTCACAATTATGGGTATTACAGTCAACCCTCACTTCCTCGAACATTTACTTCCTTGGATCCCTCACTTCCTCAGACAGGTGCCTGGCAACCTCCCCGAGGTATGTTCCATTATATTTGGACTTAATTCCTCGGACAATTTGCTTCCTCAGACATTTTTCCTTGCATTTTCCAAATTCGAGGAAGTGAGGGCCGACTGTATTATTGTGATTTTTATGTTATACTGCCTACAAGCATAGTGCTGTAATGGACTATGCCCTTTTGTCATCATAGTGTATGAATGCAGTCTTGGCGAGTAACTCACCAGGGCTGCATTCATGTATCCTGCAGGGTTGATTCGGGAGTGGATCAACCCGTGTGGTCGGCATGATGCGTTAATGCAGCCCTGGGGAGTTACACATCAGCGATGCTTTCATGCATCATGACGATAAAGGCCATAGTGTTTTAAAGCAGTATGCTCCCCATAAAGGGTTAAAGGGGCAACAGCATATTAGCACAATATCTTATTCTTCAAGCACAAGAATTTTGGGGATATCTCATGCTTCAACCATAGACAGGGACTCTCCTGTATCCCCAGGGGATGCTGCTTTGTAAGAAATCACTCTGCTTGATCATCCCCCAGTCCCCTAGGGGATGCTTTATAAGAGAGCAACTACCACTGGATTCCTGCCCAATGGTTAGGGTAGGGGTTAGGGCTAGCTTAGTTCTTTCTGATAACAGTTTGGGTTAAGAAGCATCCCCAGGGGAGTTCCTGTCTTTGGATGAAGAATAAGATATCCCCTGACATCTTCTTGAAGCATAATGTATTGCGCTAATGAGGTGCTTTTAACCTTATTCCCGCTGTAGATGACTGGAATGCTGCAGCGGCCAGCCTGGCACACATCATCCCGACCATCCCGGAGTCGATCCAGACCAACCGGATCACGGTGTACGTGTGCTGTACCAGCGACACCCGGCCATGTGTCGACATCCTCTACAAGGTAAAGCCTCACCAGTCTTTGCGAAAACTTTTTCAGCATAAAGGACAGTCGGTCGTGAAGCTAGCCAATTTTGCAGGACCGGATAGATTTCTGCAGGACCGGATCCCAAAATCAAAGTTTTGCATAATATTTAGAATAGAATAGCATTTATAAAAGAAAATAGTAACAAAAACTTGCTTTAATATGCGTATAATATTAGAGTGCACTCTAGAACTTGTAACTTCAGTTCTAGTTGGAATATTTGAAAAATTCTTTCAGTTGGAAAGCCCAGAATGTGAAGGACATCAGGTCCCTGCACCACCAGTCATTCTGCCAGACCGGAGCCATTTTGGCGGACATTGCCACTGTCTGGCAGGATTTGGCAAAGACTTGGCTAGTTGACCTACCATAAAACCTCTCTGATAAGCCTCACCTTCCTTAACCCTTTAAGGACGGCATGATACTTTATGCATCATGCCGTTGGTTTTCATGATGCATAAATGCAGCCTACAGGTTTAAGACAGTTCCGTAGGGTAGGTATGATGCACCGATGTAGCACCGTCAAATTACTTGCCGAGGCTGCTTAGCAAATAATATATAGACATTTCTAGTACTTAAACCCCCAGCGCCCCTATATATAAGGCTGAGTACCTGTCCCGACTGCACTCTGGCTGTTACTGGACGTGCAGTAAGATCTGCGGGTTTAAAGAGCTCTATTAGGCCCAAAGATTGAGATGTGTTTAAAATTCAAGCCCAAATTAGGGGATGTAAGCTTATCGGTTGATGTGTGCTTTTAACATTGAATCCAGCATTTGATTAATATACCGGTAGTTGTTGTTTTCAAGTTATAAATGATTACAAAAAATAACCTTTTGTCCATAGCTATTCAAAGACGTTTATTTGCATATAAAGTATCTCTATTCAAGGGCCTACTTTTTGAAATCTTTCATTCCAGTTTTCTGCGAGATAAAAATCATTCTACCAAAAAGCACAGCAATAAACACTGCAATAAATTCAACTAAAGAAATAAAAGATGAAAATTATTTTTAAAATGCCACTTTTGCAACATGCAGGACTATGAGAGCGCGCTGGTGAAGCTGGTGGCTGCGGAGGGCCGCTTCTTTAACCTGGTCGTCATGCCGGCCGACAACCTGGACCCCATGGCCACCCAGGTAAGCAACCACACCCCGGCCCTATACGGGACTAGCTCATTAGGCTATGGGGGCCGCCATCTTGGCTCAGAGCAATGCATTGAGGTTAGACCCCGACTCCAGAGCAGTGCATCATGGGAGAATTTCTTATCAGTACCTTTGTTCTATGTGTGAGGAGAGGGGATTAGCCTGATAAGGAGATGGAGTTTAGCCCCCGACTACCTGAAGTACTAGGATGTGCTAGTCACATACCAACTCTCGCTATCTCACACCTCCTTGTATGAGGATCCCGAGGTTCTCTTTATAAGGTCGATTTCTATCTCGATTTTTTTCAGCTTTTTTGCACATTTGAAAGAAATTGAGAGTGTTGATGAGTATAAATGACTGTGCCCTATTGAAACCTTCCTTTTCTCTCAAACCTGTAAAATAGCTGAGGAAATAAAATTTGAAATAGACTTCACAAAGAGAGAAAAGCTGTGGGATCCTCGTGCACTCATCCCCGGAATGGGCTGATGCAGGGTGTGGGATTGGAACGGCAATCATAAGGGGTGAATACCTGACCGGAAAAAATAAAAATGTACCCTATCTATATACCCCTACTGTAAATTCTTGCATATAGACATAACCCAGATATAAGCTGCACCCCTAACTTTGAAGAATCCTATAAGGCCTTAAAAATAATTGGGGCCGACCCTGATTTTTTTTTAGACACTTTTCTAATTTTTTTTAGAAAATTTATGACATTATTGGCGATTTTTCAAAAGACTTTCGATAATTTTTTAACCCCCACCTACTAAAATCAATTTTTTCGGACAAAAGAAATTGCCATAAAAAGAAAATCGACCTACTGAGTCCATTTGTTTTGGCCATGTTACCAGATCACAACCTTTTTTTTTTAGGCCGAAGCCGCACAGGGGATCTGATTAAAATGGTGATATTAGTATGGACAGTATACATCTTATACAAAACTCCCCTATAAACCGCTCCTTGACTTTGGCTCAATCGTATAAGCTGCAATGGCAATCTGACTTGGTTCGTGTATAACCCAGGGAGTTACACATGGGAATTTACATTAACAATTGTCCAGTAAAGTTCTTGGTGCAACTTACAGGCGATGGAGCGTGAACGTGACACACGTGAGCGACAAATAGATTCGTCGACCATCTTTGTTGCGTTCATCGGTCAGACGCTAACTCCGCTCACAGACTTTGAATGTCGACTCGGCCACCTGGAGTCGCCCGGCGCTCGTCACGCCATCTTCTGTCTCTGCCAAGACTCACACGAAAAGAGAAAGTGAGATGAAGTTCTTTTTCTTCTTTATGTTTTAATAAACAAGTTTACCGTATTCGACGTAATAAGCGCCCTGGGCGCTTATAAAATAATTTTTCAAGCCCCGGACATCCACAAAAAGGTTATAAATATCATGGAAAATTGAGATTTTTGTCATGGAATGTCATGGAAATGTCATGAAATTCAATCTGATTTTTCTGTGGGAACCCTGAATTCAATGGGCGTCGGCATTTGCGTATATATTTTCCTCTAAATCTTCAGCCATACTCAGGAATCGGATGACCTCAAAAAGCGTATCATAGAGAGTGGAAACAGTTTTCTGTTGGAGATTTGCGACTCGCCCGCGCAGGCCGCTGACTTCGCTTACACGGAGATAGAAACCATCCTGAAACAGGTCAGTGAATATCAACCCTTTAAGGCCGGATGTCGTTAAAAGATGACATTTGTCGGCATGATGCGCCAATGCAGCCCTGGCGAGTAACTCGCCAGTGCTGCATCATGCCAACCCTTTGGAAGTGTAACGACTCCGTTGGATCGGCATGCGTGAATTCAGCCCTGCCAAGTTACTCACCAGAGCTGCATTCATGCATAATAATGACAAAGGGTATACTGCATCAAAGCTCTAAACGGTACTTAAAGGGCCAACCTATTAATTACAGGTAATGCCAATTACCATCATCCACCTTAAAATAGGCGATACCATTTGGCATCATCTATCCAAAAATAGGTAATGCCATTTGGCATCATCTATCCAAAAATAGATGATGCTATTTGGCATCATTTCGAAAATTACAAAAATGTCTATTTCTGATAGGGAAAATACTCTGATTGACACGATTTCTTCACAGAGTGTGGATAAAACAGATTTCCCTCGAGCCAAATGTCAATGATAATTTATCCATATTTTTACACACACATCCATGGTGTTCAAAGGCTTACCCCCACAAACTGGCGCCTGTGCCAAAGGGCAGCCATCTTATTTCATAATCATGATAGTTTATAACATATGATAATAATCAATGGACCATGAACCAAACACACTATTGTTTTAGTAGGCCAGACCCCAAAAAAAAGTTGGTCTACGGATGTCCCGCATCATATTTTCAGAAAAAAAAGTATCTGCGGACAGTGCCCGCATCATTTCATAAAGAACCGGATTGTTCGATTTTTTTGGGGGGTTGTTTTTTTATCTGGAGGCTGGAAAATTGAGCTTCTAAAAAGAAAGAAAATTTTCCCTCAACAAAAGCTAAATTCGCCTGCTCCACTTGATTCAAAGTTGAAATCCGTAGACCAACTTTTTTTGGTGTGGCCTTAGTATAAAATAAAGAATTGTAAAGGTTAAACTGAATTGTCGTTCTGCAGGAGTTGGGTATCGAGAGGCGTGAACGTGAGTACGAGACGGGTGTGGAGGACGGCGGGGAGGGGCCCGAGATGCTGTGTGGGGGATGTGTATGGGACCCCAAGAACGAGTTTGAACAGGTGAGTGTCATAACGACTACCTTTAATATCTGAAGTAATTAGCGCTCAGTGCACTTAAAACATATTATGAACACATTTCTAGTACATGTAATACACTCATGAATATATTTGGGGTCGATTTTTCCACTCAAAATTATTTTTTTAATTAAGCGCCGAGGGCGCTTATTACGTCAAATACAGTATGGGATCAAAATTGTCATAGAGAAGTCTTATATAATATGTATGGCTTGATTTAAGTTTTTTTTGTGGTATGAGCTTTGTATTGCGGATGCTTTTGTTACAATTACTGGGATAGAAAAAACTCCCTGATATGCTGACCGTTCACTTTGAGAAGATGCTATACCGGTAAGCGGGATGGGGCTTCAAATCCCAGAATTTAGTCTGCTTATCGGATAAGTTTTACCGTAGTGCTATACAGAAAATAATCTGTCCGGTAATGGATATTTAATGTTTGGCAGGTCCAGTCTTTCCACAATGCAGCCAAGTCGACTTGTGAATTCGGGTTTGAAAAGGTAAGATGCATATAATTAGTTAATAGGGACCGGTAGTAAAAGCCTTTTGTAATGGAATAATAGCAGACCCCTCAAAGCATCCAATTTAAAGTGCCAATCATTGGAGGCTGTGTCTCACCAAATCAATACAAGTCTAACGTCTATGACTGGCGGTTGTCTATGACCGGCAGAATTGAAAATATGCTTATCTAGAGCAGATGTACATAGAAATGTAATTGATTTATTTCACCAGGTTTTAAAAAGTAATAAACCTTAACTTTTAAAGCATTTAGTTTCTTTATATTTGGGAAGTAGAGGCCGGTCAGAGAAGCCACCCGCTCATAGGCGTCACCCGGTCATAGACAACCGCCGGTCAGAGAGCTGAAAACTGCTGATACATAGCATATACCAGGTTTAAGAAATTGATAAACCCTAACTTGTAAAACATTTAGTTTTTTATGTTGGTACAAATCTGGCTGCCAAGGGGCCAGTCATAGACAACCGCCGGTCATAGATGTCCGACTTGGATTGATCTGGTGAGACACAGCCTTGGTATACTCACTTTAAAGGTTATCCTAATTGTAGAATTTACACGTTATCTTGTTTTAGTTTTACGAGCGTCTCCATGCCCACATCTCGGCCCCCGGACCCTTACCACCATTCCTCATCTCGGGCGACTCCGGCTCGGGCCGCTCTCTGCTTCTCGCCAAATGGTAATGTATTGTTGAGTTAATTCTAGTACTGGCATTTATTTCAAATACAATAAGTTTTATAATTATTAGCGTAGGATAAATTTGTAGCGCATTGACTTTTACCCCGCTGATTTGGTGGAGAGTTATGCGATGCTAAAAGTCACAATTTGAGGTGTTTGGCTATTCGGCAAACTATCACGTTTACAGCACTTTATCATATTTCCAAAGAATTGAGTTTATTATTTCTCCAAAGAATTGAGCCGGAAGACACTCTAATTGGACGAGAATGAAAGAGGGAGGGGGAACTACAGAAGCAAGCCCCATTAATTAACTAACACCACACTGATGTGGTGTTATGATAAAGTCCAAAAGTTAATACGCAGATTTTATGCCAGTGACTTTTTTCAAGTCCAGGTCATCTCAGCTAAAAAGATTGTTATGGAGTATAAACGATAAAGGCTTCAACACCAGCCAATTCTACTCACATGAATCCATAGGAGTACCTACAATGTAAAAGAGACATTATTCACTGTTTTCATGTCTATCAATTTATCATGTAATGTACCACCTCTACGCTGGATTGTTCACCTGTCTCTGATATTACCAATTCTACAACGCTGGATTGTTCACCTGTAAATTGACCCAAGACAAAAAACTTATTTAAAAAAGAACACTCCCCTAGAAAGGCAGTGAAGTTTAAATTTTAAAAAATTAAAAATTAAAATTTTCTGTGATTTGATTCATACATATATATTTCCAACTTCATTTTTAATGATAAATATATATACGGTAATTGAGATTATCAGATAAAATTATAAAATTATAAAATAAATGTATACTTATCCTATACGTTCTTGTTACAGGATAGACCTGCAGATGCAGCGGGCGGGGGGTAACCTCCTCGTCTTGTACCACTTTGTCGGCAGTCGTAACTCGTGTAGCACCGACCCGGTCCTCATGATCCGCCGCTTTACCGCCCAGGTAGGCACCCCACATGGGGTTCAACCCTTTAATGGCTGCATAGTGCTTTCATGCCCATTGACCGTTGGTCGTTAAAATGCATGAATGTATCCCTGGCAAGTAACTCACTAGCACCGTATGGTTGACATGATGCTTGAATGTAGCACTGGCGAGACTGCATTGGTGTATCATAGAAGTTATTTTTGTCAAATCTGGGAAATTATTTGGTTTTCTACTGAACATTTCTACAACTCTCTGTGTATGGTCAGAATTTTTGAGATTTTGGAAAATGTCAGTTAAAGTTTAAAGGCAGTTACGCGATATATTTGAAAGATGTACATATTCAAAAATACTAATTGGGTAGGTGAAATATTCAAAAGTACCGGGTATATGGTTTAACAAACTGTTTTTATCTGTGATTTAATTCAAAATCTAAAACAATGATGTGATTCTAATTCTTTGTTGACTGTTCATTGTTAAAGTTGATGCAGCACGTGACCTCCCCGCCGACCTTGACCTGTGACCCCATCCGTCTGATGGAGGAATTCCCGCGCTGGTTGGAGAAAGTCTCGTCAAAACTCGCCGGCGGAGTAATCATTGTTATCGACGGAATAGACAGATTTCCTGTAAGTTTGCAGTGCTTTCATTCCTCCTTTTCATAATCATTTCGAGAAGATGTTTAAGAGCGTAGCCACTGATAACTTAGAGGGTTTCATGACATTACTATTACTATCATCATTATTGACATTGATATATATGTACACTGTATTTATCCTTTGTAAAAGATATTATAATTATGATGTGATGAGCTATGGTAGAAAATGTGATTGATGAAAACTATCAGAGACTCACGACTATGGTTTATCTTTTTGCAAAAGGAGTCTACATATGAAATAATAAATAAACAATATATTTATAAATTAAAAATTATAATAATCTTATTTCCTGCAGCAAGGAGAGACACAATTGAAGTGGCTGTTGGACCCGCTGCCGGTCGACTCGCGAGTCGTCGTATCTGTAGACAGAGACACATGTCCGGTCCCGTGGCAGTCTTGGCCAACCCTCTACCTAACAGAACTCAGCAACAAAAGTGTCAAGGTCAGGAAACACTTCATACTATTGTAAAAATGATAGAAACTATTCCCAAACCCGCCTTTAGGTTACTATTATCATGATTGTCATTATCATTCTCCCTGATACACGTGCATATATATATTAGAAAAAGATAAGAAAATATTTTTTTTAAAGTCATTGACGTCAGACAAAGTCAATCTGAAGTCTTTAGACACAGCTAATGCTGAATTAATTAATGAAATATCTCCCCTGCTATCTATAAAACATTGATCCAATTTCCCCTCTCCGAGGCCATTGACTAGAATGTCTGGATTTATTGCCAAAAAAACTTCTTTATCCTCCCATCAATGCTCTCCAATGATAAAATATTTTAAGAAAAGAATTTGATTTAATTAAAAATTTGTTTTAAATGATATGATAACAATTTCATGTTGACGGTTGCAGGAGCTGCTACGTGCGGAGTTGGCGAGTCTGGGCAGCGAGACGACGCCGGGAGTCGAGAGTCGCATCCTGACCCACTGCCGCATGCCGGCCACATGCACCCCACTATATGTGGTGGTACTGGCCGCTGAACTGGCCAGGTAGGACAAACTTCTCACACTTAGAGCGCAGCATAATGCTTTAAATCTTCCTTACAAAATTATTTTCATGGCACATACCGTAAATCTAGGTGTGGCTAATACGTGAGTCAGGCCTATACCGTATTCGATGTAATAAGCGCCCTGCCTCTAATAAGCGCCCCCCCCCCTTTTTGGGGCATTCTTTGACTAGAACAAAGGCTCAAATTTCCCGCTTAATAGAGGGAGAGCCATCAAAGACGGTATGCCACCTGCACCCCCGTTTATGTGGTGGTACTCGCCACTGAGCTAGCTAGGTAACAGTTACTACTCACATCCCATCCTTTTAGGGCGCATATTGCTTTATTTTATTTTTTTTTGTTATATAAACTCTGATATGATTGTGCGTACACGTTGCATAACATAATATTATTGTATTCGACTTTCTCATCAAATTATTTTAATGGCATATACGTGGTTAAGAGTTTTCTGCCAAAATCAGGAAGGTTTTTATCTATGTTTTAAAATCTACAAAGTGCCCTATTGCCACGGCATTGGAGGGGTGGGGCTTAATAGGGAAAGGGCATTTGGATACGGTATGCCCTTGCCCCTTGCACCCCCCCCCCCCACCCCCACCCTTATTTGGTGGTACTGGCTGTGGAGCTAGCCAGGTATGACACATTTACAGTTACTACTCACTTCTCACCCTTTAAGGGGCCGCATAGTGCTTTATTGCAATAATGCATTTACCGTATTCGACGTAATAAGCGCCCTCCCCCTAATAAGCGCCCCCACCCCTTTTTACAGATTTTTTCCCAGATTCTTTTAATGTGTTTCTGCAATTTTGTTACTCATTTTCTCACCTGGGTGTAATATGGAGCACTTCACACCTGTGTAGGTGTTAAGCTCAAGCCAGGTGTGAAGTAATAAGGGTGTAATAAGCCTTCTACATGCCACTGAGGTCTGTACATGACAACCATAGCGGGCGCTTATTAGAATGAATATTTGAGGCTGATTTTTACACTTAAAACAATATTTTAAGCGCCCAGGGCGCTTATTACGTCGAATACGGTATTATACAATTATTCCAATGGCATTTAAGTAGTTAAGAATTTTAATGGTCTTCAAAATCAGGAAGATTTAATTTATGTTTTACAGTCTACCACAGTACTACGCACTCCCAGTACCGTAAATTCTCATATAGGAGAGCCCGGCTTGTATGAGAGTCACAACCCCCGTGTGGCTTATAGGCTTTGTCCAAAACTCATTACGCAGCTTATACAAAAGTTATACTTAAATGCACTAGATATATTTGATATCTAAAATTGTTGTATTCCCAGATGTCCTCCGGAACTTGTCGATACCCGGCTGGACCTTCTGTTAGAGACGGTGGATTGCGTCAAACTTTATAAAGTCCTTATTGACGTCATCCGACAAGACCACGAGAACGCCGACACTAGAGGGCGCCTCAAAATGGTGAGTGGTTTTTAGCTTCAAATTAGCATGAAATATTCAAATACTTGGAATGAATAAAAGAACAGGACCTTTAACAAAAATGACATCAAAATAATGAGAGTCCCCTGTAAGCCTACCTGCATATACAATCATATAGCCCACTCCCCCCCCCCTCCCCCCTCAACTGAGAGCCTTGCCCCCCCCCCCCTCCCCCGCTGCCACCACCGCCAATAAGAATTTGCTTCGTACACCTCTGTTATAAATCCCTGGTTTTATCAAATGTATTATATGATAATCGTGATACTGAAATCTCTATCTTTAATTAAGCATGCATATATGTAGGTGAGTCTGAAGATGATATAGACCACGTTATACGGTATAAGGACTATAAAATCATACCGTAAAACCTCTCTGATAAGCCGACCCCCCCCCCCCCCCCGGTCCGAGAAAATGCCGAATTCTGGGTCATTCAAACAGGTTTAAACTACAATGAATGGATAAAAATCTCCCTTATCAGCCGACCCCCCACTTTGAGAGGAAATTATGAGCCGAATCAAGCCTAAAATCACAAAAAAAAACTCGGCTTATCAGAGAGGTTTTACGGTAGTGTCTGTTTGTAGAGAAATATCAAAAGATTTATTTTTCTCCATTAACACAGATGCTGAAGCTGGTGCTGGCGTCGCGTAACGGTATCAGTGAGAGCGAGCTGTTTGCGCTGATCCCCGGCATGACGTGGAACTTCTGGTCGCCGCTGTGTGACGCTCTCATGGACCACCAGGTGATCACCTACCAGTCAGGCCTCCTGGTACCTGCACACCACCAGGTATTAAAGCTTATGTTTTTTGAAATACAAGATCTCCTATGCTTAAGCACTGGAAGGCCGTATTCAATGCCCCCCATTGAATACAATGTGGCCGTATTCAATGGGTTAAGAAAAAGTAGTTTTCTCTTCATTAAACGGCTTCAAATAAAAAATAAACACAAATGCCAACTACATTGATACCGCTTTGATGTATTTCACTTGTGTAGGCTGGGGCGCATCCCAATCAGCCTGGGGCTCCGTGGGATATGGCCCCAGCCCCCACTCGTGAAATACAACAGAGACAGTGTCAATGGGCATTGGCATTTGTCTATATATTTAAACCTTTAGTGCAGCATCAACCACCTACTTTGAGAGAGAAAAAATCATCAGTCTCTTTTTCACCATAATCTTATTGACTCACCCACCAAGACATTAATGACGAAAATGTAGTTATTTGCTACAGTTCAATCTTGTAGACCTCTGATTCATAATTATGATATAAGTCGACTCCCTACTTCTGGAAACAAAAGTGTTGCCAGATAGATGATATAATATGTACAGGCACTTATATTCTACTGAAATATGTATTACTCAAATAAGCCTTTAATACAATGAAAAAAATATATTTGCCAGGTCCGTGTTGCCATTGAGGAAAAGTACTTTGCTGATGAGGATGGAAAATCAATGGACTCAATGAGGCGAACTCTTCGCGACTACTTTGCTCAATTTCAAACGTATGTACTATTAAAGGACTTAGATTCATCATCAATCTGCTTACTTTTTTTCTCATCTCAAAACAACTATATCTGCCGGACTAAATAGTCTTTACAAATATTTTCTATTGTGTGCTTACTCTTATTTACAGAGAAAAGGAATGATGGCTTGTTTAGAATATTCTAAGTCTAGCATTGAAGGAGTAAATTCCCGCGTATAACCCGCACCTCGCATGTAACCCGCACCCCGACTTTAGGCGAAACTTATAACCCGCACCTGGGGTAAAAAAATCGCCGTTTTAGTACTGTACTATACTTACTAAAACCCTTGTACGTGGGAATTTACGGTAACTACAAAAAATTATGTGATTTGACTCATTGTGACATGATTGCAGGGATCTTCTACTTCCTGGATGTCAAGGACTTAGGATATATATGAAGTTGTAAATACCTATAATTACCCATAGAAATACATTACTTCAATGGCTCTGATTGAATATCATCAATGATTATGTCAACTTTCAAAAAAATGTCATATATCCCATAATTATCATTGTGTAACTTGAGAAAAAGAAAAATCGTGTTTTTGTAGTAAGGCCAAAAAAAAGTTTGTTTCAGGTAGCATGGAAAGAAAATGTTTTCTTAATTTTTTATTTATTTATTTTTTTACATTTTTTTTTAAACATGAAAGTATTAGCCAGCCTCTCCGAAGACCCTAAAATTTACCCAAAAAGGGGTAAAAATACGGAAATTTCTTCAAATTGCATAAAAAACGTAGGGTCGGCCCTGCTTTGATAGAGTCGGTCGGGTGACCTGAAACAAACCTTCATTTTTTTTGGCCTACCGTAAAACCCCGCCTTTAAGACGGATTTGATTTGGGATTTATTTTTTATACAAGACAGATTTTTTCAGTAAAGTAGGGGGTCATCTTAAAGGTGGGGTTTTATTTTTTTAGGATTAAAGAGAAAACGATTTCAAAGTCATTTTCATACAAGACGAATTATTTTCTCAAAGTAGGGGGCCGTCTTGAAGGCGGGGTCGTCTTAAAATAGGAGTTTTATGGTAATACCGTAAAACCTCTCTGATAAGCCGACCCTTTTTGGTGATTTTAGGCTTGATTCGGCTTATGGCATTGTCTCAAAGAGGGGGCGGCTTATAATATAAGGGAGGTTTTTGATCCAGTACTGTACATTGTAGTTTAATCACGTTTAAATGGGCCCAAATTCGGCTTATATTATTCTCTCAAACTGGGGGGTCGGCTTATAAGGGAGGTCGGCTTATCAGAGAGGTTTTACGGTAGTCAAATAATTAAACCAGAAATTCAACAAAATTAACCATGTCTGTCTTGTGTGGTGCAGGCCGCCCCAGATGACGTACCGGGTGGCTGACGAGTTACCGTGGCTCAACAAACAGCTCGGGGACAAAGAGGCCCTCAAGGCCGCCATCTGTAACCTGTGTATCTTTGTCAAGCTCTTTGGCAGGTAAGTATTGTTCCTTATATCGAGTGGAGCGAGCAACATTTTAATTTATTTCTGAGGGAAATTTTTTTTAAAGTCCCAAATCTGGCTATCGATCAGGAAAAGTGCCACCCAAAAAAAAAAGAATTCAAATTTCTCAGAAAATGATGTGGGCGCATCCGTAGATACTTTCTTTTTTCAAAAGAAATTTGCGAAGACCAACTTTTTTTTGGTCTGGCTTTAACACTGTAAATCCCTAAAATCACGACTGTTTATTACTTCCTCACCTCAAAAATAAATAAATGAATAAATAATTCTCTGTAAATCACGTGTACGGTATATCCCGCATCTTGACTTTGGTAAATCCCTATAACCTGCACCAGACGTCTGAAAATTGTGATTTTAGTGCCATACAAAAATGTTCTATACTGCCAAAACGTCTCGTATTACCCGCACCTAGGCTTTGAGAGTTCTGGAGAACCGCACCGGGGTTTGGTTTGTGTATAACCCGAGGGTTATACATTGTTCACGGGAATGGTATGACTCTTTAAAGTTAGTACCGGTATATCCAATGTGTGGGACAAAAAAAATGATTTCCCTATAAATGAGTCAGAATGTTCACAAATAATATATTCGACTTCCTATCTGTTTCATTCCCCCTAATTCCCTCCAATTTTCCTCTAATTCAATTTTATTGCCCAATATATCGCCATTTTGGAATAAAAGCGTGCACGCTTTTATTCCCCCCATTGAAAATACACTAAAAAAAAGGTCCATGGTCGGGGGACATTGGATCCCTTTGTGACCTATTAACAGCCATTGATGACATTTAATTGACCTATATTCTCTAAATATTATACTTTTTCAGTGTTTGGTATACATTTAAGTAAAATTTAGAATTTGAAGAAAAATCGGATATGCCGGTATCCACTTTAAGGGCCACATGCCGGTAGTGCTTTAACATATTACCATATGCTCTATGTAGTGATGTTGCATGAATGCTGCCCTGTTGAGTCACTCGCCAGAGCTGCATTTATGAATCATGATGAGAAGAACAGTTGTCAGTTAATAAATTGTCAGTCCGAGTTCTTTGTCTTCAAAATTTGGAATGCATTTGGAGGCAAGTTAAAATCTAAATTCAATAGTGAAGTACATGTATGCTAAAAGTATTTGTTAACTCTTTAAGGAAAGATGTCGCTAAAAAAATGACATTTGGTGCACCATTGCAGCCCCGGCGAATAACTCGCCAGTGCTACATTGGCGCATCATGCCGACCCTTTGGAGTGTCTCAACCCCATAGGGTCGGCATGATGTTTGAACGCAGCACTGGCGAGTTACTTGCCAGGGCTGCATTCATGCATCATGACGACCATAGGCATGATGCATTAAGGTATCATGCCGTCCTTAAAGTGTTAATGGCGCTGTTCGTTAACCCGTGTTTCCTCCCCAGGGGTCGGTGCGGGGAGCTGATCGGTTACTGGCAGTTCCTGGGTAACGACAAAGTCACCATGGCCAAGTGCTACTTCTCCGCACTCAAACAAATGGAGCAAAGTAAGTACAGTGAAATCCCAAATACGGTATTAGCCGAAAACTACTTTCGGAGGGAGAATTTAGCGTATATTTAAGATTATATTGACATTTTGGAGCATCCCTAATTTGAAAAATCCTATAAGCCAGACAGAGGGCCTGTGTATTATTGTAACTTCTAAATCTCTTTTTTTTTAGCCACAATTTATATACCGTAAAACCTTGTGTATAAGCCTAACTCGCGTATAAGCCGCACCCGAGTTTGGTGCAATCCTATAAGCCGCAGAGGCCATCCGAGAATTGTTAATTTGGTACTGTAGTATACTTATAAAAACTCTCGTATAAGCCGCACCCTATATGGGCATGTCTGATTCGCGTACAAGCCGCGGCTTTACGCGAGGTTTTACGGTAGGCATGTTTAGTGTCAAATTTAAGCTAGTTCTGATTCACGTACAAGCCGCAGCTTATCCAGGAGACTTTACGGTTATGTATTCAGTAATATATTATCTGCTCGTTGTGCCCAGTGGTCGGGGAGTATGACGGACTGGTGACCCTGCCCCGAGTAGCTGACGTCTACGAGCTACTCGGACGCTTCCTGCGAGACCTCGGACTGCTTGTCGAGGTGAGGATCATTTTAATTTTCAACCATTTAACGCTCATTTGCGCCCGCAAGCAACATTTGTGCATTATGCAGATCCTTCTGGAATGTATCAACACGACATGTACTAAGTTAAATACGATACTTGGATAAGTCAAATAAGCCCTCTAATCCTCAAATCTTTCCCAAACTTCAGCTTCTGAGACGGTTTTATTCTTACCATAAATCTTTATGCATTACCTGCATATTGCATTTTACCTGTACCTTATATTGTACTGTATTACCCCGCACCTTTGGCATTTATTGAAAAACAAACGTTCTCTGTTTGTGATATACTTGCCAAATAAAATCTTATCGAATCACCTTGGATCTAAAATATGTTACCTTTAATAGAACTGTACCATCATACTTCCAAAACTCTTTTAAGGTATAAACCACACCAAGACTTTGAGAATATTTCAAATATCACCGTGAGTGTTTTACGAGAGAATTCATGGTTAACTTCTGCTCCCGTGCAGGCGCTGACGCCGCTGCAGCGAGCGCTGGAGATCCGAGAGACGGCCCTAGACCCGGACCACCCGAGTGTCGCCCAGACGCTCCACCAGGTGGCAGGTCTACACGCCCAGCAGGGCAAGTTTGTGACGGCCGAGGCGCTGTACAAACAGGCACTCGACATCTACGAGGGAGCCTTCGGACGCGACCACTACCTCATGGCACGAGAACTAGACGCTCTCTCCATACTCTACCAGAAACAAGGGAAGTGAGTACTGAATTATCAATTTTGTATATTGTGAAACAGTTTGGTTTTAAAACAGAGGGTTTTCTTATGGCAATGTCTGAATTTGAAAGTCTGAGAGGGGTTTCTAATTGAGTAGCGGTAAATTTTAGTTTAAATCGGCTTATATAACTTATTTAAACTACAGGGTTGGTTTCATAGATGGACTTTCTGGGGTAATGTATGTGAGTCAGTATACGTGAGAATTTACGGTACCAATTTGTAACTCTATGCTACCATTATTGGAAAGATTAATAAGTGTTATTCACTTCACCCCTAATGACAGTAAGTGTCATGGCACTGGTTTGATTGACGCTCATGCAGTAATCTTGTATTACTCCCATTTCAGACACGATCTTGCTGAGCCCTTACACAAGAGGGCGCTCTCCATACGGCGTAAATCAAAGGGACCCAGGATTGCTTCAGTAAGTGGGGTTTCAGCATTTTATACTCAAAAGAAGCAATTTTAACTCAAGAAAAAATCTTTAGAGTGAACATCAACACACCAGTAATTAGCTCACATAAATGACCCATATTAAAGCATTATGCACTTGGTCGTCATGACGCATTCATGCATCATGAGGACAAAGGACATTGGGAATTTAAAGCACTAGTAAGTCCACACACACAAACATACCCCCTAAGATAAGAAGAATACCCAGTGCTGATATATACCATCATAAAGGCCCTTGCATATATATGATCCATGGGGGTCACTAACGTGACTCCTTTGGATCACTTTTGTTATTATTTACAGGTATCACCCTGTGCTGCACGGGGCAGCACAGGATGAAACCTACCATTGTTTTTCTTTCTACTTCTATCCCCTACTTTATATCATTATTATTGTAGATTTTGAAGAGGCTGCTGTAAAACAAAACATAAACAGCAATGAACTTTAAAATTGCCTCATAAGTGTGTACTTATATACATAGAACATCTTCAAAATTATGTACTAACATTATTAAGTAAAACTAATTAGGAGGTAGTGGGGCCGTCCCTTACAAACAGGGACAGCACCACATCCTATTATTGCCATGAGCATTTAACAATTGCTTCATACAACTAGTATTATACTACACTTGCTGTGGAATACTACAATACATTCTATAACGGATATGTATTTCCTCAGGATAATCATAAATAAAAGATCAATCAATCAATCATGCGGCCCTTAATTAGTTTTGGTAATATGCTGTCCTTAAGTCGTTTCCAACACCATTTTGCAGGGACAGATCCGGGGTATCGACCCGCTGCGTCGTCGTGTGCTGCAGTTGGAGGAGTTGGCCATGGGCCCCGACTCACCCGACCTGGCGCGCACACTCAACGAGCTGGGCGTCCTCTACTACTTACAGAACAACGTCGAGTAAGTCACATGTAATATTGTAAATTCCCGCGGGTTATACGCTAACCAAACCCTCAGTGCAGGTTCTACAAAATTACCAAAGTCCAGGTGCGGGTAATACAAGGGTTTTTGGCAGTGTAGTACAGTACTCAAATCGCAACATTCAGACCTCTGGTGCGGGTTATAGGATTCTCCCAAAGTCAGGGTGCAGGTCATACGTGAGATGCGGGTTATACGCGAGATGCGGGTTATACACGGGAATTTAGGGTACCTTGAATTCAAGCATAGAACCCACATCTTGCTTAGAACCCGCACTCGACTTTGGAAGAATCTTATAATCTGCACCTGGGGCCTGAAAATTGCAATTTTAGTCCTTGCTATACTTCAGAAAACCTTTCTATCACCCGCATCAGGGGTGTGAAACCTCCGCAGATATGCGGGATTCCGCATTTTGTATCTCCCAGAGGATCATTCCTGTGATTCATCTAAATCTGCTAAGAAAATGAAAAGTCATTTGTAAGGGGGGTGGGGGTATGGACTGATATTTTTGTGCTCTCATAGATTCTTTAAGTTTCTGTATCTAAACCTAAAATTTGAATGTACCTATGAATAAAAGATAGGTTATTGGTGATTAAACAACCCTAATTGCAAAACTTATTGAATAAAAAGCATTAATTGTAATGCTCCCCGGAGACGCATAATGGGCTTCAGATGATAGTGTTTTCGGCAGTTCACACCCCTGCGCATCTAGGCTCTGAGAATATTGTATAACTCGCACTAGACGTTTGGTTTGCGCAAAACCCCCAAAATCCCCCTACAGATTACTGGTACTGTTGCAACTGGACACTTATCATGAGTGGATGACCCCTGCAAAATTTACAAGGAAGATCTTCATGTACTGTGTGTTGTATGTGATGATCAGTCAAATAGATTTTAAAATAAAGATTAATTAATTAATATTGTCTTTCCCTTGGCCCACAGGACGGCTGAATCTTTCTTCATGCATGCGCTGGAGATGCGTGAGACAGTTCTTCCCCCGGACCACCCGGACATTTCTCAGTCCCTCAACAACCTCGCTGCGCTTTACAACGACCGGAAACAGTACGTGCACGCCGAGCCGCTCTACGTCCGCGCCCTCGCCATCCGACAGAAACACTACCCAGCCGACCACCAGCGGGTCGCCTCCGTCGTCAACCACCTCGCCATGCTCTACAAGAAAATGGTAAATCTGATATAAAATGTAAAATGAGATATATATGTTGAGCTCACAAGCACTGTTTATTTCTGGATGAAAGGGATGAGATATGAGAATGTGCCCTAATGATAAAATTGAGTGTATAATTATTAACCATTCAAATTCAATTTCGATTTCACAAGTTTTTATTATATTCTGAAATTTTGAAAAGATATAAAAGTATAGATGCGGTTACTCCCATCTGATTCCATTGCATTATAGAAGAGGTTGGCACTTGCAATGAAATACAAATTACATTTGCATATTTTATTACAGCATCTCCATTTCATCATTACAATATACAGACTTTCAATAAAACATGCTGATTTTACCGGAGGGGGGGAGGAGGTTGATGTGTCACCAACAACAAACAAACAGATCGATTGAAGAACATACTCATGTGGACCAATAGTAGTATGAGCAGATAGCCTCTCCAAAATATAAAACAATATGTTCTATTTCAGAATAAGATGGATAAAGCGCTGCCCCTGTACCGTCAGTCGGTTGACATCCGGGAGTTGTCGCTCGGCCCGACCCACCCGTCTGTGGCCACTGCACTCGTCAACCTAGCCGTCCTCTACTCACAGGAGGTACATGACTCAGCAATTTTCAATTTTTTTTAAATTTTATTTGACAACACACTATAAGTAGCCATGAGCCACCCGATCATTTCCGACGGTGTATCCTTTGAATCTACAAAACCAGATAATTTATCAGGTTAAAATGTAAAGCTACCTATTAAATATTATTCGCCAGTCATCTGTGTTTCGCTGCCTAGACATGCAGACTGTCGACAAAAGCTATAATAAATACAAACTATAATAATCCAATATAAACTGTGCAGAAAATGTTGATATCCTCTGTAGTGAAAGGGAGGGGCTGAGAATGTCTGTGTTGGCATAAGAATCCACCAACTTCTCCACGACCCTTACAATATCGTTCTTGGGATGACGAGCGCTCAGGTGATTTATGTTGATTTTATTAAGTTATTTGATTCATTGTCGCTTTAAAATATTCACCAACAATCATGTGTTTTCCATAGGGTAACCACGAAGACGCGTTACCGCTCTATGAAAAGGCACTAAAGATTTACGAAGACAGCTTTGGACCAGCGCACCCACGAGTAGCAGAGACGCTGAAAAATATGGCACTACTTAAATATGAACAGGTGAGTTGAGTTGTCTACTTAAATATGAACAATATGAGACGGTATATATAAATTCAGAGATGCCACTCTCATGTAGACAAAAAGTGGGAAATCTTCAGATTTTGGTCAATTCTGTGTACGAAATCAACATATTTCACTACAGAGATCCCTGCAAAAGTAGAAAAAGTGGAATCTCTATTAGTTTCTTGTGGGGCCCCTGATCCCTACCCTATTAAAAAATATCTAGGTACCCAGTACTTTTACATTGAAATTCCAGGTGTATTTGGCATAACATGTATACTCCATGTGAAAGTGCTTTGTAAGGGCTTTAAAATGACAATTTAGTAATTACCGTATGTAAACACATGTATATCCTAATTTTCCACATACCCGGTAGTTTTTCAAATACATGTACCCCGGTAGTTTTTTGGGTTTTTTTTCAAAACCCCGCCCATTTGCCAAATGTGAATTTAAAAGTAAAAATCGGGCTCATGTCACAGGGGGAAAAACGCCAAAATAAATTTGGCTTACCGTAAAACCTCGCCTATAGGTCGACCTCACTTATAGGTCGAATTGGAATTTTGAGGGAAAAAATCGACCTATAGCAAAATACATTGAACTTTAGGAAAACCCCACTTATAGGTCGAATTGGAGTTTGAGATTTTTTTGGGGGGGGGGGGGGGGGGCAAACCCCACCCTAAACCCCCCTAGAGAAGCTTTTCCCGAGGCCAAAATGACTATTATTTCTGGTATCTTGCCCTTTAGACAGCCCCCTACTTCTTGCACAAAGAGATTTGGGTTTACAGGGATAATAATCTCAGAAAAAAAGGTATGTTTTCCAGTATTAAGAATGAAGTTTTTTTTGGCTCTTTAAATGGTTTACCATTTTTCAAAACCCCACCTATAGGTCGAATTGGACTTTTGGCAAGAAAAATCGACCTATAGCAAAAATTAATTCCAAATAAAAATCGACCTATAAGCGAGGTTTTACGGTATTTGCAGGTTTCAATAGTTGTGGTCTGAGCTGGTAACATTTGCTATCTTCGTGCTGAGAAAATAATTAGCCCTCATTTTGTAAATTTGTACCTTCCATTATCCCTCTCATCTTTGTTATTGATTTCCGAATTAATAATTTAATATAAATATTGCATCGTGTTGAGAAGATATCTAGTCTCTATTGTGCCTCCTCCATTATCCTCATCATTTTTAAAGATTTAGAAATAAATCTTAAAATAAATGTTTTTTCATTTATAAATCTGTTGTCGCGTTAACACAGGGAGATTACCAGAAGGCAGCTCAGCTCTACAAACGTGCGACCGACATCAAGGAGAGTGACCCGAGTTACGGAGTTAACAAAGTCACGTCACGACGCAGCTCAGCGGCCGACACCGTCTCCACCCTAAAACACATGGGGGCCCAGGGGCAGTTTTTTGATTAGGCCAAATAAAATAAAAGTTTGTTTCAGGTATTAAACATGGGAAGAAACTCTAGGGTCAGTGAGTCGGATTTTTTTTTTTTTAACAGCCCCTCTACATACCCTAAAATTAACCAAAGAATTGTAAAAATGGGAAGATTTTTTCAAAATGTTTGTAAACCTAAAATTGACCCCAAAAAAGTGTGGAAATATATAAATTTCTTCAAAATTGCATAAAAAAAACGTAGGGTCGGTCCTGTTTTGATAGGCTCGGTCGGATGACCTGAAACAAACCTTCTTTTTTTGGCCTTAGGTGGGAAGGCTGATGCAATAACCATATAGCAATAACTCTGGTTGCTCCATATGCGTGGCCATGTTAGTTCTGTCCACGGAATATCTCACGAGATTCAGCCTGGTACCAGCCACTTACATACCATAGCTTTCAAGGAACAAGCTAAGTTGCGAGAGCAGAGCCAAGATCTCACGAGATTGCTGGTGTTTGTGTACACACACCAGTTGCAGGAACAAGTCCACACTAGTTAAAGCGCTATATGGGTAGCATACCGTACCATTGCGATAAAGCACAAGTGACGTCACTCGATGACGTCATGGAAGCGTGTTGCCATGACCACGGCAGCCCGTGACGCATTCAAATGCGTCATTTCAAGGTTGCATTGCGGGGAGTTCATACCAAATTTGGTTTTCGTCTCTTTTTAAGCTTATTCAAGGTTCTGTTTTAGTGCTTAAGAGAAGTTTGGAAACCGCTATACCCCAGGCGCTTATACAAGACTGGCACTCTTTTAAGACCAGGTGCTTTATCGCGATGGTACGGTAGTGTTTTAATGTCCTTTATCGTCATGATACATTAATGATGCCTGAATGCAGCACTTAGTGCACTAGATGCAGCACTATGAATGTTCAACCTTGCTGAAAGTGCATCATGCCCACCTTATGGGGTTGATACACTCCCAAAGGTTCAGCATGATGCATGAATGCAGTTACTCGCCGGTGCTGCGTTGATGCATCATGACGGCTAATGAACATGAAGCCTTGAGGCATCATGCTGCCCTTAAAGGGTTAAAAGCCTGAACACATGTGACTTATTAAAACCCTTTAAGGACGGCATGATGCCTTAATTCATTTACCTTTCGCTGTCATGATGCATGAATGCAGCCCTGGTGAGTAACTCGCCAGGGCTGCATTCAAGCATCATGCCGACCCTACGGGGTTGAGACAGCAATGTAGCACCGGCGAAAGCAACTCGCCAGACTGCATTGGTGCATCATGACGACAAATGTCATCTTTTAGCGACATGCGTCCTTAAAGGGTTAACGCTCACCGTTGGCTTTATACAGTGGAACTCCCCTAGAGCGAAGGTGCTATGTATACTTCTCAATGTTCACAATGTCACCATTTAATAACATGTATGTAACATGGAATGCTTCAGAGGGTGTAGATTTTGGGTGGTGACACCCAAAGAATGATATGAAAGATGTATATATTTTCACAAATGAGAAAAAAAAGATGTACTAGTAGCAGGGTAACTACATATTAACCCTTTAAGGGCCGCTTAGTGCTTTAATGTGGTACATGTAGATACATAGACAGAGGTCCACGATAATCTGTCCGAAAGACAGGTTTCTCCACGAGTGGTGCATTGGATCGTATCAAACAAGGCGGAGCCAAGTGTGATGCGATCCAATGCACCACGAGTGGAGAAACCAGGAGTTCAGACTGATCAGAGTGGATCTCTGTATTTATTTTATGTGATTCTTGATTAATTTCATTAAAATATACATTTAAAGATTGGTTTCATAGCTATTTTGGTGATGCCATCGTGGAGAAACATGCCATGGAGAATGAGCATCAGTTTCTCCACAGGGGTGTGGAGAACGACCAATTTAGTACTTAAGCATAGTAACTTTGTTTCTCCACATGAAATAAATGCCCTTTGTCGTCATGATACATGGCGAGTAACTCACCAGCGCTGGATCCTGATATATGGAGTTGATACTCTCGTGGATCAGTATGATGCATAAATGCAGCCCTGGCGAGGAGACTCACTAGGGATGCATTCACGCATCATGCCGACCAAGGGCATAATGTATTAAAGCAGTATGCGGTCCTTAAAGGGTTAAAGGGACAACAAAGTCCATGTAAATACACCAATCTCACAAGTATATATCTTTGTAGTACTTTATACATGTATATTAAATATGTCGAACTTATTCGTATCCAATGCTGTATATATTGGTGAGTTGACAATGCATTTGTTCATATGATTCCCATCTTTGTATATAGTCAGATGGTGGGATTGATAAACAGGGCATAATATAAGGCATAAAACGCATTTATAAGTTTATTTATTATGCACAATTAGTAGAAGAGACCTCTTATATTTCCACGACATTTGGATTAATTTTACATTCGTAATTTCATCATTATTATTAAAAGAGATTATTTATATCATACATTATGTATAAGTAGTTATTGAATAACATATTTGTTTTTTGACTGAACAGAGGATGTTGTTTACATGATTTCATCAATCTTATATCACTATGTCATTATCATGAGAGAGAAAAAGCTGAGCCACATTCTTTTGAATATATTTATCGGAAATTGACATTTTATTCTTCCTATTTCTGTTCATTGATGAATGTTATAAATACCATGATGTAACTTTTTGAGTAAAAATATGCTTATTGGGAAATATTTATACTTATGCTATCTGGATACCATGCCTGATATATGTAATTATGTACAGAGTATATTTCTGAGCACAAAATAGACATTGTGGGATACAAGGATTGAATGTTTGGGATATGCTATGTGAACTACTGGTATCTGTTTTAAATGCTGCACTGTATAGTATTCACCCCAATATAACATACAATAGTTATGCTAACAAATTTGTTAACATTTAATTCAAAACTTTCATTCATGCATCATGCCGACCCCTCCCGAGTGCATCATCCCTGTAGGGTCAGCATGATGCATGAATGTCTTCTATACGATTTAATCAGACCAACAGATGTAGCCTGGTCCAAAGGCCACATTTTATAAGGCATAGGCTGGACTGGAGCTTGTTGCGGCGGCCCGCACTGATAACACCTGGTAGGGTGGGTACCAGCATGTCGCTGGAAGTTGGTGTTACCCAGGGACAAGGTACCAGTCAGGGGGTATCTTATCAGTGTGTTTGACCGCAACCAGCGAACTTTTAAATGGTGGACTCACTGGGTATGAAGCTAGACTCCTATAGTCGCTATACTGGTACTACAATGTACTCATATTGTAAAATGGGATATGGTCCAAAGCTCGGTAGATATATCACCACGCTGCCATTAAAGGGTTAAACATACTTTCCTGGTTGTATATACTTGAGTGCTTATTGGTCTTTTATAGAGATATTCACAGACTCCTTTAAGGGAGAACTAGAGGTTTATATACGTATATAATATATACCGTTATATATATAATGTAGTTCTATAATGTGTTACGTTGGTCAGATTATATGCAGATCGGAATTCCCTTTTGGGTCACTATTTCTCTTAATAAACCCTTTAATGATGGCACTATGCCCTTTTGTTGAAATGATGAATCCATCCCGGGGGGTGGTAGGTTTGGGGGGGGCAAAAAAATTTGGATCCCTTGACCGGGGGGGGGCAAAAAAATTTGGACCCCTCTTGGGGGGGGGGGTCAAAATAATTTAACCTGTTTTGAGCCAAAAAGCCGGCGCGTTACTATGCTTCAAAGGGCCCACACATGAGCCGATTTTCGGCCGTAAGGGGGGGGGGGTAAAAAAATTTGAAACCCACCCCCCTGTTGTTAAAAAAGGATCACTCCCTTACTATGGATCATGCCGGTCGTACAAGGTCTCGAAATGCCGGCATGATGCACCAATGCACCTACTCAATGCTGCTGCATTAGTGCATCATGACATGCCTATAAGTTACTCGCCATTGCTGCATCGGTGCATCATGGCAACAAATAAGCATGACTCGCTGAGGGTGATGCCGTCCTTAAAGGGTTTACTGTCATCAAATGGTCCAGTACTACCGGTATTATTAGCCGACTCAGGAATACATGTTACTGCGCACCTTAAGATGACACTTTTACGTCCATTTCTAATTTACAATTCTTTTTATTAACCTAATGGAATAAGTACATGAGTGCACAGATAATTCACAACCCCTCTCGACCTCCCCACCCGCCTTAAACTATAGTAATATCAGCACCGTTAAATATTGACCACTTCCCAACACTTAACCGCAGCTTTCTGGTATATTGAGTATTGCTGGTACGTAGAGGTGATGTGCTGCGAAAGGTACCTTGGTAAATTGACGAAAATGCCGTCCAGTTTCACTTATTTGTTACGCGTCCAAGAGACTGTGATTGTAACAAGCTTAATGTATGGGTCCTAGTGTAGGCCGAATTATGTCACAATACAGAGTTATGTAGGCCTAAACGTTTCTTGATATGAGCCTCCAGCTGCCTTAATTTAGGCCTAAGTATGATTTAGGATAGGCCTAGCTGTGTCTTGATATATGCCTCCAGCTGCCTTAATGTAGGCCTAAGTGTGGCTGAGGATAGGCCTAAATGCGACCTGATGGGGGCCTAAGTGTGTCTTGATGTTGACCCACAGCTGCCTTAATATTGGCCTATGTATGTTTTATAATAGGCCTAAATCTGTCCTAAAAATGTAGGTGTAAGTAGATCATAATGGAAGGGTCACAATTGGGGCCTAATCATAAACGTTTTAGGTTAATAACCCTTTAAGAACTGCATACTGCTTTTAAGGCATATCCTTCATCGTCATGATGCATGAATGCAGCCCTGGCGAGTAACTCGCCAGACCTGTATGAATGCATCATCTCGGCTAAAGGCATAGCATACTAAAGGACAGTGAAGCCCTTGAAAGGTTAATATTCAGTATGTGGCCTAAGTGTGGCCCTTTAAGGGTGTTACGGTGTCAGTCCAAGTAAGTCCTGATGTAGGCATAAGTAGGTAGGCCTAAGTATGTAGGTCTATTGACGTATGCTCTGGTGAGGCCCAAAGTATGCTGGTACTTATTTAATGTTTACGTCCAAATGAAAACCTACTAAGGCTTAACTATGTCTTGATTGAAATTATAATGTTCCAATGGAAGCCTAAGTATGTCCTGTTGTAAGCTATAAGAATAACCAAATGTAGGCCTAACTATGTCTAGGCCTAAATATGTCTATAGGTCCCTGATGTGCTGTGGGTGAATTCATGTATGACAGCAACAATACACATTAAATGATGTAATGTTGGCAATAAAGAATGTATTTTGCTAAATTGTTATTAATGTTTTTTATACAGTGAGAAAAATTCATACAGGACACAGTCGTTTTGCATATTTATATTATCAAAAGTGGGTACAACCCCAGGTACAACCATGTACGTGTTTAAAGCTTGACCGTCATGGTTGAAGTGTGGCTAAAAGCACTTTTGGATATAGTTCCGTTTTCATTCACAAGAGGGATCTTAAGGGCTGGGAGCTCAGCTCTTACAGGCACAAGATGGGGTGAATATGTTGTAGCTGGACAATGCTCATGGTCCCCTGTCCAAACACTGCTGCCCTCTGATGGAACTGTTATTTTATGTCTATGTATGGAAAATGCTGAACTTATTCCCTGACAGCCCAGCTTTAAGGGCGCAAAGATAAAGCTTAACCTATATCTTGGATGTTTCAATTTTATACGTGGACATTTACATGTTAAATGGCAGCATGGTATTTCAATTCATTATTCCCTTTGCCATCATGATGCATGAATGCAGCCCTGGCAATAAACTCAACTAGTGCTGCATGAATGCATCATGCCGATCCTTTGGAAGTATATCAAGCCATATCATGTGGTCGGCCTGCTACATGAATGTAGCCTAATGAATAGACCCGCCTGGGCTGCATTCATGCATCATGACGATAAAGAGCTTCTTAAAAAGGGTACCCTAAAACCTCGTAAGCTTAACTAGCGTATAAGCCACACCCGACTTTGGGCCGATCCTATAAGCTGCACCAGAGATCTGATTATGGTGACTTTGAGTACTGTACCATACTAGCAAAAACTCGCGTATAAGCCGCACCCCGACCCTGGGCCGATCCTATAAGCTGCACCACCGATCTGACTCGCGTACAAGCCGCAGCTTATACGTGAGGTTTTACGGTGAAACTTATCCAAAGCAAACCCTACTGACTCTTTCTCAGGTGTCTAAATGATCGCCTGGAAAGAATGCGATACTTGATTAGTCCCATCATCGTGTGGATATGTTGATCGATCGCAAACTTGTGGTGCAAGTGTCCCGCATTTCTGATTCTTGATGAAGTCAATGATATCATGTCTATCCGCCACACCCAAGCACTGGTCCACACGTTTCCCTACACATGAGAAGAGCCTGATGCACAATTGAATCAATCTCCACACTACAGGCTTATAACCCCCAGCACATGTCAGCCAGGCTGGTGGCTAATCTCATACCCTGTATTCTTGGTTTTCAGGTGCCTGGTGCCCGGAGAGGTGTTACAGGTTATTCCTTTAAGGGCTGCATAGTGCTTTACATGTTAGATAGACTACACCTGGACACGGTTCTTCCATATACCCACTGCCCCACTGGGTCAAGACGAGGTTTTATACTCCGAGTCGATGACCAGTGGGCAGTGGGTATGTGGGAGAACTGTGTCTAGGTGTAGTCTATCTGACTTAACCCTCGGGTATGCGAAATAACCAAGGTGCGAATCCTTTGTCTTAGGCGTCACCCGTGGGTTAATGTAGATTAATGCATTACACTAATTTACAGTATGCGCTTTATCGTCATTATGAGTAACCAGTGCTGCATTCAAGCACCATGACAAACCTACCCAGTCAATGCACTCCTGAAGGGATGGCATGATGCATTCATGCTGACTCATAGACTCACCAGTCCTGCATCATGCATGCATCATAGCACCCAAGGGGCATCATGTATTTCATGGTGGATACGACTCTCACCATGCTTAAGTACTAGAATTCTCGTATCCCATGCCCCCCCCCCCCCCCATGGGATACAATATCCCTTTGTCTCTTGGCCTTGACGTTATCATTTGTTCAAATTGTAGTGGTCATTTATATGCAATTTAACATATTTTGAATAGTAAAAAACATGAAACGGTCAAAAAGACCCTCTTGCCCTGGGCCTTTCCCTATGCATTAATGCGCTATGCGGCTGTTAAAGGGTGAATGACAGTAAAATGTTGCTAGAGGAACCACCTGAACTGCAATGACCACACCCTTGAATTTAGCCTGGATGTAATTCCCCTATGATATCAGAGGTCTTTAGCGCGCTAGTGGACATGTTCACGTGGGAGCGTCAACAAGAAAATCTGGCCAATCTTAAACTGGCCAATCTTCAAAATCTTAATGTTAAGATTATATTAAGATTATAACATTGATTTAAGATTATCACCTGAAGAAGGGGGAAAAACGGGGGTTGGGGGGAGGGGGCAGAACCCCCCCCCCCCCACATAGACTTTCTGGGCGTAAGACTTCAGTAAGAGTTCATTATGACTCACTCAAAACATTTCCAGAACCAATAATCTTAAATAAATGTCTTTCTTCATACACCACACCTTCAAGATTATCACTGTCAATAAGGTTCACACTGGTGAGCCACTTGCCTGTGCTGCATTCATGCATAACAAGTGTGTTAACGCATTATGCTGCCATTACAGTGTAAAGGGTTGATATAAACGATGTAGGCCTCTTATACATTTGTAACAATACATTGGTACAGCGGCCGCACCCAAGTTGATAAACCGTCTCCAGTAGCCAGTTTATCCTGAGCCAACCCTTTCAGTATAGAGACTGTAAATGTTATTAGTTCAATCACAATGTGTGCGTTATTAGTTCAATTTGTACGAATCACGCAAAAATAACACTGTCTGTCTTGTATGTCGTTGGGTTTTCTTGAGCCAGAAAATGACTTAAACGTTCTTTTTCCATACAAGATTACTTTTCTCAAAATAGGGGATGGTCTTTTAAGTTTTTCTTTCGCCAAATTGGCGAAAAACTTCCGTTTTTCTTTCGCAAATTTCAAAGGAGATTCGCCCAGTATTGAGGCTTATAGCTGGACTGATAAATGGACATTGAAAAACGTGATATGTAGCAGGTACTTGGATAGCTTCTAGGTGATCCTATTTATTGAAGGAAAACCCTGTATATGATTAGATTGTTAGTTCATAATCAAATAATAGATAATAATTGAAAACAATGCAGTCAAGTGGATTACTGGGGGGGAAATCCCTTTCTGTTGGTATATAACATGTATAGTTGAAGTCAAATTAATTTCGCCATCTGAGTAAAATCTGGCGAAAATCATGGAGCATTTTACCATATTTTTTCGCCAATTTTTATCTTCTATCGCCCCTGGTACACTGGCGAATGGCTAGCGCGAGCCTAGGTCTTAAAGGCGGGTCGTCTTAAAGGAGAGGGTTTATGGTAGATGCTCAGGTCACATCCTCTTGTGAAACACACGTTTTTGTTTTGTGTTCCTTGTCATGGATTCTTAGAACAGGTGCATTTCTCCTGCTGTATCACTGACACTATTAGTTTAATCAGGCTCCACATTGGTAGGGAAGGAGCAGAACGACCAGCACTATTTAACAGATGCAGCCTTGGGTGGGCCCTTACTCTGTCTGCCAGCTGTGCTACATGTGACTATACATGAGTAAAAATCGACGCTGGCGACACAGGCCTTTTAAAAATCGACACGGGTGACACGGCACTTTTAAAAATCGATGGACACAAAGACTTAGGGTAGTTAGGATTAGATAAAAATCGACATGGCGACACAGCACCTTTTCTAAAAATCGACACGGCAACACAGTCAAAATTCTGGGCACCCATGTATAGTCACCTAGATGGATCATAATCAGGTTTCTACCTGGGCATTAGTGTTGCTAAAGGGATTGCAAATGTTTGCATTGTGGTAAGATAACAATTTTTCCTTGTTTCAGGGCTTTGACATCACGTCTAGTGACGATATGTATGTTCATGTGCTGTTACCTTTGCTGATGATTAACATACCGACCACCTTAGGACTGCCTCTCCTGCCAGGGACACTAGACAGACTGGCAAGGAATGAGCCAAATATGTCATCAGTGACTAGGACATGGACAATTTATATTGACTATTTGATGCAGAATCATCTACTTCAAGACTTTTCAACAATCATAGAAGAGGCATATTTCAAACTGTATGCTAAAGTCAAGGTAAAATATAGGATGTGTGCAAGTCAAGAATTTCCATCACCTGTAGTTCATCGAGTTGTTTTCTTGAGCCACACCTGTGGGAATCTCATCTCAACATTTCATCAGCCATTTGCAAAGCACATTGTGAAGATAAATGTCTATTCAAACTTCATACTGAATGTCACAGTTCTTAAGTTCTCTTTGTTTCTTTCCAAAGACTGTCGGTATAATAGATATGAATTCCATGACTGTCAAACTCTAACTCTGACACCAATCATTCATTGTGGGTACAAGCCGCCATGGAGTGACTACTCCTCTAGTAACCAAGTCACACTGATATTGGATCTTACATATGTTTCAGAGAAGGCTACCTCTACCTTTTTAATGAAATATGGAATACATGACAAAGAATCACTGATATGTAAGAATGATATGACAAAAGTGAGACTAAGCAGATTGTCAAGAGTATACCCGTTTCATGAAAGCATAACCATTTCTTTAGGTATAAGCCAGGTTTGCTTATTTAAAGGGGGTGCCTATTATACATCAGATCTAATTATAACTGATTTTATTCAGGCAGTGATATCAGTCAAATGTAACCCACTATCCACAGGTAGTATTTATATCTATGATGGACTGAGTGAACTGCTACCATTACTATTCCATCATCGCCATGATGGTCCCTGTAATAAGACGGTTCTTGGATGGCACACCGCTATGCGACATTTAAGAGTAATCATGTTATCTCATAATGAGAAAAAGCCTTACAAAGTTGAAATTAGGACAGAACTATTAAACAGACATAGAATACAGTCAAAATACATTATGTTTGAAAGTAATAGCAGCAAACCGTTATTCTTCAAACGTTTCATCACATCTGCCACAAAGATATCAAAAATAAGATACTCAGGATTTGAAATGATGGACTGTTCTCTAGGTGAATTGTTATTTTCAGTCAATGAACAGAAAGAAACGACTTTTCACATTTGTCAAAGAGATATCCCACAATTGTTCAAACATTCACAGACTTTCAGTATTGTGTCAAGCTATATTGCTATTATTGCCTATACACCTGCAAATCTTGCCATGGTCAATTTTCAAATGTTTTTCTTGAACGATGGCCGGACTTTTGAGAACCATATCTGCACTGGAAGAAATGAATCATTTTCAGTGGGCCATAGTCAATACTCTCCAGCATTCATTGGAGGTTTAATATCCAGTTATCAATTGTGTGAACTAAACATAGAATTAAACTCTCTCTCTTCACACACATTTAAAGTGAGGGTAGTTATTCCTCCTATGAAACAAATGTCTGCGAGGGCTACCCAACATTGTACACCAATGTTTACATTATTTGATTCAAAGGACAGAATGCTGTTACACATCACAGATGAAACAACAGAAGTCAGCTTCCAAACGTCAGAGTTACAATTCAAGTTTAACTTCATAATAGGTGATTGCCATACTTTTCTCAATACTGGAGTTAGTTTGTTAATTGAGCCTTCCAGAACCCCTGAATTCATTGCTCCTCATGATTTGGAAAAAGGGTTCCGTCTGCATTATAATATAAACTACAAAATATTTCAGATGAATGTAGAAAAATTGAAGATAAATATCTATCACATTTATTCATCCTATCACAGAATCCGTGTGGACTTTAAAACCAATGGGATTCAGTGCTTAAAGGTGCATCAAATTGATCTGTTTGACTTTTACAACTGGTATAGCTGGTATGAAAAATCGGTCATATGGCATTCATTCCCGGGTTTACAGAAGCAACACATACGTTTACTATTCAGCAGAGGAGGTCTGTCTATTGTTCTCCGAAAGCTCATAGAGGATGCACACTTCAGAAGAAAATGTACACTAGAAATTATAATGAAAAAGGGATCGTTTACCACAGTGTACCCTAAACACTACAATCCTCTTGTGGATATGTCATGGGAAGATGCATCAAGTTACTGCTTATCCAAGAATGAAACACTGTTTGTCCCCAACACTCCTCTGCCCTACCACCACCTTCTGAGGCCCCTCCCTGTGTTTCTTGGAATACATTACAATAAGGAAAGTTCCCACTTTGAGCTACTTGACCCTACACATATTTTGTGTTATGCTTTGTGTTTTGGTCGTTCTTCCATATGGCCTAATTTATCACTAGGGTTGACCGATGCAGGTCCCAGTAAACAAAAAAAAAGTTATACAATTATTTCAGAAGGTTTCTCTATGGCTACTTATTATGACTAAATGTTATATATCATTAAAAACATTATTTTATTGTAAAATAATGTATTTCTGTTAGCGGAGCTGTCCACTCCATGTCATCATAGGCAGGGTCAAACTCTGGGACCTGCCGCCCCAAGACTCCCAATGTACCGTAAATTCCAGCATATAACCGACATCCTGCTATAACCTGCACCGGACTTTCTGAGAATACTATAACCCGCTCCTGGGGTCTCAAAATTGCTATTATTGTACTTCTGAAAACCCTTGTATTACCCACACCTAGACTTTGACAATATTGAATAACCCACACTGGAGGTGCATGAATGACCTGAGGGTTATTCGTGGGAATTTACTCCCTTCTACCCACACCCCTCTGAACACTGATAAGAACTTAAAAATATGTTTAACCTTGTTATTGCAGAACAATGAGCTTACTGCAACTGACCATACAACACTATTTTCAAGTAACTGGAACAGGCAAAATATTTACTACTTCAAGAAAACAGTTGAAATCAGAAGTCATGAAATTAGAGCATTAATTGACGGGACAACTTCCTTTAAAGTGGTAGATGTCCATGATGGAGATGTTCGCATGGCCCTTAATGAGACACAACCATCACTCACTGGTAGTAGGAGATGCACTATGGCTGTATTTATAGACATTCATAATGTATCATGGATTACAGTTCCATGTAGTAGAAAATATCCACTTATAAATGTTGCGTGTTCAGCAAAGCACACCTTTACAAAACAAGCTATTATTCTGACAAGTAGCCAGATATTTTGTCCAGAGCCCTGGGTTTCTTCTATTTCCAAAACTTTTGGAGAACCTTCTAGCTGTTGGACAATTGTAGCTCAGCAATATATAAAGAATGTTACGACTGATTATGTAACAGCTACATGCGATAACCAGAGGTGTCCAAAAATGGAGTTTTCCATATACCATGACCGATATGGAAACCATGTAAAGTTGTTAGCCCATCACCAATCTTTATACTCCAGGTCATCATTTTACCAGTTTAGTTCTGGGTACAGGTGTGATTCAAACCAGGACACGCTCTGTGAAATAACAGAGTTTATTTCATCAGGCAATGCCGGCCATCTACACCTGTGCAAAGATAAAACTCTCATCTTGGAACATCGTTGGTGTGATGGACAGAGAGATTGTCCTGACAATTCAGATGAACAAAACTGTCCACACATATGTTCAGGTTCAAACTGTACCGGAAGATGTTTTGGCCCTCATTGTACATGTGGCGATCTGTTTTTCCAATGTGGTGATGGGTTCTGTATACCATTCTCAATGATACACAATCACTACTGTGATTGTCCAAATTGCCAGGATGAAAAATTGTTCAATGTGCTGAACCGGGGAAGTTGTGACTTGGGTAATGGAACAAATATCTTTAAACAGAAGCAAATGGATCAGTCAGTTGGACATCTACAGAACATAAATGATGAGCACCTACCCTGTGACAATAAGCTTGAGCAAGAATTTCAGTCTACACAACTCTGCGTCTTTGACAGATTTAACCCTGGATGTGCTGATGGAGGTAACCTCATGGTATGTAAAGATTTCATGTGTAAGAGTAACCAGTTCAAGTGTCCACACAGGCACTGTATACCAACCTATGCTGTGTGTGATGGTCGGATTGACTGTTCAAATGGAGAAGACGAAGTAATGTGTGATAAACTTGTGTGTAAATACTTCCTTAGATGTAGCAAAGATAACATCTGTGTTCATGATGTTAACATATGTGATGGTGTAAAGCATTGTCCTTTATCAGGTGATGATGAAGAGCTATGTGATCTACAAGCTTGCCCAGAAAAATGTACTTGCAAGGGCTATGCAATTGTATGTTATAACAAGCAGCTAACAAATATAACTGATTCTGTGCAATATGCAAAGGTTCTGAACATGTCAACAAACAAGCTGACGACAGAAAAGCTTTCATTTGTGAACTTTTATCAATTGTATATTCTTGATCTATCATATAATCATGTACACAGCCTTGATGAAAAACTGTTTCGAGGTCTTGTCTTACTTGGAATATTGAACATTGAAGGAAACAGATTGACTGAGATACGTTTTTCTGTTTTTCAGTGTATGTACTCCTTGAGGAAACTAACCCTTAGCCACAACCCAATTAGTAGCATGTATTCACTTCAGTCTGTTGCCCTGTCTAACCTTCATTTTATAGATTTGTCCTTTGTTGAACTGAAAACTTTATTTGAACAATCTAAACTGGACCTATTGAAGATTGAATACATTTATTTGTATTCAGGGAGGTTGGAGATTTTACAATCATCATCTTTTATAGGAATGGAAAACCTTAAGTCTTTAGATCTGCGTGACAATCCAATAGTTTATATATCAAGAAATACTTTTAATTCTCTCCAGGCACTTCAAGCATTATTTCTGGATAATAATAAATGGTGTTGTCTTTCTCCGCGGCTAATAACTGGATGTACCAGTGGTCCTGATCAGAAAAATGATGGTTGTAACGGAGTGTTTCAGTACAGAACTGTTGGTTGGATTCATTGGATATTGCTTGCCATCTCACTCTTCTTGTTGAGCTCATATTTGATACATATTGTGCACACTAAATTTTATAGCAAAGCAGCACCTTCAAATGTACCTATAACCAAGATCAACCATATCATTTCACTCTCACTAATAATGATACATATTTTAATACTAGTGATAGTTGATGGATACCTTCAAGGGGACTTTATCAATTATAGAAACTACTGGGCATGGGGGTTGGCTTGTAAATTTATCTATTTTGCAGCGATTATTCCTACATTGAGCTCAGCCTTTGCCTCATGTTTCTTCGTTATCACAAAAGTAGTCATGATATTTGATCCCTTTAACAACAGGCCGTTGTCACGTCTGACAATTAGCCTTGCTCTTTTGATTTCTTGGATCTCGGCACTAGTACTTAATTTGACTCATCTCGTAGATACATCTATTGCACACAGTGTGAACGCTGACTATGATGGATGTTTGGTGCCCACATTGAGTGCACAGAAACAATGGCTGAGCTTCTACATTCAGATTTCTGTAGTGATTCTGGTATCCGTTATAACAGTTACTTGCAACCTGATAGGATATAGGGAGACCACTGCTCAAAGAAAAAGGAGTGGACACATACAATTAAAATTGTCAGAAGAAATTATTAAACCCTTTATTGAGAGTATTCTATCTCATGGGTTGATGTCGCTGACATGGTTGTCAATACTTGTGTTGTCTTGCACTGTATATTTTGATGTGTCTGTTAATGCCCAAGTTGCAAGATGGTGTGTGAACATTTTGGTCATTGTCTCTGGAATGATTCCTGCAGTATGCAACAGGGTGATTTTTATTGTGTAAAAAAGTAAATCTGTTATGGAAAAATGATGTTCACAAGAATCTGATGCATGTATACAGTAAATGACCCTGGGTAAATTGTGGGCTACATATGAACCAAACCCCAGGTGCAGGTTATAGAAGCATTTCTTGAACACAATTTTTACCACAGGACCATAGACATACAATATATCAATGTCTATGACAGTACTAAAAGAGTCAAGACAAGAAATAGATGCCTCCATACAGAGGCTCCACTGAGACATTGTGTTTGGTCAGTGGAAAATGCACATAATTTGTATTATCTGTGTAACACACATTAAAAAATAAAGAAAATAAGAAATCTCTGTGTGATTCTTTCAGAGGCCAAGTTGAACTTGAAACATAGAGCCGAAACGCATGGAAAACCATATTTTTGGATATCGAACTAAGGTATATTGAGAAACATCCCCAATGGTTTTTTCGCACAACAAAATCTGTTCACCCCCCCTCCCCCCATCAAATCAAAGAGGAAGAGTTACAGGGTTACTCAGGCTTCATGGGGAAAGAGGGACTGATTGGCACAGTGTCCAAAGTCCCAACACAGGTCCCTACTGAAGTCCCAGCGGAAGTCCTAACCCCCAAGCCGGGTCTCTGCAATGGTGGGACCTTTTGTCCATAACGTCGTCACGCATACACAACTGGTATCGTCCACTGAAGCCTGGCTTCTATTTCCCATGTGGACTAAGGACATTGTTCATTTCATGCATGTTCATGCTGGACAGGAGTTCTATTATACAGATCTGCTAGGTGTAAGCCCGACGAAAGTCTTAAAAATGTGTCTCACCTGACCCCTCCATAGACTTAAAGCTTGACCGTCATGGTTGAAGTGTGGCTAAAAGCACTTTTGGATATAGTTCAGTTTTTATTCACAAGAGGGATCTTAAAGGCTGGGAGCTCAGCTCTTACAGGCACAAGATGGGGTGAATATGTTGTAGCCGGACAATGCTCATGGTCCCCTGTCCAAACACTGCTGCCCTCTGGTGGAACTGTTATTTTATGTTTATGTATGGAGAATGCTGAACTTATTCCCTAAATTTAGTACTTGAGCATAGTAACTTTGTTTCTCCGCATTAAATAAATGCCCTTTGTCGTCCTGATGCATGGCGAGTAACTCGCCAGCGCCGGATCCTGGTCTATGGGGTTGATACACTGGTGCGTCAGTATGATGCATGAGTGCAGCCCTAGGGAGGAGACTCACTAGGGATGCATTCACGCATCATGCCGACCAAGAGCCCCAGCCAACACACCGAAATGGGCCCCATATGGGCGTGTCTCTGGGCACCATGGGCTAGCCCATATCTGGGTATTAACTGGTAATTGTCTGGGCTTCCAGATGGGGCCCATCTGGGCTCAGCCCAGAATATCAAAATGTCTTATTCTCACTGCAAATCCTTCAATTCATACTCTTTTCTGAAAATATTTGATTAATTTACATTTTAAATTGACATTATATTCGTTTTTGTAAAAGTGGGTTTCATCTGGGTTGGAAATGGGCAAACTTGGCAAAGGTATCCCTAGGTTTCCCATGGGCTCAGCATGGGCTCAGCATGGGCAGCCAGATAGGGCCCAGGTAGTACTGAACTTAGTTGTTAATGGATTTCTTGCATTGCAGATATTTTTAATTTATCCTCACTTAATTGTTTCTTTTTTCTAGAAAATGCAAGTTCAAATTATTTTTCTCATGCTATGTTGTCTACCTGGGTTTCACCTGGGCTAGAGCTGGGCTAAGTGTGCTGAGGTCTGCATTGGTTTTCCATGGGCTTGGTGTGGGCTGCCACGTGGGCCCCATGTGGGCCAACCCACAAACTTCACTTTCTGGGCTAATTCTACCAACACAACTTTCATGATTATGTTTGAAAGACTTTTCCCCAAAACAGTGGGTTTCACCTGGGCTAGGCCTGGGCTAAGTGGGCAAGTATTGTTCCTGAGCTTACCACTAGATGTCATCATTGAGAGTACATGGGATTTGATATCCTATAGACATTTTCTTGTCTTTATTACAATGAGCCATAAATTCACAATTCATTTAAAACCATTGAAATGATACAGTTTTCACGGTACGTTGATATTATGTAAAATTGTCCACACAAGTTTGCATACGAATAGAGAAATGAGGAGCATTCTGATACTGACACCTTTCCCCAGGATATGATCATAGTACATAATCCCAGGGCTCCCTCAGGTATCACTATCAGACTTACAGGAACTCTGACTGTGTCACCCAATGTGATCAGAGATGTGGTTAGTCGAAAGATGCATTTTGCTTCTCCTCCTTGAATAAAGGGAAGAGATGACACTAAATGCAGATAAATTAATTGACCCACTTGAATACTTGTTGGTAACTCCTCTTAATATGTATGGTCATCAACTACATAACAACTAAGCTTATAGCTAAAGAAAATGTTGTGTCTGTCCCCCCAGCCCCCCCCCCACCCCCAATTATGTGTTCTCCAAATAAAGGAGCCCACCTGAGTCCCACTTAGATCTGAACAGGGCCAGCCCACTTCAAACCTGGGCTAGCCCTTCTGGGCCCCACCTGATAGCCCTGGTCAAAACGAAGCGGGCCCCAGATGGGCAGCCCATATGGGCCCCATAAGGCAGCCCATCTGTGACCCATCTAGGGCCCACTAGGGTGTGTTGGCTGGGGCATGATGTATTAAAGCAGTGTGCGGTCCTTAAAGGGTTAAAGGGACAACAAAGTCCATGTAAATACACCAATCTCACAAGTATATATCTTTGTAATACTTTATACATGTATATTAAATATGTGGAACTTATTTGTATCCAATGATGTATATATATTGGTGAGTTGACAATGCATTTGTTCATATGATTCCCATCTTTGTATATAGTCAGATGGTGGGATTGATAAACAGGGCATAAAACGCATTTATAAGTTTATTCATTATGCACAATTAGTAGAAGAGACCTCTTATATTTCCAAGACATTTGAATTAATTTTACATTCATAATTTCATCATTATTATTAAAAGAGATTATTTATAGCATACATTATGTATCAATGGTTATTGAATAACATATTTGTTTTTTGACTGAACAGAGGATATTGTTTACATGATTTCATCAATTTTATATCACTATGTCATTATCATGAGAGAGAAAAAGCTGAGCCATATTCTTTTGGATATATTTATTGGAAATTGATATTTTATTCTTCCTATTTCTGTTCATTGGTGAAGATTATAAATACCATGATGTACCTTTTTGAGTAAAAATATGTTGATTGGGAAATATTTATACTTATGCTATCTGGATACCATGCCTGATATATGTAATTATGTACAGAGTATATTTCTGAGCAAAAAATAGACATTGTGGGATACAAGGATTGAATGTTTGGGATATACTACCGTATGTGAACTACCGGTACCTGTTTTAAATGCCGTATTGTGTTGTATTCACCCCAATAACATACAACAATTATGCATACTGTAAACGCATATATTTTCGCGCATATATATTTTCGCGTTTTGACTATAAAGTGCACTTTCACGTGTAAATATATTAGTAATAGGACTATATTGGATAAATATTCGCTCTGTACATATTTTCGCGGATTCTAAAATCCGCGAAAATAAGTACAGCGCGGAATAAACTACGTTTACAGTAGACATTTTTTATCATTTAATATAAGACTTCCATTCATGCATCATGCCGACTCATCGGAAGTGTATCAACCCTGTGGCTTCAGCATGATGCATGAATGTCTTCTATACCATTTAATCAGATCAACAGATGTAGCCTGGTTCAAAGGCCACTTTTTATACTCGCTATACTGGTACTACAATGTATTTATATTGTAAAATGGGATATGGTCCAAAGCTCGGTAGATATATCACCGCGCTGCCATTAAAGGGTTGAACATACTTTCCTGGTTGTATATACTTGAGCGCTTATTGGTCTTTTATAGAGATATTCACGGACTCCTTTAAGGGAGAACTAGAGGTTTATATACATATATGATATATACAGTTATATATATTAATTGTAGTTCTATAATGTGTTACGTGGGTCAGATTATATGCAGATCGGAATTCCCTTTTGGGCTACTATTTCTCTTAATTAACCCTTTAATGATGGCACTTTGCCCTTTTGTTGAAATGATGAATCCATCCCTGGCGAGTAATACAACTTACTATGGATCATGCCGGTCGTACAAGGTCTCGAAATGCCGGCATGATGCACCAATGCAGTGCCGATGTGGTACGCAATGCTGCTGCATTAGTGCATCATGACATGCCTATAAGTTACTCGCCATTGCTGCATCGGTGCATCATGGCAACAAAACAGCACGACTCCTTCAGGAAGATGCCGTCCTTAAAGGGTTAAATGTCATCAAATGGTCCACTATTATTAGCCGACTCAGGAATACGTGTTTCTGCGCACCTTAAGATGTCACTTTTACGTCCATTTCTAATTTACAATTCTGTTATTAATTTAATGGAGTAAGTACATGAGCGCACAGATAATTCTCAACCCCTCTCGACCTCCCCACCCGCCTTAAACTATAGTAATATCAGCACCGTTAAATATTGACCACTTCCCAACACTTAACCGCAGCTTTCTGGTATATTGAGTATTGCTGGTAGGTAGAGGTGATGTGCTGCGAAAGGTACCTTGGTGAATTGACGAAAATGCCGTCCAGTTTCACTTATTTGTTCAAACAAAGACGTGTGCAAGAGACTGTGATTGTAACAAGCTTAATGTATGGGTCCTAGTGTAGGCCGAATTATGTCACAGTACAGAGTTATGTAGGCCTAAATGTTTCTTGATGTGAGCCTCCAGCTGCCTTAATTTAGGCCTAAGTATGATTTAGGATAGGCCTAACTGTTTCTTGATGTGAGCCTCCAGCTGCCTTAATTTAGGCCTAAGTATGATTTAGGATAGGCCTAACTGTTTCTTGATGTTGGCCTCCAGCTGCCTTAATTTAGGCCTATTAAAGTATGATTTAGGATAGGCCTAACTGTTTCTTGATGTTGGCCTCCAGCTGCCTTAATTTAGGCCTATTAAAGTATGATTAAGGATAGGCCTAACTGTTTCTTGATGTTGGCCTCCACCTGCCTTAATTTAGGCCTATTAAAGTATGATTTAGGATAGGCCTAACTGTGTCTTGATATATGCCTCCAGCTGCCTTAATTTAGGCTTAAGTTTGGCTGAGGATAGGCCTAAATGCGACCTGATGGGGGCCTAAGTGTGTCTTGATGTTGACCCACAGCTGCCTTAATATTGGCCTATGTATGTTTTATAATAGGCCTAAATCTGTCCTAAAAATGTAGGTCTAAGTATATCATTATGGAAGGGTCATGATGGGGGCCTATTAAATTTTAAACCTTTTAGGTTAATAACTGCATACTGCTTGGCATATCCTTGATCATCATGATGCATGAATGCAGCCCTGGCGAGTAACTCGCCAAACCTGCATGCATGCATTATGTCGGCTAAAGGCATAGTGTAGGGGCACAGATTCCCCGTACCCTGGTGGTAAACCCGCAAGGGGGTATCACTCGGGTAATCCGCTCCCCTCTGTACCATTCCGATCTAGTAACGTGAGACACCGTCTATCTGATAGGACATGGGGATGTAGCTCAGTGGTAGAGCAATCGCTTGTCTCCAAAAACGTCGTTTTTCGGAGAAACCGTGTCCCTCATAATAGCATACTAAAGGACAATGAAGCCCTTGAAAGGTTAATATTAAGTATGTAGCCCAAGTCTAGCACATTAAGGTTGTAATGGTTCAGTGCCAGTATGTCTGATGTAGGCCTAAGTATGTAGGTCTATTAAAGTATGCTCTGGTGAGGCCCAAAGTATGCTGGTACTAATTTAATGTTTACGTCCAAATGAAAACCTACTAAGGCTTAACTATGTCTTGATTGAAATTATAATGTTCTGATGGAAGCCTTAGTATGTCCTGTTGTAAGCTATAAGAATAACCAAATGTAGGCCTAAATATGTCTAGGCCTAACTATGTCTATAGGCCCCTGATGTGTTGTGGGTGAATTCATGTATGACAGCAACAATACACATTAAATGATGTAATGTTGGCAATAAAGGATGTATTTTGCTAAATTGTTATTAATGTTTTTTATTCAGTGAGAAAAAATCATACAGGACACAGCTGTTTTGCATATTTATATTATCAAAAGTGGGTACAACCCCGGTTACAACCATGTACGTGTTTAAAGCTTGAACGTCATGGTTGAAGTGTGGCTAAAAGCACTTTTGGATATAGTTCAGTTTTTATTCACAAGAGGGATCTTAAAGGCTGGGAGCTCAGCTCTTACAGGCACAAGATGGGGTGAATATGTTGTAGCTGAACAATGCTCATGGTCCCCTGTCCAAACACTGCTGCCCTCTGGTGGAACTGTTATTTTATGTCTATGTATGGAAAATGCTGAACCTTTTCCCTGACGGCCCAGCTTTAAGGGCGCAAAGATAAAGCTTAACCTATATCTTGGATTTTATACATGGACATTTACATGTTAAATGGCAGCATGGTATTTCAATTCATTATTCCCTTTGCCATCATGATGCATGAATGCAGCTCTGGCAATAAACTCAACTAGTGCTGCATGAATGCATCATGCCAATCCTTTGGAAGTATATCAAGCCACATGATGTGGTCGGCCTGCTACATGAATGTAGCCTTAACGCCAGGGCTGCATTCATGCATCATGACGTCAAAGAGCGTCTTAAAAAGGGTACCGTAAAACCTTGTATGCTTAACTAGTGTATAAGCCACACCAGACTTTGGGCCGATCCTATAAGCTGCACCAGAGATCTGATTATGGTGACTTTGAGTACTGTACCATAGTAGCAAAAACTCGCGTATAAGCCACACCCCGACCATGGACCGATCCTATAAGCTGCACCACCGATCTGACTCGCGTACTAGCCGCAGCTTATACGTGAGGTTTTACGGTAAAAGTTATCCAAAGCAAACCCTACTGACTTTTTCTCAGGTGTTTAAATGATCACCTGGAAAGAATGCGATACTTGATTAGTCCCATTATCGTGTGGATATGTTGATCGATCGCAAACTTGTGGTGCAAGTGTCCCGCATTCCAGATTCATGATGAAGTCAATGATATCATGTCTATCCGCCACACCCAAGCACTGGTCCACACGTTTCCCTTCATATGAGAAGAGCCTGATGCACAATTGAATCAATCTCCACACTACAGGCTAATAACCCCCAGCACATGTCAGCCAGGCTGGTGGCTAATCTCATGCCCTGTATTCTTGGTTTTCAGGTGCTTGGTGCCCGGAGAGGTGTTACAGGTTATTCCTTTAAGGGCTGCATAGTGCATTAAGTGTTAGATAGACTACACCTGGACACTGTTCTTCCATATACCCACTGCCACACAGGGTCAAGACGAGGTGTCGTATACCGAGTCAATGACCAGTGGGCAGTGGGTATGTGGAAGGACCCTGGCCAGGTGTAGTCTATCTGACTTAACCCTCGGGTATGCGAAATAGGCCCTAACCAAGGTGCGAATCCTTTGTCTTAGGCGTCACCCGTGGGTTAATGTAGATTAATGCATAACACTAATTTACAGTATGCGCTTTATCGTCATTATGAGTAACTTACCAGTGCTGCATTCAAGCATCATGACAAACCTACCCGGTCGATGCAATCCTGAAGGATTGGCATGATGCATTCATGCTGACTCATAGACTTGCCAGGACTGCATCATGCATGCATCATAGCACCCAAAGGGCATCATTTATTTCATGGTGGATACGACTCTCACCATGCTTAAGTACTAGAATTCTCGTATCCCATGCCCCCCCTCCCCCTTCCATGGGATATAATGTCCCTATATCTCTTGGCCTTGACGTCATCATTTGTTCAAATTGTAATGGTCATTTATATGCGATTTAACATATTTTGAATAGTAAAAAACATGAAACGGTTAAAAAGACCCTTTTACCATCGGCCTTTCCTTATGCATTAATGCGCTATGCAGCTGTTAAAGGGTGTAAAGAGTAAAATGTTGCTAGAGGAACCACCTGAACTGCGATGACCACACCCTTGAATTTAGCCTGGATGTAATTTCCCCATGATATCAGAGGTCTTTAGCGCACTAGTGGACATGTTCACGTGGGAGCGTCAACAAGAAAATCTGGCCAATCTAAAAATGGCCAATCTTCAAAATCTTAATGTTAAGATTATATTAAGATTATAACATTGATTTAAGATTATCGCCTGAAGAAGTGGTAAAAAAAGGGAAAGAAAAACGCCCCCCCCCCCATAGACTTTCTGGACGTAAGACTTCAGTAAGAGTTCATTATGACTCACTCAAAACATTTCCAGAACCAATAATCTTAAATAAATGTCTTTCTTCATACATCACACCTTCAAGATTATCACTATAAATAAGGTTAACACTGGTGAGTGACTTGCCTGTGCTGCATTCATGCATAACAAGTGTGTTAAAGCATTATGCTGCCATTACTGTGTAAAGGGTTCATATAAACGATGTAGGCCTCTTATACATTTGTAACAATACATTGGTACAACGGCCGCACCCAAGTTGATAAACCGTCTCCAGTAGCCAGTTTATCCTGACCCAACCCTTTCAGTATGGAGACTGTAAATGTTATTAGTTCCATCACAATGTGTGCGTTATTAGTTCAATTTGTAAGAATCACGCAAAAATAACACTATCTGTCTTGTATGTCGTTGGGTTTTCTTGAGCCAGAAAATGTCTTTAAAGTGTGTGTTTTCTTTCCATACAAGATTACTTTTCTCAAAATAGGGGATGGTCTTCTAAGTTTTTCTTTCGCCAAATTGGCGAAAAACTTCCGTTTTTCTTTCGCCAATTTCAAAGGAGATTCGTCCAGTATTGAGGCAATAGCTGGACTGATAAACCGTCATTGAAAAACGTGTTATGTAGCAGGTACTTGGATAGCTTTTAGGAGATCCTATTTATTGAAGGAAAACCCTGTATATGATTAGATTGTTAGTTCATAATCAAATAATAAATAATAATTGAAAACAATGCAGTCAAGTGGATTACTGGGGAAAAAATTCCTTTCTATTGGTATATAACATGTATAGTTGAAGTCATATTATTTTCGCCATCTGAGTAAAATCTGGCGAAAATCATGGAGCATTTTACCTTTTTCTTTCGCCAATTTTTATTTTCTATCCTCCCCTGGTGAACTGGCGAATGGCTAGCTCAAGCCTAGAGTCTTAAAGGCGGGTCGTCTTAAAGGAGAGGTTTTATGGTAGATGTTCAGGTCACATCCTCTTGTGAAACACACGCTTTTGTTTTGTGTTCCTTGTCATGGATTCTTAGAACAGGTGCATTTCTCCTGCTGTATCACTGACACTATTAGTTCAATCAGGCTCCACATGGGTAGGGAAGGAGCAGAACGACCAGCACTATTTAACAGATGCAGCCTTGGATGGGCCCTTACTCTGTCTGCCAGCTGTGCTACATGTGACTATACATGGGTAAAAATCAACGCGGGCAACACCGGCCTTTTAAAAATCGACACAGGTGACACGGCATTTTTTTAAATCGATGGACACAAAGATTTAGGGTAGTTAGTATTAGATAAAAATCGACATGGCGACACAGCACCTTTTCTAAAAATCGACACGGAAACACAGTCAAAATTCTGGGCACCTATGTATAGTCACCTAGATGGACCATAATCAGGTTTCTACCTGGGCATTAGTGTTGCTAAAGGGATTGCAAATGTTTGCATTGTGGTTTGATAACAATTTTTCCTTGTTTCAGGGCTTTGACATCACGTCTAGTGACGATATGTATGTTTATTTGCTGTTACCTTTGCTGATGATTAACATACCGACCACCTTAGGACTGCCTCTCCTGCCAGGGACACTAGACAGACTGGCAAGGAATGAGCCAAACATGTCATCAGTGACTAGGACATGGACAATTTATATTGACTATTTGATGCAGAATCATCTACTTCAAGACTTTTCAACAATCATAGAAGAGGCATATTTCAAACTGTATGCTAAAGTCAAGGTAAAATATAGGATGTGTGCAAGTCAAGAATTTCCATCACCTGTAGTTGATCGAGTTGTTTTCTTGAGCCACACCTGTGGGAATCTCATCTCAACATTTCATCAGCCATTTGCAAAGCACATTGTGAAGATAAATGTCTATGCAAACTTCATACTGAATGTCACAGTTCTTAAGTTCTCTTTGTTTCTTTCCAAAGACTGTCGGTATAACAGATATGAATTCCATGACTGTCAAACTCTAACTCTCACACCAATCATTCATTGTGGGTACAAGCCCCCATGGAGTGACTACTCCTCTAGTAACCAAGTCACACTGATATTGGATGTAACATATGTTTCAGAGAAGGCTACCTCTGCCTTTTTAATGAAATATGGAATACATAACAAAGAATCGCTGATATGTGAGAATGATATGACAAAAGTGAGACTAAACAAATTGTCAAGAACACACCCTTTTGATAAAAGCATAACCATTTCTTTAAGTATAAGCCAGGTTTGCTTATTTAAAGGGGATGCCTATTATACATCAGATCTAATTATAACTGATTTTATTCAGGCAGTGATATCAGTCAAATGTAACCCACTATCCACAGGTAGTATTTATATCTATGATGGACTGAGTGAACTGCTACCATTACTATTCCATCATCGCCATGATGGTCCCTGTAATAAGACGGTTCTTGGATGGCACACCGCTATGCGACATTTAAGAGTAATTATGTTATCTCATAATGAGAAAAAGCCTTACAAAGTTGAAATTAGGACAGAACTATTAAACAGACATAGAATACAGTCAAAATACATTATGTTTGAAAGTAATGGCAGCAAACCATTTTTCTTCAAACGTTTCATCACATCTGCCACAAAGATATCAAAAATAAGATACTCAGGATTTGAAATGATGGATTGTTCTCTAGGTGAATTGTTATTTTCAGTCAATGAACAGAAAGAAACGACTTTTCACCTTTGTCAAAGAGATATCCCACAATTGTTCAAACATTCACAGACTTTCAGTATTGTGTCAAGCTATATTGCTATTATTGCCTATACACCTGCAAATCTTGCCATGGTCAATTTTCAAATGTTTTTCTTGAACGATGGCCGGACTTTTGAGAACCATATCTGCACTGGAAGAAATGAATCATTTTCAGTGGGCCATAGTCAATACTCTCCAGAATTCATTGGAGGTTTAATATCCAGTTATCAATTGTGTGAACTAAACATAGAATTAAACTCTCTCTCTTCACATACATTTAAAGTGAGGGTAGTTATTCCTCCTATGAAACAAATGTCTGCGAGGGTTACCCAACATTGTACACCAATGTTTACATTATTTGATTCAAAGGGCAGAATGCTGTTACACATCACAGATGAAACAACAGAAGTCAGCTTCCAAACGTCAGAGTTACAATTCAAGTTTAACTTCATAATAGGCGATTGCCATACTTTTCTCAATCCTGGAGTTAGTTTGTTAATTGAGCCTTCCTTTACTCCTGAATTCATTGCTCCTGGTGATTTTGAAAAAGGGTTCCGTCTGCATTATAATATAAACTACAAAATATTTCAGATGAATGTAGAAAAATTGAAGATAAATATCTATCACATTTATTCATCCTATCACAGAATCCGTGTGGACATTAAAACCCATGGGATTCAGTGCTTAAAGGTGCATCAAATTGATCTGTTTGACTTTTACAACTGGTATAGTTGGTATGAAAAATCGGTCATATGGCATTCATTCCCGGGTTTACAGAAGCAACACATACGTTTACTATTCAGCAGAGGAGGTCTGTCTATTGTTCTCCGAAAGCTCATAGAGGATGCACACTTCAGAAAAAAATGTACACTAGAAATCATAATGAAGAAGGGATGGTTTACCACACTGTACCCTAAACACTTTAATCCTCTTGTGGATATGTCATGGGAAGATGCATCAAGTTACTGTCTATCCAAGAATGAAACACTGTTTGTTCCCAACACTCCTCTGCCCTACCACCACCTTCTGAGGCCCCTCCCTATGTTTCTTGGAATACACTACAATAAGGTAAGTTCCCACTTTGAGCTACCCTACACATATTTTGTGCTATGCTTTGTGTTTTGGAGAATCAATGAGTGTCCAGATTCTGGCTTTTGGTCGTTCTATTGTATGGCCTTATTTATTGCTAGGGTTGACCGATGCAACCTCCCAGTAAACAAAAAAAGTTATACAATTATATCAGAAGGTTCTCTATGACTAAATGTTGTATATCGTTAAAAACATTATTTTGACGTAAAATAATGTATTTCTGTGAGCGGAGCTGTCAACCCCATGTCATCGTAGGCGGCTGAACAGGGTCAAACTCTGGGACCTGCCGCCCCAAGACTCCCAATGTACCGTAAATTCCAGCATATAACCCACATAATATAACCAGCACCTGACTTTCGGAGAATCCTATAACCCGCGACTGGGGTCTCAAAATTGCTATTATCGTACTTCTGAAAACTCTTGTATTACCCACACCTAGACTTTGACAATATTGTATAACCCGCACTGGAGGTGCATGTATGACCCGCTGGTTATACGCGGGAATTTACTCCCTTCTACCCACACCCTCTGAACACTGATAAGAACTTAAAAATATGTTTAACCTTGTTATTCCAGAACAATGAGCTTACTGCAACTGACCATACAACACTATTTTCAAGTAACTGGAACAGGCAAAATATTTACTACTTCAAGAAAACAGTTGAAATCAGAAGTCATGAAATTAGAGCATTAATTGACGGGACAACTTCCTTTAAAGTGGTAGATGTCCATGATGGAGATGTTCGCATGGCCCTTAATGAGACACAACCATCACTCACCGGTAGTAGGAGATGCACTATGGCTGTATTTATAGACATTCATAATGTATCATGGATAACAGTTCCATGTAGTAGAAAATATCCACTTATAAATGTTGTGTGTTCAGCAAAGCACACCTTTACAAAACAAGCTATTATTCTGACAAGTAGCCAGATATTTTGTCCAGAGCCCTGGGTTTCTTCTATTTCCAAAACTTTTGGAGAACCTTCTAGCTGTTGGACAATTGTAGCTCAGCAATATATAAAGAATGTTACGACTGATTATGTAACAGCTACATGCGATAACCAGAGGTGTCCAAAAATGGAGTTTTCAATATACCATGACCGATATGGAAACCATGTAAAGTTGTTAGCCCATCACCAATCTTTATACTCCAGGTCATCCTTTTACCAGTTTAGTTCTGGGTACAGGTGTGATTCAAACCAGGACACGCTCTGTGAAATAACAGAGTTTATTGCCTCAGGCAATGCCGGCCATCTACACCTGTGCAAAGATAAAACTCTCATCTTGGAACATGGTTGGTGTGATGGACAGAGAGATTGTCCTGACAATTCAGATGAACAAAACTGTCCACACATATGTTCAGGTTCAAACTGTACCGGAAGATGTTTTGGCCCTCATTGTACATGTGGCGATCTGTTTTTCCAATGTGGTGATGGGTTCTGTATACCATTCTCAATGATACACAATCACTACTGTGATTGTCCAAATTGCCAGGATGAAAAATTGTTCAATGTGCTGAACCGGGGAAGTTGTGACTTGGGTAATGGAACATATATCTTTCAACAGAAGCAAATGGATCAGTCAGTTGGACATCTACAGAACATAAATGATGAGCACCTACCCTGTGACAATAAGCTTGAGCAAGAATTTCAGTCTACACAACTCTGCGTCTTTGACAGATTTAACCCTGGATGTGCTGATGGAGGTAACCTCATGGTATGTAAAGATTTCATGTGTAAGAGTAACCAGTTCAAGTGTCCACACAGGCACTGTATACCAACCTATGCTGTGTGTGATGGTCGGATTGACTGTCCAAATGGAGAAGACGAAGTAATGTGTGATAAACTTGTGTGTAAATACTTCCTTAGATGTAGCAAAGATAACATCTGTGTTCATGATGTTAACATATGTGATGGTGTAAAGCACTGTCCTTTATCAGGTGATGATGAAGAGCTATGTGATCTACAGGCTTGCCCAGAAAAATGCACCTGCAAGGGCTATGCAATTGTGTGTTATAACAAGCAGCTAACAAAAATACCTGATTCTGTGCAATATGCAAAGGTTTTGAACATGTCAACAAACAAGCTGACGACAGAAAAGCTTTCATTTGTGAACTTTTATCAATTGTATATTCTTGATCTATCATATAATCATGTACACAGCCTTGATGAAAAACTGTTTCGAGGTCTTGTCTTACTTGGAATATTGAACATTGAAGGAAACAGATTGACTGAGATACGTTTTTCTGTTTTTCAGTGTATGTACTCCTTGAGGAAACTAACCCTTAGTCACAACCCAATTAGTAGCATATATTCACTTCAGTCTGTTGCCCTTTCTAACCTTCATTTCATAGATTTGTCCTTTGTTGAACTGAAAACTTTATTTGAACAATCTAAACTGGACCTATTGAAGATTGAATACATTTGTTTGTATTCAGGGAGGTTGGAGCTTCTTCATTCAACATCTTTTATAGGAATGGAAAACCTTAAGTCTTTAGATCTGCGTGACAATCCAATAGTTTATATATCAAGAAATACTTTTAATTCTCTCCAGGCACTTCAAGCATTATTTCTGGATAATAATAAATGGTGTTGTCTTTCTCCGCGGGTAATAACTGGATGTACCAGTGGTCCTGATCAGAAAAATGATGGTTGTAATGGAGTGTTTCAGTACAGAACTGTTGGTTGGATTCATTGGATATTGCTTGCCATCTCACTCTTCTTGTTGAGCTCATATTTGATACATATTGTGCACACTAAATTTTATAGCAAAGCAGCACCTTCAAATGTACCTATAACCAAGATCAACCATATCATATCACTCTCACTAATAATGATACATATTTTAATACTAGTAATAGTTGATGGATACCTTCAAGGGGACTTTATCAATTATAGAAACTACTGGGCATGGGGGTTGGCTTGTAAATTTATCTATTTTGCAGCGATTATTCCTACATTGAGCTCAGCCTTTGCCTCATGTTTCTTCGTTATCACAAAAGTAGTCATGATATTTGATCCCTTTAACAACAGGCCGTTGTCACGTCTGACAATTAGCCTTGCTCTTTTGATTTCTTGGATCTCGGCACTAGTACTTAATTTGACTCATCTCGTAGATACATCTATTGCACACAGTGTGAACGCTGACTATGATGGATGTTTGGTGCCCACATTGAGTGCACAGAAACAATGGCTGAGCTTCTACATTCAGATTTCTGTAGTGATTCTGGTATCCGTTATAACAGTTACTTGCAACCTGATAGGATATAGGGAGACCACTGCTCAAAGAAAAAGGAGTGGACACATACAATTAAAATTGTCAGAAGAAATTATTAAACCCTTTATTGAGAGTATTCTATCTCATGGGTTGATGTCGCTGACATGGTTGTCAATACTTGTGTTGTCTTGCACTGTATATTTTGATGTGTCTGTTAATGCCCAAGTTGCAAGATGGTGTGTGAACATTTTGGTCATTGTCTCTGGAATGATTCCTGCAGTATGCAACAGGGTGATTTTTATTGTGTAAAAAAGTAAATCTGTTATGGAAAAATGATGTTCACAAGAATCTGATGCATGTATACAGTAAATGCCCCTGGGTAAATTGTGGGCTACATATGAACCAAACCCCAGGTGCAGGTTATAGAAGCATTTCTTGAACACAATTTTTACCACAGGACCATAGACATACAATATATCAATGTCTATGACAGTACTAAAAGAGTCAAGACAAGAAATAGATGCCTCCATACAGAGGCTCCACTGAGACATTGTGTTTGGTCAGTGGAAAATGCACATAATTTGTATTATCTGTGTAACACACATTAAAAAATAAAATAAAATAAGAAATCTCTGTGTGATTCTTTCAGAGGCCAAGTTGAACTTGAAACATAGAGCCGAAACGCATGGAAAACCATATTTTTGGATATCGAACTAAGGTATATTGAGAAACATCCCCAATGGTTTTTTCGCACAACAAAATCTGTTCACCCCCCCTCCCCCCATCAAATCAAAGAGGAAGAGTTACAGGGTTACTCAGGCTTCATGGGGAAAGAGGGACTGATTGGCACAGTGTCCAAAGTCCCAACACAGGTCCCTACTGAAGTCCCAGCGGAAGTCCTAACCCCCAAGCCGGGTCTCTGCAATGGTGGGACCTTTTGTCCATAACGTTGTCACGCATACACAACTGGTATCGTCCACTGAAGCCTGGCTTCTATTTCCCACGTGGACTAAGGACATTGTTCATTTCATGCATGTTCATGCTGGACAGGAGTACTATTATACAGATCTGCTAGGTGTAAGCCCGACGAAAGTCTTAAAAATGCGTCTCACCTGACCCCTCCATAGACTTAAAGCTTGACCGTCATGGTTGAAGTGTGGCTAAAAGCACTTTTGGATATAGTTCAGTTTTCATTCACAAGAGAGATCTTGAGGGCTGGGAGCTCAGCTCTTACAGGCACAAGATGGGGTGAATATGTTGTAGCCGGACAATGCTCTTGGTCCCCTGTCCAAACACTGCTGCCCTCTGGTAGAACTGTTATTTTATGTTTATGTATGGAGAATGCTGAACTTATTCCCTAAATTTAGTACTTGAGCATAGTAACTTTGTTTCTCCGCATGAAATAAAGGCCTTTAGTTGTCATGATGCATGGCGAGTAACTCGCCAGCGCCTGATCCTGGTCTATGGGGTTGATACACTGGTGCGTCAGTATGATGCATGAGTGCAGCCCTAGCGAGGAGACTCACTAGGGATGCATTCACGCATCATGCCGACCAAGAGCATGATGTATTAAAGCAGTGTGCGGTCCTTAAAGGGTTAAAGGGACAACAAAGTCCATGTAAATACACCAATCTCACAAGTATATATCTTTGTAATACTTTATACATGTATATTAAATATGTGGAACTTATTTGTATCCAATGATGTATATATTGGTGAGTTGACAATGCATTTGTTCATATGATTCCCATCTTTGTATATAGTCAGATGGTGGGATTGATAAACAGGGCATAATATAAGGCATAAAACGCATTTATAAGTTTATTTATTATGCACAAGTAGTAGAAGAGACCTCTTATATTTCCAAGACATTTGAATTAATTTTACATTCATAATTTCATCATTATTATTAAAAGAGATTATTTATAGCATACATTATGTATCAATGGTTATTGAATAACATATTTGTTTTTTGACTGAACAGAGGATATTGTTTACATGATTTCATCAATTTTATATCACTATGTCATTATCATGAGAGAGAAAAAGCTGAGCCATATTCTTTTGGATATATTTATTGGAAATTGATATTTTATTCTTCCTATTTCTGTTCATTGGTGAAGATTATAAATACCATGATGTACCTTTTTGAGTAAAAATATGTTGGTTGGGAAATATTTATACTTATGCTATCTGGATACCATGCCTGATATATGTAATTATGTACAGAGTATATTTCTGAGCAGAAAATAGATATTGTGGGATACAAGGATTGAATGTTTGGGATATACTACCGTATGTGAACTACCGGTACCTGTTTTAAATGCCGTATTGTGTTGTATTCACCCCAATAACATACAACAATTATGCATACTGTAAACGCATATATTTTCGCGCATGTATATTTTCGCGTTTTGACTACAAAGTGCACTTTCACGTGTATTTAAATTCGCGGATTTTTGGAATATATTAGTAATAGGACTATATTGGATAAATATTCGCTCTGTACATATTTTCGCGGATTTTAAAATCCGCGAAAATAAGTACAGCGCGAAATAAACTTCGTTTACAGTAGACATTTTTTATCATTTAATATAAGACTTCCATTCATGCATCATGCCGACTCATCGGAAGTGTATCAACCCTGTGGCTTCAGCATGATGCATGAATGTCTTCTATACCATTTAATCAGATCAACAGATGTAGCCTGGTTCAAAGGCCACTTTTTTTAGTCACTAATGACTATACTGTTACGAATACAATGTACTTATAGTGTAAAATGGGATATGGTCCAAAGCTCGGTAGATATATCACCACGCTGCCATTAAAGGGTTAAACATACTTTCCTGGTTGTATATACTTGAGTGCTTATTGGTCTTTTATAGAGATATTCACAGACTCCTTTAAGGGGGAACTAGCGGTTTATACACGTATATAATATATAGAGTTATATATAATGTAGTTCTATACTGTGTTACGTGGGTCAGATTATATGCAGATCGGAATTCCCTTTTGGGCTACTATTTCTCTTAATTAACCCTTTAATGATGGCACTTTGCCCTTTTGTTGAAATTATGAATCCATCCCTTGCGAGTAATACAACTTAGTCCAAAAAAAAAGGTGTGTTATAGGTTACCCGACCCTACCTAGCAAAACAGGGCCGACCCTAGAAATTTTTATCCAATTTTGAAAAAAAAGTAGTAATTTTGAAGTAATTTTGGGGCTATTTCAGAGTCAATTTGATGGTCCATGAGTCGACCCCAGTGTTGGCGAGTCAGCGCTGAAGTTTGCGAGTCAATTTTTAGGTACTGTTCATGCCATGGGATCAATCTGTCTTTATGAATCAATTTTGGGGCTATTTCAGAGTCCACACCGTTGTTGACGAGTCAGCGCTGAAGTTTGCGAGTCAGTTTTTGGGTACTTTTCAGGCCAAAGTAAAAAAAAAATATGTAAAAAAAAAAATCAAATCCGACCTACCCTACCTAGATTTTCAGACTATGTAACCTGAAACACACCTTTTTTTTTTTGGCCTTACTATGGATCATGCCGGTCGTACAAGGTCTCGAAATGCCGGCATGATGCACCAATGCACCTACTCAATGCTGCTGCATTAGTGCATCATGACATGCCTATAAGTTACTCGCCATTGCTGCATCGGTGCATCATGGCAACAAAACAGCATGACTCCTTCAGGAAGATGCCGCCCTTAAAGGGTTTACTGTCATCAAATGGTCCACTATTATTAGCCGACTCAGGAATACGTGTTACTGCGCACCTTAAGATGACACTTTTACGTCCATTTCTAATTTACAATTCTGTTATTAACCTAATGGAGTAAGTACATGAGTGCACAGATAATTCACAACCCCTCTTGACCTCCCCACCTGCCTTAAACTATAGTAATATCAGCACCGTTAAGGGAGTGATCATTTTTAACAGCAGGGGGTGGTGGGTTTTGGGGGGGGGGAATTGGACCCCTCGACCCCTCGACCCCCTTGACCCCCCCCCCCCCCCGTTGTTAAGAAATGATCACTCCCTAAGTAATGACCACTTCCCCACACTTTATAACAGCTTTCTGGTATATTGAGTCTTGCTGGTGATGTGCTGATAAAGGTACCCTGGTGAATTGACTAAAATGCCGTCCAGTTTCACTTAATTGTTCAATCAAAGACGCGTCCAAGAGACTGTGATTGTAACAAGCTTAATGTATGGGTCCTAGTGTAGGCCGAATTATGTCACAATACAGAGTTATGTAGGCCTAAATGTTTCTTGATATGAGCCTCCAGCTGCCTTAATTTAGGCCTAAGTATGATATAGGATAGGCCTAACTGTTTCTTGATGTGAGCATCCAGCTGCCTTAAGGGGTCGTAATAGGTTGGTTCAAAGTAACACACATGCATGCATCATTTGACACACATATGTTGAGACTATACATAGTGTACACCAAATTGATCATATTTAATGTTTCTATCGGATTAGTTCCATTTTGGAAGGTTTTAGAAGCCATGAAGTGCAAATGGAACAAAAACGTTCTTTTTTCTTAAAACAGCATTATGGGATGGGAAAAGAACACTATCATAACTTTTGATAATTGGAAATTAATCTAGGTGTCATTCCCTGGGGCACTTTTCTTTCTTTTAGCTGTATCTCAATTATTAAACTCTACAGAGCTGTTCAAAGTAGCATAGTCACATAAAAATTGATGATTTTTCATGAAAAATGACTAAATTACCCTATTTTCCCCTATTTTTGCCTGTTTTCAACAATTTCCAACAATTTTCAAGTGACTATGCTACTTTGAACAGCTCTGTAGAGCTTAATGATTGAGATATAACTAAAAGAAAGAAAAGTGCCCCAGGGAATGACACCTAGATAAGTCCTCAATAATCAGAGCTGATAAAAATGTTCTTTTTCCATCCCATAACACTGTTCTAAGAAAAAAGAACGTTTTTGTTCCATTTGCACCCCAGGGCTTCTTAAACCTTCCAAAATGGCACTAATTTAATAGAAAAATTAAATATGATCAATTTGGTGTACAATGTGTAAAGTCTCAACATATCTGTGTCAAATAATGCATGCATATGTGTTCATTTGAACCAACCTATTACGACCCCTTAATTTAGGCCTATTAAAGTATGATTTAGGATAGGCCTAACTGTTTCTTGATGTTGGCCTCCAGCTGCCTTAATTTAGGCCTATTAAAGTATGATTTAGGATAGGCCTAACTGTTTCTTGATGTTGGCCTCCAGCTGCCTTAATTTAGGCCTATTAAAGTATGATTTAGGATAGGCCTAACTGTTTCTTGATGTTGGCCTCCAGCTACCTTAATTTAGGCCTATTAAAGTATGATTTAGGATAGGCCTAGCTGTGTCTTGATATATGCCTCCAGCTGCCTTAATTTAGGCCTAAGTGTGGCTGAGGATAGGCCTAAATGCGACCTGATGGGGGCCTGAGTGTGTCTTGATGTTGACCCACAGCTGCCTTAATACAGGCCTATGTATGTTTTATAATAGGCTTAAATCTGTCCTAAAAATGTAGGTGTAAGTAGATCATAATGGAAGGGTCACAATTGGGGCCTAATCATAAACGTTTTAGGTTAATAAATAACCCTTTAAGAACTGCATACTGCTTTTAAGGCATATCCTTCATCGTCATGATGCATGAATGCAGCCCTGGCGAGTAACTCGCCAGACCTGTATGAATGCATCATCTCGGCTAAAGGCATAGCATACTAAAGGACAGTGAAGCCCTTGAAAGGTTAATATTAAGTATGTGGCCCAAGTCTGGCACATTAAGGTTGTAACGGTTCAGTGCCAGTATGTCTGATGTAGGCCTAAGTATGTAGGTCTATTAAAGTATGCTCTGGTGAGGCCCAAAGTATGGTGGTACTAATTTAATGTTTACGTCCAAATGAAAACCTACTAAGGCTTAACTATGTCTTGATTGAAATTATAATGTGCTGATGGAAGCCTAAGTATGTCCTGTTGTAAGCTATACGAATAATCAAATGTAGGCCTAAATATGTCTAGGCCTAAATATGTCTATAGGCACCTGATGTGTTGTGGGTGAATTCGTGTATGACAGCAACAATACACATTAAATGATGTAATGTTGGCAATAAAGGATGTATTTTGCTAAATTGTTGTTAATGTTATTTATACGGTGAGAAAAAATCATACCGGACACAGTCGTTTTGCATATTTATATTATTAAAAGTGGGTACAACCATGTACGTGTTTAAGGGCGCAAAGATAAAGCTTAACCTATATCTTTGATGTTTCGATTTTATACATGGACATTTACATGTTAAATGGCAGCATGCACTGATATTCCTAGGCTCCCTATACGCCCAACCTCTCAGTCACTAGTGCCTAAACTAGTTTGTCAGTTTTTGGCTCCCGATAAGACCAACCTAGGTCAGTTATTAGTGTCAGGTTGGTCAGTACTGACCAACCCACCTTAGTCTTTTCATTTCCAGGGGGAGCCACTGAGTGGTGATCAAGGTATCTTACAGGTGGCCCCAACTAGTGGTATACAAATACAACACACCAATGATGAACCTAGGTTAGCCACTGCTGACTGACTCCCTCAGTCATTTTTGAATATAACTTTGCCATTATGACTAACACACATATGACGAACCTAGGATAGTCTGTACTGACTAACCCTTTCAATCTATGGATTTTCAGCATGGTATTTCAGTTCATTATTCCCTTTGCCATCATGATGTATGAATGCAGCTCTGGCAATAAACTCAACTAGTGCTGCATGAATGCATCATGCCAATCCTTTGGAAGTACTAGTGTATCAAGCCACATCATGTGGTCGGCCTGCTACATGAATGTAGCCCTAACGAATAGACCCGCCAGGGCTGCATTCATGCATCATGACGTCAAAGAGCGTCTTAAAAAGGGTACCGTAAAACCTCGTAAGCTTAACTAGCGTATAAGCCACACCCGACCCTTGGCCGATCCTATAAGCTGCACCAGAGATCTGATTATGGTGACTTTGAGTACTGTACCATAGTAGCAAAAAACTCGCGTATAAGCCGCACCCCGACCCTTGGCCGATCCTATAAGCTGCACCACCGATCTGACTCGCGTACTAGCCGCAGCTTATACGTGAGGTTTTACGGTAAAAGTTATCCAAAGCAAACCCTACTGACTTTTTCTCAGGTGTCTAAATGATCACCTGGAAAGAATGCGATACTTGATTAGTCCCATTATCGTGTGGATATGTTGATCGATCGCAAACTTGAAGTATAAATGTCCCGTATTCCCGAGTCATGATGAAGTCAATGATATCATGTCTATCCGCCACACCCAAGCACTGGTCCACACGTTTCCCTTCATATGAGAAGAGCCTGATGCACAATTGAATCAATCTCCACACTACAGGCTAATAACCCCCAGCCCACGTCAGCCAGGCTGGTGGCTAATCTCATGCCCTGTATTCTTGGTTTTCAGGTGCTTGGTGCCCGGAGAGGTGTTACAGGTTATTCCTTTAAGGGCTGCATAGTGCATTAAGTGTTAGATAGACTACACCTGGACACGGTTCTTCCATATACCCACTGCCCCACAGGGTCAAGACGAGGTGTCGTATACCGAGTCGATGACAAGTGGGCAGTGGGTGTGTGGAAGAACTGTGTCTAGGTGTAGTCTATCTGACTAACCCCCGGGTATGCAAAATAACCAAGGTGCGAATCCTTTGTCTTTGCCCTCCACCGTGGGTTAGGCTCCTGAAATACATGTATAGCACAGGTAAATGAAATACATTGAAAGGGTACTTAATATAAAGTTGCTAACTAAAAAATGAAAAATAAAAGATTTTTGTTGAAAAATGTGCCTTTTAGAGGGGGTGCGCGATATTACCAACATTTACCCTAATGTAGATTAATGCATCACACGAATTTACAGTATGCGCTTTATCGTCATTATGAGTAACTTACCAGTGCTGCATTCAAGCATCATGACAAACCTACCCGGTCGATGCACTCCTGAAGGGTTGGCATGATGCATTCATGCTGACCCATAGACTCGCCAGGACTGCATCATGCATGCATCATAGCACCCAAAGGGCATCATTTATTTCATGGTGGATACGACTCTCACCATGCTTAAGTACTAGAATTCTCGTATCCCATGCCCCCCCCTCCCATGGGATATTATTCTTTACAAGACGGAGAGTTGAGGTCTTCTCCCACCGCGATGCAACCTTGAAAATTTCCCATGGGATATAATGTCCCTGTATCTCTTGGCCTGTGACGTCATCATTTGTTCAAATTGTAGTGGTCATTTATATGCAATTTAACATATTTTGAATAGTAAAAAACATGAAACGGCTCTTGCCCTGAGCCTTTCCCTATGCATTAATGCGCTATGCGGCTGTTCAAGGGTGAATGACTGAGTAAAATGTTGCTAGAGGAACCACCTGAACTGCGATGACCACACCCTTGAATTTAGCCTGGATGTAATTCCCTATGATATCAGAGGTCTTTCAGTCTATACGAAAACCTGCCGGACACCGGCTATAGCCGGCTAAAAGCCTGCTGGACCGGCAGAAAGTCTGTGTCTGCCGGTCCCAATGACTGGCAGCTATCCTGGGCTACATACAGGTTTTTACGGCTTGTAAATCGGACCATTATTAAGGTTTCTAGGGAGTAAATAGAAAGCCTGAATATTTTGTTGGAAAAAAATCCACAAAATTATGTTTATCTAAATCATTCAAATATACCAGTAACCTTTATATAAATTCTTTTTACATACTACACTTCTAGATTCAAATATTTAATTCTCCCAGGTATCCGGGCCTGCAGATATTTAGCCGGGCCTGCTGAATGAAAAATCTGCAGGACCGAATGTCCTGCAAGGGTAAAAACTTTTTGTATAGACTGGTCTTTAGCGCGCTAGTGGATATGTTCACGTGGAAGCGTCAACAAGAAAATCTGGCCAATCTTAACCTGGCCAATCTTCAAAATCGTAATGTTAAGATTATATTAAGATTATAACATTGATTTAAGATTATTGCCTGAAGAAGTGGTAAAAAATGGTTAGAAAAACGCCCCGCCCCCCCATAGACTTTCTGGACATAAGACTTCAGTAAGAGTTCATTATGACTCACTCAAAACATTTCCAGAACCAATAATCTTAAATAAATGTCTTTCTTCATACACCACACCTTCAAGATTATCACTATCAATAACGTTAACACTGGTGAGCCACTTGCCTGTGCTGCATTCATGCATAACAAGTGTGTTAAAGCATTATGCTGCCATTACAGTGTAAAGGGTTGATATAAACGATGTAGGCCTCTTATACATTTGTAACAATACAATTGTACAACGGCCGCACCCAAGTTGATAAACTGTCTCCAGTAGCCAGTTTATCCTGAGCCAACCCTTTCAGTATGGAGACTGTAAATGTTATTAGTTCCATCACAATGTGTGCGTTATTAATTCAATTTGTAAGAATCACGCAAAAATAACACTATCTGTCTTCTATGTCGTTGGGTTTTCTTGAGCCAGAAAATGACTTTAAAGTGTGTGTTTTTTTCCCATACAAGATTACTTTTCTCAAAATAGGGGATGGTCTTCTAAGTTAAAACTTCCGTTTTTCTTTCGCCAATTTCAAAGGAGATTCGCCCAATATTGAGGCTTATACCTGGATGCTGTTTCTCCACAAATATGCGGAGGTCCGCAAATTTGCGGAGGTCCGTAAATACACTCTCCATATATTTATGGAGGTCCGCAAATATAGGCCTATATGTCTTTTTGGTACTTAAGCATACAAATACGGACCTCCGTATGTGTTTGCAGACATCTGTATATATTTGCGGAGCTCCAAAAATATATTTGCGGACGTCCGCAAATTTGCGGACCTCCGCATATTTGTGGAGAAACAGCATCCTGGACTGATAAATGGAATTGAAAAACGTGTTATGTAGCAGGTACTTAGATAGCTTTTAGGATATCTTATTTATTGAAGGAAAACCCTGTATATGATTAGATTGTTAGTTCATAATCAAAAAATAGATAATAATTAAAAACAATGCAGTCAAGTGGATTACTGGGGAAAAAATCCCTTTCTATTGGTATATAACATGTATAGTTGAAGTCATATTATTTTCGCCATCTGAGTAAAATATGGCGAAAATCATGAAGCATTTTACCTTTTTCTTTGCCAATTCTTATTTTCTATCGCCCCTGATGAACTGGCGAATGGCTAGCTCAAGCCTAGAGTCTTAAAGGCGGGTCGTCTTAAAGGAGAGGTTTTATGGTAGATGTTCAGGTCACATCCTCTTGTGAAACACACGTTTTTGTTTTGTGTTCCTTGTCATGGATTCTTAGAACAGGTGCATTTCTCCTGCTGTATCACTGACACTATTAGTTTAATCAGGCTCCACATTGGTAGGGAAGGAGCAGAACGACCAGCACTATTTAACAGATGCAGCCTTGGGTGGGCCCTTACTCTGTCTGCCAGCTGTGCTACATGTGACTATACATGAGTAAAAATCGACGCGGGCGACACAGGCCTTTTAAAAATCGACACAGGTGACACAGCACTTTTAAAAATCGATGGACACAAAGATTTAGGGTAGTTAGTATTAGATAAAAATCGACATGGCGACACAGCACCTTTTCTAAAAATCGACACGGCAACACAGTCAAAATTCTGGGCACCCATGTATAGTCACCTAGATGGACCATAATCAGGTTTCTACCTGGGCATTAGTGTTGCTAAAGGGATTGTAATTGAGCTTTCAACCTCGGCATCCGCCGATACCAGAGGCATAGCCACACAGCTAAAGGGATTGCAAATGTTTGCATTGTGGTAAGATAACAATTTTTCCTTGTTTCAGGGCTTTGACATCACGTCTAGTGACACTATGTATGTTCATGTGCTGTTACCTTTGCTGATGATTAACATACCGACCACCTTAGGACTGCCTCTCCTGCCAGGGACACTAGACAACCTGGCAAGGAATGAGCCAAATATGTCATCAGTGACTAGGACATGGACAATTTATATTGACTATTTGATGCAGAATCATCTACTTCAAGACTTTTCAACAATCATAGAAGAGGCATATTTCAAACTGTATGCTAAAGTCAAGGTAAAATATAGGATGTGTGCAAGTCAAGAATTTCCATCACCTGTAGTTGATCGAGTTGTTTTCTTGAGCCACACCTGTGGGAATCTCATCTCAACATTTCATCAGCCATTTGCAAAGCACATTGTGAAGATAAATGTCTATGCAAACTTCATACTGAATGTCACAGTTCTTAAGTTCTCTTTGTTTCTTTCCAAAGACTGTCGGTATAACAGATATGAATTCCATGACTGTCAAACTCTAACTCTGACACCAATCATTCATTGTGGGTACAAGCCCCCATGGAGTGACTACTCCTCTAGTAACCAAGTCACACTGATATTGGATCTTACATATGTTTCAGAGAAGGCTACCTCTACCTTTTTAATGAAATATGGAATACATGACAAAGAATCAATGATATGTAAGAATGATATGACAAAAGTGAGACTAAACAGATTGTCAAGAGTATACCCGTTTCATGAAAGCATAACCATTTCTTTAGGTATAAGCCAGGTTTGCTTATTTAAAGGGGGTGCCTATTATGCATCAGATCTAATTATAACTGATTTTATTCAGGCAGTGATATCAGTCAAATGTAACCCACTATCCACAGGTAGTATTTATATCTATGATGGACTGAGTGAACTGCTACCATTACTATTCCATCATCGCCATGATGGTCCCTGTAATAAGACGGTTCTTGGATGGCACACCGCTATGCGACATTTAAGAGTAATTATGTTATATCATAATGAGAAAAAGCCTTACAAAGTTGAAATTAGGACAGAACTATTAAACAGACATAGAATACAGTCAAAATACATTATGTTTGAAAGTAATAGCAGCAAACCGTTTTTCTTCAAACGTTTCATCACATCTTCCACACAGATATCAAAAATAAGATACTCAGGATTTGAAATGATGGATTGTTCTCTAGGTGAATTGTTATTTTCAGTCAATGAACAGAAAAAAACGACTTTTCACCTTTGTCAAAGAGATGTCCCACAATTGTTCAAACATTTAGAGACTTTCATTACTATGTCAAGCTATATTGTTATTATTGCCTATACACCTGCAAATCTTGCCATGGTCAATTTTGAAATGTTTTTCCTGTACAATCACCTGAGTTATGAGAAACATATCTGCACTGGAAAAAATGACTCATTTTCAGTGGGCCATAGTCAATACTCTCCAGAATTCGTAGGAGGTTTTATATCCAGTTATCAGTTGTGTGAACTAAACATAGGATTAAACTCTCTCTCTACACATATATTTAAAGTGACGGTAGTTATTCCTCCCATAAAAGGAATGTCTGAGAGGGTTAACAAACAGTGTACACCAATATTTACATTATTTGATTCAAAGGGCAGAATGCTGTTACACATCACAGATGAAACAACAGATGTCAGCTTTAAAACATCAGAGTTACAATTCAAGTTTAACTTCATAATAGGTGATTGCCATACTTTTCTCAATACTGGAGTTAGTTTGTTAATTGAGCCTTCCAGAACCCCTGAATTCATTGCTCCTCATGATTTGGAAAAAGGGTTCCGTCTGCATTATAATATAAACTACAAAATATTTCAGATGAATGTAGAAAAGTTAAAGATAAACATCTATCACATTTATTCATCCTATCACAGAATCCGTGTGGACTTTAAAACCAATGGGATTCAGTGCTTACAGGTGCATCAAATTGATCTGTTTGACTTTTACAACTGGTATAGTTGGTATGAAAAATCAGTCATATGGCATTCATTCCCGGGTTTACAGAAGCAACACATACGTTTACTATTCAGCAGAGGAGGTCTGTCTATTGTTCTCCGAAAGCTCATAGAGGATGCACACTTCAGAAGAAAATGTACACTAGAAATTATAATGAAAAAGGGATTGTTTACCACAGTGTACCCTAAACACTATAATCCTCTTGTGGATATGTCATGGGAAGATGCATCAAGTTACTGCCTATCCAAGAATGAAACATTGTTTGTCCCCAACACTCCTCTGCCCTACCACCACCTTCTGAGGCCCCTCCCTGTGTTTCTTGGAATACACTACAATAAGGTAAGTTCCCACTTTGAGCTACGTGACCCTACACATATTTTGTGTTATGCTTTGTGTTTTGGTCGTTCGTCCATATGGCCTTATTTATCACTAGGGTTGAGCGATGCAACCTCCCAGTAAACAAAAAAAATGTTACACAATTATTTCAGAAGGTTTCTCTATGGCTACTTATTATGACTAAATGTTATATATCATTAAAAACATTATTTTGATGTAAAATAATGTATTTCTGTTAGTGGAGCTGTCCACTCCATGTCATCATAGGCAGGGTCAAACTCTGGGACCTGCCGCCCCAAGGCTCCCAATGTACCGTAAATTCCAGCATATAACCGACATCCTGCTATAACCCGCACCCGACTTTCTGAGAATACTATAACCCGCTCCTGGGGTCTCAAAATTGCCATTATTGTACTTCTGAAAACCCTTGTATTACCCACACCTACACTTTGACAATATTGTATAACCCACACTGGAGGTGCATGAATGACCCGAGGGTTATTCGTGGGAATTTACTCCCTTAAAATTAAGAACTTAAAAATATGTTTAACCTTGTTATTGCAGAACAATGAGCTTACTGCAACTGACCATACAACACTATTTTCAAGTAACTGGAACAGGCAAAATATTTACTACTTCAAGAAAACAGTTGAAATCAGAAGTCATGAAATTAGAGCATTAATTGACGGGACAACTTCCTTTAAAGTGGTAGATGTCCATGATGGAGATGTTCGCATGGCCCTTAATGAGACACAACCATCACTCACCGATAGTAGGAGATGCACTATGGCTGTATTTATAGACATTCATAATGTATCATGGATTACAGTTCCATGTAGTAGAAAATATCCACTTATAAATGTTGCGTGTTCGGCAAAGCACACCTTTACAAAACAAGCTATTATTCTGACAAGTAGTCAGATATTCTGTCCAGAACCATGGGTTTCTTCTAATTCTAAAACTTCTGGAGAACCTTCCAGCTGTTGGACACTTGTAGCTCAGCAATATATAAAGAATGTTACGGCTGATTATGTAACAGCTACATGCGATAACCAGAGGTGTAAAAAAATGGAGTTTTTAATGTACCATGACCAATATGGAAACCATGTAAAGTTGTTAGCCCATCACCAATCTTTTTACTCCAGGTCATCATTTTACCAGTTTAAGTATGGGTACAGGTGTGATTCAAGCCAGGACACGCTCTGTAAAATAACAGAGTTTATTTCATCGGGCAATGCCGGCCATCTACACCTGTGCGAAGATAAAACTTTCATCTTGGAACATCGTTGGTGTGATGGACAGAGAGATTGTCCTGACAATTCAGATGAACAAAACTGTCCACACATATGTTCAGGTTCAAACTGTATCGGAAGATGTTTAGGCCCTAATTGTACATGTGGTGATCTGTTTTTCCAATGTGGTGATGGGTTCTGTATACCATTCTCAATGATACACAATCACTACTGTGATTGTCCAAATTGCCAGGATGAAAAATTATTCAATGTGCTGAACCGGGGAAGTTGTGACTTGGGTAATGGAACATATATCTTTCAACAGAAGCAAATGGATCAGTCAGTTGGACATCTACAAAACATAAATGACGAGCACCTACCCTGTGACAATAAGCTTGAGCAAGAATTTCAGTCGAAACAACTGTGCGTCTTTGATAGATTTAACCCTGCATGTGCTGATGGAGGTAACCTCATGGTATGTAAAGATTTCATTTGTAAGAATAATCAGTTCAAGTGTCCACACAGGCACTGTGTACCAACCTACGCTGTGTGCGATGGTCGGATTGACTGTCCAAATGGAGAAGACGAAGTAATGTGTGATAAACTTGTGTGTAAATACTTCCTTAGATGTAGCAAAGATGACATCTGTGTTCATGATGTTAACATATGTGATGGTGTAAAGCACTGTCCTTTATCAGGTGATGATGAAGAGCTATGTGATCTACAAGCTTGCCCAGAAAAATGCACTTGCAAGGGCTATGCGATTGTGTGTTATAACAAGCAGCTAACAAAAATACCTGATTCTGTGCAATATGCAAAGGTTTTGAACATGTCAACAAACAAGCTGACGACAGAAGAGCTTTCATTTGTGAACTTTTATCAATTGTATATTCTTGATCTATCATATAATCATGTACACAGCCTTGATGAAAAACTGTTTCGAGGTCTTGTCTTACTTGGAATATTGAACATTGAAGGAAACAGATTGACTGAGATACGTTTTTCTGTTTTTCAGTGTATGTACTCCTTGAGGAAACTAATCCTTAGTCACAACCCAATTAGTAGCATGTATTCACTTCAGCCTGTTGCCCTTTCTAACCTTCATTTTATAGATTTGTCCTTTGTTGAACTGAAAACTTTATTTGAACAATCTAAACTGGACCTATTGAAGATTGAATACATTTATTTGTATTCAGGGAGGTTGGAGATTTTACAATCAACATCTTTTATAGGAATGGAAAACCTTAAGTCTTTAGATCTGCGTGACAATCCAATAGTTTATATATCAAGAAATACTTTTAATTCTCTCCAGGCACTTCAAGCATTATTTCTGGATAGTAATAAATGGTGTTGTCTTTCTCCGCGGGTAATAACTGGATGTACCAGTGGTCCTGATCAGAAAAATGATGGTTGTAATGGAGTGTTTCAGTACAGAACTGTTGGTTGGATTCATTGGATATTGCTTGCCATCTCACTCTTCCTGTTGAGCTCATATGTGATACACATTGTGCATACTAAATTTTATGGCAAAGCAGCACCTTCAAATGTACCTATAACCAAGATCAACCATATCATATCACTCTCACTAATAATGATACATATTTTAATACTAGTAATAGTTGATGGATACCTTCAAGGGGACTTTATCAATTATAGAAACTACTGGGCATGGGGGTTGGCTTGTAAATTTATCTATTTTGCAGCGATTATTCCTACATTGAGCTCAGCCTTTGCCTCATGTTTCTTCGTTATCACAAAAGTAGTCATGATATTTGATCCCTTTAACAACAGGCCGTTGTCACGTCTGACAATTAGCCTTGCTCTTTTGATTTCTTGGATCTCGGCACTAGTACTTAATTTGACTCATCTCGTAGATACATCTATTGCACACAGTGTGAACGCTGACTATGATGGATGTTTGGTGCCCACATTGAGTGCACAGAAACAATGGCTGAGCTTCTACATTCAGATTTCTGTAGTGATTCTGGTATCCGTTATAACAGTTACTTGCAACCTGATAGGATATAGGGAGACCACTGCTCAAAGAAAAAGGAGTGGACACATACAATTAAAATTGTCAGAAGAAATTATTAAACCCTTTATTGAGAGTATTCTATCTCATGGGTTGATGTCGCTGACATGGTTGTCAATACTTGTGTTGTCTTGCACTGTATATTTTGATGTGTCTGTTAATGCCCAAGTTGCAAGATGGTGTGTGAACATTTTGGTCATTGTCTCTGGAATGATTCCTGCAGTATGCAACAGGGTGATTTTTATTGTGTAAAAAAGTAAATCTGTTATGGAAAAATGATGTTCACAAGAATCTGATGCATGTATACAGTAAATGCCCCTGGGTAAATTGTGGGCTACATATGAACCAAACCCCAGGTGCAGGTTATAGAAGCATTTCTTGAACACAATTTTTACCACAGGACCATAGACATACAATATATCAATGTCTATGACAGTACTAAAAGAGTCAAGACAAGAAATAGATGCCTCCATACAGAGGCTCCACTGAGACATTGTGTTTGGTCAGTGGAAAATGCACATAATTTGTATTATCTGTGTAACACACATTAAAAAATAAAATAAAATAAGAAATCTCTGTGTGATTCTTTCAGAGGCCAAGTTGAACTTGAAACATAGAGCCGAAACGCATGGAAAACCATATTTTTGGATATCGAACTAAGGTATATTGAGAAACATCCCCAATGGTTTTTTCGCACAACAAAATCTGTTCACCCCCCCTCCCCCCATCAAATCAAAGAGGAAGAGTTACAGGGTTACTCAGGCTTCATGGGGAAAGAGGGACTGATTGGCACAGTGTCCAAAGTCCCAACACAGGTCCCTACTGAAGTCCCAGCGGAAGTCCTAACCCCCAAGCCGGGTCTCTGCAATGGTGGGACCTTTTGTCCATAACGTTGTCACGCATACACAACTGGTATCGTCCACTGAAACCTGGCTTCAATTTCCCACGTGGACTAAGGACATTGTTCATTTCATGCATGTTCATGCTGGACAGGAGTTCTATTATACAGATCTGCTAGGTGTAAGCCCGACGAAAGTCTTAAAAATGTGTCTCACCTGACCCCTCCATAGACTTAAAGCTTGACCGTCATGGTTGAAGTGTGGCTAAAAGCACTTTTGGATATAGTTCAGTTTTTATTCACAAGAGGGATCTTAAAGGCTGGGAGCTCAGCTCTTACAGGCACAAGATGGGGTGAATATGTTGTAGCCGGACAATGCTCATGGTCTCCTGTCCAAACACTGCTGCCCTCTGGTAGAACTGTTATTTTATGTTTATGTATGGAGAATGCTGAACTTATTCCCTAAATTTAGTACTTGAGCATAGTAACTTTGTTTTCCGCATGAAATAAATGCCCTTTGTCGTCATGATGCATGGCGAGTAACTCGCCAGCGCCTGATCCTGGTCTATGGGGTTGATACACTGGTGCGTCAGTATGATGCATGAGTACAGCCCTAGCGAGGAGACTCACTAGGGATGCATTCACGCATCATGCCGACCAAGAGCATGATGTATTAAAGCAGTGTGCGGTCCTTAAAGGGTTAAAGGGACAACAAAGTCCATGTAAATACACCAATCTCACAAGTATATATCTTTGTAATACTTTATACATGTATATTAAATATGTGGAACTTATTTGTATCCAATGATGTATATATTGGTGAGTTGACAATGCATTTGTTCATATGATTCCCATCTTTGTATATAGTCAGATGGTGGGATTGATAAACAGGGCATAATATAAGGCATAAAACGCATTTATAAGTTTATTTATTATGCACAATTAGTAGAAGAGACCTCTTATATTTCCAAGACATTTGAATTAATTTTACATTCATAATTTCATCATTATTATTAAAAGAGATTATTTATAGCATACATTATGTATCAATGGTTATTGAATAACATATTTGTTTTTTGACTGAACAGAGGATATTGTTTACATGATTTCATCAATTTTATATCACTATGTCATTATCATGAGAGAGAAAAAGCTGAGCCATATTCTTTTGGATATATTTATTGGAAATTGATATTTTATTGCCGGTCGTACAAGATCTCGAAATGCCGGCATGATGCACCAATGCACCTACTCAATGCTGCTGCATTAGTACATCATGACATGCCTATAAGTTACTCGGCATTGCTGCATCGGTGCATCATGGCAACAAAACAGCATGACTCCTATAGGTTTACTGTCATCAAATGGTCCAGTACTATTATTAGCCTACTCAGGAATACGTGTTACTGCGCACCTTAAGATGACACATTTACTTCCATTTCTAATTTACAATTCTGTTATTAATCTAATGGAGTAAGTACATGAGTGCACAGATAATTCACAACCCGTCTTGACCTCCCCACCGGCCTTAAACTATAGTAATATCAGCACCGTTAAGGGAGTGATCATTTTTAACAACAGAGGGGTGGTGGGTTTGGGGGGGGGGAATTGGACCCCTCGACCCCTCGACCCCCCCCCCCCCCCCCCGTTGTTAAGAAATGATCACTCCCTAAGTAATGACCGCTTCCCCACACTTTATAACAGCTTTCTGGTATATTGAGTCTTGCTGGTGATGTGCTGATAAAGGTACCCTGGTGAATTGACTAAAATGCCGTCCAGTTTCACTTAATTGTTCAATCAAGGACGCGTCCAAGAGACTGTGATTGTTACAAGACTTATGGGTCCTAGTGTAGGCCGGATTATGTCACAATACAGAGTTATGTAGGCCTAACTGTTTCTTGATGTGAGCCTCCAGCTGCCTTAATTTAGGCCTATTAAAGTATGATTTAGGATAGGCCTAACTGTTTCTTGATGTTGACCTCCAGCTGCCTTAATTTAGGCCTATTAAAGTATGATTTAGGATAGGCCTAACTGTTTCTTGATGTTGGCCTCCAGCTGCCTTAATTTAGGCCTATTAAAGTATGATTTAGGATAGGCCTAACTGTTTCTTGATGTTGGCCTCCAGCTGCCTTAATTTAGGCCTATTAAAGTATGATTTAGGATAGGCCTAACTGTTTCTTGATGTTGGCCTCCAGCTGCCTTAATTTAGGCCTATTAAAGTATGATTTAGGATAGGCCTAACTGTGTCTTGATATATGCCTCCAGCTGCCTTAATTTAGGCTTAAGTGTAGCTGAGGATAGGCCTAAATGCGTCCTGATGGGGGCCTAAGTGTGTTTTGATGTTGACCCACAGCTGCCTTGATATAGGCCTATGTATGTTTTATAATAGGCCTAAATCTGTCCTAAAAATGTAGGTGTAAGTATATCATAATGGAAGGGTCACGATTGGGGCCTAATCATAAACCTTTTAGGTTAATAACCCTTTAAGAGCTGCATACTGCTTTTAAGGCATATCCTTCATCGTCATGATGCATGAATGCAGCCCTGGCGAGAAACTCGCCAGACCTGTATGAATGCATCATCTTTGCTAAAAGCAAAGCATACTAAAGGACAGTGAAGCCCTTGAAGGGTTAATATTAAGTATGTGGCCCAAGTGTGGCACATTAAGGTTGTAACGGTTCCGTGCCAGTATGTCTGATGTAGGCCTAAGTATGTAGGTCTATTAAAGTATGCTCTGGTAAGGCCCAAAGTATGGTGGTACTAATTTAATGTTTACGTCCAAATGAAAACCTACTAAGGCTTAACTATGTCTTGATGGAAATTATTAGTATGTCCTGTTGTAGGCTTAAGAATAGCCGAATGTAGGCCTAAGTATGTCTAGGCCTAAATATGTCTATAGGCCCCTGATGTGTTGTGGGTGAATTCATGTATGACAGCAACAATACACATTAAATGATGTAATGTTGGCAATAAAGGATGTATTTTGCTAAATTGTTATTAATGTTTTTTATACAGTGAGAAAAAATCATACAGGACACAGTCGTTTTTGCATATTTATATTATCAAAAGTGGGTACAACCCCAGGTACAACCATGTACGTGTTTAAGGCTGTGTCTCATGAGTTTGTAACACTTGAAACGTCTTTGACCGGGTGTCGTCTTTGACCTGTGTCGTCTTTGACCAGTGTAGTCTTTGACCAGCAAGTTTTAAAATGGCTGAAATGGGAGCTATGTACACAGAAATGCTGGGAAGTTTGTAGTATATAGTGTTAAAATATCCATTAACCTTTTCCTCCCATTTCTGTGTACATAGCTCCCATTTCAGCCATTTTAAAACTTGCTGGTCAAAGACTACACCGGTCAAAGACGACACCCGGTCAAAGACGACACCCGGTCAAAGACGTTTCAATTGTTACAAACTCATAAGACACGGCCTTAAGGGCACAAAGATAAAGCTTAACCTATATCTTGGATGTTTCGATTTTATACATGGACATTTACATGTTAAATGGCAGCATGGTATTTCAATTCATTATTCCCTTTGCCATCATGATGTATGAATGCAGCCCTGGCAATAAACTCAACTAGTGCTGCATGAATGCATCATGCCGATCCTTTGGAAGTATATCAAGCCACATCATGTGGTTGGCCTGCTACATGAATGCAGCCCTAACGAATAGACCCGCCAGGGCTGCATTCATGCATCATGACGACAAAGAGCGTCTTAAAAAGGGTACCGTAAAACCTCGTAAGCTTGACTAGCGTATAAGCCACACCGGGCCACACCCGACTTTGGGCCGATCCTATAAGCTGCACCAAAGATCTGATTATGGTGACTTTGAGTACTGTACCATAGTAGCAAAAACTCGCGTATAAGCCGCACCCCGACCCTGGGCCGATCCTATAAGCTGCACCACCGATCTGACTCGCGTACTAGCCGCAGCTTATACGTGAGGTTTTACGGTAAAAGTTATCCAAAGCAAACCCTACTGACTTTTTCTCAGGTGTCTAAATGATCGCCTGGAAAGAAGGCGATACTTGATGAGTCCCGTTATCGTGTGGATATGTTGATCGATCGCAAACTTGTGGTGCAAGTGTCCCGCATTCCTGATTCTTGATGAAGTCAATGATATCATGTCTATCCGCCACACCCAAGCACTGGTCCACACGTTTCCCTTCATACGAGAAGAGCCTGATGCACAATTGAATCAATCTCCACACTACAGGCTAATAACCCCGTGCACATGTCGGCCAGGCTGGTGGCTAATCTCATGCCCTGTATTCTTGGTTTTCAGGTGCCTGGTGTAGTCTATCTGACTTAACCCTCGGGTATGCGAAATAACCAAGGTGCGAATCCTTTGTCTTAGGCGTCACCCGTGGGTTAATGTAGATTAATGCATTACACTAATTTACAGTATGCGCTTTATCGTCATTATGAGTAACCTACCAGTGGTCATTTATATGCAATTTAACATATTTTGAATAGTAAAAAACATGAAACGGTCAAAAAGACCCTCTTGTCCTGCGCCTTTCCCTATGCATTAATGCGCTATGCGGCTGTTCAAGGGTGAATGACTGAGTAAAATGTTGCTGGAGGAACCACCTGAACTGCAATGACCACACCCTTGAATTTAGCCTGGATGTAATTCCCTATGATAGAGGTCTTTAGCGTGCTAGTGGATATGTTCACGTGGAAGCGTCAACAAGAAAATCTGGCCAATCTTAAACTGGCCAATCTTCAAAATCTTAATGTTAAGCTTATATTAAGATTATAACATTGATTTAAGATTATCGCCTGAAGAAGTGGTAAAAAAGGGAAAGAAAAACGCCCCCCCCCCCCCATAGATTAAGACTTTCTGGACGTAAGACTTCAGTAAGAGTTCATTATGACTCACTCAAAACATTTCCAGAACCAATAATCTTAAATAAATGTCTTTCTTCATACACCACACCTTCAAGATTATCACTATCAATAAGGTTAACACTGGTGAGCCACTTGCCTGTGCTGCATTCATGCATAACAAGTGTGTTAAAGCATTATGCTGCCATTACTGTGTAAAGGGTTCACACATATAAACGATGTAGGCCTCTTATACATTTGTAACAGTACATTGGTACAACAGCCGCACCCAAGTTGATAAACCGTCTCCATTAGCCAGTTTCTCCTGAGTCAACCCTTTCAGTATGGAGACTGTAAATGTTATTAGTTCAATCACAATGTGTGCGTTATTAGTTCAATTGTAAGAATCACGCAAAAATAAGACTATCTGTCTTGTATGTCGTTGGGTTTTCTTGAGCCAGAAAATGACTTTAAAGTGTTGTTTTTTTCCCCATACAAGATTACTTTTCTCAAAATAGGGAATGGTCTTCTAAGTTTTTCTTTGGCCAAATTGGTGAAAAACTTCCGTTTTTCTTTCGCCAATTTCAAAGGAGATTCGCCCAGTATTGAGGCTGGACTGATAAACCGTCATTGAAAAACGTGTTATGTAGCAGGTACTTGGATAGCTTTTAGGAGATCCTATTTATTGAAGGAAAACCCTGTATATGATTAGATTATTCATAATCAAATAATAGATTTTACTCTGCTTATATCAGAAAACAATGCAGTCAAGTGGATTACTCGAAAAAAATCCCTTTCTATTGCTATATAACATGTATAGTTGAAGTCATTTAAAGGCGGGTCGTCTTAAAGGAGAGGTTTTATGGTAGATGTTCAGGTCACATCCTTTTGTGAAACACACGTTTTTGTTTTGTGTTCCTTGTCATGGATTCTTAGAACAGGTGCATTTCTCCTGCTGTATCACTGACACTATTAGTTTAATCAGGCTCCACATTGATAGGGAAGGACTAGAACGACCAGCACTATTTAACAGATGCAGCCTTGGGTGGGCCCTTACTCTGCCTGCCAGCTGTGCTACATGTGACTATACATGGGTAAAAATCAACGCGGGCAACACCGGCCTTTTAAAAATCGACACAGGTGACACGGCATTATTTTAAATCGATGGACACAAAGATTTAGGGTAGTTAGTATTAGATAAAAATCGGCATGGCGACACAGCACCTTTTCTAAAAATCGACACGGCAACACAGTCAAAAATCTGCGCACCTATGAACAGTCACCTAGATGGACCATAATCAGGTTTCTACCTGGGCATTAGTGTTGCTAAAGGGATTGCAAATGTTTGCATTGTGGTAAGATAACAATTTTTCCTTGTTTCAGGGCTTTGACATCACGACTAGTGACGATATGTATGTTCATGTGCTGTTACCTTTGCTGATGATTAACATACCGACCACCTTAGGACTGCCTCTCCTGCCAGGGACACTAGACAACCTGGCAAGGAATGAGCCAAATATGTCATCAGTGACTAGGACATGGACAATTTATATTGACTATTTGATGCAGAATCATCTACTTCAAGACTTTTCAACAATCATAGAAGAGGCATATTTCAAACTGTATGCTAAAGTCAAGGTAAAATATAGGATGTGTGCAAGTCAAGAATTTCCATCACCTGTAGTTCATCGAGTTGTTTTCTTGAGCCACACCTGTGGGAATCTCATCTCAACATTTCATCAGCCATTTGCAAAGCACATTGTGAAGATAAATGTCTATTCAAACTTCATACTGAATGTCACAGTTCTTAAGTTCTCTTTGTTTCTTTCCAAAGACTGTCGGTATAATAGATATGAATTCCATGACTGTCAAACTCTAACTCTGACACCAATCATTCATTGTGGGTACAAGCCGCCATGGAGTGACTACTCCTCTAGTAACCAAGTCACACTGATATTGGATCTTACATATGTTTCAGAGAAGGCTACCTCTACCTTTTTAATGAAATATGGAATACATGACAAAGAATCACTGATATGTAAGAATGATATGACAAAAATGAGACTAAGCAGATTGTCAAGAGTATACCCGTTTCATGAAAGCATAACCATTTCTTTAGGTATAAGCCAGGTTTGCTTATTTAAAGGGGGTGCCTATTATACATCAGATCTAATTATAACTGATTTTATTCAGGCAGTGATATCAGTCAAATGTAACCCACTATCCACAGGTAGTATTTATATCTATGATGGACTGAGTGAACTGCTACCATTACTATTCCATCATCGCCATGATGGTCCCTGTAATAAGACGGTTCTTGGATGGCACACCGCTATGCGACATTTAAGAGTAATCATGTTATCTCATAATGAGAAAAAGCCTTACAAAGTTGAAATTAGGACAGAACTATTACACAGACATAGAATACAGTCAAAATACATTATGTTTGAAAGTAATAGCAGCAAACCGTTATTCTTCAAACGTTTCATCACATCTGCCACAAAGATATCAAAAATAAGATACTCAGGATTTGAAATGATGGACTGTTCTCTAGGTGAATTGTTATTTTCAGTCAATGAACAGAAAGAAACGACTTTTCACATTTGTCAAAGAGATATCCCACAATTGTTCAAACATTCACAGACTTTCAGTATTGTGTCAAGCTATATTGCTATTATTGCCTATACACCTGCAAATCTTGCCATGGTCAATTTTCAAATGTTTTTCTTGAACGATGGCCGGACTTTTGAGAACCATATCTGCACTGGAAGAAATGAATCATTTTCAGTGGGCCATAGTCAATACTCTCCAGCATTCATTGGAGGTTTAATATCCAGTTATCAATTGTGTGAACTAAACATAGAATTAAACTCTCTCTCTTCACACACATTTAAAGTGAGGGTAGTTATTCCTCCTATGAAACAAATGTCTGCGAGGGCTACCCAACATTGTACACCAATGTTTACATTATTTGATTCAAAGGACAGAATGCTGTTACACATCACAGATGAAACAACAGAAGTCAGCTTCCAAACGTCAGAGTTACAATTCAAGTTTAACTTCATAATAGGTGATTGCCATACTTTTCTCAATACTGGAGTTAGTTTGTTAATTGAGCCTTCCAGAACCCCTGAATTCATTGCTCCTCATGATTTGGAAAAAGGGTTCCGTCTGCATTATAATATAAACTACAAAATATTTCAGATGAATGTAGAAAAATTGAAGATAAATATCTATCACATTTATTCATCCTATCACAGAATCCGTGTGGACTTTAAAACCAATGGGATTCAGTGCTTAAAGGTGCATCAAATTGATCTGTTTGACTTTTACAACTGGTATAGCTGGTATGAAAAATCTGTCATATGGCATTCGTTCCCGGGTTTACAGAAGCAACACATACGTTTACTATTCAGCAGAGGAGGTCTGTCTATTGTTCTCCTAAAGCTCATAGAGGATGCACACTTCAGAAGAAAATGTACACTAGAAATTATAATGAAAAAGGGATCGTTTACCACAGTGTACCCTAAACACTACAATCCTCTTGTGGATATGTCATGGGAAGATGCATCAAGTTACTGCTTATCCAAGAATGAAACACTGTTTGTCCCCAACACTCCTCTGCCCTACCACCACCTTCTGAGGCCCCTCCCTGTGTTTCTTGGAATACATTACAATAAGGAAAGTTCCCACTTTGAGCTACTTGACCCTACACATATTTTGTGTTATGCTTTGTGTTTTGGTCGTTCTTCCATATGGCCTAATTTATCACTAGGGTTGACCGATGCAGGTCCCAGTAAACAAAAAAAAAGTTATACAATTATTTCAGAAGGTTTCTCTATGGCTACTTATTATGACTAAATGTTATATATCATTAAAAACATTATTTTATTGTAAAATAATGTATTTCTGTTAGCGGAGCTGTCCACTCCATGTCATCATAGGCAGGGTCAAACTCTGGGACCTGCCGCCCCAAGACTCCCAATGTACCGTAAATTCCAGCATATAACCGACATCCTGCTATAACCTGCACCGGACTTTCTGAGAATACTATAACCCGCTCCTGGGGTCTCAAAATTGCTATTATTGTACTTCTGAAAACCCTTGTATTACCCACACCTAGACTTTGACAATATTGAATAACCCACACTGGAGGTGCATGAATGACCTGAGGGTTATTCGTGGGAATTTACTCCCTTCTACCCACACCCCTCTGAACACTGATAAGAACTTAAAAATATGTTTAACCTTGTTATTGCAGAACAATGAGCTTACTGCAACTGACCATACAACACTATTTTCAAGTAACTGGAACAGGCAAAATATTTACTACTTCAAGAAAACAGTTGAAATCAGAAGTCATGAAATTAGAGCATTAATTGACGGGACAACTTCCTTTAAAGTGGTAGATGTCCATGATGGAGATCTTCGCATGGCCCTTAATGAGACACAACCATCACTCACTGGTAGTAGGAGATGCACTATGGCTGTATCTATAGACATTCATAATGTATCATGGATTACAGTTCCATGTAGTAGAAAATATCCACTTATAAATGTTGCGTGTTCAGCAAAGCACACCTTTACAAAACAAGCTATTATTCTGACAAGTAGCCAGATATTTTGTCCAGAGCCTTGGGTTTCTTCTATTTCCAAAACTTTTGGAGAACCTTCTAGCTGTTGGACAATTGTAGCTCAGCAATATATAAAGAATGTTACGACTGATTATGTAACAGCTACATGCGATAACCAGAGGTGTCCAAAAATGGAGTTTTCCATATACCATGACCGATATGGAAACCATGTAAAGTTGTTAGCCCATCACCAATCTTTATACTCCAGGTCATCCTTTTACCAGTTTAGTTCTGGGTACAGGTGTGATTCAAACCAGGACACGCTCTGTGAAATAACAGAGTTTATTTCATCAGGCAATGCCGGCCATCTACACCTGTGCAAAGATAAAACTCTCATCTTGGAACATCGTTGGTGTGATGGACAGAGAGATTGTCCTGACAATTCAGATGAACAAAACTGTCCACACATATGTTCAGGTTCAAACTGTACCGGAAGATGTTTTGGCCCTCATTGTACATGTGGCGATCTGTTTTTCCAATGTGGTGATGGGTTCTGTATACCATTCTCAATGATACACAATCACTACTGTGATTGTCCAAATTGCCAGGATGAAAAATTGTTCAATGTGCTGAACCGGGGAAGTTGTGACTTGGGTAATGGAACAAATATCTTTAAACAGAAGCAAATGGATCAGTCAGTTGGACATCTACAGAACATAAATGATGAGCACCTACCCTGTGACAATAAGCTTGAGCAAGAATTTCAGTCTACACAACTCTGCGTCTTTGACAGATTTAACCCTGGATGTGCTGATGGAGGTAACCTCATGGTATGTAAAGATTTCATGTGTAAGAGTAACCAGTTCAAGTGTCCACACAGGCACTGTATACCAACCTATGCTGTGTGTGATGGTCGGATTGACTGTCCAAATGGAGAAGACGAAGTAATGTGTGATAAACTTGTGTGTAAATACTTCCTTAGATGTAGCAAAGATAACATCTGTGTTCATGATGTTAACATATGTGATGGTGTAAAGCACTGTCCTTTATCAGGTGATGATGAAGAGCTATGTGATCTACAAGCTTGCCCAGAAAAATGTACTTGCAAGGGCTATGCAATTGTGTGTTATAACAAGCAGCTAACAAATATAACTGATTCTGTGCAATATGCAAAGGTTCTGAACATGTCAACAAACAAGCTGACGACAGAAAAGCTTTCATTTGTGAACTTTTATCAATTGTATATTCTTGATCTATCATATAATCATGTACACAGCCTTGATGAAAAACTGTTTCGAGGTCTTGTCTTACTTGGAATATTGAACATTGAAGGAAACAGATTGACTGAGATACGTTTTTCTGTTTTTCAGTGTATGTACTCCTTGAGGAAACTAACCCTTAGCCACAACCCAATTAGTAGTATGTATTCACTTCAGTCTGTTGCCCTGTCTAACCTTCATTTTATAGATTTGTCCTTTGTTGAACTGAAAACTTTATTTGAACAATCTAAACTGGACCTATTGAAGATTGAATACATTTATTTGTATTCAGGGAGGTTGGAGATTTTACAATCATCATCTTTTATAGGAATGGAAAACCTTAAGTCTTTAGATCTGCGTGACAATCCAATAGTTTATATATCAAGAAATACTTTTAATTCTCTCCAGGCACTTCAAGCATTATTTCTGGATAATAATAAATGGTGTTGTCTTTCTCCGCGGCTAATAACTGGATGTACCAGTGGTCCTGATCAGAAAAATGATGGTTGTAATGGAGTGTTTCAGTACAGAACTGTTGGTTGGATTCATTGGATATTGCTTGCCATCTCACTCTTCTTGTTGGGCTCATATTTGATACATATTGTGCATACTAAATTTTATAGCAAAGCAGCACCTTCAAATGTACCTATAACCAAGATCAACCATATCATATCACTCTCACTAATAATGATACATATTTTAATACTAGTAATAGTTGATGGATACCTTCAAGGGGACTTTATCAATTATAGAAACTACCGGGCATGGGGGTTGGCTTGTAAATTTATCTATTTTGCAGCGATTATTCCTACATTGAGCTCAGCCTTTGCCTCATGTTTCTTCGTTATCACAAAAGTAGTCATGATATTTGATCCCTTTAACAACAGGCCGTTGTCACGTCTGACAATTACCCTTGCTCTTTTGATTTCTTGGATCTCGGCACTAGTACTTAATTTGACTCATCTCGTAGATACATCTATTGCACACAGTGTGAACGCTGACTATGATGGATGTTTGGTGCCCACATTGAGTGCACAGAAACAATGGCTGAGCTTCTACATTCAGATTTTTGTAGTGATTCTGGTGTCTGTTATAACAGTTACTTGCAACCTGATAGGATATAGGGAGACCACTGCTCAAAGAAAAAGGAGTGGCCACATACAATTAAAATTGTCAGAAGAAATTATTAAACCCTTTATTGAGAGTATTCTATCTCATGGGTTGATGTCGCTGACATGGTTGTCAATACTTGTGTCGTCTTGCACTGTATATTTTGATGTGTCTGTTAATGCCCAAGTTGCAAGATGGTGTGTGAACATTTTGGTCATGGTCTCTGGAATGATTCCTGCAGTATGCAACAGGGTGATTTTTATTGTGTAAAAAATAAATCTGTTATGGAAAAATGATGTTCACAAGAATCTGATGCATGTATACAGTAAATGCCCCTGGGTAAATTGTGGGCTACATATGAACCAAACCCCAGGTGCAGGTTATAGAAGAATTTCTTGAACACAATTTTTACCACAGTACCATAGACATACAATATATTAATGTCTATGACAGTACTAAAAGAGTCAAGACAAGAAATAGATGCCTCCATACAGAGGCTCCACTGAGACATTGTGTTTGGTCAGTGGAAAATGCACATAATTTGTATTATCTGTGGAAAACACATTAAAAAATAAAATAAAATAAGAAATCTCTGTGTGATTCTTTCAGAGGCCAAGTTGAACTTGAAATATAGAGCCGAAACGCATGGAAAACCATATTTTTGGATATCGAACTAAGGTATATTGAGAAACAACCCCAATGATTTTTTTCGCACAACAAAATCTGTTCACCCCCCCTCCCCCCATCAAATCAAAGAGGAAGAGTGACTAACATCAAAGGGCGACTCAGGCTTCATGGGGCAAGAGGGACTTATTGGCACAGTGTCCAAAGTCCCAACACAGGTCCCTAATGATGGTCCAACACAGGTCCCTACTGAAGTCCCAGCGTATGTCCTAACCCCCAAGCCGGGTCTCTGCAATGGTGGGACCTTTTGTCCATAACATCGTCACGCATACACAACTGGTATCGTCCACTGAAGCCTGGCTTCTATTTCCCACGTGGACTAAGGACATTGTTCATTTCATGCATGTTCATGCTGGACAGGAGTACTATCATACAGATCTGCTAGGTGTAAGCCCGACGAAAGTCTTAAAAATGTGTCTCACCTGACCCCTCCATAGACTTAAAGCTTGACCGTCATGGTTGAAGTGTGGCTAAAAGCACTTTTGGATATAGTTCAGTTTTCATTCACAAGAGAGATCTTGAGGGCTGGGAGCTCAGCTCTTACAGGCACAAGATGGGATGAATATGTTGTAGCCGGACAATGCTCATGGTCCCCTGTCCAAACACTGCTGCCCTCTGGTGGAACTGTTATTTTATGTTTATGTATGGAGAATGCTGAACTTATTCCCTAAATTTAGTACTTGAGCATAGTAACTTTGTTTCTCCGCATGAAATAAATGCCCTTTGTCGTCATGATGCATGGCGAGTAACTCGCCAGCGCCGGATCCTGGTCTATGGGGTTGATACACTGGTGCGTCAGTATGATGCATGAGTGCAGCCCTAGCGAGGAGACTCACTAGGGATGCATTCACGCATCATGCCGACCAAGAGCATGATGTATTAAAGCAGTGTGCGGTCCTTAAAGGGTTAAAGGGACAACAAAGTCCATGTAAATACACCAATCTCACTAGTATATATCTTTGTAATACTTTATACATGTATATTAAATATGTGGAACTTATTTGTATCCAATGATGTATATATTGGTGAGTTGACAATGCATTTGTTCATATGATTCCCATCTTTGTATATAGTCAGATGGTGGGATTGATAAACAGGGCATAATATAAGGCATAAAACGCATTTATAAGTTTATTTATTATGCACAATTAGTAGAAGAGACCTCTTATATTTCCAAGACATTTGAATTAATTTTACATTCATAATTTCATCATTATTATTAAAAGAGATTATTTATAGCATACATTATGTATCAATGGTTATTGAATAACATATTTGTTTTTTGACTGAACAGAGGATATTGTTTACATGATTTCATCAATTTTATATCACTATGTCATTATCATGAGAGAGAAAAAGCTGAGCCATATTCTTTTGGATATATTTATTGGAAATTGATATTTTATTCTTCCTATTTCTGTTCATTGGTGAAGATTATAAATACCATGATGTACCTTTTTGAGTAAAAATATGTTGATTGGGAAATATTTATACTTATGCTATCTGGATACCATGCCTGATATATGTAATTATGTACAGAGTATATTTCTGAGCAGAAAATAGATATTGTGGGATACAAGGATTGAATGTTTGGGATATACTACCGTATGTGAACTACCGGTACCTGTTTTAAATGCCGTATTGTGTTGTATTCACCCCAATAACATACAACAATTATGCATACTGTAAACGCATATATTTTCGCGCATGTATATTTTCGCGTTTTGACTACAAAGTGCACTTTCACGTGTATTTAAATTCGCGGATTTTTGGAATATATTAGTAATAGGACTATATTGGATAAATATTCGCTCTGTACATATTTTCACGGATTTTAAAATCCGCGAAAATAAGTACATCGCGAAATAAACTACGTTTACAGTAGCCATTTTTTATTATTTAATATAAGACTTCCATTCATGCATCATGCCGACTCTTCGGAAATGTATCAACCCTGTGGCTTCACCATGATGCATGAATGTCTTCAACAGATGTAGCCTGGTTCAAAGGCCACTTTTTATAGTCACTATACTGTTACGAATACAATGTACTCATATTGTAAAATGGGATATGGTCCAAAGCTCGGTAGATATATCACCACGCTACCATTAAAGGGTTAAACATACTTTCCTGATTGTATATACTTGAGTGCTTATTGGTCTTTTATAGAGATATTCATGGACTCCTTTAAGGGAGAACTAGAGGTTTATACATGTATATAATATTATATACAGTTATATATAATGTAGTTCTATAATGTGTTACGTGGGTCAGATGCAGATCGAAATTCCCTTTTGGGCTACTATTTCTCTTAATTAACCCTTTAATGATGGCACTTTGCCCTTTTGTTGAAATTATGAATCCATCCCTGGCGAGTAATACAACTTACTATGGATCATGCCGGTCGTACAAGGTCTCGAAATGCCGGCATGATGCACCAATGCAGTGCCGATGTGGTACTCAATGCTGCTGCATTAGTGCATCATGACATGCCTATAAGTTACTCGGCATTGCTGCATCGGTGCATCATGGCAACAAAACAGCATGACTCCTTCAGGAAGATGCCGTCCTTAGAGGGTTTACTGTCATCAAATGGTCCAGTACTATTATCAGCCGACTCAGGAATACGTGTTCCTGCGCACCTTAAAGATGACAATTTTACGTCCATTTCTAATTTACAATTCTGTTATTAATCTAATGGAGCAAGTACATGAGTGCACAGATAATTCACAGCCCCTCTTGACCTCCCCACCCGCCTTAAACTATAGTAATATCAGCACCGTTAAATACTGACCACTTCCCAACACTTAACCGCAGCTTTCTGGTATATTGAGTATTGCTGGTACGTAGAGGTGATGTGCTGCGAAAGGTACCTTGGTGAATTGACTAAAATACCGTCCAGTTTCACTTAATTGTTCAAACAAAGATGCGTCCACAGTCTTTGTGAAAACATGCAGGACAGTGGCAATGTCCTGCTAAAATGTCACCGGGCCAGCAGATTGACTTGTGTAGCAGGACCGAATGTCCAGTCACGTGTCGGGTTTTTCTGAACTAAAATAATTTAGTTGGGTTTCTGAACCTGACATATGTTTGTCAATATACTGTGTAAAACAATGTATTTATTCTGATTTGGCCATAAATCATTACAAATATAACACACAATACTATTTATGCATATATCATCAAATATGTTGCTATCCGGTCCTTCAAAAAGGTGACCGGTCCTGTGACATTGAAAGTTTTCACAAAGACTGCGACGGTCCAAGAGACTGTGATTGTAACAAGCTTAATGCATGGATCCTAGTGTAGGCCGAATTATGTCACAAGACAGAGTTATGTAGGCCTAACTGTTTCTTGATGTGAGCCTCCAGCTGCCTTAATTTAGGCCTAAGTATGATTTAGGATAGGCCTAACTGTTTCTTGATGTTGGCCTCCAGCTGCCTTAATTTAGGCCTATTAAAGTATGATTTAGGATAGGGCTGTGTCTCACGACCTTGGGACAATGTTTTTGTCTCTGACTGGGTGCCGTCTCTGACCAGGTGCCGTCTCTGACCGGGTGCCGTCTCTGACCGGCTTGGCTTGATAAGGTCAAAATACTTGCAGCAGGAGGCTAATTATAATTAGAACTATGATTATATAACAACCGCCATAACGTTTTTCCAAATCCTTATATATGTGAGTATAATTCTTTTTAAAACACCTTTTTCTGACATCTGGTCAGAGACGGCAGCCGGTCAGAGACGGCACCCGGTCAGAGACGGCACCCGATCAGAGACAAAAACATTGTCCCAAGGTCGTGAGACACAGCCATAGGCCTAACTGTTTCTTGATGTTGGCCTCCAGCTGCCTTAATTTAGGCCTAAGTATGATTTAGGATAGGCCTGACTGTGTCTTGATATATGCCTCCAGCTGCCTTAATTTAGGCCTAAGTGTGGCTGAGGATATGTCTAAATGCGTCCTGATGGGGGCCTAAGTGTGTCTTGATGTTGACCCACAGCTGCCTTAATATAGGCCGATGTATGTTTTATAATAGGCCTTAATCTGTCCTAAAAATGTAGGTGTAAGTATATCATAATGGAAGGGTCATAATGGGGGCCTATTAAATCTTAAACCTTTTAGGTTAATAACCTTTTAAGAACTGCATACTGCTTTTAAGGCATATCCTTGATCATCATGATGCATGAATGCAGCCCTGGCGAGTAACTCGCCAAACCTGGATGCATGCATCATCTCGGCTAAAGACATAGCATACTAAAGGACAATGAAGCCTTTGAAGGGTTTATATTAAGTATGTGGCCCAAGTGTGGCCCATTAAGGGTGTTACGGTGTCAGTCCAAGTAAGTCCTGATGTAGGCCTAAGTAGGTAGGCCTAAGTAGGTAGGTCTAAGTATGCTCTGGTGAGGCCCAAAGTATGCTGGTACTAATTTAATGTATACGTCCAAATGAAAACCTACTAAGGCTTAACTATGTCTTGATGGAAATTATTATGTTCCAATGGAAGCCTAAGTATGTCCTGTTGTAAGCTATAAGAATAACCAAATTTAGGCCTAACTATGGCTAGGCCTAAATATGTCTATAGGTCCCTAATGTGCTGTGGGTGAATTCATGTATGACAGCAACAATACACATTAAATGATGTAATGTTGGCAATAAAGGATGTATTTTGCTAAATTGTTATTAAGGTTTTTTTACAGTGAGAAAAATTCATACAGGACACAGTCGTTTTGCATATTTATATTATTAAAAGTGGGTACAAACCCGGGTACAACCATGTACATGTTTAAGGGCGTAAAGATGTGCCTCTACATGGGTACCCGCAATTTTGACCGTGTCGCCGGGTCGAATTTTAGCAGTAGGGCAGTGGCATTGTGTCGATTTTTTGCTATATAAGAACAAAGAGAAAAAAAATTGTGAGTCGATTTTTATCCCTGATTTTCCTGTGTCCGTCGATTTTTAAAAGGGCCTATAAGGGCCATGTCGCCGTGTCGCCCGTGTCGATTTTTACCCATGTAGAGGCACAAAGATAAATCTTAACCTATATCTTGCATGTTTCGATTTTATACATGGACATTTACATGTTAAATGGCAGCATGGTATTATAATTCACTATTCCCTTTGCCATCATGATGCATGAATGCAGCCCTGGCAATAAACTCAACTAGTGCTGCATGAATGCATCATGCCGATCCTTTGGAAGTATATCAAGCCACATCATGTGGTCGGCCTGCTACATGGATGTAGCCCTAACGAATAGACCCGCCTGGGCTGCATTCATGCATCATGACGACAAAGAGCATCTTAAAAGGGTAAAGCTCACCCAAAGCAAACCCTACTGACTTTTTCTCAGGTGTCTAAATGATCACCTGGAAAGAATGCGATACTTGATTAGTCCCATCATCGTGTGGATATGTTGATCGATCGCAAACTTGTGGTGCAAGTGTCCCGCATTCCTGATTCTTGATGAAGTCAATGATATCATGTCTATCCGCCACACCCAAGCACTGGTCCACACGTTTCCCTTCATATGAGAAGAGCCTGATGCACAATTGAATCAATCTCCACACTACAGGCTAATAACCCCCAGCACATGTCAGCCAGGCTGGTGGCTAATCTCATGCCCTGTATTCTTGGTTTTCAGGTGCGTGATAAGTAAACAGTGTTACCCTGACAGCTGTGGTTTAAAACAGATAGACAATGGTTGTGTGAGGCTAACTCAAAATATAACTACTGTAGAGTGACAGGCACTCTATAAGGGTGTCAGCCAGTTCACTGTAGTTATTTTGAGTTAGCCTCTCATAACCATAGTCTATCTATTACTATCATTCTGCTTTAACATATTTTGAATTGTTAAACACATTAAACAGTCAAAATAGGCCTTTGTCTATGCATTAATATACGTTTTTCGGATGCTAAAGGGCTAATGACTGAGTAAAATGTTGCTGGAGTAAGCTCCTGAACTTTGGTGACCACACCCTTTGATTCTCCATGAAATCAGAGGTATGTATAGCCCTTTCATGACTGCATGATGCCTCAATGCTCATGCTCATGTGTTGGCATGATGCACCAACTCATCAATGGCTAGTAACCACTGCAGCACCATTGCATCACACAGACCAGCAGGGAGTGTATGAACCTTGTATGGTCAGCATGAATGCAGCACTGGTGAGCCACTTGCCTGTGCTGCATTCATGCATAACAAGTGTGTTAAGGCACTATGCTGCCATTACAGTGTAAAGGGTTCGTATATATCTAAACGATGTAGGCCTCTTTTGTAACAATACTGGTATAACAATATTGGTACAACGGCCGCACCCACGTTGATAAACCGTCTCCAGTAGCCAGTTTATCCTGAGCCAACCCTTTCAGTATGGAGACTGTAAATGTTATTAGATCCATCACAATGTGTGCGTTATTAGTTCAATTTGTAAGAATCACGCAACAATAACACTATCTGTCTTGTATGTCGTTGGGTTTTCTTGAGCCAGAAAATGACTTTAAAGTGTTGTTTTTTTTCCATACAAGATTACTTTTCTCAAAATAGGGGATGGTCTTCTAAATTTTTCTTTCGCCAAATTGGCGAAAAACTTCCGTTTTTCTTTCGCCAATTTCAAAGGAGATTCGCCCAGTATTGAGGCTATAGCTGGACTGATAAACCGTCATTGAAAAACGTGTTATGTAGCAGGTACTTGGATAGCTTTTAGGCGATCCTATTTATTGAAGGAAAACCCTGTATATGATTAGATTGTTAGTTCATAATCAAATAATAGATAATAATTGAAAACAATGCAGTCAAGTGGATTACTGGGGGAAATCCCTTTCTATTGGTATATAACATGTATAGTTGAAGTCATATTATTTTCGCCATCTGAGTAAAATCTGGCGAAAAATCATGGAGCATTTTACCTTTTTCTTTCGCCAATTTTTATTTTCTATCCCCCCCTGGTGAACTGGCGAATGGCTAGCTCAAGCCTAGAGTCTTAAAGGCGGGTCGTCTTAAAGGAGAGGTTTTATGGTAGATGTTCAGGTCACATCCTCTTGTGAAACACACGTTTTTGTTTTGTGTTCCTTGTCATGGATTCTTAGAACAGGTGCATTTCTCCTGCTGTATCACTGACACTATTAGTTTAATCAGGCTCCACTTTGGTAGGGGAGGAGCAGAACGACCAGCACTATTTAACAGATGCAGCCTTGGGTGGGCCCTTACTCTGTCTGCCAGCTGTGCTACATGTGACTATACATGGGTAAAAATCTACGCGGGCAACACAGGCCTTTTAAAAATCGACACAGGTGACACAGCACTTTTAAAAATCGATGGACACAAAGATTTAGGGTAGTTAGTATTAGATAAAAATCGACATGGCGACACAGCACCTTTTCTAAAAATCGACACGGAAACACAGTCAAAATTCTGGGCACCTATGTATAGTCACCTAGATGGACCATAATCAGCTTTCTACCTGGGCATTAGTGTTGCTAAAGGGATTGCAAATGTTTGCATTGTGGTAAGATAACAATTTTTCCTTGTTTCAGGGCTTTGACATCACGTCTAGTGACGATATGTATGTTTATTTGCTGTTACCTTTGCTGATGATTAACATACCGACCACCTTAGGACTGCCTCTCCTGCCAGAGACACTAGACAGACTGGCAGGGAATGAGCCAAACGTGTCATCAGTGACTAGGACATGGACAATTTATATTGACTACTTGATACAGAATCATCTACTTCATGACTTTTCAACAATCATAGAAGAGGCATATTTCAAACTGTATGCTAAAGTCATGGTAAAATATAGGATGTGTGCAAGTCAAGAATTTCCATCACCTGTAGTTGATCGAGTTGTTTTCTTGAGCCACACCTGTGGGAATCTCATCTCAACATTTCATCAGCCATTTGCAAAGCACATTGTGAAGATAAATGTCTATGCAAACTTCATACTGAATGTCACAGTTCTTAAGTTCTCTTTGTTTCTTTCCAAAGACTGTCGGTATAACAGATATGAATTCCATGACTGTCAAACTCTAACTCTGACACCAATCATTCATTGTGGGTACAAGCCCCCATGGAGTGACTACTCCTCTAGTAACCAAGTCACACTTATCTTGGATGTTACATACGTTTCAGAGAAGGCTACCTCTGCCTTTTTAATGAAATATGGAATACATGACAAAGAATCACTGATATGTGAGAATGATATGACAAAAGTGAGACTAAACAGATTGCCAAGAACATACCCTTTTGATGAAAGCATAACCATTTCTTTAGGTATAAGCCAGGTTTGCTTATTTAAAGGGGTTGCCTATTATACATCAGATCTAATTATAACTGATTTTATTCAGGCAGTGATATCAGTCAAATGTAACCCACTATCCACAGGTAGTATTTATATCTATGATGGACTGAGTGAACTGCTACCATTACTATTCCATCATCGCCATGATGGTCCCTGTAATAAGACGGTTCTTGGATGGCACACCGCTATGCGACATTTAAGAGTAATTATGTTATCTCATAATGAGAAAAAGCCTTACAAAGTTGAAATTAGGACAGAACGATTAAACAGACATAGAATACAGTTAAAATACATTATGTTTGAAAGTAATAGCAGCAAACCGTTTTTCTTCAAACGTTTCATCACATCTTCCACACAGATATCAAAAATAAGATACTCAGGATTTGAAATGATGGATTGTTCTCTAGGTGAATTGTTATTTTCAGTCAATGAAGAGAAAAAAACGACTTTTCACCTTTGTCAAAGAGATGTCCCACAATTATTCAAACATTTAGAGACTTTCATTACTATGTCAAGCTATATTGTTATTATTGCCTATACACCTGCAAATCTTGCCATGGTCAATTTTGAAATGTTTTTCCTGTACAATCACCTGAGTTATGAGAAACATATCTGCACTGGAAGAAACGACTCATTTTCAGTGGGCCATAGTCAATACTCTCCAGAATTCATAGGAGGTTTTATATCCAGTTATCAGTTGTGTGAACTAAACATAGGATTAAACTCTCTCTCTACACATATATTTAAAGTGACGGTAGTTATTCCTCCCATAAAAGGAATGTCTGAGAGGGTTAACAAACAGTGTACACCAATATTTACATTATTTGATTCAAAGGGCAGAATGCTGTTACACATCACAGATGAAACAACAGATGTCAGCTTTAAAACATCAGAGTTACAATTCAAGTTTAACTTCATAATAGGTGATTGCCATACTTTTCTCAATACTGGAGTTAGTTTGTTAATTGAGCCTTCCAGAACCCCTGAATTCATTGCTCCTCATGATTTGGAAAAAGGGTTCCGTCTGCATTATAATATAAACTACAAAATATTTCAGATGAATGTAGAAAAGTTAAAGATAAACATCTATCACATTTATTCATCCTATCACAGAATCCGTGTGGACTTTAAAACCAATGGGATTCAGTGCTTACAGGTGCATCAAATTGATCTGTTTGACTTTTACAACTGGTATAGCTGGTATGAAAAATCTGTCATATGGCATTCATTCCCGGGTTTACAGAAGCAACACATACGTTTACTATTCAGCAGAGGAGGTCTGTCTATTGTTCTCCGAAAGCTCATAGAGGATGCACAGTCCAGAAAAAAATGTACACTAGAAATTATAATGAAGAAGGGATTGTTTACCACAGTGTACCCTAAACACTACAATCCTCTTGTGGATATGTCATGGGAAGATGCATCAAGTTACTGCCTATCCAAGAATGAAACACTGTTTGTCCCCAACACTCCTCTGCCCTACCACCACCTCCTGAGGCCCCTCCCTGTGTTTCTTGGAATACACTACAATAAGGTAAGTTCCCACTTTGAGCTACTTGACCCTACACATATTTTGTGTGATGTTTTGTGTTTTGGTCGTTCTTCCATACGGCCTTATTTATCACTAGGGTTGAGCGATGCAACCTCCCAGTAAACAAAAAAAAAGTTATACAATTATTTCAGAAGGTTTCTCTATGGCTACTTATTATGACTAAATGTTATATATCATTAAAAACATTATTTTGATGTAAAATAATGTATTTCTGTTAGTGGAGCTGTCCACTCCATGTCATCATAGGCAGGGTCAAACTCTGGGACCTGCCGCCCGAAGGCTCCCAATGTACCGTAACTTCCAGCATATAACCGACATCCTGCTATAACCCGCACCCGACTTTCTGAGAATACTATAACCCGCTCCTGGGGTCTCAAAATTGCTATTAATGTACTTCTGAAAACCCTTGTATTACCCACACCTAGACTTTGACAATGTTGTATAACCCACATGGGAGGTGCATGAATGACCCGAGGGTTATTCGTGGGAATTTACTCCCTTAAAAATAAGAACTTAAAAATATGTTTAACCTTGTTATTGCAGAACAATGAGCTTACTGCAACTGACCATACAACACTATTTTCAAGTAACTGGAACAGGCAAAATATTTACTACTTCAAGAAAACAGTTGAAATCAGAAGTCATGAAATTAGAGCATTAATTGACGGGACAACTTCCTTTAAAGTGGTAGATGTCCATGATGGAGATGTTCGCATGGCCCTTAATGAGACACAACCATCACTCACTGGTAGTAGGAGATGCACTATGGCTGTATTTATAGACATTCATAATGTATCATGGATTACAGTTCCATGTAGTAGAAAATATCCACTTATAAATGTTGCGTGTTCGGCAAAGCACACCTTTACAAAACAAGCTATTATTCTGACAAGTAGCCAGATATTTTGTCCAGAGCCTTGGGTTTCTTCTATTTCCAAAACTTTTGGAGAACCTTCTAGCTGTTGGACAATTGTAGCTCAGCAATATATAAAGAATGTTACGACTGATTATGTAACAGCTACATGCGATAACCAGAGGTGTCCAAAAATGGAGTTTTCCATATACCATGACCGATATGGAAACCATGTAAAGTTGTTAGCCCATCACCAATCTTTATACTCCAGGTCATCCTTTTACCAGTTTAGTTCTGGGTACAGGTGTGATTCAAACCAGGACACGCTCTGTGAAATAACAGAGTTTATTTCATCAGGCAATGCCGGCCATCTACACCTGTGCAAAGATAAAACTCTCATCTTGGAACATCGTTGGTGTGATGGACAGAGAGATTGTCCTGACAATTCAGATGAACAAAACTGTCCACACATATGTTCAGGTTCAAACTGTACCGGAAGATGTTTTGGCCCTCATTGTACATGTGGCGATCTGTTTTTCCAATGTGGTGATGGGTTCTGTATACCATTCTCAATGATACACAATCACTACTGTGATTGTCCAAATTGCCAGGATGAAAAATTGTTCAATATGCTGAACCAGGGAAGTTGTGACTTGGGTAATGGAACATATATCTTTCAACAGAAGCAAATGGATCAGTCAGTTGGACATCTACAGAACATAAATGATGAGCACCTACCCTGTGACAATAAGCTTGAGCAAGAATTTCAGTCGAAACAACTGTGCGTCTTTGATAGATTTAACCCTGCATGTGCTGATGGAGGTAACCTCATGGTATGTAAAGATTTCATGTGTAAGAGTAACCAGTTCAAGTGTCCACACAGGCACTGTATACCAACCTACGCTGTGTGCGATGGTCGGATTGACTGTCCAAATGGAGAAGACGAAGTAATGTGTGATAAACTTGTGTGTAAATATTTCCTTAGATGCAGCAAAGATAACATCTGTGTTCATGATGTTAACATATGTGATGGTGTAAAGCATTGTCCTTTATCAGGTGATGATGAAGAGCTATGTGATCTACAAGCTTGCCCAGAAAAATGCACCTGCAAGGGCTATGCAATTGTGTGTTATAACAAGCAGTTAACAAAAATCCCTGATTCTGTGCAATATGCAAAGGTTTTGAACATGTCAACAAACAAGCTGACGACAGAAAAGCTTTCATTTGTGAACTTTTATCAATTGTATATTCTTGATCTATCATATAATCATGTACACAGCCTTGATGAAAAACTGTTTCGAGGTCTTGTCTTACTTGGAATATTGAACATTGAAGGAAACAGATTGACTGAGATACGTTTTTCTGTTTTTCAGTGTATGTACTCCTTGAGGAAACTAACCCTTAGTCACAACCCACTTAGTAGCATGTATTCACTTCAGTCTGTTGCCCTGTCTAACCTTCATTTCATAGATTTGTCCTTTGTTGAACTGAAAACTTTATTTGAACAATCTAAACTGGACTTATTGAAGATTGAATACATTTATTTGTATTCAGGGAGGTTGGAGATTTTACAATCAACATCTTTTATAGGAATGGAAAACCTTAAGTCTTTAGATCTGCGTGACAATCCAATAGTTTATATATCAAGAAATACTTTTAATTCTCTCCAGGCACTTCAAGCATTATTTCTGGATAATAATAAATGGTGTTGTCTTTCTCCGCGGGTAATAACTGGATGTACCAGTGGTCCTGATCAGAAAAATGATGGTTGTAATGGAGTGTTTCAGTACAGAACTGTTGGTTGGATTCATTGGATATTGCTTGCCATCTCACTCTTCTTGTTGAGCTCATATTTGATACATATTGTGCACACTAAATTTTATAGCAAAGCAGCACCTTCAAATGTACCTATAACCAAGATCAACCATATCATATCACTCTCACTAATAATGATACATATTTTAATACTAGTAATAGTTGATGGATTTCTTCAAGGGGACTTTATCAATTATAGAAACTACTGGGCATGGGGGTTGGCTTGTAAATTTATCTATTTTGCAGCGATTATTCCTACATTGAGCTCAGCCTTTGCCTCATGTTTCTTCGTTATCACAAAAGTAGTCATGATATTTGATCCCTTTAACAACAGGCCGTTGTCACGTCTGACAATTAGCCTTGCTCTTTTGATTTCTTGGATCTCGGCACTAGTACTTAATTTAACTCATCTCGTAGATACATCTATTGCACACAGTGTGAACGCTGACTATGATGGATGTTTGGTGCCCACATTGAGTGCACAGAAACAATGGCTGAGCTTCTACATTCAGATTTTTGTAGTGATTCTGGTATCTGTTATAACAGTTACTTGCAACCTGATAGGATATAGGGAGACCACTGCTCAAAGAAAAAGGAGTGGACACATACAATTAAAATTGTCAGAAGAAATTATTAAACCCTTTATTGAGAGTATTCTATCTCATGGGTTGATGTCGCTGACATGGTTGTCAATACTTGTGTTGTCTTGCACTGTATATTTTGATGTGTCTGTTAATGCCCAAGTTGCAAGATGGTGTGTGAACATTTTGGTCATTGTCTCTGGAATGATTCCTGCAGTATGCAACAGGGTGATTTTTATTGTGTAAAAAATAAATCTGTTATGGAAAAATGATGTTCACAAGAATCTGATGCATGTATATAGCAAATGCCCCTGGGTAAATTGTGGGCTACATATGAACCAACCCCCAGGTGCAGGTTATAGAAGCATTTCTTGAACACAATTTTTACCACAGTACCATAGACATACAATATATCAATGTCTATAACAGTACTAAAAGAGTCAAGACAAGAAATAGATGCCTCCATACAGAGGCTCCACTGAGACATTGTGTTTGGTCAGTGGAAAATGCACATAATTTGTATTATCTGTGTAACACACATTAAAAAATAAAGAAAATAAGAAATCTCTGTGTGATTCTTTCAGAAGCCAAGTTGAACTTGAAACATAGAGCCGAAACGCATGGAAAACCATATTTTTGGATATCGAACTAAGGTATATTGAGAAACATCCCCAATGATTTTTTCGCACAACAAAATCTGTTCACCCCCCCTCCCCCCATCAAATCAAATCAAAGAGTGACTAACATCACAGGGCGACTCAGGCTTCATGGGGCAAGAGGGACTGATTGGCACAGTGTCCAAAGTCCCAACACAGGTCCCTACTGATGGCCCAACACAGGTCCCTACTGAAGTCCCAGCGGAAGTCCTAACCCCCAAGCCGGGTCTCTGCAATGGTGGGACCTTTTGTCCATAACGTTGTCACGCATACACAACTGGTATCGTCCACTGAAGCCTGGCTTCTATTTCCCATGTGGACTAAGGACATTGTTCATTTCATGCATGTTCATGCTGGACAGGAGTTCTATTATACAGATCTGCTAGGTGTAAGCCCGACAAAAGTCTTAAAAATGTGTCTCACCTGACCCCTCCATAGACTTAAAGCTTGACCGTCATGGTTGAAGTGTGGCTAAAAGCACTTTTGGATATAGTTCAGTTTTCATTCACAAGAGAGATCTTGAGGGCTGGGAGCTCAGCTCTTACAGGCACAAGATGGGGTGAATATGTTGTAGCCGGACAATGCTCATGGTCCCCTGTCCAAACACTGCTGCCCTCTGGTAGAACTGTTATTTTATGTTTATGTATGGAGAATGCTGAACTTATTCCCTAAATTTAGTACTTGAGCATAGTAACTTTGTTTCTCCGCATGAAATAAATGCCCTTTGTCGTCATGATGCATGGCGAGTAACTCGCCAGCGCCTGATCCTGGTCTATGGGGTTGATACACTGGTGCGTCAGTATGATGCATGAGTACAGCCCTAGCGAGGAGACTCACTAGGGATGCATTCACGCATCATGCCGACCAAGAGCATGATGTATTAAAGCAGTGTGCGGTCCTTAAAGGGTTAAAGGGACAACAAAGTCCATGTAAATACACCAATCTCACAAGTATATATCTTTGTAATACTTTATACATGTATATTAAATATGTGGAACTTATTTGTATCCAATGATGTATATATTGGTGAGTTGACAATGCATTTGTTCATATGATTCCCATCTTTGTATATAGTCAGATCGGGGAATTGATAAACAGGGCATAATATAAGGCATAAAACGCATTTATAAGTTTATTTATTATGCACAATTAGTAGAAGAGACCTCTTATATTTCCAAGACATTTGAATTAATTTTACATTCATAATTTCATCATTATTATTAAAAGAGATTATTTATAGCATACATTATGTATCAATGGTTATTGAATAACATATTTGTTTTTTGACTGAACAGAGGATATTGTTTACATGATTTCATCAATTTTATATCACTATGTCATTATCATGAGAGAGAAAAAGCCGAGCCATATTCTTTTGGATATATTTATTGGAAATTGATATTTTATTCTTCCTATTTCTGTTCATTGGTGAAGATTATAAATACCATGATGTACCTTTTTGAGTAAAAATATGTTGATTGGGAAATATTTATACTTATGCTATCTAGATACCATGCCTGATATATATATATATATGTAATTATGTACAGAGTATATTTCTGAGCACAAAATAGACATTGTGGGATACAAGGATTGAATGTTTGGGATATGCTATGTGAACTACTGGTATCTGTTTTAAATGCTGCACTGTATTGTATTCACCCCGATATAACATACAATAGTTATGCATACTGAAAACGCATATATTTTCGCGCATGTATATTTTCACGTTTTGACTACAAAGTGCACTTTCACGTGTATTTAAATTCACGGATTTTTGGAATATATTAGAAATAGGACTATATTGGATAAATATTCGCTCTGTACATATTTTCGCGGATTTTAAAATCCGCAAAAATAAGTACATCGCGAAATAAACTACGTTTACAGTAGCCATTTTTTATTATTTAATATAAGACTTCCATTCATGCATCATGCCGACTCTTCGGAAGTGTATCAACCCTGTGGCTTCACCATGATGCATGAATGTCTTCAACAGATGTAGCCTGGTTCAAAGGCCACTTTTTATAGTCACTATGCTGTTACGAATACGATGTACTCATATTGTAAAATGGGATATGATCCAAAGCTCGGTAGATATATCACCACGCTGCCGTAAAAGGGCTAGACATACTTTCCTGATTGTATATCCTTGAGTGCTTATTGGTCTTTTATAGAGATATTCACCTACTCCTTTAATGGAGAACTAGAGGTTTATACACATATATAATATATACCGTTATATATAATGTAGTTCTATAATGTGTTACATGGGTTAGATATATGCAGATCGGATTTCCCTTTTGGGTCACTATTTCTCTTAAATAGTTAATTAACCCTTTAATGATGGCACTATGCCCTTTTGTTGAAATGATGAATCCATCCCAGGCGAGAAATACAACTTACTATGGATCATGCCGGTCGTACAAGGTCTCGAAATGCCGGCATGATGCACCAATGCAGTGCCGATGTGGTACGCAATGCTGCTGCATTAGTGCATCATGACATGCCTATAAGTTACTCGCCATTGCTGCATCGGTGCATCATGGCAACAAATAAGCATGACTCGCTGAGGGTGATGCCGTCCTTAAAGGGTTTACTGTCATCAAATGGTCCAGTACTACCGGTATTATTAGCCGACTCAGGAATACGTGTTACTGCGCACCTTAAGATGACACTTTTACGTCCATTTCTAATTTACAATTCTTTTTATTAACCTAATGGAATAAGTACATGAATGCACAGATAATTCACAACCCCTCTCGACCTCCCCACCCGCCTTAAACTATAGTAATATCAGCACCGTAAAATATTGACCACTTCCCAACACTTAACCGCAGCTTTCTGGTATATTGAGTATTGCTGGTACGTAGAGGTGATGTGCTGCGAAAGGTACCTTGGTAAATTGACGAAAATGCCGTCCAGTTTCACTTATTTGTTACGCGTCCAAGAGACTGTGATTGTAACAAGCTTAATGTATGGGTCCTAGTGTAGGCCGAATTATGTCACAATACAGAGTTATGTAGGCCTAAATGTTTCTTGATATGAGCCTCCAGCTGCCTTAATTTAGGCCTAAGTATGATTTAGGATAGGCCTAGCTGTGTCTTGATATATGCCTCCAGCTGCCTTAATGTAGGCCTAAGTGTGGCTGAGGATAGGCCTAAATGCGACCTGATGGGGGCCTAAGTGTGTCTTGATGTTGACCCACAGCTGCCTTAATATTGGCCTATGTATGTTTTATAATAGGCCTAAATCTGTCCTAAAAATGTAGGTGTAAGTAGATCATAATGGAAGGGTCACAATTGGGGCCTAATCATAAACGTTTTAGGTTAATAACCCTTTAAGAACTGCATACTGCTTTTAAGGCATATCCTTCATCGTCATGATGCATGAATGCAGCCCTGGCGAGTAACTCGCCAGACCTGTATGAATGCATCATCTCGGCTAAAGGCATAGCATACTAAAGGACAGTGAAGCCCTTGAAAGGTTAATATTCAGTATGTGGCCTAAGTGTGGCCCTTTAAGGGTGTTACGGTGTCAGTCCAAGTAAGTCCTGATGTAGGCATAAGTAGGTAGGCCTAAGTATGTAGGTCTATTGACATATGCTCTGGTGAGGCCCAAAGTATGCTGGTACTTATTTAATGTTTACGTCCAAATGAAAACCTACTAAGGCTTAACTATGTCTTGATTGAAATTATAATGTTCCAATGGAAGCCTAAGTATGTCCTGTTGTAAGCTATAAGAATAACCAAATGTAGGCCTAACTATGTCTAGGCCTAAATATGTCTATAGGTCCCTGATGTGCTGTGGGTGAATTCATGTATGACAGCAACAATACACATTAAATGATGTAATGTTGGCAATAAAGAATGTATTTTGCTAAATTGTTATTAATGTTTTTTATACAGTGAGAAAAATTCATACAGGACACAGTCGTTTTGCATATTTATATTATCAAAAGTGGGTACAACCCCAGGTACAACCATGTACGTGTTTAAAGCTTGACCGTCATGGTTGAAGTGTGGCTAAAAGCACTTTTGGATATAGTTCCGTTTTCATTCACAAGAGGGATCTTAAGGGCTGGGAGCTCAGCTCTTACAGGCACAAGATGGGGTGAATATGTTGTAGCTGGACAATGCTCATGGTCCCCTGTCCAAACACTGCTGCCCTCTGATGGAACTGTTATTTTATGTCTATGTATGGAAAATGCTGAACTTATTCCCTGACGGCCCAGCTTTAAGGGCGCAAAGATAAAGCTTAACCTATATCTTGGATGTTTCAATTTTATACGTGGACATTTACATGTTAAATGGCAGCATGGTATTTCAATTCCTTATTCCCTTTGCCATCATGATGCATGAATGCAGCTCTGGCAATAAACTCAACTAGTGCTGCATGAATGCATCATGCCAATCCTTTGGAAGTATATCAAGCCACATCATGTGGTCGGCCTGCTACATGAATGTAGCCTTAACGCCAGGGCTGCATTCATGCCTCTTGACGACAAAGAGCTTCTTAAAAAGGGTACCGTAAAACCTTGTAAGCTTAACTAGCGTATAAGCCACACCCGACTTTGGGCTGATCCTATAAGCTGCACCAGAGATCTGATTATGGTGACTTTGAGTACTGTACCATAGTAGCAAAAACTCGCGTATAAGCCACACCCCGACCCTGGGCCGATCCTATAAGCTGCACCACCGATCTGACTCGCGTACTAGCCGCAGCTTATACGTGAGGTTTTACGGTAAAACTTATCCAAAGCAAACCCTACTGACTTTTTCTCAGGTGTCTAAATGATCACCTGGAAAGAATGCGATACTTGATTAATCCCATTATAGTGTGAATATGTTGATCGATCGCAAACTGGTGGTGCAAGTGTCCCGCATTCCGGATTCTTGATGAAGTCAATGATATCATGTTTATCCGCCACACCCAAGCACTGGTCCACACGTTTCCCTTCATATGAGAAGAGCCTGATGCACAATGCATCAATCTCCACACTACAGGCTAATAACCCCCAGCCCACGTCAGCCAGGCTGGTGGCTAATCTCATGCCCTGTATTCTTGGTTTTCAGGTGCTTGGTGCCCGGAGAGGTGTTACAGGTTATTCCTTTAAGGGATGCATAGTGCATTAAGTGTTAGATAGACTACACCTGGACACGGTTCTTCCATATACCCACTGCCCCACAGGGTCAAGACGAGGTGTTATACACCGAGTCGATGACCAGTGGGCAGTGGGTATGTGGAAGGACCCTGGCCAGGTGTAGTCTATCTGACTTAACCCTCGGATATGCGAAATAACCAAGGTGCGAATCCTTTGTCTGAGGCGTCACCCGTGGGTTAATGTAGATTAATACATTACACTAAGTTACAGTATGCGCTTTATCGTTATTATGAGAAACCTACCAGTGCTGCATTCAAGCATCATGACGAACCTACCCGGTCGATGCACTCCTGAAGGGTTGACATGATGCATTCATGCTGACTCATAGACTCGCCAGGACTGCATGCATGCATCATAGCACCCAAAGGGCATCATTTATTTCATGGTGGATACGACTCTCACCATGCTTAAGTACTAGAATTCTCGTATCCCATGCCCCCCGCCTCCCATGGGATATAATTCTTTACAAGACGGAGAGTTGAGGTCTTCTCCCACCGCGATGCAACCTTGAAAATTTCCCATGGGATATAATGTCCCTGTATCTCTTGGCCTGTGACGTCATCATTTGTTCAAATTGTACTGGTCTTTTATATGCAATTTAACATATTTTGAATAGTAAAAAACATGAAACGGTCTAAAAGACCCTCTTGCCCTGAGCCTTTCCCTATGCATTAATGCGCTATGCGGCTGTTAAAGGGTGAATGACTGAGTAAAATGTTGCTAGAGGAACCACCTGAACTGCGATGACCACACCCTTGAATTTAGCCTGGATGTAATTCCCTATGATATCAGAGGTCTTTCAGTCTATACGAAAACCTGCCGGACACCGGCTATAGCCGGCTAAAAGCCTGCTGGACCGGCAGAAAGTCAGTGTCTGCCGGTCCCAATGACTGGCAGCTATCCTGGGCTACATGTGGGTTTTTACTGCTTGTAAATCGGACCATTATTAAGGTTTCTAGAGAGTAAATAGAAAGCCTGAATATTTTGTTGAAAAAAAATCCACAAAATTATGTTTATCTAAATCATTCAAATATACCAGTAACCTCTATATAAATTCTCTTTTAATACTACACTTCTAGATTCAAATATTTAATTCTCCCAGATATCCGGGCCTGCAGATATTTAGCCAGGCCTGCTGAATGAAAAATCTGCAGGACCGAATGTCCTGCAAGGGTAAAAACTTTTTGTATAGACTGGTCTTTAGCGCGCTAGTGGATATGTTCACGTGGAAGCGTCAACAAGAAAATCTGGCCAATCTTAAACTGGCCAATCTTCAAAATCTTAATGCTAAGATTATATTAACATTATAACATTGATTTAGGATTATCGCCTGAAGAAGTGGTAAAAAAGGGAAAGAAAAACGCCCCCCCCCATAGACTTTCTGGACGTAAGACTTCAGTAAGAGTTCATTATGACTCACTCAAAACATTTCCAGAAGTGAACCAGTAATCTTAAACAAATGTCTTTCTTCATACACCACACCTTCAAGATTATCACTATCAATAAGGTTAACACTGGTGAGTGACTTGCCTATGCTAGTAGTATTGTATGTATCGGAACGGGACTATGGTTAACTACTGTTTATTACTCAATCGACATGCAGCCAATCAGAGGCCTCCCTTTTGGCGGGAAATTCAAAAGCAGCCAATGAGAGGCCTCCTTTTTGGCGGGAAATTCAAATAGGTCACGTGACCGGAAGTGACCTACTTCCGGTCACGTGACCTTTGGGCGGGAAATTCAAATAGGTCACGTGACCGGAAGTGACCTACTTAAGAGGGTCACGTGACCACCATGTTGGCGGGAAATTCAAATAGGTCACGTGACTGGAAGTGACCTACTTAAGGGGGTCACGTGACTACTAGGTTGGCGCGAATTTCAAAATAAGTCACTTGAGATTTTTATGGATAAATAAATTTTAAAAAGAAAAAGCAAGCTGAAAGCTTGCTAAAAAATAATTTAAAAATGCGGCTCTTTTTTTAGGAGGGGGGGAGGGGCACTCTGGGGGGCACTCTTTAAGATGCATGGGGGGGGGGGGAGGGGGGAGGGGGGGAGGGGAGGGGAAGGGTTTTTAAGAGTGAGACTCGCCTCTCTGCCCTCTCTTTTAGAGGGCAGAGAGGCGAGTCTACTGGTTCGTCTACTTACAATGAAATGTATCATGATGCGTTTATGATGATGTGCATCATGATGTGACTATCTTACATCCCTATAAGAAATAAGCAAGGTCTCTCTCCTATACATAGGCGTACTTACACTGGCTATTTGTAAACTAATTTCTCTTGAATCAATTAACAGCTTACATTTTTTCTTAGATGTCATCTGACAGCTTCTTGCTAGGCTAAGATATTGTTAAATAAACAACTTGGAAAGCTAATTACAGTTTTCTGGGCTTGAAATATAGTCTTTCAACAGCGACAGCCCCCTTTTCTCATCTTACACAGAGGCAAATATCAGAGGCACCCAATGACGCCTAAACCGCTCTCAGACAAGGGTCGGGCACTGCTGGACTATAATAGACGGGTCAAGGACCGTTCTACTGAGGGTCAGGCTAGGCCGGACATTCAATAACAGGCCGGACTTTGGCAAACTTGCTTGAAAGTCTGACCATGCGGGATCCTTATGCCCCAGTCTGTCAATGCTGGCCAGACTTTCAAGCAAGTTTGCCAAAGACCAGCCTGTCATTGAATGTCCGACTTAGCCTGCCTGACCCTCAGTAGAACGGTCCTTGACCCATCTATTATAGTCCAGCAGCGCCCGACCCTTGTATGAGAGTGGTATTGGCGCCATTGGCTGACTCTGATATTCGCCTGTGTGCACGGGGGGAGGAGAGGGTTCACAGCTACAGCTCTCTTAAGGCAAAGCTTGCGCTTATAGAGCACTACTAGTGGAGGTCTGGATGAGGAGGCTATGGCATATGACGTTTGTCTTAAAAAATAGCCATGGCGCATGTCGATGTCGCTTAATTATGCTCATATCTCATGTCGATTTTAAGAATTGCTCATGTCACCTGTCACTATGTTTTTCAAGCTTCATGTCAAATGTCACTAGGCCTCATCTCGAATTTAGTGGTCCACACCGCCGCTGCTGCTGCTGTCGGTGCTGCTGCTGCTGTCGGTGCTGCTGCTTGTGCTGCTCGTGCAGCTGCTGCAGCTGCAGCAGCAGCAGCTGCTGCAGTTGCTGACGATGTCACGGATGCTGTTGACAGATTCTGCTGCTGCTGCTGCTGACAATGTCACGGATGCTGCTGACAGATGCTACTGCTTGTGCTGCTCGTGCAGCTGCTGCAGCAGCTGCTGGTTGCTTGTGCTGCTGACGATGTCATGGATGCTGCTGCTGCTGCTGCTGCTGCTGCTGCTGATGATGATGATGTCACGGATGCTGCTGACAGATGCTACTGCTTGTGCTGCTCGTGCAGCTGCTGCAGCAGCTGCTGGCTGCTTGTGCTGCTCGTGCAGCTGCTGCAGCTGCTGACAATGTCACGGATGCTGTTGACAGATGCTGCTGAAGCCGCTGCCAGATGCTGCTGCTTGTGCTGCACGAGACCGAGTAGCCGCTATTCGGCGTTTCACTCCTTATGTACCCTGTCCTAGATAATCCTCTTAAACGGCTGAAAAGACTCTCTCAGCACAGAGTCTCTACTCAATGTAAGAGATCTGTTAAGTAAGTTTTCACATGCCACCTGACTACTGCGGGAGGGTTTAGACTTAAGCAGCTTAGTGCACACACGTGTCTGTTAGAAAAGCTACTTGCACACCTGCCTTCCTTTTTCACTAGTATTTACCCCCTGCCGACTTATAAGGCGCCTATACACGTGTCAGCCTCCTTATATACGCCTTCTTACTTCTAGAGCTAAGCTGACTGGCAGCTATTTTAAAAGAGAATACCCGTTACCTGTATAACGGATAAGGGGGTTATGAGATTAGCGTGTGTATACAAAAAAAAAAGCTACAGGGGGCGCGTGTCTGTCTGTGAGGTAGAGACCATGTGGTAAGCGGCTCAAGTGTAAAACAAAAGCACCTCCTCTTGCCGCAGTGAGTGGCGCGGACGTCGGCTGGCTAGTTGAATAAGCGTCAGCTTAAAAGATAATCCGTCCACGGGCTGGCGCGTCACACCTGTCGTTAATCACCCCCTGTAGTCTTTGTATACGCAGGTGACCCGGCTTTATCTCTTCACCAGCTATAATCCCATATACATGTAGCGCACGTTACACTCGTTATCTCTCTTTTCATGCTGAGGGATTAGGGGTGGAAGGGTTCAGGTGAAAAGCGATTTGATTCCTCTCTGGAAGAGGGTGGGGCTCTAGGTGAAAACAAGCTTAGAACATCCAGATTAGCCGCTCTCTCGGCTATATAAAGAGCCTCAATTTTTTTTATCTCTGCCCACTTCGTCTTGTTGTACACTATCAGTCACGAGGCAGACGCTCGAAGTAGCAGATGTTTGCAGTATGGTTTATACAGAGGTTACCTGCTAATAGGATTTTGTCAGAATAGGGTGAGTTGCTCTTAAAATGACCATTTTAAATGGGTTGTTAATATGGTATCTGATGTTAATGAGCTAACACCTAACATTGAGGATTATGACCTCCCAGAGGGGCGTCTCGCCAAATTCTCCGGTCTTGACTATAGGCTTAACTGTCTAAAGACTGTGGAGCACGTTAATGGGCGGTCTCCTTACTAATTTCACTTGACCAGGCCGGCAGGGTCAACTAGTCTAGGTAATTACAACCACAAGGGCGGCTACTCAACATCCAAGTGGACCTACTACTACGAGATTGTCTTTTGACCACTCTGCTGCCGCCTGCTGGTCTGGCGATTACATACTCTAGTATAGTTCTCCGCTCTTTTCGTCAGATGACGCCACAAAAGGGTTTTTGTACATTTCCACGATACTCGCGAACATTTTAAACGCATAATGACCTATAATAAGCAACAAAGCACACTTCTAATATATTGAATATAAGAAACATGTCAACGTTGTGTATTTCTGATAGAATGAGGCAGATTCTTTGAAATATCAACTAAACTATAGCGAGATTGAAAATACTACACCATATCTAAAGCGATATAAAAGCTATATAAAGTCAGAACTTCTCACGGAACGGTATTCTGCAACGGATCACTCAACCATTCGTCCTCGAATGCCACACAGGGCTCCTGTCCATCAGGACTTTGAGCCTTGACGCTTTTGAGGGAGGTTTGATCTTATGTTGCTTAACATGTGGTGTAATTAATCAACACCGCGGCCCCTCTTTAGGGGCCACACAATAAACAAAGAATAAAAAAGGGTAAGCCTTAGGTTTAAAGTGAATCTCCCAGGATTTTGGCGAGGCCGACAAAGGGGGAGATAACAGATTTAAACTGCAGGAGACTATACGCAAACCTTGATACTCTCAGAGGGGAGCCCCATATTGCGGGCCTGTGGTCAGATCTATCACCTCCAGGGTGCAGTCTGCATGTCATAAATGACCACCACAGACATTGGGATATAATGTTAATCCTACTCCAGGGTCTCCATAATTAGCGGGGCTCGCCTTGAGATGGGAAATTCACTACAGCACTATCTGTCGTTGAAAATGGTGCTCGTGTAGAGTCGGGATGATGTACCAAAAGAGCATTTTATACACAATGATACCCTTGTACAAATGCGTATACCTAGTAGGCTGTGTCTTATCATCAAATCTAAGAGGGTGCGCTATAGTTTTATTATACTTTTATAGACCATTTTAAAATCCGAGCTTAGCTTAGTTCATAGTCTCCTTACCAATTTTCACTTGACCAGGCTGGCAGAGCCAACTAGTCTAGGTAATTATAACCACAAGGGCGGCTACTCAAGATCCAAGTAGACCTACTACTACGAGATTGTCTTTTTGTCCCCTCTGCCGCCTAGTTATTACATCCTCCAGTCTAGCTCGCCACACCCTTTGAGCAGCTCCATTGCCTCGGTAAAAGTGTAGGGGTGTGCTTTCCACCTTCAGTCATCCATAGATTCGATCACCATCACCCCCCTTGAAATGACCTCAGCTGTTAATTAGGGCGTAAAGCAGCCCAACAACCAACCAAGTCCCTGTCAAAGATGTGAATAACGAACGCGCTAGTATAGTTCCCCGCTCTTTCGTCAGATGGCGCCACAATAGGGGTTTTGTACATTCCTACGATGCTCGCGAGCATTTCAACGCATAATGAGCTATATAGGCAACAAAGCGCGCTTCTAATATATTAAAATATAAAAACAATTCAATATTGTGTATTTCTGATAGAAATGAGGCGGTTTCCTTAAATACCAACTAAACTATAGCGAGATGAAAAATACCACACCATATCTAAGGCTTTATAAAAAGCTATAGAAAGTCAGAACCTCACACGGATCGGTATTCTGTCTGCAACGGATCACCCCTGACCCACTGGTCCTCGCATGCCACACACGGCTCTGCCGTGTTTGAGCTTTGAGGTATCACCCATCAAGTGATCCATGCTGCCCAACATGAGGCGTAATTAATTACGCTGATGTTGCATAGCATAGCGGCAGCATCTAACTAACTCTAAGGAGTTAGTCGGCCCCTCTTTAGGGGCCACACAATAAACAAAGAATACCCTGAATCTGGGACCTGCGGGCGAGGGCCCCAACTGTGAAGTCATTATTGGCCACATTGGTAATATCAATTAAAACTTTAGACAACACCCACCTTAAGTATCATTAACGGACAATATCAATAAACTTAGCATCCTCCTGGTTACCACATTTAGCACCAATTTTACAACTCACAGGGGCCACCCTTGAAAATAACACCAGCCTCACCACACTTTTATTGCTCTGCTGATTTCTCCAATCCAAAACATTGGGTATCTAGTCCAGCTGTGAGCTCATTAGGTCAGCCCTTTGTCGGCCTCGCCGGCAAGTCCCGGATTCAGTATAGAAAGACTAAGGGGGCGGGGGGTAGGTCTTTAGGTTTAGCGCTATCTGTGTCATTAGACCATTCTTAAAAATCGACATGTGACATGAATAAAAAATTCTCAATTACTGTATAAGTAGGCGCCTCAACTCTTCCTTCAAATTCCGGCCTTGCGGGTGGTCAAATTTAAAAAAAAAATTCCTAGTAGTCTATGGTCCCAAGAGTCCGATTGTATCAATTACGGTGCCCCTACATTTTCCCCCTTAGTGACACTAGTGACAACGCCTTTTTCACTTAGTGTCATGTGACATGGTCATTTCTTAAAAATCGACATGCGACATGGGACACGTTCATCTCAAACCCTTAGCCTCTAGAGAGTTCAAAATAGCGCTGCCGCTGCCGCTGTAGTCTGCCCGTTTCTGTGATCAAATATGCACCCTTCCTAATAGCACCCCCACTGGTGCATTGCATAAAAATAGCCCCCCTGACCTCATTTCTTGAGCTATAAAAAACACAAACCCCTCATTTTAATCACAATATCATGGCAGTCAACATGAATGGAGTCATTAGTGGAGAAAGATAAGAGTCTCTGTTTTCTGTAGCCTACAATATTATGGTGACATTCTTCATGTCAAAATGTAATAAATAAATATGAGTTGTTAAAACTTGTTACCATGGGGATGTTGGTAATTGTGTTCTTGAAGACGTATGTGAAATCCAGATGTATGTGCCTCTGCCCAACAATGTCCCTAGCCATTTTAAGTAAACCTGTTCTGTCTGAGTTAGAAGGGTGCCTAGGGCCAGAGCTACAGAACCCCTAACTGCTGTGAAGGTGCCCCTCTCCTGCCTAGATCACAGAAATGGGAAATATGTTCAGATGCATTCACCATGATATTTCTGGATCTAGGCAGATCTGAAAAGCTCTCATAGGGATCTATACTAATGGAACCAATATGTATTTTTTAACTCATTTTTCAAAAATTTATCAAACTCCCTACCTTAGCGCCCCTATAAATAGGGTTAAGTACCTGGCCGACTCCCCTACCACGGCTGCTGGAGGAGTACCGAGAACTACCCTCTTTTTAGAAAACTAAGTAAAAATATCCTTCTTCATGTCCAGTTACATACAATGTCGATCAATTTGACACTGTAGCAGCATGTCTCCATATCTGTATGCTGCATAAATGCACAATACACGGTTCTGCACGCACTTAAACCAAGGCTAACATGGGTGACCTATATAGATGTGATACTCTCGTTTTCGGGGCTAGTAGAAATTAGGCGGCTAATATGGACGTTCCGGGTTCGAACCCTCACTAAGTTTTAGTCAAGATGTCTAGCCACGTCGCCTAAGGCGACGAAAGCGCGTCAAGGCGTTTACAGGGTTCGAACCCGTGAGCTGCTCCTTGGGGTCACAAAAAACGCTTCAACCTTGAAATCCCATAGAAAAGAAATTTTGGGTTTTTGGACTTTAGGCCTTAATTTGGGGGTGATCCCGGGCTGATAGAAAAATAATTCTTGGACGAGCGGATAGCTCTGGATCTCTTTTTATCTAAAACAGCGAAAAATTGATTATGGTTCCGCCGCAATTCATCCGACCAGGGGTAATCAGCCCCCCCCTCTGCCAATCACGGCAGTGAATTTAGACGGCGCGCAATCACTCGCAGCCGCCGCGACGAACCAATTGGTCCTCTCGGCATCTTAGTATGGTTCGTGTGACCTACTTAGAGGCTCACACGGTGGAGGTGTGTCCGGCGTTCGGCGCGCTGATTGGCTACTGGTGAGAGGTGTCGTGCTGCGTCAGGAACTTTACCTATTTGGGACGGGTGTTAAAGGCGCACTGAGTTGAGGTGCACCTTTAAGCAAGAGCGCAATCCGGCCGTCGCGTTGGTAGCCTTACTACCCGTCGCGCATTCAACTGGAGGCTTAAGTGTGACAAATGACGATTCTTTGTCGACGCGACTACTAACATCAGCAGCATCGGCAGCAGCGGTAGCAGCATCGGCAGCAGCTATAAGGTGAAAACATGTTCAGACACGGTCGGCGTGTGAGACCTGTCCAGGCACGTCCGAGCAGGTTCGAACGTGTCTGAACATGTTCCGGAGTGCAAGACGCGTGCACACACAGACCGGACAGACACACACAGACCCACACACCCACACACCCCTATGTAGTGTGGGATGTAAAAGAACCCTTGTCTCGGTAAAAGGGCCATAGATTCGATCACCATCACCGCCCTTGAAATGACCATAGCTGTTAACTAAGGCATAAAGCAACCCACACACCCACACACCCACACACCCACACACCCACACACCCACACATTTTTCTGTATGAGCCTTCAGACCTGAAGCTGCTCAGTGTACGGGACTAAGTTTTGTCATAGGCCCTACGGACGCTACTCAAGGGGGAATAAGAGAGCCGTCTCACCGTGGCATGGACTGGCTGTAGTTTTTTATGTTTCGGTACCTACAACCAAACAGCCAGTACCCACCCCAGGGCTTCATGTCGCACGCGGGAAAAGTATAAAGATTCGAACGGTGGCGCCAACTGTCGGAATAGCGGGTACACTACGTCAGTAGTTCTTTTGTTCTCCGCTGAGTGACTGGGCGAAATGTAGTCGGTAGCTCTATTTTCTGTGCACTGTTCTGTTCATTTTCTACACTTAACGCTTAAATAGACCACGTGTTTGTACAAGCTAACCGTTTTTATCAGTGCAAAAATTAAATAAGCATCGGATAGAACAATAAAAAAATGAGAAAGTAATCCAGCACTTAGTATAACGCGCCAGTTTTATCATGAGACACCGAAAGTCTGGTTTTTTCGGGTGCATAAGACAGTCGACTGAGAGCTCCAAACCAACCAAAACGTACCAGAGTGAGATCTATCTCATTAGAACGTACCCGACAGGGCAGGGGCCTTCTACACCCCGGCTCTGATGAGCAAGCGACAATTGTTGCAGAGGTCCTATTCCTCTTTTGAGGTGGGACCAAAATTGAACAAAAGAATAAACTAAACCAAAAGCCTTAAGATTGAAAGAGTTGTAGATACTAATTTTAACGAGGAAGTCGCATTCATTAGTTTACAAATAGCCAGTGTAAGTACGCCTATGTATAGGAGAGAGACCTTGCTTATTTCTTATAGGGATGTAAGATAGTCACATCATGATGCACATCATCATAAACGCATCATGATACATTTCATTGTAAGTAGACGAACCAGTAGACTCGCCTCTCTGCCCTCTAAAAGAGAGGGCAGAGAGGCGAGTCTCACTCTTAAACACCCTTCCCCTCCCCTCCCCCCTCCCCCCTCCCCCCCCCCCCATGCATCTTAAAGAGTGCCCCCCAGAGTGCCCCTCCCCCCCTCCTAAAAAAAGAGCCGCATTTTTAAATTATTTTTTAGCAAGCTTTCAGCTTGCTTTTTCTTTTTAAAATTTATTTATCCATAAAAATCTCAAGTGACTTATTTTGAAATTCGCGCCAACCTAGTAGTCACGTGACCCCCTTAAGTAGGTCACTTCCAGTCACGTGACCTATTTGAATTTCCCGCCAACATGGTGGTCACGTGACCCTCTTAAGTAGGTCACTTCCGGTCACGTGACCTATTTGAATTTCCCGCCCAAAGGTCACGTGACCGGAAGTAGGTCACTTCCGGTCACGTGACCTATTTGAATTTCCCGCCAAAAGGGAGGCCTCTCATTGGCTGCTTTTGAATTTCCCGCCAAAAGGGAGGCCTCTGATTGGCTGCATGTCGATTGAGTAATAAACAGTAGTTAACCATAGTCCCGTTCCGATACATACTATACTACTTATGCTGCATTCATGCATAACAAGTGTGTTAAAGCATTATACTGCCATTACTGTGTAAAGGGTTGATATAAACGATGTAGGCCTCTTATACATTTGTAACAATACATTGGTACAACGGCCGCACCCACGTTGATAAACCGTCTCCAGTAGCCAGTTTATCCTGAGCCAACCCTTTCAGTATGGAGACTGTAAATGTTATTAGTTCCATCACAATGTGTGCGTTATTAGTTCAATTTGTAAGAATCACGCAAAAATAACACTATCTGTCTTGTATGTCGTTGGGTTTTCTTGAGCCAGAAAATGACTTTATGTGTGTTTTTTTCCATACAAGATTACTTTTCTCAAAATAGGGGATGGTCTTCTAAGTTTTTCTTTCGCCAAATTGGCGAAAAACTTCCGTTTTTCTCTCGCCAATTTCAAAGGAGATTCGCCCAGTATTGAGGCTATAGCTGGACTGATAAATGGACATTGAAAAACGTGTTATGTAGCAGGTACTTGGATAGCTTTTAGGTGATCCTATTTATTGAAGGAAACCCCTGTATATGATTCGATTATTCACAATCAAATAATAGATTTTACTCTGCTTATATCAGAAAACAATGCAGTCAAGTGGATTACTGGAAAAAATCCCTTTCTATTGCTATATAACATGTATAGTTGAAGTCATTTAAAGGCGGGTCGTCTTAAAGGAGAGGTTTTATGGTAGATGTTCAGGTCACATCCTCTTGTGAAACACACGTTTTTGTTTTGTGTTCCTTGTCATGGATTCTTAGAACAGGTGCATTTCTCCTGCTTTATCACTGACACTATTAGTTTAATCAGGCTCCACATTGGTAGGGAAGGAGCAGAACGACCAGCACTATTTAACAGATGCAGCCTTGGGTGGGCCTTTACTCTGTCTGCCAGCTGTGCTACATGTGACTATACATGGGTAAAAATCAACGCGGGCAACACCGGCCTTTTAAAAATCGACACAGGTGACACGGCATTTTTTAAAATCGATGGACACAAAGATTTAGGGTAGTTAGTATTAGATAAAAATCGGCATGGCGACACAGCACCTTTTCTAAAAATCGACACGGCAACACAGTCAAAATTCTGGGCACCCATGTATAGTCACCTAGATGGACCATAATCAGGTTTCTACCTGGGCATTAGTGTTGCTAAAGGGATTGTAATTGAGCTTTCAACCTCGGCATCCGCCGATACCAGAGGCATAGCCACACAGCTAAAGGGATTGCAAATGTTTGCATTGTGGTAAGATAACAATTTTTCCTTGTTTCAGGGCTTTGACATCACGTCTAGTGACACTATGTATGTTCATGTGCTGTTACCTTTGCTGATGATTAATATACCGACCACCTTAGGACTGCCTCTCCTGCCAGGGACACTAGACAACCTGGCAAGGAATGAGCCAAATATGTCATCAGTGACTAGGACATGGACAATTTATATTGACTACTTGATACAGAATCATCTACTTCATGACTTTTCAACAATCATAGAAGAGGCATATTTCAAACTGTATGCTAAAGTCAAGGTAAAATATAGGATGTGTGCAAGTCAAGAATTTCCATCACCTGTAGTTGATCGAGTTGTTTTCTTGAGCCACACCTGTGGGAATCTCATCTCAACATTTCATCAGCCATTTGCAAAGCACATTGTGAAGATAAATGTCTATGCAAACTTCATACTGAATGTCACAGTTCTTAGGTTCTCTTTGTTTCTTTCCAAAGACTGTCGGTATAACAGATATGAATTCCATGACTGTCAAACTCTAACTCTGACACCAATCATTCATTGTGGGTACAAGCCCCCATGGAGTGACTACTCCTCTAGTAACCAAGTCACACTTATCTTGGATGTTACATACGTTTCAGAGAAGGCTACCTCTGTCTTTTTAATGAAATATGGAATACATGACAAAGAATCGCTGATATGTGAGAATGATATGACAAAAGTGAGACTAAAGAAATTGTCAAGAACACACCCTTTTGATAAAAGCATAACCATTTCTTTAAGTATAAGCCAGGTTTGCTTATTTAAAGGGGATGCCTATTATACATCAGATCTAATTATAATTGATTTTATTCAGGCAGTGATATCAGTCAAATGTAACCCACTATACACAGGTAGTATTTATATCTATGATGGACTGAGTGAACTGCTACCATTACTATTCCATCATCGCCATGATGGTCCCTGTAATAAGACGGTTCTTGGATGGCACACCGCTATGCGACACTTAAGAGTAATTATGTTATCTCATAATGAGAAAAAGCCTTACAAAGTTGAAATTAGGACAGAACTATTAAACAGACATAGAATACAGTCAAAATATATCATGTTTGAAAGTAATAGCAGCAAACCGTTTTTCTTCAAACGTTTCATCACATCTGCCACAAAGATATCAAAAATAAGATACTCAGGATTTGAAATGATGGATTGTTCTCTAGGTGAATTGCTATTTTCAGTCAATGAACAGAAAGAAACGACTTTTCACCTTTGTCAAAGAGATATCCCACAATTGTTCAAACATTCACAGACTTTCAGTATTGTGTCAAGCTATATTGCTATTATTGCCTATACACCTGCAAATCTTGCCATGGTCAAATTTCAAATGTTTTTCTTGAACGATGGCCGGACTTTTGAGAACCATATCTGCACTGGAAGAAATGAATCATTCTCAGTGGGCCATAGTCAATACTCTCCAGAATTCATTGGAGGTTTAATATCTAGTTATCAATTGTGTGAACTAAACATAGAATTAAACTCTCTCTCTTCACATACATTTAAAGTGAGGGTAGTTATTCCTCCTATGAAACAAATGTCTGCGAGGGTTACCCAACATTGTACACCAATGTTTACATTAGTTGATTCAAAGGGCAGAATGCTGTTACACATCACAGATGAAACAACAGAAGTCAGCTTCCAAACGTCAGAGTTACAATTCAAGTTTAACTTCATAATAGGCGATTGCCATACTTTTCTCAATCCTGGAGTTAGTTTGTTAATTGAGCCTTCCTTTACTCCTGAATTCATTGCTCCTGGTGATTTTGAAAAAGGGTTCCGTCTGCATTATAATATAAACTACAAAATATTTCAGATGAATGTAGAAAAATTGAAGATAAATATCTATCACATTTATTCATCCTATCACAGAATCCGTGTGGACATTAAAACCCATGGGATTCAGTGCTTAAAGGTGCATCAAATTGATCTGTTTGACTTTTACAACTGGTATAGTTGGTATGAAAAATCGGTCATATGGCATTCATTCCCGGGTTTACAGAAGCAACACATACGTTTACTATTCAGCAGAGGAGGTCTGTCTATTGTTCTCCGAAAGCTCATAGAGGATGCACACTTCAGAAAAAAATGTACACTAGAAATCATAATGAAGAAGGGATGGTTTACCACACTGTACCCTAAACACTATAATCCTCTTGTGGATATGTCATGGGAAGATGCATCAAGTTACTGCCTATCCAAGAATGAAACACTGTTTGTCCCCAACACTCCTCTGCCCTACCACCACCTTCTGAGGCCCCTCCCTGTGTTTCTTGGAATACACTACAATAAGGTAAGTTCCCACTTTGGGCTACTTGACCCTACACATATTTTGTGTTATGCTTTGTGTTTTGGTCGTTCTTCCATATGGCCTTATTTATCACTAGGGTTGACCGATGCAACCTCCCAGTAAACAAAAAAATAGTTATTCAATTATTTCAGAAGGTTTCTCTATGGCTACTTATTATGACTAAATGTTATATATCATTAAAAACATTATTTTGATGTAAAATAATGTAAATTTCTGTTAGCGGAGCTGTCCACTCCATAGGCAGGGTCAAACTCTGGGACCTGCCGCCCCAAGACTCCCAATGTACCGTAAGTTCCAGCATATAACCGACATCCTGCTATAACCCGCACCCGACTTTCTGAGAATGCTATAACCCGCTCCTGGGGTCTCAAAATTGCTATTATTGTACTTCTGAAAACCCTTGTATTACCCACACCTATACTTTGACAATATTGTATAACCCACACTGGAGGTGCATGAATGACCCGCTGGTTATACGCGGGAATTTACTCCCTTCTACCCACACCCCTCTGAACACTGATAAGAACTTAAAAATATGTTTAACCTTGTTATTGCAGAACAATGAGCTTACTGCAACGGACCATACAACACTATTTTCAAGTAACTGGAACAGGCAAAATATTTACTACTTCAAGAAAACAGTTGAAATCAGAAGTCATGAAATTAGAGCATTAATTGACGGGACAACTTCCTTTAAAGTGGTAGATGTCCATGATGGAGATGTTCGCATGGCCCTTAATGAGACACAACCATCACTCACTGGTAGTAGGAGATGCACTATGGCTGTATTTATAGACATTCATAATGTATCATGGATTACAGTTCCATGTAGTAGAAAATATCCACTTATAAATGTTGCGTGTTCGGCAAAGCACACCTTTACAAAACAAGCTATTATTCTGACAAGTGGCCAGATATTTTGTCCAGAGCCCTGGGTTTCTTCTATTTCCAAAACTTTTGGAGAACCTTCTAGCTGTTGGACAATTGTAGCTCGGCAATATATAAAGAATGTTACGACTGATTATGTAACAGCTACATGCGATAACCAGAGGTGTCCAAAAATGGAGTTTTCAACATACCATGACCGATATGGAAACCATGTAAAGTTGTTAGCCCATCACCAATCTTTATACTCCAGGTCATCCTTTTACCAGTTTAGTTCTGGGTACAGGTGTGATTCAAACCAGGACACGCTCTGTGAAATAACAGAGTTTATTTCATCAGGCAATGCCGGCCATCTACACCTGTGTAAAGATAAAGCTCTCATCTTGGAACATCGTTGGTGTGATGGACAGAGAGATTGTCCTGACAATTCAGATGAACAAAACTGTCCACACATATGTTCAGGTTCAAACTGTACCGGAAGATGTTTTGGCCCTCATTGTACATGTGGCGATCTGTTTTTCCAATGTGGTGATGGGTTCTGTATACCATTCTCAATGATACACAATCACTACTGTGATTGTCCAAATTGCCAGGATGAAAAATTGTTCAATGTGCTGAACCGGGGAAGTTGTGACTTGGGTAATGGAACATATATCTTTCAACAGAAGCAAATGGATCAGTCAGTTGGACATCTACAGAACATAAATGATGAGCACCTACCCTGTGACAATAAGCTTGAGCAAGAATTTCAGTCTACACAACTCTGCGTCTTTGACAGATTTAACCCTGGATGTGCTGATGGAGGTAACCTCATGGTATGTAAAGATTTCATGTGTAAGAGTAACCAGTTCAAGTGTCCACACAGGCACTGTATACCAACCTATGCTGTGTGTGATGGTCGGATTGACTGTCCAAATGGAGAAGACGAAGTAATGTGTGATAAACTTGTGTGTAAATACTTCCTTAGATGTAGCAAAGATAACATCTGTGTTCATGATGTTAACATATGTGATGGTGTAAAGCACTGTCCTTTATCAGGTGATGATGAAGAGCTATGTGATCTACAAGCTTGCCCAGAAAAATGCACCTGCAAGGGCTATGCAATTGTGTGTTATAACAAGCAGCTAACAAAAATACCTGATTCTGTGCAATATGCAAAGGTTTTGAACATGTCAACAAACAAGCTGACGACAGAAAAGCTTTCATTTGTGAACTTTTATCAATTGTATATTCTTGATCTATCATATAATCATGTACACAGCCTTGATGAAAAACTGTTTCGAGGTCTTGTCTTACTTGGAATATTGAACATTGAAGGAAACAGATTGACTGAGATACGTTTTTCTGTTTTTCAGTGTATGTACTCCTTGAGGAAACTAACCCTTAGTCACAACCCACTTAGTAGCATATATTCACTTCAGTCTGTTGCCCTTTCTAACCTTCATTTCATAGATATGTCCTTTGTTGAACTGAAAACTTTATTTGAACAATCTAAACTGGACCTATTGAAGATTGAATACATTTGTTTGTATTCAGGGAGGTTGGAGCTTCTTCATTCAACATCTTTTATAGGAATGGAAAACCTTAAGTCTTTAGATCTGCGTGACAATCCAATAGTTTATATATCAAGAAATACTTTTAATTCTCTCCAGGCACTTCAAGCATTATTTCTGGATAATAATAAATGGTGTTGTCTTTCTCCACGGGTAATAACTGGATGTACCAGTGGTCCTGATCAGAAAAATGATGGTTGTAACGGAGTGTTTCAGTACAGAACTGTTGGTTGGATTCATTGGATATTGCTTGCCATCTCACTCTTCTTGTTGAGCTCATATTTGATACATATTGTGCACACTAAATTTTATAGCAAAGCAGCACCTTCAAATGTACCTATAACCAAGATCAACCATATCATATCACTCTCACTAATAATGATACATATTTTAATACTAGTAATAGTTGATGGATACCTTCAAGGGGACTTTATCAATTATAGAAACTACTGGGAATGGGGGTTGGCTTGTAAATTTATCTATTTTGCAGCCATTATTCCTACATTGAGCTCAGCCTTTGCCTCATGTTTCTTCGTTATCACAAAAGTAGTCATGATATTTGATCCCTTTAACAACAGGCCGTTGTCACGTCTGACAATTACCCTTGCTCTTTTGATTTCTTGGATCTCTGCACTAGTACTGAATTTGATTCATCTCGTAGATACATCTATTGCACACAGTGTGAACGCTGACTATGATGGATGTTTGGTGCCCACATTGAGTGCACAGAAACAATGGCTGAGCTTCTACATTCAGATTTTTGTAGTGATTCTGGTGTCTGTTATAACAGTTACTTGCAACCTGATAGGATATAGGGAGACCACTGCTCAAAGAAAAAGGAGTGGACACATACAATTAAAATTGTCAGAAGAAATTATTAAACCCTTTATTGAGAGTATTCTATCTCATGGGTTGATGTCGCTGACATGGTTGTCAATACTTGTGTTGTCTTGCACTGTATATTTTGATGTGTCTGTTAATGCCCAAGTTGCAAGATGGTGTGTGAACATTTTGGTCATTGTCTCTGGAATGATTCCTGCAGTATGCAACAGGGTGATTTTTATTGTGTAAAAAATAAATCTGTTATGGAAAAATGATGTTCACAAGAATCTGATGCATGTATATAGCAAATGCCCCTGGGTAAATTGTGGGCTACATATGAACCAAACCCCAGGTGCAGGTTATAGAAGCATTTCTTGAACACAATTTTTACCACAGTACCATAGACATACAATATATCAATGTCTATGACAGTACTAAAAGAGTCAAGACAAGAAATAGATGCCTCCATACAGAGGCTCCACTGAGACATTGTGTTTGGTCAGTGGAAAATGCACATAATTTGTATTATCTGTGTAACACACATTAAAAAATAAAGAAAATAAGAAATCTCTGTGTGATTCTTTCAGAGGCTAAGTTGAACTTGAAACATAGAGCCGAAACACATGGAAAACCATATTTTTGGATATCGAACTAAGGTATATTGAGAAACATCCCCAATGATTTTTTCGCACAACAAAATCTGTTCACCCCCCCCTCCCTCCATCAAATCAAAGAGGAAGAGTGACTAACATCACAGCGCAACTCAGGCTTCATGGGGCAAGAGGGACTGATTGGCACAGTAACCAAAGTCCCAACACAGGTCCCTACTGAAGTCCCAGCGGAAGTCCTAACCCCCAAGCCGGGTCTCTGCAATGTTGGGACCTTTTGTCCATAACATCGTCACGCATACACAACTGGTATCGTCCACTGAAGCCTGGCTTCTATTTCCCACGTGGACTAAGGACATTGTTCATTTCATGCATGTTCATACTGGACAGGAGTACTATTATACAGATCTGCTAGGTGTAAGCCCGACGAAAGTCTTAAAAATGCGTCTCACCTGACCCCTCCATAGACTTAAAGCTTGACCGTCATGGTTGAAGTGTGGCTAAAAGCACTTTTGGATATAGTTCAGTTTTCATTCACAAGAGGGATCTTAAGGGCTGGGAGCTCAGCTCTTACAGGCACAAGATGGGGTGAATATGTTGTAGCTGGACAATGCTCATGGTCCCCTGTCCAAACACTGCTGCCCTCTGGTGGAACTGTTATTTTATGTCTATGTATGGAAAATGCTGAACTTATTCCCTACCGGCCCAGCTTTAACATAGAATTGTATACAACCATGTTGGCAATGACACTTAGTCCACAGTACATTTCTATACAAGTCTTCATTGTAGACAAAAAAATTTTCATGACCTTTTTATTTCAGTTTTTTCTACATGTTCTTTCTCTTTGATTTGCTTGCATGTTCTTTTTGTATTGAATCAATCTTTCTACTCCATGCATTGCGTAACTTGCTCCTCGCTTTTTGGCTCCCCTGAAAGGTAGAACTTTTAAAATGAGGGAAAAAATGGTCGCTGGGCTTTGAGAACTGGCTTTCCCCCTATAGATCGGATACACCAGTGGAATGTTGCATTGTCACGAATACTTAAATGGACCTATTTAGTCCTCCCCCGGCCATTATTACACAATGGCAAATGGCACCCCCACAGAAGGGCAGTATTTTTTTATGACACCCCTATTAGTATATCCACCAGATATATATAGGCAAGCAATCTATTAAATGACTTGACCCAGCCAAAAAAAGATTCTTTTAAAAATAAAAAACATATTTTAGTGATGAGGTAGTCAACTCCCTCCGATGTGGCCACCCTTGGGACTAAAAAAGTAGCCCCATTTAGTAGAGCGGCTAAGAGGGATACTGTATACAAGTACTTAAAGAAAACCATTGAATAATCCCATCACCCTCACTTGGGTTCTGGTATAACCCTCTTTATTAGGCCACACCAAAAAAAAAAGTTGGTCAATGGATTTCAATTTTCAAAAGTGAGTGAAATTTCTTTCTTTTTTTTAAAAAGATTTTTGTCAATGGATTTTGTCGGTGGAAAAGTGGAGCGAGCAACAACTTTTTTTCTTTTTTACCAAGCCTCCGACAAAAGTTCTTAGTGGACCCCTAACATAAAAAGTTATTGGTTGATCTGGGAGAATTACTGGAAGAAAAATTTGATTTTTTTGGTCTGGCCTTATGGTCTTGATATTTCTAGCCAATGTAGGATTAGCATTCCCCGTTTAATACAGAACACACAACACAAACATACTTTTGTTCTTTGTTTAATTCGAATAAAAGAAAGTATACATGTATTTCGTTATTTTCATCTCTTCACGATTCTAGACGCCACGCCCTCTCGAGATTGCATCTCATATATAAAAATATATACATGGATTTATATTATTTTTTTTTGTGTTTTGTATTTTTTTTCACATAGTGTACAATTGCAAAAGAGCATGACGTCATTTTACGTATTATAAAATACCCTAGTATTCAATAAATTTCCTTTTTTTTTGGTTTTCATTTTCATTTCATGAATCTAAAACTATAATAAGGCACATTGAGTTTATAGGACAACTTATAAAATAGCCAATATACAACGCAACATTGTTCGGCCATAACTACAACATTGTTCTTAAGGCAGTGGACTGTACAAGCAGATATGCAATCTAAAAATGGCTGTATCAGATTTACACATTAGAAAAAAGACTTAAATAAATACAAAATAAAATTACGTTAGTAAAATGCGTATCCAGGCATAAAATTAAATACAGAGGTACCCGGGATGCATCTTTTTAAGAAAACAGTAAAAAAATAAAATAATAATAATCCATTTATAAAATTACACATTTATGTACATTCATATCCTAGTGTGTAGAAGGAGAATTTGGAATTCATGAAATAGTTAAATATATTGCAGATTTTTATAAATCTATTTTCACCTCTAATTACATTTGACTATTTCCACTTTTACAACAATCATTTTCCCACATCCCTACATGCTTATGTACAAACTTCCTCACCCTGATGAGTGACGTAAATCTCAATTCCGATTTTTGACACAGACACACACAATCTATGCTAAAAAGTTCTTAAATTCTACTGTACTGCATTACATTGAACATGAACAGTGTTGAACACACATTGCGTCTACTTGGGGAGTCCGTTCTGTAGGATGGTCGACATGAGGACCTTGTCCTGTAGCGCCTGTTCCAACTCAGACTCGTCCAGCTTCAAGGTCACCTGAAGGTCAAAGCGTAAAACATTAGTAAGATTAAAGATGCAACATAAAGGAGAAAAAGTATTCTTGAAATCGGGTTACATACAGCATCACCATTTCGTCTCGCTTTATGAAATGGCCAATGCACCAGAAAACTGGGAAAAGGCAAGTAAAATTATTCCTGCTTCTAAATCCCTTCATTTATAATAGTAGATACATTAATGTGATCAACTCTTTAACTCTCTTTCTACTTTCATGTTCATTTGTCTGAATACCGAACTTACAGGACTGTAGGGTCAACATTATGCAATAGTGTATCAACCCATTGTGAATCAACCTGATCGGCATGATGCTTCAACGCAGCGGCTGCATTCATGCATCATGACGACAAAGGGTTAAGCCCACTAGACAGCCTCCCTTAAAAGGGCCCCAGACGGGGGGTAGCTGTCACTTGTCGATCCTAAGAAATGCCAATGTCCCTTGTCGATCCTAAGAAATGGGTATTGTCCCTTGTCGATTTAAAGAGGTAGGTTTGTCCCGTGTCACCAACTCCTAACATCCCCTTGTCCCTTGGGCTTAAAACAGGGTCTTGTCGCCATTTCGAATTTACCCGTCTAGAGCCCTCTTAAAGGGTTAAGATGCCTACCTTGGCGCTGCGAGCATCCTTGGCCTTCTTGACGAGGCAGATGCCCTTGGACTCGATGAGGGAGCAGAGGGAGTGGAACTCGGACTGTCCAATGGCCGCCACCTGCTGTTTGGTACACACCTTCCTGTACGTGTCGTGCAGCTGGAAACACATATTTATTATTATTAATTTTTTTTAAAAACATTTTAATATTTCTAAAGTATATTTAGTATTTTGAAAATTAAAAATAACTTTGTCTGTCATTTACATATATAAACTGTATACGATGTAATCATCGCACCGTTCGCCAGTTATACTTAACATGTCTCTACTATTTGGGCTTAAAATACATTTGGGATTATCGTCTGAAAACCAGTCCAAAGATGGGAGCTTAATGTGGAACGTTCACTTAGTGCGGCAAATACAGTATATATTTCAATCTTTAATATTTTTAAAAGCACAACTACAACAAAAGCTTTGTCAATGGCAGAAATAGGCTGAAATAGCAGTCACCAGGTTACCATGACCACAGGGCATAATGCATTAACACACTATGCGTCTTTAAACCGCTAAAGCGATAACTAATCAGAATAGACCCTCACCTTGCCGAGGGTGACCTCCTTAGCGTTGCCGTGCTTGACGAGCAGGAGGAGGGAACAGATGGCCAGTTTCTGCTGGAGCGGGATGGTCTGGGGGGTCGAGTTGTTGGTCATACCATTGCCGTACACCTCGTTGAGGGTCTTCATGATGTGTGCCACTGTGATCTTCTTGGGCACCGGGGGCCGCTTAGACGGGCTGCTGCAACCTGAAGCAGAAAACAGGGCGTTTAGATCAGGCGTCCCTCTGTGTCAGTGCTTTTCAAAACATAACCCTTCACACCAAATGTGACCCTATCCAGAGTGGTTGTATTGATATACATACAAATATTTCTATAAGTTCTTTGTTTGTAATTTCTTTGATTAAGACGACCCCACCCCCCTCTTTAACTTAAGGACCGCATAGCGCTGAAGTGAAGCATTCCCTTTGTCGTTATGAAGATATTACGAGGTTAACTCCTGATGGATGACAACCAAGGGTATAAGACATAGAAGCACTATTCGGCCTAATGTTACTTAAAGGTTTAAAGGTAGGTGGGTTCTTTTTTTTATATGTATAATATAGCTTACCTGTGAGACTGAAGGCTGGCTGTAGCACTGGCTGTTTGCGTACGTCGGCTTCCACCATTTCTACGGCGCGACGACACACATCGAGGGCACGTCGCATGTCGCCTGCCACGGCAGCCACTTTACGGGCACAGAACTGGACGGCTGAGGGGTCCAGGACTACATGACCCTCTAGCGTCACCTGACGGGTAGAATGGGGGAACGCGGTTAGTTAGATTTATACCCCGCGCAAACTATAGCACCTGGCATGGTGCCGGCTATACTTAAGAAGAATAGGCTACAATACTTAAGAACCCATGATAAGCACTACCTGGGTGCGGCTTTTACGAGGTGCAGGTTACAAGTAAGAATTCACGGCAGTTGTATTGGTTAACTTGAAACTACTGTTATTAATCAGAGATGTAAGTCAGGTATCAACAAAATCCCTGAAAAGGTACTCGATTACCCTTGAACCGCTGTTTTCAGATGAGTTGTCCAGTTCTGAGTATACAGAAATATAAGTCAGGTATCCCTGATCACTTATATCTTATTCCTCGAACTAAACGACAAAATCCACACCTAATACTGAGCAACATCCTCAGTCCGTAGGAAGAATTGAGAAGCACATTCTTTGAAGTGAAACTCCTCGTGCAGTACAATAATCGGCAGAGATCCCACACCCTTGACGACAAATAGGAGGAAAGAGGAAATCCTAATATTTAGGACACTTTCTGTAGGAGATTAGCTTAACTCAATACAGAAATCCCAGCAAAATAAGGCCACTTAAAAATGATCATCAGCTTTGCGGATACCTCCCGCACCCTTAAAATAGGGCCGATTTAGTTTGTTTTTTTCACTTTTTAGAAGAAAAAAAATCACCAAAATGGCCGCATGGAGGAAAAGATCAGCACTAAGGCCACACCAGAAAATAAAATTTGGTCTACGGATTTCCTGCACCATATGTTTGAAAATGCAATTTTTTTATTTTTTTTTTAAAGTGTCTACGGATGCGCCCGCACCACTTTTTGAGAAATTTGAATTTTTTTATTTTTTTTTGGGTGGCTTTTTTCTGATCGATAGCCAAATTTGGGAGTTTGCAAAAATGTTTCCCTCAAAAAAAAAAAATTGCCCCCGCTCCACTTGATTCAAGGTTAAAATCCGCAGACAAAAAATTTTTTTCGCTCGCTCGCACCATTTTTTCTAAATGAAAATCCGTAGACCAACTTTTTTTTTTGGTGTGGCCTAACCTTGCAATATTTTCTATTTCTCTGCTATTAATTGTGGTAAAAACGCAATTTAAACAGCGTTTTTTGCCTCATTTCTTGGTGCTGACAGTAAATGAGAAGGGAAAAAGAAAAAAAGGCCTCCCGCACCCCCAGAAAAAGTATAACGAAAGAAAAAAAAAAGCCTCCCGCCCTCACCCTTTTTTTCCCAAAAAGTATCCGCAAAGCTGATAATCGTTTTTAAGTGGCCTAATTAGGAATTCCTGCAAAAGTAGAAGTGTGTAAGAGCGCTCACCTGGTTGAGCCTGTCCTTGAGCACGGCCACGATCTGGTCCTTGGTGTAGGGCTGGAAGTTAAGCAGCTCCGGGCAGCAGTTGGGGCGTGCCTGGAGGCGCGGCAGGATACGGTCTGTCAGGTCCAGCGCATTGGCAATACCTGCAGGAGGAGGGGAAGCATAGGTCAGAAAATGATCCTCCAGGGTCCCATTATTAACATGTAACATTGAGATTGAGGGGAAATTATCTTGTTTACTGATGCAACATCTACCAAGTTATATTTACTGATAACTGATGCACCATAGGCATATACCAAGTTGTATCCAGCTACATTAAATACATTCAATAAAAAATGTACATAAAACGTATGCAGAAGATATCCTTATACAGGGCCATTATAAAGTCAAAATAGAAGAGAATATCCCCTCAAGAACCAAGAGTTTGCTCAAATCCCATGTTGTATGTTTAAATTCTAGAGATCTGAGTAGGAACTGACCGATGAGGACGAGTCTGGAGTTTTTCAGCGAGGGCCACTCGAACATGGTGTAGAGTACGTCCTGGTTGCGGCTGTCGAGCTGGTCCACCTCGTCCAGGATCAGCACACTGAGGGGGACAGGACAATAATGGTAATTTTATGGTAACTTTGTACAGGTTAAGGCTCCCACAAAAAAAAAGAAGAAAAAAAAAGAATTGAAATTCCATTACCGTTTTCATTGACTATATCTAGTCATGCTAGGCGGTCTTCAATTTGAAAGGGAAATTGTCTTAGTCTCAAATTAGAATGTAATTCTTTTTTTCTTCAATTTTCCTTGGCTTGCATGAAAATTTTCTCCCACATATTCAATTACTCCTTAGCCCAAAACTTTAATTCAGTCAACCACCCCAGTCAGTTTTTAAATGGAATATGATACTGTGATTATAGCATGGAAAACCCAGGTGGAAAGATGCTTATTTAATAAAAAAAAGAACTGAGGCTGACCAGGGAGTGTATCAACCCCAGAGGCCAGGCATGATAACTGAATGCAGCCCTGGTGCGAAAGACTCGCTAGGGATACACATTCGTGCATCACAACACTAAAGGGTATAGCACATTAAAGCAGCATGCTGCCTGTGAAGGGTTATTACAGTGGGGTGTACATACACAGGTTTGCCCTTGGCACAGAGAGCCTTCTCCAGTTGTCGTACGGCCTGTTTGGTCGGCATCGTCACCTCCCGCTGCAGCAGCTCACTCTGCACCTGGTTAAAGATCGCCTGCAACGAGGGAATTTCTATTTTTATAAAACCAGTTTTATTTGTTTTTAAAATACATTTTATTCAACCATTAAATTACCAGTAACGGACGGGTCAAATCATTTTGATCAATAATATATCAAATTATGCGAAATTTCCGAAAATATGAAAAATAGAATTGCTAATTGAAGTAAAATTGTCTGACCTAAGAGAGTGATCATTTTTTAACATCATCATTTTTTTTCACCCCCCCCGGGTCACGGGTCAAAATTTTTTACCCCCCCCCCTACGGGTCGGAAATCGGCGCGCGCGCGCGCGGGCCCTTTAAAGCATAGTAACGCGCGGGCTTTTTGGCCCAAAACAGGTTAAATTTTTTTTGACCCCCCCCCCAAGAGGGGTCCGAATTTTTCACACCCCCCCCGGTCAAGGGGTCCAGAATTTTTTTGCCCCCCCCCCCAAACCAACCCCCCCCCCCCCTGTTGATAAAAAATGATCACTCCCTAATTAACGTCAAATTGCCATACCTGTGAGTTCTTGGCGTTCATACAGTTGATGTAGATGTTCTGACAGTCGGTTCGCTCTGTCAGGTTCTGGAGGATGTGAGACAGGACGGCCGTCTTCCCGGTGCCCGGAGCTCCGGAGATGTAGAGGCTACCCGACCCGCCCTGCTTCACGTGTTTGTCGATGAAGCCTTGGACGCGGTTCAGTTCACTGTCCCGGCACACAATACGGTCTGGGAGGGCTGTGTGCAGGGCTTGTTTGGCACGCTGGTAGCAAATACCTGGATACCAAGAATATGTAGGGTTTACTAAAAGTTGGTATTTAAGGGATGGTATTTAACTCACGATGCTACCACTATGGGGTAAAATAAGTTAACTATAAGGCCACTCAAAAAAAAAAATTGTTTCTCATCACCAAGGAATGAAAAATGTGACGAGGGCGTTTTGTTTTTTCTTATTGTTTTTTTTTTTTACTCAAGGCCTAAATATACAGGAAAATGTAGACTTTTCGCCATCAATTTTTACATTTTAGTAATTCGATGTTTATTGATCTGCAAAATGTGTTTTGATGCAAGTTATTCCTAGGTGACTGCATTACAGACATCATAAGCTTTAATTTGATACCAAATTTGCCGATATTTTCTCCAATTTTAATATATTTTTCATCAAAAATGAAAAAAAAAAAAAAAAAAAAAGGTTTTCCCCAAATCACGATTTTTATGATGCGCGCGGTGATGAGAAACAACTTCTTTTTTTTTAAGGAATAAAGATTTGACAATATATGTTTCGGACAAAAATATATTTATCCTTGCCGTTAAATGCTTCAAATCAGCAGTTATTATCAGTCATTAAAAGTGACCAATATCAAAAAATAAATGTGAATGTTCAAGGCTCCCTGATTAAAGGTCAGTTAAATTGTCCAAACTACACTTCATTACATCACTACTGTCTTAGCTGGGGATCATTGTCTGAGGCCTAGACGTTGGGTGCCCCCCCCCCCCCCGGGTACAGATGCCCCCCCCCCCCCCCCCATGGGGGCCTCCTTCTCCACACCTGTAGCAGGACGCCACCCGTGACGCCTGCATTATAACAACAGGGACTTTTAATGTATTACGTCCCTGCTTTAAGGGTGGAGCACTGTTCTACACAACAACGATGACACTTGACAGCAGGAGAAAGTCGCGAGTTTGGAGCAACTGGGTTATTGTATGTGCCTGGCTCTCCTGCCATTACAACATGTGACAATGAAACATACAGAATACTTAAATGGCAGGAGGTCCAACAGTTTTACTAGGCTTCCAATAACCCGACATAACCATGGAAACTGGACCGATCCTGACTTTATCTGATCATATTAACTTTATTTTCGGCCCATTTTAACATACTGAAGATTCTAAATTTAAGGGTGTTCCCGGAAGAACATATATTTATCTAAGGCCTAGCCTAAGGCTAACCAATATATCATTACCGTAAAACCCCGCCTTTTAAAACCCCGCCTTTTAAAACCCCGCCTTTAAGACGGATTTTATTTGGGATTTATTTTTCATACAAGACGGATTTTCCCAAAAGTTGGGGGGTCGTCTTAAAGGCGGGGTTTAAATAGAATAGCTCAAAGAGAAATCAATTTTAAAGCCTTTTTTCTACAAGACGAAGTTTTTCCTCAAGCTAGAGGGTTGTCTTAAAGGCGGGGTCGTCTTAAAGGTGGGGTTTCTAAAACATTAATAGAATCCACTGAAATGTTGAGTTTCTGTTAACTTTTAACAAATCAATTTGAATGCCAGTAGTTGGAGATGATCTCCATAACTGATCATTTGAGTCTTGAAAAGGAAGAAAGAATTTCAACAGTAGTAACATGTGACCCCATTAGCTACGCCGTAAATCCTGCAAACAAAATATTGTCCATTCACCAGTATAATATGTATTCTGATCTGCCTACCTTCTTGCTTGGCGAGTCTCATGGGTGACGTCAGAGAGCGTACGTCCAATTTCCGCGGGGAGAGCGGGGGCTCACCCTTACGTGGAGACGACAGGAGTGGGTTACCCATCTTACGTGGAGACCCCATCAGGTCGCTTACAGCCTTCCGTGGTGAGGCGAGGAGACCAGGACCCAACTTGCGCGGAGACATGGTACCAAGGGTGATCTTCCGCAGTGGGGATCCGCCCAGTCGCATCTCCTTCCCCGGAGAGAAGTTTAGCGCTCTTTTTGTCGGTGTGTAACGCTCGATGGTGATTTGCTTCGGTGGCGTCATCAGCACGCCGGTGCTGTGCCTCCTGCTTGGTGAGAAGTCGAGTGCTCGTGCTGACGACAGACCATGGAAAATCTGCGGGGAGAGCCGAGGGCCAGCCAGCTGGAGGGGCGACTTTTTCGGCGTTGTGTTGTTGATCTGGTTCTCAATGTTGGCAATGTTTCGCCTGGGAGAAAGCGGGCTCACAATGGCACTGGCAGAAGTTGATTTCTTCGGTGATCTGTATGTGGTGACGGTGACCTCTGGGACTTTGGCTGTGTTTGTCGGGGGTCGATTCTCGGACTGCGCAAGACTAGACCTCCGACTGCTGACAGGTGTGTCAAACTTTACAGACTTTCTACGCCCCGAGGGAGTGTCACAACTGGGTGATGAAAGGATGCCTTTCTTTGATGGTGTTGAATCTCTGGACTGTTTTTGGGATGGTGTTGAATCTCTGGACTGTCTGTGCGTCCTCGTCTTCTTTGTTGGGGAGCCTTCAAAGACCGGTTCATTTTCTGAAACTTTAAAAGAGAAATAATATTAGCATTCACCAAGGTTCAATACACAGGTCACTTCATTGTATCGCTCTCATTATAAAGACACACAAAAATCAAAAAATATATATTCAGACTTACTTTTGAGGTAATTTTTTCTTTTTTAAATCATCTGTTTAAGTCAAGAAGTTTTCATTTGATTTTATAAATTTTCTAAAAAATCTAAAATTATGCTGCATTTTACAAGTTGGGGATTATTGATTTGCTTTTTACCTGAGCTGACGCGGGTGCGTCTCTTCCGGGGGCTGTGCACATCCTCATCTAGCGTCTTTTTGATGCTTCGACTGCGCGTCGTCTTCTGAACTGGGAAGTCCAGGACGGACTGACTGCGAAGTGAAGGCATCCTGAAATAGCAAATAAAAATTGTAAGGTTATTATAATTATTCTTTTAATTCACAATGAATTGGTCTATATTTATAACTTCCCTCTTTTCTGGGAAACCTATGCTCCCTAGTTTAATTTTAAAATAGGTAGGCCTATGACAAATGCAGGCACCCCCCCCCCCTCCCCCGATTGCCATTGGCTTCGTCAGAGACTCGACTTGAGTCTGAAGTTGAGAGGCCGAGAGCGAATCTGTCTATGACTATGCCTATGGATCTATGAATGATTCTATCTCCTACTAGTACTAGGGTAAACCGCCTCTAAGTGGCCCCCTGCATGACAAGTACCTATAGTGGCCCATCTATACCTCTATACATCAGTCTTTATGGTTATATTATCCACATTTATTAATACAGGTATGAAAGAAGAGACAATTATGTACCAATATCACAGTTTATCTTATCCATAGAGTAGCCACAGTGTTTTCTACAGAGTGCCAAACATGACATGTCTGTGTGACATGTAGCCCTCTTTTCATTGATAGCTTTCAAGAAAAAGACTTTCTATACCTCAACAGTGTGCCTATAGTTTTCCAGTAAGATCCAAACTTTCACCTCATTTTCCACACATATTACCTTTACATTGACATGCCATCTTCATTCGGTGAAAATCCTATATCAATTAGGGAGATTTTGCTGATTAATTGTCACCAGTACAGGAGTACCTAAAGTGGCCCAGAGACTCAACCATGAGTAGCCCACCAACAGTATAGGCTATGCTGTGCTTTGTCAGGTGTAGGGTGAAATCTATTTGAAGATTGAATACAAAATATATGGATTGCCCCCTAGAACCCAATAAACCAAATACATTACATGATGTGGGAAAAACGTTTTTTCATTATTTTGATTATAAATTTACATGGAAATCAACCTGATTTCTGGTCAGAGAAAAACTGCTCCATTGAGTATCGAACCCAGGATCTTCTGTATGCTAGGCTAATGCTGTACCCCTACTCTATTCTGGATATGGTGTTAGAACTGCTGAAAGCTATACTTGTATGACATTGAGACTGAGTATGTAACTTGGGAATTCAGATCCAGTCCTTCTGTAATGAGGGACCTTATGCCTATGTTTCATGAGCTATGTCAGGATTGCTAAAGGTCCCTATTTGGATAGGTTATACCTTATAGCCACAGCTTAGGGCTGATTGAACAAAAAATGGGGGCACTTCTACACTCCCCACACTTGTCTGGCCTCCGTGGCTACATAGGCAGGGCTTAGAACTTTAGTGTGAGAGGTCCCTGGTTCCGGTCTCCCCACAGATGAGACCTTTAGCAACCATGCTGTAGCTCATAAAATGTAGACATTGTGCATACAAACTTTTTTTGGTGAACCATATAAGAACATAAAATATTGTTATACAGAGAAAAGTTCCTGAATATTAATTATTTTTTTGTTCATTGGTACACTATGCCCCCAGAAGCAGAAATGGGCATAATTATGCCCAGAGGTTAACAGAACAGAAGGCAGCCCCTAAGAAGTCAAGATAGAAGAGTAGGCTTAAAGCATGTTCATAGGCTTGCTATTGGAACTAACAATGTGCATGAGGCTATATTTCATTATATTCTAATGGGACATAACATTGTAACCACATTTACCAAGTTACAGATGCATAAACAGTGTTTTATTGGAGTGGGCCACTCAAGGTTCAAGGTGGGCCAGTCATGGTACCAATTCAATGTCCAAAGGGTACCTTACTTTAATCAGCATTTTCACAATATTACATAGAAATCAATATTTTTGACATGTCTATAGCATTCCAAACAGTGTCCCAATGAAAAGTGCTGCATACTTCATGAGGATTGGATCACTCTTTCTACATGTAATATTGTATCAAAGTCAGTCTTGTGGGTTTCAGCTCCTCAACAGGGCCACATATGGGCGGTTTACCCTAGTCCTTTAATTTTAAAGTTTATACCGGGTAATACTAATCATATTGGTCTTGCTTCTTGGCTAGCCTAAGTTGTGAAGCGAAAGAACTCTAAGTGGGAAGTAATGAGAGTATTGATACTCATACTGCAGGCTAGTAAATTAATGATTGTATAGCCTACGGCCGACGCCCCCTCCCCCATCACCACCACTGCTTTGGTCAGTTTGAATAAACATACACCCCCCCCCCCCCCCTCCCCAACTGGCCCAAGTGATGCAACAGGCATCTCACTTGATGAACCAGTGGCACACAAGTCAAACGACGAACTTTACAAAAAACTCAAAAGTTCAGATGTCCCTGAAAATATGGGTAATAATGGTGGACCAATGAACAATTAAAGCATCACACAGTCAGCATAGTAACTAAGTAGTTTAGATGTACATTGACTGAGGAGGAAAACTGCTAGCTAGTCTCTGACTCCGGGAACAAAAGTCAAGATGGACCTTTAAACTTTGCAGACAAGATGGTGTTTACAAAAAAGAAAACAATAATTTTCCATCAAAAAACGATTTAACTGCCTACACAAACTACACACTATATAAGATAAAGTCATGATCTAACTCTTACTTACTTGCAATCCTCCGATTGGGACGTAAATGCAGTATTTTGAGGAAATTTCCAAGTAGTTGTGCCTCCCTGCGGTTTGCGGCCTCACTGAATACACACGCGAGTTTGGCGCGCCTTTCACGCCGCGTCAGATTCCCGCGCGACTTCTGATTGGCTGAAACCAGACATGTGACCTGTAAGTTGACCCAGGGGTCATTTCCGGTAATCTAGGTACCACATTATAGAATTCTGTCAATTGTTTCATATAAACTACCATAATGCGATAACGTGATGTAATAACCACAAATGACAATCCTTAATTTAGTTAAATATTATTATACACTAAAAATACCAGAAAATCATACATATATAGTTTTCTGGTGTTCTGATATTGTCTATTTCCATTCTAGGTCGTGAGACCACTTTCTCGCAGGTTCTCGCCTGCGGACGTTGTCCGTTTGATAAAATTGACAAAAAGAATTGGGATTTATCTGTATTATTCCTAGAATCCGGACCTGACACTTTGCAAAGGAACGTATCATCGAAGCGGACAGTTGACGAAGATGTCCGACAGGTATGGACATAATTTGATGCCTGTTTGTGCTTTCTGAACTTAGAATTAGCTCGCCGGAGTCACCGCTTGTCTGGTCGATGAAAACGGTTTTCACTCATTTTCGCCCAACGCCGTGGCCATTTTCGAGTGTCCCCTTTCGTCAATCTGACCTTTTAAATACCACTGTTTTGTAGGCTACATGCAATCATAACTTTTGAGAGGGAGATGGATATGTAGGAAAATGTCTTATGTGCGAACTAATCACAAATACTGACGCGATCATCCTATAATGCACCAACAAAACATGTGCTACCATCATGCCGGTGCTAAGTTTTTAGTCCCAACGGCAACACCGCATCAACGAACAGTGAATACAAATCCAATACTGGCAATAGGCCTAGTCAATACACACCCGATGTTGGCCACAATACATACACTGATGCAGGCCCAAGCCAGTGCCAATCTGGAAGGTCCTTGTTATTTATAAGTTAACTGACACAGTCAGAAGTCAGACGTATCTAGATGAAGTAATTGGATCTGATTATTTATCATGGACAAGGAATTAAAGCAAGTAAGGGAGTGCTCATTTTTTAACAACAGGGGGGGGTGGTGAGATTTCGCGCGGAGCGCGCGAAATTTTTTCACCCCCCCCCCGCTAGAGGGGTCGAAATTTTTTACCCCCCCCCCCCCCCCGGCAGGCCGAAAATCCCGCGCGTTCGCGCCCCTTTGTAGCATAGTAACGCGCGGGCTTTTTCCCTCAAAACAGGTTGAATTTTTTTCACCCCCCCCCCAAGAGGGGTCCAAATTTCCCCCCCCCCGGTCAAGGGGTCCAAATTTTTTACCCCCCCCCCCAAATCCACCACCCCCCCCTGTTGTTAAAAAATGAGCACTCCCTAAATATAATAAAATAAATGATAATGTATAATCACTTTACATATGAATAACGTATTAAAAACGTACCTTGGATCTTGGTTATTTAGATGTGGTTAACGTATAAATAAGTTCACTTTGCAGTACATCTGACTAAGCGTTGTGCGTTACTGGGAATAATTGTCTCATCCTTCTAGCTAGCCTACCAGTTTTATACGTGTACGGTAGATCTAGCTGAGTAGGATAGATTTCGAAGTGAGTGGCACCTGTCAAGTGTCATTAACTCATTTTATTTGACATGGCACAGTTTACAGTATCAATTAGCGTCTAGACTGTCTAGTCATGTCAATTGGCGTCTGTTGAAACAGTGGGCGCCAAGACTCCCAAGTAAGTTAAAGCTGCCACCACTGAGGGGGGTGAGTAATGCATGCCATGCTTACAGGTAGCCCCCCCCCCCAACCCTCATCTCCCTACACATCTACCTGACAGAAGCCAACCCTCACAGCCCCCCCCCCCCCCGACACACACACATGCCCACACCCACCACCAATAGCACCACAATTGTCCCTCAATAAACACGCTGTATTTCATCTTTTGTGAGTGCAGTAGTTAGGCCTGCATCTGCAGTCAATGGTTTTACACTGCCCGCCCCTCCCCCAACCACTTGTGTTTTGTTAGCAGAGACATGCAGGTCCGCATTTCAATGTGCTAGAGACAATTTAGCAGCTTGTAATGACTAATGTAATGTAGGCTATTATGATAGTGTAGCCTGTAGGTGCCTATAATTTGTAGAGAGAGTTGTTGTTCATCGACTGGGGAGGCATTCCTATTGTAATATGACTGGGTGTCTGCTAACGGCTTTCTGACCATTATCCTGACTTTGGGATATTTTAATTTCTATGGCCAAAGCATGCATCATTGGTAAAACACATTTGAACTGAAGAAAGTCTGTATGTGCACGTATATAATCAAGTAGAGCACACAGTAAAATGAAGACAGAAATGAAATAGTTGAGTATGACTATATCTATAATGCGAAGGAATACAGTCGAGACCAATACCAAATCGAAATAACGGAAGTACTAGTGTCAGAATTCCGATTATCGCATCGATCATAACGTTATATTGGTATCGATACACCTTGTTGACCGACCTCTAGCACCGAAGTTTGTCCCTCCAGAAGTGGCAGAACTGAAATTACCTGAGAAATACAGCGATGCCACTTTTTCACCAGGGAATGACATTTCTGGTGTTAGAATATAATTATGTAGATCAAGGATTGGCGAAATAATTCTTGTGGGCCTGCATAAATTCAAACCCTGATTGAAAAAATAAATACCACTGTCTTAATTCATCCTTCTCTTATCTTAGGGAAAAAGAGGAGGACCGGCCCCGGAGCAAAAAGACCAAGGACAGATCAAGAGACAAATCAAAAGAGAGATCCAGTGACAAACACAAGAATAGCTCCAAAGACAAATCTCGTGATAAGGACAGATCAAAGGATAGAGATAAAGATAGAGAGGACAGAGATAAAGATAGAGAGGAGAGGAAAAGTAAGAGTGAGGATAAGAAAGTTGATAAACGTGATGGGAAAAGTCGAGATGATTCCAGCAGGCGGGACAGGGACAAGAGGGACAGAGATCGGGATAGGGACGCGCGGGATAAAAGAGACAGAGACTCGGACAGGAAGGACAGAGACAGGAGGGATAGAGATGATGACCGCCGTGACAGGGGCCGACAAAGTGATGAGCAAAATGGAAGGTATGTGGTTTAAATCTCATACTCAGTGGACCTTGCCTGTATATATATCAGAGACGCCGCTTTTCCTACCTTTGCAGAAATTCATGTTCTTATGACGTGATGTAGGACTTTTTGTAACTTCCTCGAGGACAACTCGTTATTGACTACTGTCTGAAAAGTATTAGCACCTGTATAATACAATTTACTTAAAAAAAATCAACAACAAAAACGTTATCTAAATGAATACCCCGATGGATTTCTTTAACCGAAATTTGATTATTTTGTGCCTAAGTCAGTATATTAATAAGTATATAGGCCTACTTGAATTTTGAAATAGCATTATTTGAGTTTTGCACAAAAAAACAAGGTCTACGTTGGCACCGCGTAGAGTTACAATTTAGATTTCCTTGAACTCCACAAGTTTTTCTTGGTGGTTTTTGTTTCATTTGAAATTAATCTTTATAACTTTAGAAGAGACCGTAAGCGTCGTCGTGAGGATGAGGAGAGCGATAGAGAAGATGCGGCACATAAGGGGGAGGGAGACGCCGACAAGGAGGCGGAGGATTTCCTGAAGTCGAAGCGAGCCAAGACGGAGCAGGAAGCAAACATCATGACACGCACGGGAGGCGCATACATCCCACCAGCACGCCTCCGTATGATGCAGGTACGTCAGGGGACGAACCTACTTTAAATAGGTCTGAGAGGGAGGGACTTTGACGCTATCCCTTTAAGCATCGCTTATATTAGTGCTTCATGCAGATGGGGAGCATAATGTATTAAATCACTGTGTGGCTCTTAAAGGGAGTGTAGTAACTCGGTTCAGCTTGATGTATGAATGTAACAGCTTTGCGAATACCTTTTACATTTAAATGGAGGGGAATGTGGTCTCATGTCATTTCTTGTCTGCACGTGGAAATAACGAATAAAAGCTTTTAGATTTCGTTCCTAAGAAATTTATAACTGAGATATTGATAATTTTGCAACTTGTATTGCTGAACTTTTCCTATGTACACAGTCATTAAATGAAAAATGCGGCCAGTTTAAAGCATGTAGACGGTGTCTGCAAAGCTGACAATCACTTATTTGGGTTCAACCAACAGCCAATTTTAAACAAGATATGAATATGATATATCATGTTTGTGTACAATAGGAGGCCATCACGGACAAGGCGAGTGCCCAGTTCCAGCGACTGTCGTGGGAGGCGTTGAAGAAGAGCCTCAACGGTCTCATTAACAAAGTCAACGTCTCCAACATCGAGCTCATCTGGCGCGAACTATTCCAGGAGAACATCGTCAGGGGGCGGTAAGTTAATTAACGTATTCGACGTAATAAGCACACAGTGCACTTAAAAAATTATTATGGACACCTTTTTTAGTAGTTAAGAGTTTAATTGGGGTCAAAAATTTAGATGTTTTTGGTTATTTATAGTATAAAAACCGGCCAAAAACGGGGGGTCTGCGCTTATTGAGGGGTGTGCGCTTATTAGATGTGCGCTTATTAGGTTATTTTTTGAATGATACATGAATGCAGACGGTGCTACATTCATGCAGACTCTATGGGTTGATACACTCCAGAAATTGAGATACTTTGGGTTAGTCATACTGTGTATAACCCGCATATGGCATATAACCCCCACCTAGACTTTGAAGAAATCTATAACCCGCACCTGGGGTCTGGAAATTGTTATTTTAGTGTTGTAGTATGATTATAAAAACCCTAGTGCAACCCACGCCCTATGCAAATAAAACATTTGGTATGAAATGATTGCTGAGTTTGCGGCAGTGGATTATTCAACCATGATATTATAAGGCTGTGTGCGCTTTATTTAGGGGGTATACGGGACTAGCACATCCTGGTACCTCAGGTAGTCGGGGGCTAAACCCCTATCTCTTATCAGGCTAATCCCCTCCCCTCACACCTAGAACAAAGGTGCTGATAAGAAGTTCACCCATGATGCACTGCTCTGGAGTCGGGGGCCTAACCACAATGCATTGCTCTGAGCCAATATGGCGGCCTCCATAGCCTAATGCACTAGTCCCCTATATGGTAATATGTCAAATACTGTCCCTAAAAAATGCCCTTTCCTTGTCCACAGTGGGTTACTGACGCGGTCCATCATCCAGGCTCAGGCCGCCTCCCCGACCTTCACACACGTCTACGCAGCTCTCCTCTCCATCATCAACAGTCGCTTCCCACAGATTGGGGAACTTCTCCTGCGCCGAGTTGCACTCCAGTTCCGCAAAGGGTACCGACGTAACGACAAATCGCTCTGTCTGTCATCCGTGCGCTTCATTGCGCACCTCGTCAATCAACAGGTACTTGTTTTGACCCTTTATTAAGGGCTGCATAGTGCTTTTAGTACTATGTCCTTTACTATCATGATGTGAATGTACTCCCCAAAGCTGCATGCTGCATGCATCAACCCTATAGGGACGGCATCATGCTTGTCGGGGCTGCATTCATGCATCATGACTAAAGGGCATACTGCATTATATCACTAAGTGGCACTTAAAGAGTTAGCAATTTTCAATTTTTCTTGTGCGGATATGTACTGAAGTCTTCTAAAAAAACCTTGTTGTACTCTTGACTTTACTTCTTCTTTTTTCCTCTTTTTTTTAAACCTTTTTGGTATATCTATTATAAAGGATATTACCATAATGGCAAGAGGAGATTTGCTTTAAGGAAAGAAAATAAAGTTAGAGAAATTAGGAATTTACAATCACGTAAAGGGGCGGTAGAATGAATATTTTCCAGTTACAAACTGTATTCTGAAATACAAGTGTAGTGATATCCCAAGTGTCCTGAAAATGTCTAATGAATTTTATCCAATAAATGTGTTTGTTCCAGGTTTCCCATGAAATCCTAGCCCTGGAGATTCTCACCCTCTTGTTGGAGAACCCCACAGACGACTCGGTCGAGGTCGCTGTTGGTTTCCTGAAGGAATGCGGCCAAAAACTGACAGAGCTCTCGCCTCGCGGTATCAATGGTGAGTGATGTGTGGTTGGATAATACTAACCACATGAAATTGATCTTGAAAAGATACTGTGAGTGAGGGAGTTTTTTTTGTTGAGAATACTTCATTATATTCTACATCCCCAATTCGCTTTCTGAAGTTTTATGGAGATTTGTCCCGAAATATAGCCCATTTCTTGTGGTCGTACGCAATGGGTGGTGACACAAAAGAGGGGATTTGTCCTGGAAGCAATGTAACAGCTTTTCTCCCAGTACAAAAGAAAAAAGAAAATTGTTCAGTAAATGTAGTAGATGTGCACATGTGTACTGTAATCCACAGAAAGAGTGACATTGGTACCAAAGTCAACCATTGCTGTCGATTTTCCTGAAGAACACCCATTTAGAAATTTGAATTGTTGACTCAGGGTGCACCCCTGAGTCTAGGTAGACGACCTAAACCGTTGGTTAAGAGATTTTCCCAATTTCAAGTTCAATCTATCATATATCATAAATTGTCCATGTCAATGATATAAATTTTGGCTGCACTGTTGCTTTCAGACCTAATCTATGTTATGCAATAAAGTGCATACGCAATTTTTGCATTTTTTGTTGCAAAAAGATCATGCAAAATATTTGCACTTTCTTGAATCAACAAAACACAGATACTGCCCTCCCATTGAAATCAATGCTGAAGCAGTGTGCACCATTCTAGACAACCCTGCGCCGTGCTATGTTTTGAATTCAATAAAACTTATATATACCAATGTGTGCTTGTCTTGCTATAGGCTTAGTCCACAAGAAAGTGTTATAGACTAGACAACCCATTCAGGAAATGGCCTATAATCATGAGGAAGATGTTGCCCATGTTGCCACTTGGGATGTTGCCAATGTTTCCACATGTTCTTGGGAGGTGGGAGGGGGGATGTTGCCCACGTTGCCACTTGGGATGATCATCATGGTCAGTCACCACCATCTTGGTCTGTCACCATCATGGTTCATGGTCATCATGGTCATCATGGTCATCATGGTTCATGGCCATCATGGTTCATGGTCATCATAGTTCATGGTTCAGGGCCATCATGGTTTCACGGCCATCATGGTTCACGGCCATCATGGTTCACGGCCATCATGGTTCATGGCCATCATGGTTCAGGGCCATCATGGTTGATCATCAGGCTCAATCATCAGGCTCGATTATCAAGGTTGATTATCAGGCTCGTTTGAAAATTGGTTGAATTGGGTGCATCGCCCTGGAATATACACATAATAGTGCGGGTGCGATCAAGTCATAATTGTCATCCATTTTGTGATTGGAGATTGGGTAAAGACATAAAGTAGCCTGACACCCTGAGTCTCCTGTGATGTAAATCACACGCCTATTGATAATCCCATGTGTCTCTTCTGATTTAAAGTAACTCTGACCTAAATACCTGAATAAGATTTTGGGAATATTTTACAACCTAAAAATACCATTAAGAAGTTGAGTCAATAAACAAGTGTTTTTTTTCCACTACAGCCATCTTTGAGCGACTGCGTAGCATCCTTCACGAGGGGGAGATAGACAAACGTGTGCAGTACATGGTCGAAGTCATCTTTGCCACTAGAAAGGACGGTTTCAAGGTCAGTTCACAAAACTCACATTTGGTTTACTTGTATTTGACGTAATTATACCATATTCACTGTGAATACTCAAATTGTCACAGGGTGAGCGCAATATATGACAACTCATCAGAATGCCGCATTTGGCTGTTAGATTTCCAAAATGTTCTGCCCCCAGCCCCCCCCCCCCCCCCGGATTTATCGGTCCGCGGGGCTTGCCACTATTCTCAAACTATATATCACTTGAGAGCTGAATTTTAGTGTCTTTAGATACCTTATATTGAGATTTAAAATCTCGAGGATACCAAATTAGTTACCCTAATTAAGGTACAACATAGTATGTATGACTGACGACAAAATATTCCCTCAATTGTATTGGAAAGATTTATTGATAACGTCAGCTGATGGAGCCGCACACCATGATATGAAATAATATACAAAGGGGTGGGCGCCAATGTTAAACCTGAAAAACACTGCAATAAAGCATTGAGGTTTATCTCAAAAAGATTAAATAAAATAAAATAAAAATTGTAAAACGCGTTTAACCCTGTTAATACGGCTGACAGGACCACGTGGCGGTGCTGGAGGAGCTGGACCTGGTACAGGAGGAGGACCAGTTCACTCACATGCTGCGTCTGGAGGATGCCATCAACTCGGAGGACATGCTCAGTGAGTTAGCAACAACTAACCCACAGCGGAGGGCTATGACAAAGGAGTTCACACCTTGGTTATTTCTGTGTAGACTCACATAACCTTACTGCTGTGGTTTAAAATAGATAGACAATGGTCATACAAAGGTATGTAGATTAACCACAGCTTGCTGGTAGGGCGACTTGGGCTTCGCCCTCGTCTGGCCCCACCAGCAAGCTGTGGTTAATTCTACATACCTTTTCATAATCATAGTCTATCTATTACTTAACCCACGGTGGACGCCTGACACAAAGGCTTCACACCTTGGATATATTGAACACCAAAGGTTAAGTTAGGTAGACAATGGTTAAGAAAAGCTATAGGATTAACCACAGCTTTCTGGTAGTAAGCTTTGGTTAATTCTATATACGGTACCTTTTCATAACCATAGTCTATCTGTTACATACACTAAGAGAGGGAGGCTTTTGTTTGGGCGGGGGGGGGGTACTTTATTTTTGTCTACATTGATTGAAAAAATAATGATGCTCAGTGAGTTCTGGAATCACGGCACAGTTAGAAGGGGAGGCTTTTATTGGTGTGTACTTTATTTTTGTCTGCATTAATTAAAAAAATAAAAAGGGTTCAAGGAATGATGCCTAGTGAATTCTGGAATCATGGCACAGGGAGAAGGGGAGGCTTTTGTTGGTGTGTACTTTATTTTTGTCTGCATTAATTTTAAAAATCAAAAAGGGCTCAAAGAATAATGATGGACATGTGATATACCCCAGAAGTTAGTTTTTTTCAAGAATCACGGCGTTGATATCCTTTCTTTGGTCTAAAAGATGTCCTTGTTCAATACGGGTATTTTTGTTCAGTGGGAAGATTTCTCACTCTATCATCAATCTTGAAAGCTAATCAAATTGAAGAATTTAAAAGTCTAATTTCCAGGGATGTCACGTTTCCTACTTTTGCAGGAATTCCTACCGTTCTCACTGGAATTTCTGCAATAAATAAAGTAAATTTCCTGCTGATAGTAGACCAAAATCTCGAGATTTCCTATTTTTTGTAGACTAGTGAGTGTCATCTCTAAATTTAACCTCAAATGCCATAATTTGGTCAGCTTGTTGAAATAAGTGTTGTGGTTAATTTCTACTGAAATTTTCATACTTTTTGTCACCCCGGAAATAAAATCTCTGGACGTTTTAATTAACTCTCACTCATTTTAAATTTTCTATGTCTTTTTTTGCAGATGTCTTCAAACTTGACCCCGATTATGAAGCTGTGGAAGAGAAGTACAAGGCATTGAAGAAAGGTGAGTTACAAATAGGGCTTAATCATTAACCCTTTAGGGGCCGCATAGTGAATAAAGTGAAGAAGTCTCAAAAAGAAATAGAATTTTCTGGAATAGATCTTTAACCCTTTAATGACGGATATCGCTAAAAGATGATGTCACGATACACTAATGCAGTACTGGCGAGCTGCATCGTTGCATCATCGCGACCCTTCGGGAGTGTCTCAACCCCCAACGGTTCAGCATGTGTTGATGCTTGAATGCAGCACTGGCGAGTTACTCGCCAGGGCTGCCTTCTTGCATCATGACGACCAATGACATGATGCATTAAGGCACCATACCGTCCTTAAAGGGTTAAATAAATCCATATACGTGTATATAAACGTTTTGGAATATACCACATAATGAATGATTTTGACCAGATGAGTGTCAACTATATTCTTCTTATAACCCAAAACCCCAGTTTTATTCTTCCTGTTTTTAAAGTATGTCAAACATCTCTTGTTACCTAGATATTCTGAGTGAAGGCAGTGATTCTAGTTCTGGTGACGGCTCGGGGAGTAGTGGCTCTGACTCGGACAGCTCAGCCGAGGAGGAGGGAGAGGAAGGTGACAAAGAGTTGATCATCGACAACACCGAGACCCAGTTAGTGATCCTCAGACGCACCATTTACCTTACCATCCAGTCCAGTCTGGACTTCGAGGAGTGCGCCCACAAGTTGTTGAAGCTGACCATAAAGCCAGGGCAGGAGGTAGGCATTACCGTATTCAACGTAATAAGCACTTAAAAATGTATTTTGAGTGAAAAAAAAACAGCCCCAGATATCCTTATTGTTTTTGTCATGCATTGTACGCGAGATGTTACGTTTGGTTAAGGTAGAGCGGCGAGTACCTGTAAGGTGTGTAATTGTCCAGCAGCAGTACGGTAGTTACATAGCCACCTGCTGACTCTTTAGGACATTTTGAAAGTCGATTATCAGCTTTGCGGACACCACTCACGTGCTTTAAAAAGGCCCTCATTGGGTTTTCTCTTTCATCATTTTAGAGAAAAAAAGGACCAAAATGGCCGCATGGAGGAAAAGGTCATCAATACAATTACAATTTTATCAATGTCTCAGCTGTTAATTTAGGTAGAAACGCAATTTGAATGGTGTTTTTAGCCTAATTGCCATGTGCTGACAAGGAAAAAGGAAAAAAGACCCACCTGCACCACAAAAAAAAAGTAGTACAAAAGGGGAAAAAAGCCTCCCGTCCTCATCCTTTTTTTCCAAAAAGTGTCCGCAAAGCTGATAATTGTTTTTAAGTGGCCTTAGTTCAATTGAACATCAACACCAATATGATTTACACATAATAACCACATTGAATATGATCTGCTTGCAGGGTGAGATTTGCGCCATGATCCTGGATTGCTGCGCCCAGCAGCGTACCTACGAGAAGTTCTTCGGTCTGCTGGCCCAGCGCTTCTGCATGTTGAAGAAGGAGTACATGATACCATTCCAGAACCTGTTTGGAGAGCAGTACGAGACCTGTCACCGCCTCGAGACCAACAAACTGAGGAACGTAGCCCGCTTCTTCTCGCATCTCCTGCACAGCGACGCTATCTCCTGGGAGGTTCGTGTTTTATTTTGTATTACCATATTCCATGTAATAAGCGCCCTCCCCCTAATAAGCAGCCCCCCGCCCCCCTATTAGGGACATTCGTAGGCTTGAACAAAGGCTCAAATTTGCACGATTTTGGAGACAATTAAACTCCTAAGTACTAAAACGCCATAAAAATAATTTTATAAGCGACAGGGCGAATATGGTATTTGTAAAACCATCTCTTTAAGGGGGGTGAGATTTTTCGTCATGATGCACCAATGCAACACTGACCCATGCTGCATTGGTGCATCATGCCGACCATTTGGGAGTGTATCATGCTTGAATACAGCTCTGGCGAGTTACTTGGCAGGGCTGCACTCATGCATCATGACGACCTAGGGCATGATGCATCAGGATTTCCTTCTTCAGCTCATTTAATAGATTCAACCATCCAAGATACGATCATCCTCTGGTGGTCATTACTTGTTCAAAGCTCGTGTGTCACGAGATCTGGCCAATGTGAACGTCTTTGACTGGTTGCCATCTTTGACGGGGTGCCAGCTTTGACTGGGTGCCAGCTTTGACCAGCTTGATAGAAAATGATTTATTTAGGGCATATAAAGATATAAGTGGGCTCAAAAGGTTAATGGATGTTATAACACTTTAAATTAGTAATTAATAGCCCATTAACCTCTCCTCTAAATAAACCGTTTTCTATTAGGCCGGTCAAAGATGGCACCCAGTCAAAGACGTTCACATTGGCCCGATCTCATGACAGGGATGTAAGTCTTCCTGGAATTCCAGGAATTCCTGGAATTTAACTTTTAAAGTACTTTTCTGTACAGTCCTTTATTCTACCAATGTTAAAAATCTCTTATTTTTACATGGGGCTCTCCCTGCATTGTTCCTGGCCATCAGAAGGACCTAGAAGGGCCACAACACTCCTCTGAGGCCCTCCCTGCCGTGTTCCCGGCCAGCAGAATGCCCTAGGAAGGCAGCCCCTGTGCTCCTGAAGCCCTCCCCGCCTCCCCTGCATTCCCTCCCGGCCAGTAGAAGGCCCCCAGGCGGTCTCTTTGACCCTCCTGGAATCTTCCCAGAGACTCACTGGGAGGATTCCAGGAGGGCGAAAGAGACCGCCTAGGGGCCGTTCTGCTGGCCGGGAGGGACTGCAGGGGAGGCGGGGAGGGCTTCAGGGGAGTGGTGTGGCCCTTCTGGGGCCTTCTGCTGGCCGGGAACACTGCAGGTGCGACTTCCTGTTTTTTCACCTCTCCTGACTTACATCCCTGTCATGAGACACAGCCTAAACAGTCGATCAATCTCTCATGGATCTCCCACTGACTTGTGTTGCCTCCCTACTGCAGGTACTGAGCGCTATTAAGCTGAATGAAGACGACACCACCTCCTCCAGCCGTATCTACATCAAGATCCTGTTCCAAGACATGTGCGAGTTCCTCGGCCTTCCCAAGCTCAACGAGCGACTCAAGGACTTGTAAGTATTCTTATGTGTATCTCCTGAATTGTGGCTGTGTTTAAAATGGTTCATATACATTGTTGATATGATTTGCTGTGAATTCTAGCGTATAATTAAGTCCAGAGAAGCTCTGTTCCCAGCCCATAGACATATGGCATAGTATAGCTTGGGGGGGGGGGGGGGGGTGGGGGTCCAAGACTATTACCTACATCTCGTGTATATCCCACGCCTGGACTTCGAGAAAACTGTATAAACCGTACCTGGGTTTGAAAAGTTATATGTGAGAATTGTACATGTACAATACTTGTATTGTAAAAATAAATGTGTATAACCTGCACCTACATATTGGGAATATTGTAAAATCCGCACCTAGAGTCAATTTTGCATATGACTTGTCGGTTATACGAAGGAATCTTTGGTAGTAGTTCTAAAGGGACGCTGAAACTAATCAGTATGGGGATTTTTTATATTGTGTTACTTCAGAAACAATGATGTTAATCTGATTTGATTTAAAATGGTTCTTGCCTTTAATAGAATACCCCAATACTCTTTTCATTGTTTCTGTGTTGTTTTCATAATAATTGAATGTGTCTTGTATGTACAGGACGCTTGCACCATACTTTGAGGGACTCTTCCCACGAGACAATCCTCGGAACACGCGGTTCGCCATTAACTACTTTACGTCCATCGGTCTCGGAGGCTTAACGTAAGTTCATGGGTTTAATTTGTGAATTTTCTACTCTTCCCAATCTTATCCAAAGTATACGCTTTACAGCTGCAATCAATAAATTATGTACTTATGCGTGAAATAACTTAGCCCGCCCAAGTACAAAGCTAATGATCAACCTCCAAAAAAGTAAAAACATCCATTTATGCATCATGACGGCGCTATTGGGTTGATACACTCTCAAAGGGTCGGCATGATACACAAATTCAGCCCTGACCAGTTACTCATGCATCATGACAATAGATGGCATAACACGTTAAACAGGGGTGAAAGTGATCAATCTAAAAAAAAATATGAAATTTTCAAATTGAGATACCTGTATGAAGGTCCTCTAAAGTTAAATACAAGTCTTCCGGAAATACCAATCTTCTTTCGAAATCAGGGGAAAACTTGAAGACTTTCATCCCTGATTTGAGGGTTTACAAGTTACCGTATTCGACGTTATAAGCGCCCTTTCCCTAATAAGCGCCCCTCCCCTTTTTGGAGCATTTTTAGACTAGGACAAAGGCTCAAATTTCCCGAGTTTGGAGTTAAACGCCATGAAAATAATTTTACATGCACCCAGGTTGATATTTTCGCACTGGACCTATTTTCGCAGATTTTAAAATCCGCGAAAATATGTACCGAGCGAAAATTTATCCAAAATAGCTCTAGTACTACCACCAAATTCGCGAATTTAAATCCCAGCAAAATTGTACTTTGTAGCAAATCCGCGAAAATTTATGCCAGCAAAAGTATCTACATTTACAGTAAATCAGTAAATACTAATGCACTTGTCTCGTGTGTTGCAGGGAGGACCTCCGCAGTCACCTGAAGGACAAGACAAAGCTGATGCTGGCGCAACAGGAACTGGAGCGACAACAAGCCGGCTCCGACTCCTCCAGCTCAGACTCTGACTCAGGGTCATCAAGCGGTTCAGACTCGGACAGCGACAGCGACTCGTCTGCCTCTGGTGGGTTTTCACAGATATGCTATATCTCCTACTGTATAACCTTTATTAGAGACAAAATTTTACGATAATTTCAGTGTCCTATGACACCCATTTATCATTAAAAAAAATATTTTTTTACTACTGAATAAGCTTCAGAAACCTACGGGCCCAGAACAATCATTTCACTTCTCAACACATGGGTATCTCTGGTTAAGTCATATCAGGGCCTAACCAGAAGGGCCTGTTTCCCAGCGACTTTTCTCTTTCCAACGATATACAACATGACTATATTGGTTTAGATATATTCTCCTAGAAATGTGTTCATCCAGTCCTGTGGGCCACCCGGGCCCACAGGAAGGTAATTCTTGAGAAAACTGCGAACCCACTCAAAACTACGGGCCATTGGCTCCCAGGCCAGCGTTAGTGTCTACCCCTGAATCCGGCTAAATCCTTGGGACTTTAAGCCGACCATGAAGTCTTGTGTATTTAAACCAAATCCATGTACAAGCTACAATTTGTGAGGTTCTTATTAGCCACACAGGCGGTCTGATTCAACAAAGACCTAAACTTTCAACTGTATGATTAGATTTGACTAAAAACACCAGCAAGCCTAATTAAAAACTGATTTAATGCATGCATAAGTAGCCTATTCTAATGAATGTTTGTTTACGTTTGCAGATTCGGGCTCAGAGTCAGATGAAAAATCAAAGCGAAAGAAAACCAAGAAGAAGGAAAAGGGTGCGGCTGCAATGGCCAAGAACAACATTGACTCTATCAACCAGCGCATGCTTAAGATGGCTAATTACGCTGTCCCCGAGAAGAGTGAATCCCGCTCTCCGAGCCCAGAGGTACAAAAGTCCAAGTCGGGCAAAAACAAAAAAGAGGTCACAAAAGGAAAAAAGAACAAAGAGGAAGAAAAGAAATCAAAGAGCCATAAAAAAGATAAGAAGAGAGAAAGTTCCGATGAGGAAAGTGAAATAGAGCAGCCTCAGAAGAATGGTTATCAAAGTGATGAGAGGGATTATAAGAAAAGTAGTAGACGGTCAAAAGACAATCGAGAAAGAACACCGGAAAAACAATACGAAAAGCCGGCTTCTAATAAGAAGCAAAAGAAACGCGAAAGAAATGTATCTAGTGACAGCGAGGAAGGAAGTGTAGAACGGCGAGATTCTAGAAAACAGAAGTCAAAGAGAAAAGAAAAGAGTGACAGTGAAGAAGAAAGATATAATAAAAGTCGAAATTCTGATAAAAAGGACAAAAAGAGAGTTAAGGATGAGCGCAGGGAGAGTACAGATGAACGGCTAAAACGGAGAGACAGTGAAGATGACCGAGTGAAACGTAAAAGTTACAGCAAACAAAAGAAGGACAAATACGACCACAGTGACAGTGATGCAAGCTCTGATCACAGAAGTTCAAAAAAGAACCGAAAAGAGGAGATTGAGAGTGAGACTAGAGATGCCCCTCGTAAAGACTCTAAAAGAGACAGTAAGAGAGAGAAGGTGGGGGATAGTAGAGATAGGGTGGAGGCACGTACTGTTTCTATGTCGAAATCCCACTACTCAGAGCAGCGTTATGAAAAGAAGCGACAACAATATGACAGCAGCAGCGAAGACGGTGAATACTTTAGTGACGATAAAAATAGATCTACACGGAAGTCTAAAACACCTATAAAAGATAAGAACAGAGATAACCGGCATTACAGTGACGATAGTAGTGAGGACGAACAAGACAACCGCAAGAAATATAATGATAAGAGAGAAACTTCTCGCCGCCAAGAAAGAAAGCGCACCCCACCGCCAATAAAAGAGGAGGTTTCTGAGAAAAGAACAATCACGATATGTTCAAGGATCCAACGGCAGGATTCTGACTCTGACAGTAACAGTTCTGAGGAGGAGGAGAGTCCGCCACGTAAAGCCCCGATCCAGCAGAGACACAGCAGGAGTAGCTCAGACTCTCCGTCTCCCGTAAGGCGCAAGGCACGTGCCGACTCCAGATCTACATCACCCGAAGCACCCCGCAGAGCATCAACAGCCAATCAGAAAGCTGCCTCCTCCTCCCCCGAGCAGAGATGGAAGGAGCGCAGCCGACAGGATTCCTCGTCTCCAGAATCGCGGCCACAAGAAAAGAGCCGCTATAAGTCGGCTTCCTCTTCCCCGGAGGTGAGACAAAAGGGGCAGCAGCAGCCTGATTCCCCGTTGTCATCTCCGGAGCCTAGGCAGAATGAGCGATACAGACATTCATCTCGGTCCTCGTCCCCAGAACAGCGTCGTCCGGTGAGGACCCAGTCGGCCTCGCGCTCGCCGACCCCGCCTGCGCGGCCGGTGAAGCGGGAGGCATCACGTTCATCGTCTGCTTCCTCCTCAGCCTCAGAAGTCGAACAGCGCCGGGTCACGCGGCAACCCTCCCCGCCCTCATCTCCCGAATACACACAGACACAGAAAGTGAAACGCGAGTCCCCTCCGCCACCGCCCGCATCCCGCCGCCAACGGGACAGCTCGCCCGAGATGAATCGCTCAAGGAACTCTGCTACCAGAGCCCCCGACAGCAGGCCGGCAAACAGAAACAACCACCGCACCAGTAGGTCCACCTCGGTTGACGCCAGTGACAGGCGACGTAACTCGAGCGGCCGGAGGTCGTCCGAGGAGAGGACATCCTCCGCGAGGAAAGACGATCGGAGAGGCAGAGACAGCAGCGCACAGGACCGCTACAACCGTCGACGCGATGACAGCCGCGATCAGTCGTATCGGAGAGACCGCGGCAATGATCGCGACAGTAATAGAAAAAGAACTCTTGATCGATCACGCAGTCGGGAGCGAGCCAGGGGCCGTGATGATTATGACAGTAGAGATCGGCGACGTCGGTGATCACATATTCCACTGTGTGGAGCAAATTATGTACAGCATTGCAATCTATTTGTCCACTGTCACATCAAATTTCACAAGGCTCCCCCCTTACATGTATTTGACAGTGCCTAGTGATTACAGCCCTTCAGATGACCAGATGAAGTATGGGGTGTGTACGGTAGCCTCCCCCACCCGTGTACATTAGACGTAATGTAGATTATAATGGTATTACGTATGAATTACGGATGTGTCATGTTTCACAAATGATTGTCTTTTTCTGAATACAAGAAACTATGATAAATGTATCTATGAGTTTGTTCCGATGTGTTTTCCTTATTGTAGAGACTATCCTCATAGTAACGTTTTAAACGTTTACTGTAAAACCTCACAAATAAGCCATGGCTAGTACGCGAGTCAGATTGGTGGTGCGGCTTATCGGATCGGCCCTGAGTCGGGGTGCGGCTTGTATGAGTTCTTGCTACTATGGTACAGAACTAAAGGCAACATATTCCGATCACCAGTGTAGTCGGGGTGTAGCTAATACGAGAGTTAGGCTTAGACGTGAGGTTTTAGGTTGGGTAAACCGTCAATGGCTGCACATCTAGTTCTATTATGAATCCCCTTTGTCGTCATGATACATGAATGCTTCACTAGCAAGTAACACGCGAGTACTGCATACATGCATAACCACACATTATTTAAATCATGATCTAAAAGTAATCACCATTTTAAATTCAGAGATCCCACGTTTCCCACTTTTGCAAGAATGACAGGAATTTCTATATTCAATTCAGTACAGAAAAATTAGCTAATTGACTCAGGGTAACTGAGTAATATACGTCGACTAAACCATGGTTTAAGACGTTTTTGTTACATGAGGGAAACTGCCATGGGCACTGGGCAACAGGTACTTGTCGGTACACATGAGATGGCCAAAGGGATGGATGGGCAAGATCGGGGGACAAATGTTTCCTTCGAAAAGAAATCAAATGTCTATTTTTCTCAATATGATATTGAACTGCGATCTTTCGACATGAATTTCTCTCTTTCGCGTAAACTCTTAAGTACTGTTAAATTGCTACCCTCTAAATGAACTCTAGATTGACCGCAATATTAAACTAAAGACAGAAATGAGGTTTTAGCCGAAACTGGCTGGTATTTCTCTCTTTTCATTCAGAAATGCCATCTTCTGCAGTAAAAATACCCTCATAAACACAGAAAAAAAACATCTAGCTTTTTAAAATTAGATTTGTATTTCCACCTGTACTACTGCTACTCACAAGGGGGTGTGTTGGTTGGACAGAGGATTAGTATACCTGCACTCCACAAGGGGGCTCTGTCGTGGCTCTTGTCGTCACGTATTGCCGCGCTATGTACATCACAGTTGGTATTTTTGAACTCGCTTTTTGACAGGGACAGAAGGCGGTACATACCCGCAGCCGGCGACTGTCGCCCACACCCACCTGCACACCCACGCCATTAACTAGGTCAGGAAGACTATAAATAAAGCACGGACGTCGCACCCTGGAGATGGTGGTGGTGGTGGAGGAGGGGGGTGCGAGAGCACACTGTAAATTTACAGCATACAGTCACTTTTACAGTATAGGAATAAAGAGTAAGCCATTTTAAAGTTTTCTCTCATACAAGGGGGTCGTCTTAAAGGAGGGGTTTTACGGTAGTTGGTAGAATAGAATTGACCGAACCCTCCCCTATAACTTTAATCTGATTGATGTTATCAATTTGAGAATTGCCGTAAAACCTTCCTTATATCCAAGCTCAATTTTTTGCCCAAAAATCACCTGGCCGTCAGAGATGAACTGCCTTGCCTTGAATTAAGAAATTGCATCTAGGTGAAAATTTGAGGTTTTGGTATTTAGGAATCAGACATACAAATCTGAAGAGGAAAAAATCTGAGCCCAGGATTTTGTGGGGGAAATGTATGCCTCCGCCGCCCAAATATCGCAAGCAAAGTGTAGTGGTCGAACTAGGTGGGGTTTGGGGGGGCATGCCCCCTCAAGAAAATTTGAAAGCCTATGATTACCAATGGTGCATTCTGATTTTGGCACACAACACATTAAGGCTCAGCTCTGAATTATTCTCTATGATTTGGGCTGGAAAATTGGAAATCTAGACCTGAAATAGTGCATTCTGCTGCATTTTGGCCCCAAAAAAATTCAACTCAAATCTGTATTATCCAGCCTGTCTTTATGATTGGGGATGGACCTTTTTTCTTTGATGGAAAGGTCTTTGACAAATTTGAAATGCTTGACTTGAAATGGTGCATTCTGGTGCGTTTTGGCCAAAAATATAGTACAACTCAGATCTGTATCATCCAGTATCTATGATTAGGGCCTCATCTTTTTTGAGGAAAGGTTTTTGGAAGATTCGACAATCTAGACCTGAAATGGTGCATTCTGTTTCCTTTTGGCCAATCTATATTATGAAGCCTGTTTTCAGTAGGAAACTTCTGGGAATATTTGAAAATCTAGACCTGAAATGGTGCATACTGGCCATAATTGTATCAAAGCTAAGATCTCTATAAGCCAACCTTTATGCTTGGGGATGGAACATTTGAAAATTCAGAAATTCTCGACTTCAAATGGTGCAATCTGATGCATTTTGGCACACCTGGCATGACTACCCCCCCCCCCCCCCCCCCCCCCAATCTTAAACCATCACTGAAAAAGTTATGTGTGTATTTGCCAATCACATGTCACAGCAGTACTAGTTTGTTTTTTTGAAAATCAAGAAGGCAAATGGTGAAATTTGATGTATTTTGATCTTCTTGTCTGATGAAATTACAAGTCCCCCCCCCCCCCCCCACATAAAGGCAAGCCGAGTTCTCATACGATCTGGACGAATCACAAGAATGACTAATTTGGAGAAATAAAAATCTGAGGGAGTCCCCACAAAAAAATCTGATTGAATTCCATACTTTTATATCAGCTGCGGGCTTGGCCTTCGAGAAAATATCAAAGCAAATGGTACATTCCAGTTTTTGTTATATCAGTTCCATATTCCATGACATTTCAGGCAACTTTTATATTCCATGACACGTGGGAACCCTGAGCATGTAATGTCAGGCTGTGTCTCACGACCTTGGGCCAATGTTTGCGTCTCTGACCGGCCTGAATAAAATCGGGTTATTTAGGGCAGATGGAGATGGAATTTGGCTGAAAAGGTTAATGGATGTTATAACTCTTTAAACTAGTCATTAGTTGCCCATTTTTATCATCATCTGCCCTAAGGGAGTGTTCATTTATTATTTACAGGGGGGGGGGGCGTAAAAAATTCTGACCCCTCTTGAGGGGGGGGGGGCGTAAAAATTTAAGCCCCTTTTTAGCAAAAAAGCCTGCGCGTTAGGCCACACTTTTTTTTTAATTTGGGTTACGGACACTTCAAAAAATTATCAACGCACGGAGGACAAAATAAAAGAAACAAAAAATAAAATAAAAGTTCGCCTCTTGGTATTTTATTTATTGTATGCACCGAAAGCTTGGATATCCCAATGTCGGAGGGAAAAATAGAATAAAAATACCATCCACAAAGTGACTAGAAATACAATATTTTTCATGAATAGATTTTTTTTCAATGATTTTCAAAAACCCGAGAAAATGTTGATATCCCATTTTACCTTAATGAAAGGTAGATAGCTGTTTTCCTCTTGATTTTAGCTTTCCATTGGTATATTATGCCATATATCTTTTATTTTTTTCTTTATTTTCTTTACTCTGGAATACACATCGGAGGAAATAAAAAAAAAAGTGTAAAATCCAAATTTTATTTTTATTCAGATTTTTGGCTTTCCTAGTGCGGCGGGCCCGTAACCCAAATAAAAAAAAAAGTGTGGCCTTACAATAGTTCAAAGGTGGGGGGGCGAAAATTTTTCGGCGCCTTCGGCGAGGGGGGAGGCACGAAACGTTACACAGGGGGGCGTAAAAAATTTCGCCCATCCGCGCGAAATCTCACCACCCCCCGCCCTGTAATTAATAAATGAACACTCCCTAAATAATAGTTTTTATTCAGGCCGGTCAGAGCTGGCACCCGGTCAGAGACAAAAACATTGGCCCAAGGTCGTGAGACACAGCCGTCAACGTACCCCTGGCCCCTCAGAAACCAAGGTTTTACGGTAGTACCCAGAGGAGGAAGTGAGCGCCCTGACGGCTGGAGGGAAAACTATGCATAATTGGTTCTCTGTGTGACAAGGCACAGGAAACCAAATGAAGCCTTCAGCAGCACACTACTGACCCCTTTCGGTAGTCAGAGGAACCTAATTTCTATACAAGTTCTATGGGGCAGGGCTAGCAGATACTTCAATATGTGTAGTTGGATGTATATATGATATATGATATAACATACCGGTACCTCATAACTACATTATGTTTATGCATCTATAGACACATATCTAGTGCTGTGCGGCAGGATTTGTCATGTCTATAATCTCCTGCTGAGGAGAAGTATTAATCATGTCCATGTGGTCATGGACGATATCTCCTGCTGAGGAGAATGAGATATCTGTCCATACACTCTCCATGCATAGCAACTTTGTTTCAGTGGCTAAGCCTCATGTGAAGAGTGTAAATACATAAGACTATAGAGGAGAGAGAGGGCTTCAAGCTTTCTCAAGTTAACTTGAAATTGGCTGAGAAAAACTTGACACTGAGATCAGTGTTGTGTAGCCTGTCTGTGCATGTGTGGGACCACTGGGGATGAATCAGTGATGATTCTGCTGTCTTATCATAGGTTTACACACACAAAACCAGTTTGATTCAGTTTATATTGAGTAATTATCAAATATATTGTAAGATACCTATGGCTAAATATCCTGATTATATTTTTTGTGATTGAAAAAAACTTGATTTCAGGGAAAAACTTGGAAGACTTTCATCCCTGATTTACACATCTGGCTATTCATCTTCAGCAACATGTTGAATATACTGCCACTAATAAGTGTGTAGGACATGTTCAAAGTTAGCCAACCTTAGGGTTTCAGAAGAGCAAATGTTATGTTAGATTTCTGCATCTGTATAAGCTTAGGCCGTTTTATTTTGATAACTTGGATTACAGACCCGCCGCAGAGATTTTAGGCATTTTGCAAAAAAAAAAAGTTTTTATTTTTTTTAGCCTTTCCCCTCCGAGATTTTTTAAAGAATTTTTCTTAAAAAAAAAAGACATGTTGACCAGCAAAAGGTAGAATGAGACTTTTCAGATTGGGGGTATTTCTCAACATATCTTCTTTAGATTACCCAATAACAGAGAATATACAGGTTTTCCATGCTTTAAAAAAAAATAAATTTGCCTCTACCCTTCGAAATATTTTGTGGTCCGGCTCCCCCCGTAGCGCAGCTTTTTTTTTCTTCCACCCTTCCAAAAAGTGAGCCAAAAGCCCGTAACCCAAGTTATCAAAATAAGGTGGCCTTACACATCTTCAAAACCATACCAAAAAGATGCTAAATAGTGTGACTGTACCAATGCAATAACTGCCATATGTAGTACTGCAGCATTATGAGGTGATTATTCATGACCTGTTATGGTTATACTCCGTTTCTTATTTTGTCTAGAAGGGGCCCGGCTCCATACTCAGCGCCATGTTGGATTGTCCATCTATACCTCACTCTTGCGCAGGTGGCTGTATGGTGAACGACCCATTCAGCTGCATCATAGGGTCCACTGCCCATAGCTACTACAGGGAGAGGGTGAGGGTACTGAGATGGGTCATGTGAGGCAGGTCTCCAATGGGTCCTACAGTGTAGTTTGTAAGGGACAGATGGGAGGTATGCTGACCACTCAGCTGGGAGTAGCTACACTGGCCCCTGCCAGTTACTCCACACACTGTGAAGCTATATCAGGGCAGAGCAGGGTGACCATAGACTCGAGAGGGAGCATTTTGAGGTCATGCTGGTCAGTGGCTGGGAGGGAGAGGGGCTCAGTGACGAGCAGGACAGGGCCATGCACTCCGGTCAGGTGCCAGGTGTGTGTGTGTTGGGGGGGGGGGGGGGGGGGGGAGGGGGGGGGGGCGATGTGACCCGCCAGAGGCCGAAGGCCTCTGGTTAGGTCAATGGGACCCAGATGCTTTAGTTACCCTTTTCTCCACCCCTTGTCACGTCGCTTCCCACCTTCTCTGGGTAGTACCAGTAACTTATCACGGTATGCTATTCATAATTCTAGTGTGTACTACACAGAATCTGTTTCCCTATTAGTGTATATATGCCTATCAATCTGAGAAGAATAACATGACTCCATCAAATGTGTGTCCCTCGATTTTATTCAGGCCATTTCATATTTTACAAGAGCTTGGTAGATCCATCATTGACTTCAGCTTTATACACGGCGGGGCTGGTCGATCTGAGGAGGAAGCAGGGAGTCATGAGTACATGTTTAAAAGGAGGATATCTTGCAAATACAATAAGATTGAATAAAGAAAGGTGAAGCCATGTTATTTTGAAAACTAGAATTACAGGGTTTATTGTTGAATCTGCATGAATCACGAGAAAGAAATTTGAGGACTAAAAGAAAATGTTATGAATTAGTATTATTTAAAAAAAAAACATATTTGATGATTTTTATGATATTTATTTTATATTGGGAATTGTGCAGCAAGGAAGACCATGCTATGTCCTTTGCGCGAATGCAGTCCTGGTGAGTGAATCATCAGGAATGCATTCGTGCAATATGACGACACCTTGGCAATGCATCAACCCTGTAGGGTCATGATGCGGAAACACAGCCCTATTCACCAGGCCTGCGTTTAAGCATCATGCTGATTGATGAAGGGCATATAGTCCAGTAAGGCTTTAGGCCTAAAAAAAACGAAGGTTGTGTTCCGGTATCCCGGCCGACCCTACGTATTTGGGGCCGACCCTACATTTTTTTGAAGACTTTTTTGTTTGTTAAATTTTTGAGAAAATTTATGACATTTTTGGTGTTTTTCTACCAAAATCACATATTTTGACCAAAGCAAATTGCTAACTTTTGGCTATGTTACCGGAACACGACAAATTTTTTAGGCCTTATGTTACACTAGCGCGTGATGAGGAGTGGTGCTTACCCTCATGCCTGGCCTGAAGCGTGGGGGAGGGGTCCTGTCCTTACGGGCCTCGCGGGACCTGTTCCTGACAACCTTACTGTGAATAGCGCAGCTCACGCAGTAGTGCAACTTGGCGTAGAGCTTGGGCAGAGGGTAGGCTGCAATGTACAAGGTAGAAACCATTAGTAACACGTTGAAGTGATTTATAGCCAATTAAGGACCACATGATTAATGTGCTATGAAGGCCGTTGTCGTGTTGCAGCCCTGGTGAATACCTGCTAGGGCTGTATGCTTGCTCGGGCTTCACACTAGATGTTTTTTTCTACTAGGGCCTGGTAGTGCATGCACAATTTGTGACAAATGAGTATGCCCAAAGATCCAGTAACAAAGTTGCTCAATTTGCTCAACTTAGTTTCACACTTTGGGCACAGGGAAATACCATTTTGTAAATGGAGACTATTGACTAACTGTGACTCTAAAGAAATGAACCCAAAACATGTTTGTTTGTATAGTTTACATCACATTGTCTTTGCAAAAGGGAGTCTTACTCAAGTTTCAGTTTTTCACAAGTAAAAGGGTAGGCCGAAAGGATTTCTATATTTTGGCTCATATTTAATGTGAAGGTTGCATTGGTGATTCATACTACGGTGTAAGTAGCATTCGCCCCCAACATCTAAGAGACTGCCATAAAACCTCACGTATAACAACCCTGTTGGCAGGACAAAAAAAAGTGCCAGGATCGTTTAGTAAATGAGGTGTGAAAGTTAACAAAAAAAGAAAATTATATATTTTCTTGGTGAAATGTATGACTTCTTGGACTAGTGATAAAATTGTGTCTAAACATTACAGAACATACATTTCATTAAGCATGAGTGCATCTGATGACAAGTGATTTCTAAATGAAATTAGACCACTGAGCAGGTGGCGACAAATTTACTTACAATCGTAGACGGAGGCATCAGCGATATCCCTGACGGCGGCGGCCTCGACGATGTTCCTGATGACGAACTTCTTGATGGCCTTGTCCTTGGGGACACAGCGGGCGCAGTTAGTGCAGCGCACCGCCTTGGTGTGGCCGCGGCCCTTCTTGGAGCGTCCGTTATTCCTGCGCTTGGAAGTCTGCAAATGTCAAGGTTCAATACGCGTTTAATATATATGTGGCATGATCCATGAAGAGGAACCTTTCGTATTTCAACATCATGTGCAGGGTACACTAGGCCTAAGGTCCATGTTCTCAGGGCATGTCTAGTCATGTATATTCTCTACATGCATATTGATGGATTTAGGGAAGGCCAAAAATTCCCCAAGAGGCAAGACCCTGTGAAAAATGTTCACAGGGTCCTGGGGAATTTTCGCGACTTTCTTACCCCCCCCCCACCCCGCCTACATTTATGATTTTTCACTTGCATGCACCGTATGTTCGATTGATTGGTTGACTCTAGTTGAACTTAAGCTCTATTGTACCGGTATCAGTCTTTGCCAAAAGGTGCCGGACAGTGGCAATGTCCGCCTTAAATGGCTCTGGTCCGGCAGAATGACTAGTGTTTCAGGACCAGATGTCCTCCACATTCTGGGCTTTCCAGAACTGAAAGAATTTTTCAAATATTCCAACTAGAATTAAAGTTACAAGTTCTAGAGTGCACACTTATATTGTCGGCAAATTAAAGCAATTTCTTTGTTATTATTTCTTTTATAAATGTTATTCTATTCTAAATAGTATGCAAAACTACAATTTTGGTATCCGGTCCTGCAGATAATTGTCCGGTCCTGCAAAATTGGCTAGGTGCAGGACCGACTGTCCTGCATGCCGAAAAAGTTTTCGCAAAGACTGTTGTATTGAGGCCCTTTTAAAGGAAATTGTACAGATATCTAAATTCTAGACCAATAGGCAATACTTGTTGACAGCTTGTCAACTTCTCACTCAGTCCAGGAGACCCAGCTCTGTTGGGATATCAGGCAGCGAACATCATAGCAGACCTTTTAGGGGGGTTTCTTCTATCACTCTCATACTAGGCAGGCATATCACTGACAAGTCACTTAGAAACCTCTTTCGTCTTTGCTAAATTACGGTATTGAAAGTGTGGCTTCACTTCAATCCGAGTTGGCTCAAAATGATTTGGCCAGTGGCAGTGTGGCACGGGCCGATAGACTGTCACTGCCACAGCTTACTCATACAAAGGTTTGGTGACACTTGTCGATGCACATTGAATGTGACATTTTTCTGTACATGTGTGTTTATTCCATATGAGTCGGCTAAGATTGGGTCAACTATCAAATCATTGACAACGCAGCTAACAGATAGCTGTCAACAAAATACTGGCCGTGCCACTGTCACACAGCGTGAGCGTAGTGACAGCGAAAACTACCCAAAACAGTGCACCAAAACTGCTTTCAATCGCCGCTACGCTAACATTTGGGAATAAAATCTTATCGGCAATTGACGAATCGCATATTCTTTGCTATACTAGCACACAAATGATTGTTATTATACATAGATAAGTAAGGTAAATGTGGTATTTTCTTCCTCCACGTGGGTTTCACTCACCATATTTGATGGCCACCTTTTCGGAAAGAGGCCGGCGCAAGGGGAAGCTGTCAGAGGTCACGTGCCCGAAATCAACCAATCAGAGCGCTCGCACTGCCCATGTACGAAACCAGAATGATCACCCCTTTATGGTATCTTCATTATCAATAATCACCTTTCTACGCTCATTTTATGTTAGATTGAATATGAAAACAAATGAATGATTAACAGTGATTAGAGACATAGTGATGTATACATCCTAAACTAGCTTTAGGCCGCTATCGCTACGTTTAGTTCTCTTCTCACTCACCCGGGGCAGGTCGGTGTTTTCGCGCGTTGCGACAGGGAGCAAAATGTTAGTCGACTTTGCCTTTGGTCTAAGAGGGTCCCTGCACTCTAATAGTAAACAAACACCATCCACGTTATTTTTTTTTGAATATGTTTATTGACCAAAACATCATGTAAAGAGTGAACACGTTCTTCCAGAATGGTCAGAGTAAATATATATACAGGTAATTTACACAGTGCATCTGCCAGTGACGACATGATGTATTGTTCTTGTTGTAATTTCCTTGTACAGTTAATGTTCTTACTGAAAAACAAACAATTGTGTATACAGGTAATTTACACAGTGCATCTGCCAGTGACGACATGATGTATTGTTCTTGTTGTAATTTCCTTGTACAGTTAATGTTGTTACTGAGAAATAAACAATTGTGTAATAACGATACAACATAGTGCTAGTGTTTACTTTCAAGTGTATATTATACCGGTACTCTTTTGGCATAATATTGTCCATTTTAAGGTTCATGTTTTTTTTTAAATTATTAGAGTACAAGCAGGACCCTGGCCAGGGGTGATGGAGGAGAAATCCAGTTTTGTATATAGCTTAAGTGGGTATCATTGACTGGACACTCACAGGAAGTATATCAGTCCGTTCTTTGCAAGAAAGTTACACCACCAACTACGGTAGTCAATGGCATGTTTTTGGAGGAGTGAGAGCAAGGTGAACAGAGATTGCATCATGTGACTATTTTTTGGAGCCTAGTTTTGAATACATGGACACTTTCAACTTGTTGTACGACGGCGTCCAGGTCCTCCCACATCATAACTCCACGATATAGGGGGTTCTTCCTGTATTTCTCTCTTTTGGGTCGTTCCAGGCGAATCTTCTTTTTTGCGTCACCACGCGTCCTATTTCCAGTTAGGTTTTCAGCATTGTTGGCATGGCGATAGATTAGACAAAGTAGGTGTCTTTTCCTTCGAGGTTCAAGTCTTTCTACTTTACATTTACGGTGCAGATAGTTCACAGACACATCCCCCACCTTTGTACGTGTGCAAATGCGCAGGCTGTTGTTTTGTTGGACTTGCAATTTCCGAGTTTTGCTTGGAGGTGCCGAGTCAAACAAAAAGTCCCCATATTCCATACAGGGGAGTAGTGCTTGCTTGTGTATGTCTATTGCATCGTCTAGGTTCAAGAACTTTCTGTTGTGACGAAAGTTGGTCAACTTTAGCGACAGTTGGGTGTTGACATGGTCTAGGTGCTTAGAGAATTTTAAGTCGCGGTCAAGTAAGATGCCCAGGTACTTGAATTCTTCAACCTCACCCAGTACCCTGTCACCTAGTTGTAGAACATGTCCTTGTACAAGATTTCGTTTGTGTGGCGGGACAAACCACATGCTTTTCGTCTTTGAGACATTTGGGGTAAGACGATTTATCCTGCACCAGCTGTCCACATGGTTAAGATCATCTTGTAATAGGTTACACACAGATTCCGGGTCTTTGCCTCTAGCTACTAGAACCAGATCATCAGCGTAGAGGATTGGTGTACTGTTTTTCACGACTTCTGGTAGGTCATTGATGTAGTATAAAAACAACAGAGGTCCGAGGACACTACCCTGTGGTACGCCATAGTGGATCCTCCTGGGTGTAGAGCGGTTGTCATTTGCAAGTGTTGTACTCATGCGGCAGTCTAAGTAGCTAGCAATCATTTTAAGAGCATTTTTTGACAGTCCATACTCCTTTAACTTGAACAGGAGTCTACCGTGGTGGACGACATCGAAGGCCTTGCGTACATCGAGAAATGCCGCCATTGCTATCTCGGCCCGGTTACGTGCACTATATAACAGGTCAAGCAGATACATGGTAGCCATTGCGGTAGACTTGTTTGGAAGAAATCCATATTGATTCTCGTGTATTAAGGATTTTTCCTCAGCATGGTGCAGTAGTTGACGGTGTAGAATCTTCTCAATTACTTTGCCTATTACAGGCAGCAGAGTTATGGGCCTCCAGTTTAGCACAGAGCGTAGGTCTCCTGACTTGGGGAGGGCAACTATAGTGCCTATTTTCAGGATGTCAGGAAAACTGTTGAACCGTATACATTTGTTGACAAAGGCAGTCCACACGTCAGCATTACCGGTCATAGTGTCCTTCAGGACTGATGTCCTCATATCTTCAAGCCCTGAGGACTTTGCAGTTTCAATGTCTGTGACTATAAACTTGAATGAAGCCTCAGATACTTCATCAAACTCAAGTAGGTTATCAGGGACCACATTGTCACCAATCTCCTCTTGTATCAAGTTTATGGCTTCAAATCGCTCATAATTCCCTGGTTCAGCTGACAAGACATCTGCTAAGTTTTCACCAACGGTGCTGAAGAAGTCGTTGATATAGTCCGCTGTCGCATCATAGTCGATCAGGCCTCCTGTATCTTCGTTGATCAGAGTGATTGTTGAATGAGTCCTTTTCCCTTTCCACAATTTGTTTAGCTCTGCCCAAAACTTTTTTGGATTTTTCCGATAAATTGTCAGTTTATTCCTAAAAATGCGCGCCATATTGTTTCTCCCGCGTTTGTCAATTCTCTGGCGTAGGCAGCGGGCATCTTTCAAGTGAAGATTTACTCCCGGACCATTAAATTGACTTGCCAGTTTTAGGGATTTACGACGGTCCTTGATCCACTGTCGGATTGTACCGTCCACCCATGGACGATCCTCTTCCTGAATGCTGAAGTTTCTAATCGGGCAGTCGTCGTCCAAGTAGGCAGAGATGCTCTCTATGAGCATCACAGCTAGTCCATCAGCGTCCATGTTTTCAACCACGTCAGGAGTTACACTCCTTGATATCAAATCAATCAGCTTATTCTTGTTGTAGTTTTTGTAGCTCCTACCAGTGACAGTCTTTTTACGGTGTTGGTTCCTGACTTTCTTAAAGACCGCGTATATTGGAATATGGTCACTTAAGTATTCATTAATATTACCAGAAGTGACATGTTTACCCTTGTTAGTGTAGATGTGGTCTATTGTTGTTGAGCCCTTTTTGTGTAGTCTAGTTGAACCAGTTGGGAGGTGCTTTAGATGGTTTTGTCTAAGGAAGCGCAGGGTTTTCTTGTATTTATGACTATTTCTATGTTTGTAGTCAACATTAGTGTCGCCACACACCCAGATTTCTTTGTCTGTCATACCACTCTGTTGAATAATATCACCTATCTCTTTGTAGAAGGCTTTGACATTTCCTTTCGGTGGTCTATAGACGCTGAGGACTAGTCTGTGCTTACTGTCCGGTGGTGTTGTCGCCAGAGTTAAGACCTCTATGTTCTTGTTGGTTTTACACAGATTGTCCAGTCTAGTAGTAAAGGGCGCGTGTTTGTTGGAGACAAAGCATGCCACACCACCACCCTCTACTTCATCTATGTCATGAATGGTATGATCCCTGTCTTGGCGGTAGATCATCATGTTGTCGAGGTGTACACTGTGGTCTAGGATGCCTGGGTGCAGCCATGACTCACTAATGCAAACGTAGTCTAGATTGCTATACAGGAGATTATACTGCCAGATTTTGTTGCCAATACTTCTTGAATTATGACACATAAGTTTCAGTCCTTTTTCCTTGCTCAATTCCTCACCGGTTAAGAAAGAAGACATGCTGGTATTTTCCTCCTGTATAATTCTCCTCCACATTGGCCATGCTCATTTGTTTTCAAGTCGTACATATATAAGGTGAAGAGTGCAAAAAATAATATACAAGGTGGTAAGGACATCACAGGGTGGGTGCGAACGGATTCCTGGTGCGCAATGTAAGTGGGCAGAAGGAGTGATGTTGGTCCAGTGGCCAAAAGTGGCGTTTCAGGAGACATCACGGGTGCAACAAGTAAACAGTAGTTAGAGAGAACAAATGTTGGCTATTTATACAGGACTTGTGGTACCGTATATAGTGTACCTAGCTCCTTTGGGTTTTAACTGTTGCGGCGACCTAGCTGGTGACGCAGAGTGACTAGGGACGGTTGCTGGTTTGTACTGTGTATGATGATAGGATAGAGCTCCCACACGTATCCTATTTATTTTTTTAGGTAAAAGAATCTTGATCCAATATTTTCTTGTAAAATTGAATAATGAAGAACTTGAGAACTTTTTCAAAAATACAAATTCACTTTTTAATTATGATTTATCAATGCTGTGCAACCAGAGTGCAGAAATCAAGTAGAACAGTGCGTATGGTGGTGTTTCTAATTCAAGAAGAGACAATTGTCCAATGTGTGACACAATAATTATAAAGAAATGAAAGCAGTTAATCAGTCAGTCTTCCTAGGCGGGTACTAGTCAGCCAGTGGATGGATACGGTGTCATCTTGTTTTTGTTTTTAAGAAACAATTCATAAGATGTGATACTGACGAAGTTCATAGACTGTGGCCAGTCTCACAACATGCTAGCCTTTTGTAGCATGAAGCCTGTTTTCGATATATAATTACAGGTTAACAGACTGTAGCCAGTCCCCATGCGTGATTCATAGTAAATGCACAGTCCATGTTTTAACATGTAAGGTGTGCTACCGTACACATTGATATCCAGTCTCCGTGCGTGCTTCATAGTGCATTGTTCATAAACACAAATATATATATCTATATAAACACACACACACATATATATATATATATATATATATAGACTGTGGCCAGTCTCACAAAGTACCAGAAATCAAAAATACATGATGGACGGTTTTCATAGAGATCAGAGTCTTGTAATGAGTTCATCGACAGTGTTCATTGACTGTAGCCAGTCTCACAGTGTATTAAACACTTATAAGGCAATTGATGGTCCGTGGTTTATAGACTGTAGCCAGTCTCTGTGGGTTCAGGCTACTACCATATTGATTGGTCAGTTCAGCCATGGTAACCATCGTGAATGTTCTTATCAATTGCAGTGGTAAGTATTGATCGTATCTTGCGTAGGTCACTGTTCCTTGGATGTAGGCCATTCCAAAGAACCGTGTCAGCTGCTGCATAGCCTCCACTTGGTGTGTACTTGAGACTAAATCTTTCCAGATAGGGTGTCTTGACATTTGTACGATTGTTCAAACTCATTACATGTTTGTTGACATTGATAATCGTACCATCGAGCCTTGCTTGATCAACTCTGCTCCATTCAGTGTTATTGTGGCGTCGTAAATTCATATTGAATATGGTACATAGTACTACCGGTATTCCCATGCCTAGTGGGTTGATTGAGTCAAGCAAAGTATCAAACCGTTCATTTAGATGTGCAACACCGTCCTGTAGGGTGGTGTATTTTGGGGTTACACAGTTTGACTCAGAGTCCCTGGAGATCAAATTATTTATGCCAACACTTATGTAGACAGCTGTTGGCGAGTGTCCCCTAATATCGTTCATGAGTTTTACAGTCAGGTTTTCAATCAGCGCACCGGGCACCGATTCGAACTTGGTAATCCTTGGATACTCACGTAGTAGCACTGTTTTTAACTGTGTTAGGCGACCATCTGAGTATAGCCACACTCTGTCCATGTTTGGTGTCGACTATGGTGCCTAGCAAAAGAAATTTGAGCGAGTTTTTATGATTTGCGGCTCCTCGTGTCGCCTGGTTTGTGTATGCGGAAGTCTCGCTGGTTCTAGTCATGCCTTCAACGCTCGCCGGTAACCAGATCCAGCGGGGTCATAAAGTAGGTCAGTCGGTCAGCAGAGTTATCCGGTGGGTTTCCCGCGCGCGCTCGGGTGGCGTGCAGGGCTGCTGTGGTTTAAAGCTTGCCGTGTCTGATGTCGTCCCGTATCTCCATTAGTATGATTCCTAGGTAGTTTCTCCCACTGAAGAAGCCCTTTGTGTAGCATTCATCATTGTAGGGTTCACCGCCTCCCCAGAAGTACTCAGGGCAGGCAAAGATTAAATCCTGTGGAAAGGTTGATAAGAGCTCCCTGCGGTTTGATTCATTTTCTGTGAATTTTATAATTTGCACTTCTTTCATGGTAGGCAGTTCAATTCTCCTCCAGGTGGGAAGTTCACGGATTTTTTTACCTTGTTCAAAGGCAATAGTGCCAGTAGTGGCATTGACGATTGCATCAGTTAGTGGTTTGCTGACTCCATTGTGTTCACACTTTAGTGCTTGGAAGAGATGTTCAGAACTTTTATAAATAGTGCCGTTGTATGTGAGTTCCTGCAGATGGATAGAGCTTAATATAGAGGCCTCCCCAGTAAAAGTGATGCCGGCTCTGGTTTCCTTTTGCAATACTAGGGGAGTACTTGGGAAATCCCTTGGTCCCCAGCTGGCTCCTAGTGGAGGGGGGGGAGTGGCCTGGGTTGTAACTGCGGTTTCAGCTTCCTGCCGCAAGCGTACATCTATCGGGGTTTCATGCCTGTCTGGATTACTTTGAGCTCTCCTTGGGTTTTCGTCCCTTATTGTAGTACCATTGGCACTCCTTGGCATCCAGGGTAGTTTAACTATTTTGTAACCTGGCGGTGGGTTTAAGTTTGGGGGGAGGGCTTCAAGATCTGGGTAGGGCTGGTCGTCTACCATTAGAATGTCTTTCCTTACAATTGCAGTATGCTGTTTGGTCCTGCAGTAGTTGACGATTTGCCTCATTCTATAATTCCTCTTCCTGGTCTCGTTGTCTTCATCTGGGTTGATGTAGACATTTTCCCATCCAGTTATGTCCTTCATGCCCCATTTAGCTTGTAGACATGCTCCGCGCATTTTTATTGTGGTGAAACAGGCTAAGATTGTGCGGGGACCATCCTGGTAGTTTCTTTTGTCCAGTCTCATCACTAGGGATAGGTCACGCAGGTCAGCTGTGATAGAGAGTGCTCTCAGCATTTTGAGGATTTGTTCATAGTCCTCCTCTGTTGAGTTATTATCCTCAATGCCATCCACTCGGATATTTAGATATCTCGGGGATTTTTCTTGTTGCTGTTCATGTTCACTTGTGGTTGCCCCAGTGGGTCCAGTGCTCGGTATTTCAGTCGTGGTCCCTGTAGGGGGGCGGGGTTTTTTCAGTGCCTCCTCTGTGACATTCAGTCTCGTTTTTAACTGTTCAATAAGTGCTATTTGCTCATCATGCCTTTTATTGTTAATTTCCTGGTTTGTCTTTACTAGGTCCTTTATAATGCTATGCTGGTGTTTATGATCATTTTGGATCTCAGTTTTGGATATTTCCTGGTCAGTTTGTAGCCCTTTGATGAGACGCTGTTGTTCTTGGATGACCAAGTTGTGGTTGCTTTTGAGGTCATTTCTGATATTGTTTAATTTCTGGTTGGTTTCATTATGTACCTCATCAAAACGTAGCTTTACGTCTTCCTGGTTGTGTTTAATTTTTTCCTCTGCTGTACTGATTTTTGTGTTGATAACCTCAATGCTCGCATCCATAGTTGCTTTGATGTTATTGATGTCACGTAATACATCAATTTTTGAGTCATTTACACATACTATGAGATCATTTCTGAGGGTGTTGTTGTCTGTCGATACATCTTTCCTGATGTCTTTGGAGACCACCCCAAGTAATCCCTTTATTGCCTCAAGCTGGGCATCGAGTCCTGCTTGTGTGACCCCTTTCTGTTGTGTTTCTACACTAATGTTTCTTCTTTTTGCTGCTTTTTTAAGAATTGGGGGTGCTGTTTCATCACTTCCTGCTCGGTGACGCTTGGTGCACACTGTGGCTTTTGGGGGTCTACCTCTCCCGCGTTTCCCTTTAAGTGGCGAGTTTTTAGCTGCTTGTAAGAATTTGTTTTTTTCCACTAAACTTATTGGTTGAGATGATGATATGGATGCCATTGCAAGTTTATTCATGGTTCTGCTTGCTCTTAGCCTACGTGGAGCCTGCAGTGGTCGTGATGTACTAGGTGAGTCAATGTCCTCATATCCTTCAGAGTCACTAACACTCGCTTGTGGTTGGCTATGACTTATACTACAGGTAGTCCCGGTACCTTTTTTAGGTAGTACAGGAGTATCATTGGCTAACTTAATAGGGCTGTTGCCAGCCTCAGAATTGATAGACTCTGTTATATTTTCAGCTGTCGGCTGTTCAGTAGCGTTTAGACTGTGGCCAGTCGCAGTACATATGGGTGCTTTAATTGAACTGTTGCCAGTTCCATTCACTTGACTTCGGGCTACAGTGTTATTATTGACATTTACAGGCTGTGGTGAGATTGACATTGGACTGTGGCCAGTCCCAAATACATGCGCTGTTGGTGAGCTGTTGCCAGCTCCATACATCAATTGCTGATCTAGATCTGCCTGTGCATTGTTAGTTGTGACTGTAACTATATTTCCCTCAGGGTTTATTACTGGAGGGGCCGCCAAGAAGGCTTCATTGTTGAGAGCGTCTATATTAGACATTGTACCTGTGTGGTTATGTAACCCTGTGTCGGCTTCACCAGGTGACTCGGGCATTGTTGACCTACTAGACATGGCGATCGTCCGGGGAGTGCCGTGCCTAAAGAGAACTGCGCGTAGTCCCTCAATGGTTGGTTCTTGTGTGGGTTAACCCTATTTATCGTATTCCAGTAATGTTCATACAACTCCTTGTCGAGTTTTGGTATTCGATTCCTCCTAACTTGGTTTTGATTCCTTGTTGTGTGGGAGCTCCGCTTTGGTAGGTCCTTTAGCTACTCATGACGTCACCTTTAGCTACTCATGACGTCACAAATGGGTTTTGAGATGTACCTCCTTATCACTGACTTTTATGTGCAAAATACCCCCTTCTGAGATGTTGGTCCTACAATTATAGCATTACCACACCAGAATTACAGAGTAATTTATCTGTATCACTTATGATTCTATCTGATGCGTTTTGGCATGGGGATTTCAGAAGTATTTTTGGTTAAGCTCTATCATTATTGGTTCTCTTTCAATCATAGATTACAAACAGCAGAATTATTCTGTGTATTAATTGGAGGAATTTGCAATGATAAACCTATGTGGCCCGTGGACCCCCTGCTCCCCTCCACTCAAAACTATTTTTCAAGTAAAATCAAGCATTAAAGGCTTATTTTTAAGTCTGTCCACAAGCTGTGGGTATCATTTTGTAGAGCTTTTTGGAAATGAAAATGTCAATTTCCTCTGTTTAGTACAACCTTTGCAGGATTTCAATTGAAATAGCCATGTAGTAGTAAATGTTGGGGTATTTCATTTACTATAGAAATGAATGCAAAAGTGTATCAAAACTGTTTAACAAGGCAATTTCAGGTTAAATCCCGCAAAGGTTCCACTACACATAGCAAAATAATGCTTAAATATTTAAAAAGGCCTTGACTTCTTCTATGAGAAAATGTATCTAGTAAGAGCCCTCAAAGCTTTTATCAATGGTACAAAACATTCTTTTTAAAAAGGGACCATAAAAACCGTAAAAAAATCCTCCAATAGGCATGTATCTCCATTTGGTAATGCTAGTAGTACTACAAACACCCCCTTTTTTCACCAACACTGACTCGTAAATATCCCAAAACACATCTTTACCCAAAAGTTGCCATGCCTCCAAAATTTATTATTATAAAAGCTGAGCACGTGCTATTCCTAATAAGGCCAAAATAAAATTTTTAAAAATGTTGGTTTCCGGTAAAATGGTCTGGAAAGCTAGACCCGGCCGGCCGATTTCTTTTTTTTGTTGTTGATTTTTTTTTTTGCTTTTAACATTTTTAGGCCTGATTTGAGAGTTTTTGCTCTAGAATCCTTAATAATTGTCCGATTTACAAACTCTAAGAACTGGGAAATAGCTAAATTGGCACTTTTTCGCTAGACCCGGTCGGGTGGCCAGAAACAAAGCTTTTTTAAATTTGGCCTAAACATGTGTGCTGTGAGAGTCCTTTCACAGATGTGTAGGGTGTACAATTATACCCCCTTTTGTTACTTTCACAGAATGCTCACAGAGTTGATGATATATTTACCCCCTTTTCTACTTTCCACTGATTAGGTGTGGTAAACACCCCCTTTCCCAATTTGCACAGATATGCCAAATGAGATAATGAAAGAATTCTACATTTGGCAGGGTTGGATCCCGAGGGAGTGGGGGGTCCGGGTCCCATGCCAATTTAAAATGGATCAAATATAATTTATAACAAATAAAGTCTTCTTAACAGGACTTTATTTGTTTTAAATTATATTTGATCCATTGCGACTTATACTTTGGCCGTTTATTCTGATAACTTGGATTACGGATCCGCCGCTGGGATTTTAGAGGTAGACCATGTTCTGCTAAAACATTTTACCTCTGCCAGTTGATATTTAAAAAAAAAGACCAAAAAAATGAAAAGAAGTGTATGCGGAGGAGCAAAAATGAGTTTCAACATCTGGTCTTTCAAATAACTATCAATATATCTTTATTTGATAGCCCGAAATACAGATTTCCCCTGCTTTCCAAACAAGGTCCAAGAATAGATGGCGTACATCATTTGTGAACGTTCCTGTAGATGTATGAATCTGATCCTGGGCTGAGGTCAGTAAGATTGGATTGGGCGTTCACCAGTAACCCAGATCTGTCCCGGACACATGGAAGAAAAAATTGGAGATGTAGAGGATTAAGTTGTTCATGTAGCGCCTAGATAGGGTAACCGTAAACAACCATGGACTCATAAGTTGATAAACATGTTGACAAGTGTATAGATACTAGCCAGGAGCTACAGTATAAAGAAAGTACACATACCAGACTGGACCCTTTAAAGGCCACACTCTGGCCCTCTTCATGCATAATTAAGCCCTTTGTCGTCATGATGCATGAATGCAGCCCTGGCGAGTTTATACTCGCCGTTGATATACCCAGGCCTCATACACTTCCAAAGGGCGTCGGCATGATGTACAAATGCAGCTAGTGCTATATTAGTGCATCATGGAACATGGCGTCCTTAAAGGATTAAAGCTGGGCCGTCAGGGAAAATGTTCAGCATTTTCCATACATGGACTAAAATAACAGTTCCACCAGATGGCAGCAGTGTTTGGACAGGGGACCATGAGCATTGTCCAGCTACAACATATTCACCCTATCTTGTTCCTGTAAGAGCTGAGCTCCCAGCCCTTGAGAGCTCTCTTGTGAATGAAAACTGAACTTTATCCAAAAGTGCCTTTGGCCTCACTTCAACCATGACGGTCAAGCTTTAACTTAGCGGCCATCGTTGTAAAAAATACTAAACATATTAGGCACTAGCGAGATACTGGTGGTGTCACCATGTGTTCCTCTAGTATACCAATTGTATCCCCCTAGTCACCAGCAACCAGCTCAGCCAAATCTCATGTCCGAGATTATGGTACAAACAGGGTGTGAGTCTTGTGAGTAGGTTGTACCTGGGCATTCCTTATGTCACCTGTCCCTCATAGAATAGCGGGTAGTATGGTAGATTCATGATGCAGAGGACCCAAGGTCAAATCCCTGTCAAGTCATATCTTGGTGACCATACCATGCATTTATATATATCAAATATATTTGCTTTGATGGGTAGAAGTGAGTAACAACCTTGAAATCATATCAAAGAAATATCAATAGTGTTTGGACAAAATTTGTATTCCTATTTCTTCAAACGATCTATATGTATATAAAATAAATAAGAAAAGGTATTGGTCATTATTTGGAAGATACTTGTCTAGAGACACTTCGATGAGCATGAACCTTTTTTTTTTTTTAAATCATTCACTTTTATTTCTCATTCCTACACACATTTCGGCAATGACTCTTGTTTATGGAGACACTTTTGAATAATTATGTTGGTTCTTGCTTAACTAGGGAGATTTTGAGAACTGTGGAGCCTCGCTTGGGGAAATCTTGGTGAGAAAGTATACAGGCTTTCCAGCCGCACAGATTTGTATGTCTAATATATCATACCAAGTGCCCCCTACTTTAGAGCTCCCATTACTAGACATTATAGAGTGCCCTCTTTCTCATAGTGGATTCTGTATACACAGTGGGAGGTGGGAGGTTTGCTTTCGATATCACCCTGTATCCTGTTGGCCATACTGATTCTTTTATTTTTCTTTACCAACTACCATATCTATACACTGTTAGAAGTTAATGTTGTATAGTTATACAATAGGAGTTTAGACATGTTGTGGTTCTAGTCATTTCTATACTCCTGACAGCAAATTTGACACACACTAAACGTAGAAAGAAGTATATGCTGACTAGCAAACACTTGATATTAGGCATACATATATTACTCAATATAACTGAATTTGATCAACTCTGAGATATAGGAATATAATTATTTACTCCGTTTTAAACAAAGTGAATGTAATTCTCCCTCAATTAACGTAGAAATATTATACATTTTAATACCTGAAAATGTATGTTAGTATACATGTGCAATTGTTATCTTACAGTAAATGACTGTTCACAGTGCATCTGCCTGTTGATCATGCCATCTCCTGTAGGCCTATATATAAAGCTCCATCCGCCCAGGGTTGGGGCATTAGTCAGCGAACTGGGTACACTATAGATACAGCAGTAAGAAGACAGTATAGAAAACTCGTTGTGTCCAATTTGAAGATGGTTGGGTGCAGCAAGTCATGGCTGGTGTGCCTGGCACTGGTCTGGTGCATCTGTTGGCACCTGGGTGAGGCGCACCCCACAGGGCGCACCTTACAGGTGACTAACACTACCACAGGTAGGACCGACCCCTCCCAGCAGAACACCCACCCTGACTGCAGTACTTCACGACTGGACAGACTCGAGGCAGTAAGTGCATGCAACTACATTTTTGTATATTCGCATATACATTTATAAGGAAGTGGTATTTTGGATGGAGCTGGATTCGAAAGCTAGTCATTTGTCCGCCATTTTCTTGAAAGGAAACAATTGATTTTGCCTGTGCATGTGAAAAGTCATTTCGAGCTATTGACAACCTTTCTTCAAGACAAGTAAACATATATCTATAGATGCTCTTAATAGCTCCGGCGCTTACACAAGACATTATAAAGCAGGGGTAGACACTAACGCTGGCCTGGGAGCCAATGGCCCGTACTTCTTGGTTGTTATTAACAATATTCATCAAAATTCCACATAATTGCTCTGAAAAAGGCAAATTTATTATCAACAACTTTGGTGATTTGACAGGCCGTGAAATAGGGGGGAGGGTTATTTCACGGGGGTGTTAAATACGGCCTTCCTTGGGTAAGTCAAGGAGAGTGCCGTATTCACCATGAAATATAGCCTGATGCTTAGTTCCTTTTTACCCCCCCCCCCCCCCCCCCCCCCCCAGATACTGAGAGGCGTCCAGGAGGATATCGGTAAGCTGAAGGCAGACTACCCCAGACACAAGGAGAAGCGGGACGTCTACACTTTAAGTGGGGAGGTACAGGGCACAGAGCTATACGGGAACAGGCTCCTCCAACTACAGGCCCTACTCGATGTATGTTGTTTTTTTAATTCATTTTTTGTTATGACTCATAACAAGTTTATTGCCATGATTTTTTTTGATTTTTTTTTGTTATGCCTTCATAACGGTTTATTGATATGATTTTCAGCAAGTACATTTTGGACCGGTATCCATGCACGTAACAATGACTATAACGTATTACAGTGATTTATACAGTTCAATGTATATGAAACCAGTTTTCGCTGCAAGCAGTCTATAACAGTTCCGGATATTTACATAGTGACATATGAATGTACATATGATTAGGAAATTCAACTGATATACAGTGCATGGCTACTGTATATTAGTTGAATTTGCTAATCGTACATTCACATGTCATTTTCAGTACATTACGGACTTGATGCTCTTTGCTTGGTTTCACATACTCAAGACCAGAAGTGTGTCTTATAATTTCGCTGGGTATATACATGCAGAGTGATGATGTTATATTGAACAATGATGACGATAGAATATATATACAAATACATATACATATACATTTCAAATGTGATGATGTAATAAGAAGTCTGATGTACATGCGGCTTAATAATACACAGTGCTACAGCGGGGATCAATGCTTGCAAGGTCCAAGTTTTAGTTACAGTCGGTCCATAAATTCTCCTTAATTATTATTTTTCTTCCCTTTTCTCGATTCAGGTTTTTTGAGGTACGTCCCCAAGTGTTTTTTTATCTGTAGCTTATGGTATACCATTTTTGGTCTAATAACCCCCCCCCTTTCTAGATTTTTTTCCGGATTAAAGAAATTATTTTTGATGTTCCTCTGATTTTTCACTTCTTTTCAAGACTTTGTGTGACAGCACTTCATACCTGTGCAGGTGTTTAAACCAAGTAAAGTATGAAGGTATTGAGGGGGGGGGGTAGAAGCCTTGTACATGTAGAAGCCACTGAGGTGGGTCAGTATTCTGTAGAAGAAAGCCATGGGGGCGCTTAGTAAAATATGTATTTGAGGCAGATTTTTCACTCAGAATAATTTTTAAAGCACCCTGGTGTTTATTACGTCGAAAACAGTTTGTATAGTGTCTGGGGTGCTAAAACAAAATGTGCGCAATGACATAACTAGAACGCGCAAATTCTGTTATTGTGCATGAAGGGAATTTTGCCTAAAAACTAACTCATGTTAGGGAACTTTCAACCAATTTAAGGCATTATGCCTGTGGAAACCTACCAACATATTACCTGTATATAATATGTACCCGCTGTGGTATATAGTGCATTAAAGCACTGTGCGGCTATAGTGGAGTTAACAAAAACACTTATTTACCTCATAAGAGAATGAGGATACAGGAAGAGTCTAATCCATTACAAGAAGTTTCATGCCTTCAAAAGATACAAGGAAAAGGCCCTTGCAAAAATTATTTAATCACCATCATCTTAACCATCTCATTAAACTAATAAATTACTAAGCCAAGTTAATTGAACATACTAACTTAAGACAATAATTCACCCATATGCTAATTAACACCTCTAGCATATTATATACCTATTGCATCTGGTATAATGGAGCCCAATGAGCACCCTCATCCACAAGAGTTGAGGTTGGTCAAGGGGCACCAATATTATCTGTTCTTTGAAATAATACAGGCTATAAGCCTACTTATTGGACAGAATAAAGAATCAATTACAAACAAACTTATTTATGTATGCTTCTGTCAATATCACAGATCCAGCAGGGCTACAAGGATTATAGACCTATCACGTCCCTTATCGAGCAGAGAACACCACAAAGTAAGTGTTATCTATGTTATGTTCATTTGCCCAGTATTATCAAGTATTATTTGTAATTTTAAGATACTTTTTTTTTCAAATTCCTGAGCCCACTCCTATAGATACACTGTAGGCGAATAATAAACGTAATGGTGCTTCAGTGGCAACTAAACAATGATTTAAATACTGACGTTGTCTGTTATTCAAAGCCAATCAGTTATTCTGGATCTCCTGTAATTTTAAAAGCTGATATTCCCCCCTTTTCCTCTACGTAAAGTCCATGAGAGTTGTCAGGACGCCTACAACAAGGGCTGGACCAGCTCCGGTATCTACACCATCATGCCCGACGGAAGCACGCAGTTCCACGTTTACTGTCGGGTAGGTCAGCTAGACAGACTCTAGCACCCTCGAGATCCGGCTGCTTTTGGCCAAAATTTGGACAGTTCTAGACATAAGCATATCCCAGTAAACAAAAAACGTTATACAACATTTTGTCACGTTATTTAACGTTATTTAACGTTTCTCTAAGGCTCCTCACTATGGCATAACGTTATATACAATTTTAGAACGTTATTTTGACGTAAAATAACGTTTTTTTTGTTAGCTGGGATAGTATTCAATACTTGAATAATCCGGTAGATTCAACATCCGGCCGTATTTTTGCCGGAAAGGGGGGGGTCTGATTATTGAGGTCTGATTGATCTTAAATATCTATTGATAATTGTCATATGAATATAAATAGTACTATAATAATAGTAACTACATCGATATGCCACATAACAAGCATCATTGTATTAGAAATGTATTAGTATTGTTATTATGTTTTCAGATGTTTTCCCCAACGTTCCAAGAATCGAAATCATTTATCATTGCTACTTATACGTTTCTACCTATATTTCCATTTGGCAATATTATATAAATGTATAAATGTGCAATAACAGCGAAGTTTGTGGATCGTCATAATAATGAGTTAATAGGTTCAACATTGTTCTTACGGTGGTTAATTCATAAATTAGCCGTTTTGTCGCCATGATGCATAGGCTAAATGCAGCCCTAACTAACTTGCCAGTGCTGCATTTAAGCAGAATGCCGACTCTAAAAGACACAATGTTTTACTAAGACATCGCTGGCGAGTTACCTGGGGGCACTGCACAACTAGTGCATCATATTCATAATGACTAATATTGCCTTGAAAGGGTTAACATATATGTAATTCTTTCATTAATATCAACAGATATAATTCCTTCATAGATATTTCATTTCTTCATTACTAGTTTGGCCAGGACCCCAGGGACTTCACACCACGTTCAACCAAGAACCTAGCAAAAGGTAATAACCCTTCTTTCGTTATATATGTATTTTTTACAGATAAAACGGTAATTCTGTCAACCCCATTCATGGTACTTAAGCCAAAAGAAAGTGTGTTAAGTTACATAGTCTGAAAATCTAGGTAGGGTAGGTCAAATAAAAAGAAAACACTTTTACTTTGGCCTGAAAAGTAGCCAAAAGTTGACTCGTAAACTTTAGCATCCACTCGCCAACAACAGCGTTGACTCATAGACTATCAAATCGACTCTGAAATAGCCCAAAAGTTACTTGAAGTTTTTTTTCTTTCAAAATTGGAAAAAAATGTCTAGGGTAGGCCCTGTTTTGCTAGGTAGGGTCGGGTAACCTGAAACACATTTTTGACCTTTTCTAACAACCGGGGGTTATTCAGATCTCCCGCTCTACCCCGAGAAAAAAAGAAATTGAATATAGAATACAATGTGTTACACGTGTTTTATTGGGTTGAATGATAACAGATACTTATTAAATGAAATTAACCTAGCACGTGCATCAGAATAACACTATGTTAATCCATCCCTGCAGTTTTCAGAAGCTGTCCTGATGCCTATGAACATGGCTGGCGGCAGACGGGTCTCTACACCATCTTGATAAACGACACACAGCCACAGGAGGTCTTCTGTGAGCAGGAGTCCAATGGAAGCATGAGACCAATGACAGGTACGATATGTCGAATTGATGGTTGTAAATCTTTATATGAAACCTTTTTTGTGCATAGTTGTGAATCAACAAGGGAAAATGGCCCTCCTTGGTCACCAGGGGGCTCCATATAGCCGAAAATGTTCAAAATATTACAAAAATTGATCTTTACTACTATTTGATGTAGAACTAGCCCAGTTAGAAAATTCCATCTTTGGTGAAAACCTTATATATTTGGAATGTAAGGCCACTCAAAAAAATGAAATGGTTTCTCATCACCGCGCACATCATAGAAATCATGTTTTGCGGAAAAACATGATAAAAATGGACAAATATTGGCATAGGCCTATTTTGTATCAAATTTAAGTTAATACAGCCAGTAGGCCCCTAATGCTGTAGAATAATATTGATTTACATTCACCCTTCTTTTAGAGATCAATCAATTCTTTACTATCAAAATGTCAATTTTGTTCATGAAAAAACATATTCTTTTCCTGTTCGTTTTAGCCTGCTAGTAAAAATAAGACTCCCTCGTCATATTTTTCAGTCCTTGGTGATGAGAAACAACTTCTTTTCCTTTTTGAGTGGCACAAAAAGAAGTTTTTGGGCTTAAATTGGTGTTGTTGCACATATTGGTTGCCATGGAAACATGACTTTGATTCTAGATCAAAAAAAGAAGAAGAAATAAAACAGAATGTTTAAACCATTATCAAAAGCTGTGACCAAAATGTTCAAAAAGTTTGGATACTTGGTAATTAGCATAATCATGATAATTAGATACTAGTAGATATATCTCTTGAATAAAGGAAAATAGAGCTTATTGACATTGAAAATGGAGAGAGTCTACACATATTCAAGGAGTCAGTTCTTAAAAGCTAGAAATGGTACCTGCTAATGTAATATTAGGCTGTTCGACGACCGGCCTGTTTGGCTACTCCCTATCTGTCACAGTGCTAAAGAAGGGCAAACTGTATTGCATTATCTTACCTGTTATGCTATGTTCTTAATCATTCGTCTTACCTTGTTGGAAACATCCATTCTTCTTCTTTCCACAGTGTTAAAATATATGTCTAATAAACATTTCTTTTTGTTAAATTCACACATTTTAATTATTGGTACTGCTGAGAATATTGGCATTGTGGGCTAGGCCATGTAACATACAGGGCAGACATGGTCCCTGCCTTCAGGGGAAAAGAAGGTCTAATTTCAATATAAATGCACCATTTCTTGGGAGAATATAGTAGACACAATATACCTTCTATATATGTAACTTTTATAGCGTACTTGTAAGCCATTGAGTCACAAATATAGCATGAATTTACCCAACTTCTAACAACCACTGTTCCTTAAATAATTGCTAGAAGAGTCTGGAAGAATGGCAACATATTCTATATAACTTACTTTTGTAATAACGATTAATACTTTAGCTCTATCTATTCCTCCATTTCCATCCAAATGGCATAAAAAGTGGTCCCCACAGAAAAACAGACTGGGGCATGGCAATACCAGGCCCTGTGCAGCCTGTGTGACGGCCTTCCCTGCACCCTGTGGCCGGGGGTGGCCAGTGAGTACCCCTGCTGTGCTGCCTACCTGCACTGTGGCCACTGCTCTTAAAGGGATAACTGACAGAAACTGGACAGCACAAAATCCATAGTAAATGTCCAATAACCCCCCCCCCCTAAATCTTCACTAAACCTTATTATTTTAGAGGACATGTTGATTTCTGCTTGATATCTAGCTATCAAAAAAATATTGTATTAATATTTTGAATATTTCTATTTTTGGCCGAACTGCCTACCGTAAAACCTCGCGTATAAGCCTAACTCGCGTATAAGCCGCACCCCGAGTTTGGTGCGATCCTATAAGCCGCAGAGGCCATCTGAGAACTGTTAATTTGGTACTGTAGTATAGTTATAAAAACTCTCGTATAAGCCGCACCCTATATAGGCATGTTTGGTATCAAAAGAAAGCTGAGTCTGATTCGCGTACAAGCCGCGGCTTATACGCGAGGTTTTACGGTAGTAATATATCACTGGAAAGCTGATGACCTCAATTTATAATTAAGTTTTACACTCGGAGTACCAGTGATCAAACTCAGGCCCGTAGCCAATGGGGGACGGGGGGGGGGACGCGTCCCCCCCCCCCCCATGGGCCCACAGACCAGAAAAGGTCCACATCAAGAAGTCCTAGACACTGGCTATCTAGAGCTTTTTACGGTTTTAAAATCGGACAATTATTAAGGTTTCTATCGAGGAAACTGTTGATAATTTGGTCAGAATGGTTCATATATATTAGAAAGCACCTATAGGCTATACATAAAAAGCAACACTCAATTGGTGGGAACTGGGGAACTGAGTGAACAGAACCTTCTTAGGGGGGGGGGGGGGTTTCTTCAGAGGATAGTAGATTCTACATTGCTGGGTGGACCGGGGGGGGGGGGAGACCTTTTGGGAGAGGGCAGTGAGTGTTTAGAGGCTGGTACACTGCCCTAGGGGGCCACTCCCTCATTTATGGATACCATGTGCGTACATCATCCTGAATTTGGACCCATTTTAGCACGATAAAAGTCTACAAAAAAAAACCTTTTGGCGGGATAACCCCCCTAATATGTGAAGAATTGAGGTCCATTTTATTGGGACACCACCCTAAATTGGCCAAGATTGGATCCCTTTTAGTGGGATACCTCTTCAATTGGACAAAATATGAGCCCTTTTAGTGGGATACCACCCTATGTAGAATGGACATACCCTCCCCCATCTGAAAAACCTTTATTTACCCCTAACTTTGTGACTGCAAATTAATACAATTTGAGCAATCAGAATGCACCAGAGTGCACCATTTGGCTTCTATATTTCAACATTTTCCTGGGCATGCCCCCAGACCCCCCTAGGGAGGTCGCTGTGCTTCACTGTGCTTCGCTGTGCTTCGCTTGCACTTCACTGCACTTCGCTTGTGACCATACAGTTTCTATAAATTGGTCCACTTTCTGCCCAAGGTCCCCCCCCCCCCACAAGAAACTTGGGATACGGGCCTGAAACTGTAGAGTGATCAACTGCACTATGATAGTTTTGAATGACGAGATCAGTCGGGTTGACAATATGATTGGGTCACTTTGTCGTTCTTTATCTATTTAACAAAACAACCGAGGCCTAGATAATTGAAGATGTATACATACGGAAATTTTATAAGCCTATTTTGATGGAGACGACATTTTGAAGTACATGTATTTGGATACGTAATACACATTTATAACTGATTGGGACATCGTCTTTATCGTGGTATCATTATTACAGTGTTTACAAGCTGTGAGGACGCTTACCAACGTGGCTACACCCAGTCAGGTATCTACAACATCACAATATGGCCTACTGATACCGACACCAGCGATATCTACTGTGAGCAAGGCCTCGACGGAGGTGGTTGGGCGGTAAGTCAATGTAACCATCCACACAGACACTGCATTAAATAGTGTCATTTAACTGCATGCCCAGCTTAAGAAAAAACACGTTAATTTACGTCAAAATAACGTTGTAAAACTTTATATAACGTTATCCCATAGTATTAAAGGAGCCTTAGAGAAACGTTATTATAACGTTATATAACGTTACAAAATGTTGTATAACGTTTTTTGTTTACTGGGTGGGTGCTCATTCAGAACAACTAAAGAACTCGTGAGATCCCCCCCCCCCCCCCCCCGCTGCCAGCAGTGTCATTTCTTTGCACAAAAAGGTCAATAGTATGGCAGAGTAGGCCTATTGTTAGTTTTGGTAAGCCAATCATATTCTACTTTTTATCATAGGTTTTCCAGCAAAGGTTTGACGGATCGGTTGATTTCTTCCGAGGCTGGAACGAGTATAAGAATGGCTTCGGCCAGAGAACACCTCGGGGAGAGTACTGGCTTGGACTTAAGGACATTCACCAACTCACCAAAGATAAGACCAGGAAGCTGAAGGTGGAGCTGACCTATCCTACAGGGGCGGTACACTACATGGACTATTCCAGCTTCTGGTTGGAGTCTGAGTCCCAGTCCTACAAACTGCACGTTGGGGGCTTCTCAGGACCCTCTTCACCAGGTAGGGTGGCTTTATGATAACTTTTCATTTCATGGTGAATACAACAGCCTCATTGATGTAACCACAGATCGCTGTATCTCACGCAGCGTACTTCCCAGTAAATTGGTGTGAGGTTGACCAATAGGGTTAGCTTGGGTATGCCCACGGCTCGCCCAAGCTTGCCCTGGTTTGCTGGGTTCACACCCCTATTATGTATCCCTCCCAGTATCTCAGGCCCAATCAGCTTGTTTAATTATATAACTAAAGATCGTTTTTTTCTAATTGGAATATTATTTTTGGTTAGTGTAGTTTATAATTATATGGAATAAAGATAAAGGAGTAGTGCTGAGTGTTGAAGGACTATCGTGAACATATTATGGAAGTGAATAAGACTCCCTGCTATGAGTACAGTGTCTACCCCTATTACCTTAATTCGAATTTAGGTAATCCAAGATGGCTGAAGGTGTCCATTTCTGTTTCATTACTATTTGAACCCTGTTTTGTTTTTTCACAAAATATTCTATCAGTAGCAGAGGTAATATACCTATGCCTGGATCTGGTGTACATATCCTAGTCTTTGAATTATATCTGTTCAAATATATCAAGGGTATCACTGTAATTCACATAATGGTATTACCATAATTCTGTTGCTGTGTTTTGTCAAGTATCACCCTAATATGGTAAGGGAGGCACTCCCGCTTGTTTGGATGTCCCTACCCGATCGCTGGACACTACTGGCATTATGTCTCATACTATTGAATCAAGCATATCTCCCATAATCTTAAACTGATTGCCGGTCCCCTATTGTTGATATCTGCCATTATACACAGAGTTAAGGGAAGCCGGACTGTACGCCCCCCCCCCCCAGCCGGAACTTGTATCTCCCATGTACTATAAAACCAAAAGTGCATCCGTTACAACTGATGATGAGTATGTATGCAATTTAATAGTAGCACATTTTTTCAAACATGTACTTTTCTTTGTGCTTCCTTTTAGTACGGGATTGTTTAAGGATCAGCTTTCTCATTGAATGATGTTAGTAAGATGATTTATTTATTTTACAGGAGATCAGCTGTCCTACAATAACCTGCAGATGTTCACGACAAAGGACCACGATATGGACCAGCTTAGTAGTGCTAATTGTGCTGCCATTTGGCACGGAGCATGGTGGTATAAGTCTAGTAGCAACTCCGAGCTGAATGCGAGGTATGGCAGTGGAAATTTCTATTGGAGCCCCAATATGCTCTCTGGTAGTCGGATGATGATCAAGTTAAAGTAATAAAGCATGAGGGCAACACAACATGTCCCATAATGTGTGACAAGGTAGATCATGGCTCTGGGTGCTGTTTCTCCACAAAGTCCACAAAATCCAGACATCCGTAATTTGCGGGATTGGCCTAAACGGTCTCTACTGGGTCCTGTTTCTCCACAAATTTGCGGAGCTCCGCAAATATATACGGATGTCCGCAAATATATACGGAGGTCCGTATTTGTATGCTTAAGTACCAAATAGACACAATTTGCGGAGCTCCATAAATATATTTGCGGACGTCCGCAAATTTACGGACGTCCGCATATTTGTGGAGAAACAGCATCCTGTCAATTGCTGTATAATGCGGACATCCTTATTTTGTATGGTTAACTACTAACATTTATTATAGCCTATATATTTTCTCCACAAATTGCGGAATATGTTTTCCGCAAATTGCGGACCTCCATACTTTGTGGAGAAACAGCCCCCTGCAACCGGGAAGACGATTCTGGTGCGGACGTATAGCCTACAGCTCACACACAGAAAAGTGAGAGTCATTGTCGCTAAAACTACCCTCACCTAAGGGTCAGGCACTGCCTGACTCTCAGGTGAGGGTAGTTTTAGCGGCAATGACTCTCACTTTTCTGAGGGTGAGACTATAGATCAGTTCCATTAACTTTTTACCATAAACCACCACATTTCTTCTATTCAAGGGGATTCTATGAAAAGTAAGGCACAATCTGTATAACCTCTACAGCATAGTTTAAACCTATACAGCCCTGCATTTTCGTAGTGGTTTTTGTTGAAAAATCGATAGTCGCTACCAAGGTAAATTGACTTTATGGAAACCCGGAAACCACCTCCGCAGACGAGAACCACCTTCCTGGATGCACATTTATGTAGGGGAGACCGGGGCAAAACGGACCCTTAAGGGAAGATGGCAAATAACTCAGAGGTAAACCCCTGAATTGAAACATTTATTTTTTTATAACAAAGCGTAGAAGTATACCATCCATGAAAATAATTAATATTGTGCTAGTATCATTAATAGCATAGTGGGATAGCATAACATATTCTGACCTGCGAAGGTCATGTGCTAAAAGTCCCGGGGCAAAAAGGTTTTTGGGGCGGGGCAAAAGGGACCCTGGAAATTTCTTAATTTTGAATTATTATCTTTTTTCATCATTTTCTTGCTCCCATCTTTTAGCTATGTTATTACTCAGTTCTTTAGGTATTTCTTTGTTGTCATGTATGACCATTATCTAACATTTTTCAATTTTAATTGATTTTTATGACCGTTGAATATCATGCATTTCAATAAAATTTCCCCCGAATTCAGGAAAAAGTCCCCAAAACCACAAAAATACCCCCCAAAATAAAAATTGGCTTATAAGAAATAATTTTATATTCAAATAAGCATGTCTCATCATTCTTATCATTTTTTAGGCCAAGCATGGTTATTTTTTCATGTTTTGATCATTTCTAAGGGGTTTCACCATAGGAATTATGATTGTGAGGGGGGGGGGGTCCGTTTTGCCCCAGCTTCATGAAAAATATGTGAAAAAATGATCTTGCCAAAATGAATAACTGTAGAGTAATATTTTTTTCCAATGACTTTGCAAATATGTTACACAATATTTTAGCTATAAAATATTATTGTTTTAGCCATAAAACATTAACATATATGTCTTTTTTAATTCTCAGAAGCTTATAAACTGATTTTTGCAAAATTAGATCAAAGTCTCTAATTTCAGTTTCTTCTTTATAAAATCCGGAATACCATAGGTAGCATCGACATTTTTTTTAAAAACATGTTATTTCTATCAATTATATGAGCCAATTTGACAAAAATATTGAATTGATCACTGAGAAGTGAGTTATGGGTCGGGTCCCTTTTGCCCCGGGGGTCCGTTTTGCCCCGGTCTCCCCTATCAGACTTTTTGGAATTGATCAGTATCTGTCGAGGGCCTATTAGCTTGGTCATTGATATTGTACATCATTTATGTAGGCCTATCTATAGAAACGTATGATAGAAGTATCGTAGCTCTGACATTGTGAAGGCCTACATACAGTAATTGTATTAAATATGTACTTCTTTTTTATGTCTAAGTATAAACTCTACCTCTGCCACATAAATGCAGATCATTGTAGGTAAATCTTCGTTTTTTGACTGGTTTTGGGTATATTGTTACTTTCACAAAAAGTCCTAGATTGTGTCTGTGTGACTAAAGCCACACATCCCTGGCTTAACCCTGCAAGTACCGCATCATGCTTTAATGTAACCCTTTAAGGATCGCATCATGCTTGTGTGTACTATGTCCTTATAGTCGGCATGATGCATGAATGCTGCACTGGCGAGTAACTCCTCCCCAGGGATGTATTCGAGCATGATGCCGACCGAAGGGCATGCCACTGCATTAATGTACTACATAATGTATACCAGCTTTATGAGGTTTAAAATGGTTGTTAAAACAATGTTTAAGAAAAATAACAATACTTTGATTGGATTAATATTCAAAATAAAGAATGTCATGTACAGATGAAATGATTTTATTGCGGAAAACCTGCTATGGTCGCATTTTAAAGTTGAACAAGATGTCAATTCTGTATTATTTTGTTTGATATGGTAGCTTTTTTACTTAAAAAAATAAATTATTAGGTCCTCATTGAGATACAAAATGATCTTCCCCGACCAATTATGGTAAACCTGTACATGGTATAACAGGGCAGAAGCTTTTCATCATACCGGCAATTATTTAATCCAGAAAGTCAGCATGTTACCAATAATTGATGATTACAATGTACAATGATGTATAGATTATTATAAAGGACGGTTAAAAATTGTAATCATTCATATCTGGTTATTCTCAAAAGCATCCACCATTATATATATATATATATATATATATATATATATATATATATATATATATATATATATATATATATATATATATATATATACATATATATACATATTCTCATTCATGGTTCTCAGACTCACGTTGTGGGGTCATGGCTTGCACTGTGGGGTCTTCAGAAAGACCCACAAGGTACTTGAGCTAAGATGACTCCAAATAGTGTGATATGGATAGATTTTTGGTTAAAGACCTTTTTTTTATGAAGACCCCACAACGTTTTTTCAATATATAATAAATATTATTGGTTCCTTCATCTGCATCCAGGTGTCTCTACCAATCACACAGGGAGGCTAATGTATATATATACATGCCACATGCTGCCACGCCTGAGTGAACACAAAGGTCAACCTGCCATGGAGAGCAGTGGGTACTGGGTGGAAAATAACAATAGGATCCCACAAGCCTGTATAAAAAATCAAGCTTGATATATATTATTCAACCATAAGACTTGTACATACTTCTTATAAAGGCTAATTATTATTGATTTCCAAAACTGAATTACTCCATTATTGGAATGAATCTAGAAATTCTGAAATATGTTGTTTCAATATTGGAATCCCACAACCTATTAACCAAAAACACCAAAGACCCCATAACCCTGTATTAAAATTCATCATATATTTTCGTCATATGTTAGACATGTGATCGTCATGTGTTTGTCATCCTACTTGGACATCATATGTTCATCATATGGTTGTCATATGGTTGTCATATGTCCGTCATATGTTTGTCATATGTTTGTCATATGTCTGTCATATGTTTGTCATATGTTTGTGAGTTGGTAGTGGACGTGAGGAGATAGTAGTGGGCATAAAGAGTTGGTGGTGGATGTGAGGAGATTGCTTGTTATGTAGTTTATATGTCCGGAGGGGTGAGGAGATAGTAGTGGCTACAAGGAAATAGTGATGGACTTTAGCAAACACTGTATTTAAAAATGGGCAGAGGATCCTTTAAGGGCTGCACAGTGTAGAATGCGGTCCTTAAAGGTCTACTTAATGTTTTGTAGTAAATATCTACCACAGGTCACGCCCCCTTATGTAACTAGTGCATAATGCAATAATGTAGGCCTTGTTCTCTCACCTGGGCTGTGTTCAAGCTGATACAGATCATGTTACCCTTACACCCCTATAGCCCCAGTCAGACAGACAGGGGGACATGGCTAGCTCCTCACAGTAACCCCTTACAACCCTATAGTCCCCAGTCAGACAGGGGGACATGGCCATCTTTTCATAGTAAACCCTTTCACCCCTATAGCCCCCAGTCAGACAGACAGGGGGGCATGGCCAGCTCCTCATAGTAACCTCTTACGACCCTATAGTCCCCAGTCAGACAGGCAAAGGGCAGCATGGCCACCTCCTCATAGTAACCCCTTACACCCCTATATCCCCCAGTCAGACAGGGGGACATGGCCAACTCCTCATAGTAACCCCTTACACCACTATAGCCCCCCAGTCAGACAGGGGGACATGGCCAACTCCTTATAGTAACCCCTTACACCACTATAGCCCCCCAGTCAGACAGGGGGACATGGCCAACTCCTCATAGTAACCCAATACACCCCTATAGCCCCCCAGTCAGAAAGGGGGACATGGCCACCTCCTCATAGTAACACCTTACACCCCTATATCACCCAGTCAGACAAGGGGAACATGGCTTATGAGTGAGGTTTTACAGGAAATTTTTACAATCATATAGAATAATTGAATGTAAATGTTTTACCCGTACCTTTTTAATCAAATGATTAGGTGGGCCAGGTTCCAGCATTTTATTTATATAATGTGGGGTACCATTAATGGCCCTCCCGGCTGTGGGAAAAAAATGAATGTCTTCCTGGATATATTTTTGTTTATTGTCCTGTGGTGGATATCTTTTCTATATGACAATCACTGTGCCTAATTTCCCGGAAGAAATTGAGCAACTGTTATTTATCCATTCTATTCTAAAATGTGTACAAATGGATGAGACACCTCCTTCCATTTTATTGTTCTGTCTTAGTCATATGGTACAATTCAACTCACTTTTAGCCAATCATCTATGAACCGTAAATGATAAATGCCTCTCGTTGTGTCGGATGCTGCCATACTTTAGTTTTATGGAGGAATCTATAGTTTCTGCCAGGTTTTACATTGAGTTAGAGTTAAATAGAGTGTCAAACCACTAATGGCCCTTCAATAGCTGTTTGATACTCAATTTTTACCAGAATCACGTGGAGGACACAGTTGACTCCTTTACTTTTCTCTGTGAGTACTTAAACATGATGTGTCATGTTCATCATAAAAATAGAATTCAGCTAATGACAAGTGCAATGGTCTCTTAAGTTAAACTAGAAGCTGGTAGGAATCCATAGTTCACTACTTTGCTTGCGACACTCTATTTAAAGAACCAGTGACACGATATTTACGTTTCCCATTATCCCAAGGAATAGATAGAGCCTGGTCAAACTGTAAACATGACGAACATAAGGGTGGGGAGGCTCCTACTCCCAGCACACACGGTCCCACTGCCTGCTGCACCCCGCACCCACACACACACCCAGCCAGCTTTATCAGCTAGCCATGTTGTGAAGTCACGGGAGTCTTGTATATGCTGGCCTGAGGCCGTGGTAGAAGGCTAACATTGATTGTAAGCATCATATTCTGAGCTCCACCTCCCCCCTCCCATCCTTGTCATTATAAATTCACATGCATCGTACACTCGTCCAAAATATATGTATATGTATGGCAATGAAGTAAATTTGTAATAGCAAGTTGAGGACTTGTCAGTGACGCTTACATGTTATCCACACAGATAACCCCTTCTTCTCTCTTCAATGTGTTGATATATGTGCAGTAACAAAACACTCGTGTGGTGTTACAAGTATTGACACCAGGGGGCAGCTAGGCTGCTAGGTTAGCTCAGGCTGGTCGGCCTTCATTGCTCGCTCGGTCGTCGGACAGGCGACAGCTATGCTCAGGGCTTTGGTGGATAAAAAATGGCTACTGGCTTTCACGTGGAAATAGCCGGGAAGACATCAAAGAACTGTGCAGCGTGTTTAGGCTTTCATCCAGGGCCTTTTGGTAGTAGATGTGTATACACCAAGACTGGGGAGCCAAGCAATATGTCAGCGACAGAGCAGGGAGGCACTGAGAAGGCGACCTTTTCACCTCCGCCGGGCACCGGTGGCTCGGGGAAGTCACCTCTACCGACCCGGGAGGAGCATTTACAACTCCTCATTGATAAGGAGCAGCGAGCCAAGGAGGAACTGGAGGAGAAGCGCAGGGTGACCCAGTTGGAACACCAGTTGGCTACCTTGCGTATATCTAACAAGGACATTATATGAGATATCGAGGAAAATGACATGGTGGCTGGGTCATTGGGTGTCCACTCAGGCACGACGAGCTTCAGGTCGAGTCGCGCCAGCGCGGGAAGGGGCGCCGGCGGGGGCTCGGCGTCTGCCGGCCGGCCGGGCACCACGAGAGGCACCGCTGGGGGATCGCAGGTACCACCTGGATTAAAGTCAATTCATCGGGAGTTGGCGGAGGCGGGTGTGGACGAGCATACCCTAGGCCTAGGCATCCTGCCGGAGGAGTACGAGGAGTTGCCGGGTGCAGTTCCAGATACAGGAAGTAAGCATGATTTATTGTCAAGTCTTCATTGGTTGACAGCTAACAGCAAGCGTAAACGCTCACGTAACCGACTCCGCCCAGACTGCCACATACCGACAGACAAACTATTTCATGAGATGTCGATCCCGGAATTGTGGTTCGGTATGACATCAGTGGTCAAATCCCTTCTAAGAAAGCCTCTGCCTACCACTACAGATGTGACACTAGAGGGTTATGTCGACCATATGCAGTTTGTGGCTTTCAAAGCAATTTCTGGTTCCTATGACGCCAGAGCGCTCTCCGCTTATGAAAACAAAGTCACTTCAAGGGTCCTAGAGGGGGAGCTGAGTGATTTTAGGGCGGGCGATGATAACTCTATGACGTCACATTTGTCAGCCGAGAATATGACGGTGGTTCAGGATCTTCAGGCTAAGTTAAAGCAGTTGATGGGGAAAAACCCCGCCCCAGGGGGTCAGAGTAATGCTGCAGGGAAGAAGTACAAGTATGTGGTTCCAGAGAACATATGTGCCAGTTACAATTTCAATTGGTGTGACTTCCCGAATTGCTCTAAGTCACACATCTGTACGTTCTGCGGGGGCCGCCATAAGGGAAAAATGTGTAGATCCCGAGGTGGGAACGGGCAGGAGGGTTACCAGGGGGGTTTCTACAACCCGGGCCCACCCCCGGGCCCACCAAGTCAGCGCGGGCAGAATTATGGAGGCGGGAATTTCAGTGGTGGTGGAGCAGGCCCGCCACCTGGTGTGTACTGAGGGAACGAGCCGTCAGTGACGCCTCCGCTTATAAAACTAAGTAGTTTCAGTGGAGAAGGAATAACAGAACGTCTGTCCTCATTGGATTCAAAATCATAACTGTTTATTTGTTGCTGCTACCCAAGCTAGCACGGTTGGGCTCATTAATATTCATCAGGTATACATTAGCATAATCAGTAAAGCACATGTGTGTAATCTGGGTCACCATAACCTAGATAAGGAGACCACCAGGCATATTGCACCTGTCCTTACCCATACTACTGTTATCTGACAGTCATCCATTTATAATTGGTTTACATAATCAAATAACCAAAACCGAATCATACATTCCTCATAATCATAATCAATTATATAACTTATGAAAACTATTACGTAATCACCCTATATCTCTGTTTAGAATAGCAACTCTATTCTACATATGTCCCCCCCTTTCTTTTATGAATCTTTGGGAGTCTTCACAAATATTCATCCACATTTAGACAATTGTACCAACTTAAGTATACATAACTTCATATAAATTTATCAACATCACTCCTCTGTTCAAAACATATCGTCTTGTATGGCAAATGCTGCCCCAGGTCGTGTATCTTGGGGACCCATGCCCATTATCTCGGCGATTTGTTCCGGTGTCACAGTCACTGTCATTTCACGTTGTGTTTGGGGCTGGTATGAATATGTGGGGGGTGGTTGTATGGGAGGCAGTAGTGGTGTCATTTGAGGTATGTACGTGTTGTTAGGTGCTGAGGGGGGTGTTGGGTTGTTTGGAACAGTAACAATGGTTGTATTATTACCCTTATCCGGCCCTCCATTCCTGTCTTGTTCCCTTCTTCCCTTCCGTTTCCCTTTTACACAATACAAGTATACATTGACTCCCAACACTATTAGTGAGATGATTAATGCCATACTACCCGAGCCTGATGCAATGTATGGATGTGACATTATTTGACCTATTTCAATGTTATCCTCTTTATCTTCCCAATTTAGTAATTTCACCATTGGTACATTAACATGTTCAATATATTGTAGTACGTCCGTTATGTTCTTGTGTGGTATACTTGGCCATGTAAAGTTAATGTTAGGGACTACCACGGGCGGTCTAGGGGTTTCCTTCATGGACACGTGTACATGTTGTACCCCCCTTACTCTCCAGTATTTAGTTTCTAATACACAGCTATCAGGAATATTAAATATTGTAGGTTTTACAAATAAATGTCTGACTGGAACCTTGCCTGGACATCTTAGCATGGTCTCTTCCTTAACCTGTGTAGGCGCTATTAATACACGAGAGTCACCTTTCTGTATTTTCACTGCCGTTGACGATTTACTATCTGCTTTTACAATGTTAATCTTACATGATTCTGGCAACACTCCACTTACCAACTGGCCTTCACATGTACTCGTTAATGTTTCTATATCTGGCCAGCATACTACTGGATCATTACCTACACAGTCATATGGTACAAATGAAGCCTTCGTCATTGTGTGTATTGCCACATTGTTTTGTCCTTGTATCATTCTCATATGGTCTGGTCCCCATGGGACAGGAATGTAATGTAATGAATAGTGTATAAAAACCTGATCGTCCAGTGCGGGCAACATGGCTCTAAATGCCATATGATCTGTTCCCTCCCATATGGGGTCTATAGAGATATATTGATAGTACCAGTTTATAGGGGGAGCCGTGAAGCCCTTAGTTTCAATTTGATGTAACACTGAGGCCAGCTGCTTCTTTCTCAAAATAGTTTCAGTCAGCCAGCCTCTTTCTATGTCCATTTTCTGTTTATGATAGTGTCTAATTTCATGTATATAGTCCTTCATAATCCTTTTTGCTTGTCTTATAGCTTCGTCCAATGTTCTATATACTTGTAAGGCTGATAATGAGTTATGATCCGCATTTTCATTTTTCACTAGTACTTTAAGTATCTTATTCGTATGATTACTCACTAATTCTATGTTGTTGGCATTGTCCTGTACTAAACTCCGGGTGTTATTAACCATAGTTATCATCTCGTCCATGTGGTGGCGCAGCTGAATGTGGGTGTTACTATTATTCATTATCAACTTCCTTAGGGCCTCAATGTCCGTGAAGTCTGGAATGTTAAACAGTGGCCGCACCCAGCGCCCTATAATGTTAAATAGGCCTCTTTTTAAACGTCTCCTATTTAAAGCAGCATCATCAATGGAGGGCATTGTACTCGTGAGTTGTTCCTTCACAAGATCCTCCATTAATGCCCTCCATTCCTGGCGCATTATCCTTACTCCTTTGTCCCCTAGTTTCTTTGCTGTCAACTGGAGAGCCTCAGTAATCTGGTCGTCGAGTTGTTTTGAGAGCAGGGTCTGGGGTTGCTGTAGTATGACAACTAGTGACCATGCAGCCCCTACTCTCCTTATTTCTCCGCCATCATGTATGTAGACTCCGTCTTGTTCAAATATAGGACTTCCTTTAGTCAACCATAACAGTGGCCATATCCACATGAGTACCGTAGCTAGTCTCATGTTTGCTGTCACAGAATACCTTTACTGCATCTATGCACAGTCTCTTTGCTTCAGAACAGTATGCGTCGTCTGGTGCATGCAGTTGTATCCTCTTTGCATCACTGGCCCTACTTCTTGTCCAGTGTCCCGTATTTGAAGTGGCATTCAGGGGTGGAGCTTTCCTCTTGACCGGTCCTGATTGGATATTGTCAACCTGCATGGGTGTGGCAATGTCAGTAGTGGGGAGGGTGGTGGCGGGCTGTATGTCAGGTGTGCTTTGAAGTGGGGACGCTGGCCGTTGGTGACGGTTACAACTTGGCAGTGCTGTACCCTTCACCTGTTGGTTATCAGTGGAGAGTAATCTCCTCTGTGCCCTGGTCTGCTTAGGCCGGAGATTAGCCCAATCTATATCCGCCTGGACTTGTCTCACCTGATCCCTTGCCACCTGTTTGCGCACACCATTTGGACCCACTACAGTTATCACATTGCCTCTCACCCTGGTTACCATAAACCCATGATCCCACCTAGGGTCCAGCTTAACTCCGTCCTTTGATTGTATGATAACCGTATCCCCTGCAGATAAGGGCAGAGCATTGGCTTGTGCTGATAATCTGTGCATGTTGTATTCCCTGTTGACATAGGCGTTACGTGTCGCCACCTGTAGAGCTATAGTGAGTTCATCCACCGTCTGTGCCATTCTTGACTTCTGTTCTCCAGTTTTTCTATTTATAAGATTATAGAAGGTGTTGGATGGATGTCTGCCATGGTGTAGGAAAAATGGAGTGAACCCTGTGACGGAAGATACTGTAGTTCTATGTGCCAGTAGGGCGTCCCCTAGGCAATCCTCCCATTCTGCCGGCCTTGCATTAACAAGCTTTCTTAGCATGTCTTTCAAGGATCTATGATACCTTTCAATTTTCCCGTTTGAACGCGGCGTCCAAGGGCATGTTCTTCTAACATCCACCCCTAATTCTTTGAGGTAATCCTGTACTAGAAGTGAGCGGAACTCCATCCCGTTGTCTGTTATACAAATGTCCATAGGTGTATTACGTGGTATGTAATCCCTCTTAAGGCATCTGTACACTGACAGTGCTGTCTTGTCCGGTATTGGATAAGCCTCTGTGAACCCTGTAGCATGGTCTATAAATGTGCATAGATACTTGTTCTTTGTTTGAGATGCCGCAAATGGTCCTGTGATGTCAATAGCAACCACATGATTTGGGAATTCTGCTATTGGCATAGGATCTGGGTGTACTCTTTCTGTCCTATCCACATTAACTGCACATGAAGCACATTTTCTGACAAAAGTCGTTACATCTTTAGCCATTCTTGCCCATTTATATGCCTCTTGAACACGTTGGAGTGTTTTTATGATACCCATGTGTCCCACCTCCCTATGTGCTCTTGTTATCACCTGGTGACGATAAGCTTGAGGTAATACGATCCTAGGGTACTCCAGTTGTCCTGGGGGCGTCTTGAGTGTAAACAGGAGGCCCTCTGATACATAATAATCCTCTTCATGTTCCAGTCCCTCCTCATACTCCGCCATCTGTCTCTGTAGGCGCATTAATCCTGGTACTGTGATGTTATCAACCTGTAGTAGACCCTTGTTGAAATGGTCCCCCAAAATGGCGGCTGCCATTGTGGGATCAAGGGGAGCGGTGTCTGGATTATCAGTCCTTATCCTACTCAGCATATCTGGCCGCAGGTGTAGTTTGCCGGGCCTATACTCAATGGGAGCTGCATACTCCACCAAGGTCACAGCCCAACATTGCACTTTTGAATTCTTCATTTCATTTTGAAATAAACACTTCAAAGGCTTGTGGTCTGTGTAAATTGTGAAATTTGCTCCATGTAAGTATGGTCGCAGCTTCCTGAGTGCATAGATTACAGCATATGCCTCTCTTTCTACCACCGGCCATCTCTGTTGAGTTTCAGACAACTTCTTTGATATGTATTGTACCGGTCTCTCTGTTCCATCTGGTTGGTCCTGGAGTAATATCGCGCCAATGCAATATTTAGAGGCGTCTGTCAGTAGCTTGTAGGGCTTGTCAAGTTGTGGATAAGCTAGCACTGTGTCTGAGGCTAGCATGTCCCTGATATATTCCCATGCTTTGTGACACTCCTCCGTCCATTTGAATCTTGCATATTTCTCTGTCAGTTTGGTGAGTGGTATAACTATGTCAGCGTAGGACGGAATCAGCTGGCGGTAGTATCCACTCATGCCTAAAAAGGCCCTCACTCCTCTTAGATTGATAGGTGGAGACATTTCTTTTATTGCTTGTACTTTTTCAGGGTCAGATCGTATACCCTCTTTTGATACGATGTACCCCAGTAGTTTCACCTCTGGCAGCGAGAACTTACATTTTTCAGCTCTGACAACCAGTTTGTGTTTTTGCAATGCCTCTAACACCAACCTGACGTGTTCCTGGTGTTCTTCTTCATTCTTTGAATATATGACTATGTCGTCAATATAGCACATGCAGAACTGTCCGATGTATGGTGCAAGTATATTGTTCATTACTCTCTGGAATGTTGCTGGCCCATTGCATAATCCAAATGGCATCACCTTAAACTGGAACAGTCCTCTGTGTGTAGCTATAGCTGTCTTCTCTACACTGTGTGGATCCATTCCAATCTGCCAATACCCAGATGCCAGGTCGATAGTACTGAACACCTGTGACCCCTGTAGGGAGTCAAATATATCTTGTATCAGGGGGAGAGGGTATGCATCTTTAGTGGTAACCGCGTTGAGTTTACGGTAGTCCACACAGAAGCGTTGTTTTCCCCCCTTATTGGCGATAGTTATCGGGCTAGCCCATGGACTATTTGAAGGTTCAATAATCCCGGCCTGCAGCATTTTATCAATTTCTGTGTCCACATACTTCCGTTTCAGTAATGGTAGTCTATATGCCCTTTGTCTGATTGGCATAGCGTCCCCCGTTTCTATTCCCATTAAGACAGTCTCAGAGTGGCCATCCAATCTGCCTCCTTCCGGAAAAACCTGTGGGAACTGATGTTTCCAGTAGTCTATGTCTGTGTATACCCCCGCCATTGTAGGTTGTATACATGTATTCCATACTGCAGGGTAAGAAGTTCCTAACAGGTCCACTTTCTTTTCTTGGTACGAGATTTTGGCCTGTAGCAGGTTTAATACATCGTCCCCCAAAAGTGCATCATGTAGTAGTTCTTTTACAATATAGAATTGACATTTCCTATTTTGTATCATAACGTATGCAGTTCCTAGCGTTTCAATTTCATGACCTGACAGCGCCCTCAGTCGCAGGCCTGGAAAGGTCACCATAGGTTGCATTCTGGCTTTACATAATTTCCTCCATACATCTTCTCTCATCATAGAACGTGCTGCACCGGTATCCACTAAAGAAATAACATTTGTGTCAATCAAATTCAGGTTAATACTTAGTCTTTGATCCGGTGCAGTTCCTAGTTTCCCGTATGATTATGTTGGGTCCCAAAACGTTGGTCCAGTACTGCCTGTACTGCTGCTTGGAGGGCTGTATTCCTTTGTTGACAGTCCCTGATCATGTGATCAAATGAGCCACATTCATAACATCTGCGTCTTGGCCTGTTTTGTGCATATGCAGGATGTGGCGGCGGCTGTTGTTGTTGTACTTGTTGTGGCTGTAGCTGGGCCTGGTGTTGCTGTTGTGTAAACCAGGCAGGAGGCTGGCTGTACCACCAGGGCGGCTGTTGAGCTGTAGGCTGGGCCTGTGCCGCGTACACAGGCTGGGCCTGTGCAGCCGGCTGAGCCTGGGCCAGGTGGTCATGTCCTATACTACTTCCTGGTGCAGCTATACCGGGCGGCGCTGTCAGCTTTCTCAGTGATTTAAGTTCCCCTTGAACTGTACCCATCTGTTGTCCTAGTTGTTTTACTGCCTTATCCAATGTTTGTTGTATAGACTGCTGTAAATTTTGCTGTAGATTGGCTGTCACTGCAGAAATATCCATGGGTTCTTCCTGTCTTTGGGATGTCCCAAACTGTGGCTGTACACCCCTAGCTTCAGACATGGATACTTTGAATGAACGTTCAACATCTTGCGCCGCTGTCTGTGCTTGTAACAGCGTGGCGTGCCTTACCACACATACCTGTTGGCGCACTGATTGATCCTTAAGGCCTCCTACATATAAACTTATCAGTCTGTTTCTTACACATGGCACGTTTACTTCATCTTCTGCATATGCCATGTCTACCTGGTTTTGGAATCGACGTGTGTATGCCCCCACATCTTCAAATGGTTGTTGTATGCATTTATCTAACCTTGCTTGTAGAAATTGTGGTTCATCAGCGTCGAGGAACTGTGTGGACACCAGGGCTCTCACATTAGGCCAGGTGACTTGAGCTCCCTGTAGTCCATCCCGTGCTCTGATGAGTGCTTTAAATAAGGCTCCAGTAGACAACTGTCCCGCCACGTCTATTATAAGTGAGTCTGGTGCATTTGTCCATTGTCGCACGTCATCAATCTGTCCTAACCATGTCCTTAGATCGTCTCTGTCATCTCCTGTACATTTAGAGATTCCTGTAGTAAAATCTTTAATCCTTTTCTTGATTTGATCCATGTGTTCAATCACCCTCCTTTGGTCGTTGATCTGGTTCATTAAGTTCATTTGCTCCGCCATGTTGTGTTGTAGCTACACCGCTTGCATACAATCCCAACAATACGTAACTTTTACACCACAACGTTTGTATAATCCTCCTCCTGTTTGTGCAGTCCGTTAGGCTGTAAACCTAAGTAGAATGCGTCGTGGTCGCCATTATAAAACTAAGTAGTTTCAGTGGAGAAGGAATAACAGAACGTCTGTCCTCATTGGATTCAAAATCATAACTGTTTATTTGTTGCTGCTACCCAAGCTAGCACGGTTGGGCTCATTAATATTCATCAGGTATACATTAGCATAATCAGTAAAGCACATGTGTGTAATCTGGGTCACCATAACCTAGATAAGGAGACCACCAGGCATATTGCACCTGTCCTTACCCATACTACTGTTATCTGACAGTCATCCATTTATAATTGGTTTACATAATCAAATAACCAAAACCGAATCATACATTCCTCATAATCATAATCAATTATATAACTTATGAAAACTATTACGTAATCACCCTATATCTCTGTTTAGAATAGCAACTCTATTCTACACGCTGGTGGCGACCGGGTCCCTAGTCGCTTCGCAGGAACAAGCGGCGTCGGACTGTCATGGCGGCATAGGCTTTCCGGTTTGGGAGTTATCAACAACAGGACTGGACGATTTATTGTGTTATGGCTCTATAACTGAACTTTTGGAGCACGCCAAGGATTATATGCCACTATGGGACTCCAATCATGCACATGTGGTAGATGGAGTACGGGCTCAGCTTAAACCAGACGGTTGGCGGCGTTTGTTGTCGGGTGGTAGTGACTCTGTTTACGGTCCGGGGAGATGGGACGAGGACGCTCTATTTCTTTTAAATGGCATCCTCACCGGATTTAAAATAGTAGATCCGGGGGCCGAGGTGGGGCCGTATTCTACCAAGAACTACCCTTCAGCTTCTACTGCTGCATTCAATGAAATAAATGCCATTATTTTAGACGAGCTGAATGCAGGGAAATTGTCCATAGTGGACGACAAGCCCCGGTGTGTCCACGCACTGGGGGCGGTGGAGAAATCATCGGGTGGGTATAGGCCAATAACAGATGCAAGTAGGCCTACCTATGAGTCCATAAACAATTTCATGGATGAAACTTTTCACCAGTTTAGGTATAAATCTGTAGATGACGTCACGGCTCAGCTGAAGGAAGGCTACTATATGGGCGTCACTGACGTCGCCGCAGCATACCGCTCGGTATTGGTCAGGAGTGGTGATAGACAGTACCAGGGGTTGTCCTGGGAGATAGACGGCTCTCAGGTATATATCCAAGACAACTTCATCTCATTTGGAACTAGGGCGGCACCTAGTATCTTCACTAGAATCACGGATGCTGTTTGTAGATTTATGTGTGCTTCTGGACATTTCTGTGTAAATTACTTGGACGACTGTTTAGTCATGGTAGAAACTGAGGAAGCTTGTAAATATTCTCAAAGTGTGTTACATAAAGTGTTGAGAGATCTGGGTTTCTACATCTCATACAAGAAAGTGCTAGCTCCTAGTAGATGTCAGAGGTATCTAGGTATTGAAATAGATTCAGTGGACATGCAGCTGAGACTGCCAGAGGACAAGATGTTACGGTTGCATACTGAGTTAGCGTTTTTCACCGGTCGCCGCAAGGCAACAAAACGTCAAATTCAGAGATTATGTGGCATATTGGCTCATTGTGCTCAGCTCGTGCGCGGGGGGAGGACTTTCTCCCGCAGGATTATTGCTCTTTTGTCCAGGTTCAGCCCTGGTAAGCGCTATGTGTCATTGACGACAGCATTCCATATGGACTTGGAGTGGTGGAAAGAGTTCTCAAGAGACTTTAATGGAATGGCGAAGATCATAGACGTGTCCAGGTGGGAGTCAGCCAAAATATTCACAGACTCCTCCGGCTCAGGATACGGTGCTATTAATGGTGCAGACTGGGTGTGTGGTTGTTGGGAGAAGAACATTGAGTCAACGTGTTTGTGTTTAACACATAGGCATACTGAGCTGCCACCAGTGGAATTCATACCGGAAAATATTAACGTCCAGGAACTATTCCCAATTCTGATAGCTGTGCGCCGATGGGGGAGTGCATGGCGCAACAAAAGGGTGGAGTGTTATACAGACAATACGCAAGTGGTGTCAGCTGTCAACCGAGGAACTAGTGTTAATAATCATTCATTGGAGTTACTTAGGCTTATATTCTGGTTGTGTGTAGAGTTTAATTGCCATTTGGTAGCTGTGTATTTGCCTGGACCTACTAATGTTTGGCCTGATTATTTGTCTAGACTATCAGAGCGGACTTGTACTAAGATACCGGTTCATCTGTGTTGCAGAGGCGGCAGCATGGTGTCGACAGCTAGACAAAAAGGCTGCGGAGATGAGAGCTCAGGCATGGGCAGTGGCCACATGGAGGACAAAACTGTCACAGTGGAAGCGCTACATTAATTTCTGTAAGAAAGCAGAATGTGCTCCTCTTCCTACATCAGTGCAGACCATGTGCAGATATGTGGTGTTCTTGGCCACAGACTTGAAGTTTGTATCAATTGACAATTACGTGAGTGGAGTGATTAGCTTGAATCATTACTATGGTCATGACGTGACATCAATCAGACAAGACTTTGTATTCAAGACTACATTATCAGGTCTCAGGAGGGTATTGGGTGATCCATCACCCGATAGGCCTACATTATCAGTGGGGAATCTCATGGACATGTTTCAGTGCATTGTGTTGTCAAATAGTAATCATTTAGTTATGTGGACATGTATTGTGGTAGCATTCAGGGCCCTATTAAGGAAGTGTAATTTGGTACCAAACACTAGGGCGGAGGCTGTGTCTAATTCCTCCCATTTCCTGCGTCGGGGTGCCATAACTTTCAAGGATTGGGGGATGTTGATATGTATCTCAAGCTCAAAGACAATCCAGTATGGGCAACGCCAGCATATGATCCCAGTGACTTTCTCTAGAGGTTCACCATTGTGTGCAGCGTCCCTATTAAAGAGACATTTGGATTCACATAAGGACTTACCGGTAGACGCTCCAGCATTTATGGTACTTAGGGGCACTGAGTACACCCCGCTACTATATCCAGCCTTGTTAAAATTTTTGAAGTTTCTACTCAAGTCAGTAAACATTGACGTACAGCGTTCAGGTATGCATTCCCTGCGCCGGGCAGGTGCGGCTTATATGCACAGCCAGGGCCTTTCCCTCGAGGACATTAGGGAAGCAGGAGACTGGTCAAGTATGGCGGCTTTGCTTTACTTGACGAAACCAATGTCAAATCGTATTGTGATGGACGAGAAGGTGTCTCGGGGTTTGTGTGATTTAAATGATGTGTAATTCCGTCCTACGGGCCGGTCTAGTGTTATTACCATTGTATGGGGACTTGTGGATGAGTATTATAGTTTGATTTGGTGGTTTGGCGGACAATATTGTGTCAGCCCCAAGTCCACGTCTGTGTTTGGTCATATTATTCCCATACATGTATCAATGTGCAGTAACAAAACACTCGTGTGGTGTTACAAGTATTGACACCAGGGGGCAGCTAGGCTGCTAGGTTAGCTCAGGCTGGTCGGCCTTCATTGCTCGCTCGGTCGTCGGACAGGCGACAGCTATGCTCAGGGCTTTGGTGGATAAAAAATTTATTGTTATTATTATGTAATAAATAGGGCGGACAATATTGTGTCAGCCCCAAGTCCATGTCTGTGTTTGGTCATATTATTCCCATACATGTATCAATATGTTGTTATCACTATGGGAAAATCCCAATACACACGAGGAATATACTTCAAGCATTTCTAAACATTTATTAGGTGTGTTTTTTGCATGTTTTTTGGTGTTTTTTTTGGGGGGGGTCGTCAAATCCCATGTACGACTAATTACGTTTTGAGTCTCCCGGTAACAATCCCTCGATACATGTTCTGGGTCTATGGCAAATATTTGTGAGAGGAACTTATGTGCAACTATTAGTTTAGAACAGTCCTACCCGGAAGACAGTCAGTAATCAGGATATTTTGTATACACATTAAAGGTGTGTCCTGCAACATACTTTTTTTTCCTCCTATATCTTTAAAAAAAAATACAAAATCGCCTTATTAAAACAAGGGTATATTTTTCATGAAAAATCACCCTAGTTCAAGTTTCACGAAAATTGCCCTGACAGAAGTCTATTTTTCACCAAATCCCCCCGCCCCTGCGTGTTCTAACAATTTTAGAATATCTGACATTGCTCCGATTTTTGGTATGGTATTTAATACTATATTAAATACCATACCAGAAATGGTCCAGTACTAACTTACCCTGTAAGCTGCAGCAGTTTGAGGTACACTATCACACAGCGACCGATGCAGTAAATACGATTCTACAAAGTACTTGGGAACGTTACAGTAGCCATTTAAATTTCCATCTTTATAATGCTCCATAGGTAGGTGTCATCACTGCTCAGCATTAAATGTAGTTATATTAGCAAAGCCATGGCATGCCAAAACGTTCTGATTTGGGGCTTTATAAAAAGGATCTCCAAACACTAGAGTTTTAAAAGTTTTTTAGCCTTTTTAGAAATTTCCCCTAGACCTGGGAATATGACGGGAATATTACCTGTCATATCAATAATCTATCTCACCTATATCGTTTTTGTATTCAGTAATAATAGTGTACACTACTTCATTGCATAATACACATTAATTGGCTGTGAAACAGGATAATTACCTTACGTGTGAAACACATGAAAGGCTTAGATCATCTTGAGATTTTACATGTAGAATACCAACACTCTGGTGCAGATATCCTAAAAGTTTGGAACACTAATATTTATAATCAATCATCATTGTCCATTTTAGGGACAAATCAATTATAGAGCGTTGATTATTAGCCTTGGAACACCTGGTTATTTGTACTGTAGAAATTAACTATTCACTCTGGTGAACCACCCCTAACTCATATAGGCCCTGCTAACAGGTTGAGTCCCAACACTGAAAGGAGCAACGTACCTCCATTGAACGACGTCCCTCAATTGAGGTACGGTTATATAAGAAAGTGTGTGTGTGTGGGGGGGGGGGGGAGCGGGCCAGCATCTTCACAGCTTCCCCATGCAGTGAGGGGTGGGGTGGGGTGGGGGGGGGGGGGTTACACAGACCCCGGGAATGCCAGAAGCCACTCTCTACTGCTAAAGGCTCCCACAAATGTCATAATGAAATGATTATCATTATATAATAACTCTGGTTGACTTTACATAATTAATTCCATTACAATTCTGTGGCAAAAGAGATATTGATAGACATATAAATTAGCAGTATAATGACGGAATTCGGGTGCATGAGGCCCATACGAAGGGGAGTCTAATAGTAACAATAGTTTTTTGCATGAGCAGTTTTACATGCATAGGGTGGGAGGCGGACTAAATGTCAAGGCCAAATTCTACAACACAGAGGAGGGGAGGGAAATGTAGTGTACATATATGAGGTGATTAGGTAGCCAAACCGCAAACCTCACCCCACCTTCCTTCCTCTACTGTCCAGTGTAAAGCCCAGGGGGGGGGGGGGGCAATGCTGTGAAAGCTGCACCTCCTCGCCCTACCATGACCCCCTCTCCCCCACCCCATCATGGTATCATTGTAACATAGCCGTGGACCAACCCTGTTTATATGTGTTTTCTCAGTAATGTAAGGACTTATAGGAATGATCCCAACATACATTTAACATATATTTAACACCCTTTATGATATGGGTAATGTCAATTCAATTAGGTGTGGGACTAACTTAGCAAATGGAATTATGTTAGACAAGACAACACACTTCTTTATTTTGTGTATGGTGTTTATTCAATTAAGGAAGGCCATAATTGCTCAATTTTGAAGTTGCAAGAGAAAATCAAACTCTTTACAATGGAGATAACAATTAGAATTAAATTTGAAATTAAATATAGTAAGCTGAAATCAAAAACTCCAGCTGTCAGTTGAAGGGCGTTGCTCAATTGAGGTATGGGGTTCCTTAGAGGTACATCCTTCATTTGAGGGTAGTCTCAAACCTGGCTAAGCTGACCCTCATAGGGCAAGATCCCACAGTCCAGGGTGAGGACTGGTTAAAGACCCCACAACCCAGGACCAGAACTTACATGTCTTCTCATTCAGATATACATGTCAGGCTATTCAGATATGAGGTAGATTCACCCAAAGACAGACACCCAAAGACAGACAAGCACATTAAGGCTGACACACTGATCTTAAAATTCATTATCAAACTTGTAAAATCACAGGGAAACCGTGGTTTAGATTGAAAGTTCACCTGTTCCCCTTGAGGGGTAGATAACGTTTGTAAATAAAAATAGCTTCTAAAATGTGGACAAGCACTTTCAAACAAACATAGCCAATGGTCATCAGCCATTTGATGGTAGTTTACAGGTTACAGGTGTGATTCCAGGATAAGTGGGATAGAATTCGATCTCCACATCCATATTCAACACCCCTACCATGGAAAAATACAATTTCCTATACATGTGTATCTAATAGGCTGGTGAATTATCTTGTTAATATAGGATATCTATTTAATTGATCAATTGAGGATCAATTATCTGTAAGGTAGTTCAGGAATCTTAGGGTTCCCACAGTCCAGGGTGAGGACTAATGAAAAACGCCAAGCCCAGGATCAGACTATACAAGGACATGACTTGTTAGGTCTCCATTCAGTTGCAAATCAATTCTATAGCACTTATTCCTACACCTGACCTCCCTGGGTATTTCTAGAAGTTAACTATTCACTCTGGTGAACCATCTCTAACTCATATAGGCCCTGCTAAGCTGACCCTCATAGGGCAAGATCCCACAGTCCAGGGTGAGGACTGGTTAAAGACCCCACAACCCAGGACCAGAACTTACATGTCTTCTCATTCAGATATACATGTCAGGCTTTTCAGATATGAGGTAGATTCACCCAAAGACAGACACCCAAAGACAGACAAGCACATTAGGGCTGACACACTGATCTTAGAATTCATAATCAAACTTGTAAAATCACAGGGAAACCGTGGTTTAGATTGAAAGTTCACGTGTTCTCCTTCATAACTAAGGGAGTGATAATTTTTTAACAAGGGGGGGGGGGGCTGGTGGGTTTGGGGGAGGGCAAAAGTATTTGGACCCCTTGACCGGGAGGGGGGGGCAACAAAATTTGGACCCCTCTTGGGAGCAGTCAGAATAATTTAACCTGTTTTGAGCCAAAAAGCTCACGCGTAACTATTCTTCAAAGGGCCTGCGTGCGAGCCGATTTTCGGCTGTAAGGGGGGGGGGGTAAACAATTTTGACCCCTCGACCGGGGGGGGGGTGTAAAAAATTTTGTACGCTCTGCGCGGAAACCCACCACCCCCCTGTTGTTAAAAAATGATCACTCCCTAAGATGAAAGTACATATCTAGCATAGTGTGCTAAATGATAAGTGTATTTTGTTATCTTGGTCCTAAATTTAACCATGAGGCTAATCCTTTATATGGAAGGACGAGGACTGTGTTCACTCCGCCACTACTCTTTCAGAACTGAATCAGGTATGTTGTTCCCGCTCTCACAGAGCCACAGGTCAGCTGACCTCACCACGACATATACATCTTCATTCCCATAGGTTTAAACACAAATTCAGGTCAGATTTTGTGTGTTTGGTCCCAATGTTTGGGATTTACAACAACAACACATTTCGAAATTGTGCTTAGAAATTTTCAAAAACGAAATTCTCTAGTTGGGATTCCTTAGATAGGACTCCCTTCCTGCAGAGAGGATTTTTTTGTTGTTCATTCTAAATATGCTTCACAAATTTAGTACCAATGTTTGGGGTGTATAGTCATTGAGTGAGTGAGTTCTGAGAAGAGTTTCAGCTGTTCAAGCTTCATCAGGTGATTATGCAGAGTTTATGCAATTATATTTATTTGTAAACTTTATGTGTTTACATATCACATTTTTATAGACCCTTGTGATTTTTATTTTCTGTCAGTGTGTGGGTGTGGGGACTACCATTTAGGTAGGCATAGTAGGCATACATTTGGGACCATGGGGGTGTGGTCCCTGGTAGGTCTATATGGCTTATGTATCTGATTCATTTGATTTGTAGCTTCTGCTTTTGACTCCGGGATCATTCTTAAATTGATAGTTCTCCCTTGGTATCAATACAGGACGGGTTTATAGACGAGGATCATCCCGGTCCATAAACGTAAAGTTTAGCGTAAGGAGGCTGATCCTTATTTCTGAGCATTTCTTTTGTATAATCATTCCATGAATAGTAGCTAACCAGCACATCCTAAATGGAAATAGTATCTAGTATGTGGAAGATCACTTCAGAATCACCGTAGCCAATGGTCATCAGGCCTATAAAGTTAGTTTACAAGTACGATTCCAGGATAAGTGGGATAGAATTCAATCTCCACATCAATATGAACACCCCTACCATGAGAAAATTTCTATTTCTTCTACATGTGTATCTAATAAGCTGGTGAATTATCTTGTTAATATAGGATATCCATTTAATTGATCAATTGAGGATCAATTATCTGTAAGGTAGTTCAGGAATCTTAGGGATCCCACAGTCCAGGGTGAGGACTAATGAAAAACGCCAAGCCCAGGATCAGACTATACAAGGACATGACTTGTTAGATCTCCATTTAGGTGCAAATAAATCATATAGCACTTGTCAAAAAACACATTTTTCAAAAATTATATCTTTTCCACCCTATACTAATTAATGAGACCATATCCAGGTTCTTTAAAGTGCGACTTCCAACCCAATTCGTTAAGATGGGTCACATATAATGTTGGTGAAAAAATAAATGAATTTACAACGCAATATTGACTAATTTGTATTTTGTTATGTGTAGATTAAATGTTTTACCTAGACATATCATATACACTGCCATACTGGTGGGAATCGACTACATGATGATTACACATACTTGTCATATAATATTGGTGAATGAATAAATGAACCTGTAATACATTATTGACACATTTCTATTTCATTATGTTAGATCAGATGTTAAACCTAATATCTAGAGACATAGAGTTGGTACCCTTTCCACTAACCATGAATATCAAGAATATTATCTATGGTTAGGGAGCCTCTCTTCTTTTCAACCCCCGCCCCTAGATTTTTTTTGACAAAACCAACCACCCCCTGTTGTTAAAAAACAGGGCACTTCCTTATGTATTTCGGGATCATTAAGATGACCCCACAAGGATCTGTATATGTATATATTTACTCCCTTATGGGGTCTTCTTCAAGACCCCAGAAGGTTATATATATTTTTTTAGTTGGACCGCTGTGGGATCTTGATACAGGTCATAGGTGCATCCCACAATGCAAAAAAATATATTAACAAAATTACAAAATATTTTGTCATAATCAGTTTCTATTAAATCTGAGGTGTCCACATATACAATTATTTTCTATATAGGTGTGTTAGTTCTATGGGATCCCACAACCCAGGGTAAGACCTAAGACCCCACAACACAGGTTTGGTCGCTATATATATACATATATATATATATAAATATATTCTATACCCTATTCAATCCTATACACAAGTGTCTTCGTTTGTAATAAACCCACAATAATTGATACATATATTTCATGCCGTTGTTGAATTTCTGCTTTCTAATTGACTTATAAAACGTGACATACGTTTCTTTGGGCCGGTTTATTGGATTCTTAGAAATTTTGGAAATTCAAGTCTAATCAAAAGTTATACTAAAATAGTTTATTGGCAGATGTCTTGAAATAAAATCACGCGACAATGTAACACTTAGGAAAATTACTGTAATGATTAGACAATTGAATACAATTTTCAATCTACCTAAGGTCGGAATGATACATATAAAATACCCTCGGCAGGGCTCTATTCATACATCATTAACCGGAAGAACGTGTTATACATTTACATGAGTTTATGGTCAATAAACCTCTTCAAAAAAAATTAAAATAGTATGTGGACCATAAAGGGTTAATATTGGGTGGTCATAGAAGCATGTGACCATGCAATATACAGGACCCTTATTGTACTATATCATTATAATAGTAGTAGCCTAATAGTAATGCAGAAAAATATAATATGTAATTATCCTTAGGCTAAAGAATTATTTAGATTTCATTACATGTGACAAAATATCCAAATCAAACCAAAACAATAAAAGGTGTGCTTTAAGGTGGCCATTAGGCTTCCCGGTAAGCTATAGGTTATGTAAGTCTAATCTAATCTAATCTAATCTACTGAAAGAATATTTTTACTTATAATCTGGCAATTGACCCATGGAATTTAATAGTAAAAGGTGGACAATAGCATCGACTTCCAGAAATTGGATCTTTCTTTTGAATATAATCATAGGGTCCACTATAATTTTACTACAATTTATTCTTTCACAAATGGATAGCACATTTTAGGGTTGTAGGGTTGGCTTTGTTTTGCTATAGACAGGTTCAAGTAACCCGAAACACACTTGTAAATCTGGCCTCACAAAGAATACAATTCACCTCCACGTGTTTTGTACATGTACTATTAACCCTTTATGGGCTGCGCATTATGCTCTTGGTTGTCATTAGTGCATTAAGGTACTGTGCGACCCTTAAAGGGTTAATTTAAGACACCTGTTTTACTACCCCGGTAATATCTGCTGTCAACTACGCAGTTAACTCTGAATCGAATTTCAGCCTTTTTATCACTAGTATGACCTCATATCCTCCATCTTGGAAAATGGCTTCTTGATGACGTCACTTCCGTTGTGTTGGCGCATGCGCACAAAGAAGAAGAGGCAGGATCCGGTGGTGATGAGGAGGAGACAGCCGAGGAGGGCACACAGGACGAGCAGGGTAAGACTGTTGGTACACCCCTCCCCCTGGTCACTGGGCACCAACGTCTGACCCGGGCTAGACACGTCTGTCAAATCACACACATATAAACAGCTGAAATCTTGGTTGAAATTCACCTTTGCTTCATAGACCTTAGTGAAAATAGACAATTCCTTAAAGGTAGTATGCCAGCTAATTTTAGGTGATTTTTCCCATTTTTAATAGGTTGATTACATGATAACTGATAACCCATAACTAATAAATGAACACTCCCTTAGTGTTTCTATATCTCTGCACTCCCGGCACTTATTCAGGACCTTCCCAATCAGCATTGTTCACTGGGGCCCATATGTGTTTTACTTGGGCCAGCTGGGCTTGCCCGTATCTGGGTTATGGTCCTTTTTGTCCAGGGCTACCAGTGGGAGCTCAGATGTGTCAGCCCACAAAAACTTTTTTTCCATAGATACATTGTAAATATTTCAAAACATACTGACATCTGATTTCCCTCAAGAAATAACCATTTATTGTACATTTTTATAGTGTGTGCTCACTTTGAATCTGTTTTGACCCATCTGGGCTCCTACTGGTAGCCCTGGACAAAAGGACCAAAACCCATGGTGGGTAAATCAGCTTGCCCAGGTAAAAACACATATGGGCCCATTAAGTAAAGTTGACTGGGTTGTCCTGCACTTACCGACTGAGTCTGGCGGGAACTGCACCAGAATGGTCGCCTCCAGCTCCTTGTAGTCTACCCCTGCGTCCTCACGTCCGGTTCTGGTGACGTCACGTCTTCGTCTTGCTGCAGCTCCAGGGTTATTTACGTCACAGACCTGTAAGATAAAAGAGAGCAATGCTAGGGAAATCTAGACGGTGACCTTATTTAACCTTTAATGGCCGCATAAATGCACTTAACCATTTGCCATCATGATAAATGAATGCAGTCCTGGTGGGTTACATGCCAGGGCTACATTCAAGCATTTTGCCCACCCTACAGAGTTAACTCCCTTACTGAGGGCACTGTTAGATAATGACTGCTCCCTTACTGAGGGCACTGTTAGGTAATGACTGCTCCCTTACCCAGGTGGGGCACTGTTAGATAATGACTGCTCCCTTACTGAGGGCACTGTTAGATAATGACTGCTCCCTTACTGAGGGCACTGTTAGATAATGACTGCTCCCTTACTGAGGGCACTGCTCCCTTACCGGGGTGGGGCACTGTTAGATAATGACTGCTCCCTTACTGAGGGCACTGTTAGATAATGACTGCTCCCTTACCGGGGTGGGGCACTGTTAGATAATTACTGCTCCCTTACTGAGGGCACTATTATATAATGACTGCTCCCTTACCAGGATGCGGCACTGTTACATAATGACTGCTCCCTTACCAGGGCGGGGCACTGTTAGATAATGACTGCACTCTTACCTGGGTGGGGCACTGGTAGATAATGACTGCTCCCTTACCTGGGTGGGGCACTGTTAGATAATGACTGCTCCCTTACCGGGGTGGGGCACTGTTAGATAATGACTGCTCCCTTACTGGGGTGGGGCACTGTTAGATAATGACTGCTCCCTTACCGAGGGCACTGTTATATAATGACTGCTCCCTTACTGAGAGCACTGTTAGTAGGGACCACAAGGCACTGAAGGTGGCAGGTCGAGCGTTTTTATTGAGGTCATCAGAAATCAACTGCTGCTATATAGGAATATGGGGGCTCTTTTCACACTGAATGTAAAAGACATAATATAATTCTGACATAGCAGGAAGACTTAGAATACTCTGAACTAATCCCCATCGTAAAATGTAATTTTTATTTTGAATATTCCCCCTCTAAACAGGGTATTTCCATATAAAACGCCAGCTTTCCTATATAAACAATTAGATGGCGGTTATGGGAATGCCACAGTAAGACAGATTGAAAAGTCTGCTACAGACCTGCAATCTGGTATAAGCCCATTAGATGAGCCCAAAATAAATATTGATTTTACAAGAAAAAAACCTTGGGCTAACCCCCTCCCCCAAATACCATAACAATCAACTTCCCTTTCACCCTATCCCAAATACTAGGGGAATAGCCACTCATCCCACTTCAGTGCCTTACCCTGCCCATGGGCTGTGTTACTTGTGAGTACCACTCTGAGACCAAAGGCTATCAGTCAGGCCTCATTGCCTTTGGTTCTGACTGTGGGTCAATATGGTACAATGAGAGAAAGGTATGGATTTATTAAGCATAAATATTGCTTTTTCTTAATATACAAGAGGTGCAATCTTGTAGATTCAAATTGGGAATGGTATATAAAGATGTACCTGATGCGATTGTAGCATAAACTCTGCCCCCTTAAAGATATATTGGTCACAAGGAGTATCTAGCAGATTTGGTCTGATCTTTGGAAAATTCATTTAATATTTTTTCTTGGGTAAATTTGACTATAATTCCATTTTTTGCATCATGATAACCAAATTAGTATTTCTGAAATCCCCATGTTCTTAGCTTTCCGATGATGTGTAAATAATAATTATAATCTACTTCCTTGAAATTCGCTTGTGGTCCCTACTGTTAGATAATGACTGCTCCCTTACTGAGAGCACTGTTACTTAGAGCTCCCTTACCGGGCTGGGGCACTGTTAGATAATGACTGTTCCCTTACAGGGGTGGGGCACTGTTAGATAATGACTGCTCCCTTACTGAGGGCACTGTTAGATAATGACTGCTCCTTTACCGGGGTGGGGCACTGTTAGATAATGACTGCTCCCTTACTGAGGGCACTGTTAGATAATGACTGTTCCCTTACAGGGGTGGGGCACTGTTAGATAATGACTGCTCCCTTACTGAGGGCACTGTTAGATAATGACTGCTCCCTTACCGGGGTGGGGCACTGTTAGATAATGACTGCTCCCTTACCGGGGTGGGGCACTGTTAGGTAATGACTGCTCCCTTACCGGGGTGGGGCACTGTTGCGGGTTGCTGCAGAGCTTGGCGGTGCTGTTGAAGACCACCACGTCAGACAGGACGAACCGGAAGGTTGTGATGAGGACTTTCAGGTTAGTAGAAGTCTTCTCCATAGAATCAATGATGTCACTGCCTGCCACCGGGCATCTGCAACAGTGGGGAAATAAAACACATATATATATATATATATATATATAAGGCCACTCCAAATAATATCTTTGTTTCTCATCACCACGCACATCCCCAAAATTGTGTTTTGAAGATTTATTGATCTTTTTTTGTCAATTTGCAACAATATGGCGGAACAAAATGGCGGAAGGCTAAGAAGTCGTGTCGGATCGAGGCGATAATTTTGTCAGAAAACTCACGTTCCCGGACAATACAGCACTCTCTTATAGGATTACATTGTGCATTAACATCTAGAGAGAGGATTTTTCACCATTTGAAGGGTAGTGCTGAAGGGGATGAGACATTCAAAGCGACTTGAAGGCTCGGCACCGGAGTACACACCACAGCAACTGCCCACCATTACGAGGCGCCCGTCAGCACAGCCACACTCACCCACCCCTACCCCTTCCCCCGTGACGGCAACCAACATGGCGAAATTATCACCTGAGCTCGAGGTATTGGCAATGAGACTAGAAGGTAAGATAGATACTTCTAAGCAAGAGCTCCAGAACTCAATTGATGGTATTATAACAAGAGTTGACACTGTAGAGGCAGAGGTGATATCAATTAAAGACAAGGCGGCAGGGGTGGAGGAGAGGGTCACGGCCCTGGAACTAGCACATAGACAGGCAGAGAGAAGGGATCATGCGAAGGACAGGCAAATCAAGTCCCTGCAGGCTGAGGTCAATTGGCTCAAAGGGGATAAAAGACGCAATAACATTTTAATTAGAGGTGTTCCGGAGGCCACAAATACAAAAGAAAAGGTTAAAGCTCTATTTAGAGATACCGGGGTGTCATGTAAACTGGAGGATTGCTTTCCCATATATAGAATGGGTGAGGTCAGAGCGGATCAGAAATCTTCAAGGCCGATACTGGTGAAGTTTAGAGACATACGACACAAGGCTGAGCTGTATACGAAAATGGGAGCAGTGAAGGATAAACAGGCCTGGCTCGGTGTCACAGTGGTAGATGACCTTACCCCAGCTGACGCCAGTATACAGAGGGACTTGAGATCTTTGGTTGCATTGGGACGGAGTGACGGTCTAGAGGACATTAAAATGAAGGGGAATGCACTCGTTATTGATGCTATCAGGTACCCCTACAGCCAATTAAACAGACTGCCCCATAACCTATGCATGGAACGAGCGAAAAATATAGAGCTAGAAGGGGGAGTTGCTTTCCAGGGGCATCATTCGTTTCTGAGCAATATGTACCAGTGTAACATCAAGTATCAATCAGAAACCTTCTCGAGCGTGGAGCAGGCATACATGTATATGTCCGCAGTGACCTGTAACGAAACTGATTTGGCGGATCTAATAATAACCACTGACTGCCCATACGAGTGTAAAAAGCTAGCGCGCCACCTACAAGACAAGCAGCAGTGGGTGGCCATACGTGAGGGGGTACTGGAAGCGCTCATACGGATCAAATTTACCTTGAATGAGAGACTTGGCCGTAAGCTGAAACAGGTAAAGGGTCAAATCTGGGAGTGCACACGTGACAAAGTGTTTGCAGTTGGCTATACGCTGGGTGAGGTGGATCTGATCAAGGTGGAAGGTGGTAACCACGGCGAGAATAAGTGTGGAATCATATTAGCCAGAGTGAGGGATAGCCTGCCCTAAGAGGTGTTCGTGCAATCATGGAGTGGCATGTACTTATCCTCAGTGACTCTAGGGGTGCAGGCCTGCTAGGCTATATCCGCCACCAACTAAGAAGACGCAACACGTGTCTAGACTTGAGCATGAAAGCTGATATTAACATTGTAAGTGGTGCGCGGATACAAGAAGTGCTAATTGACCCGATCAGTGTTGAAATGCTACAGGCTAAAACATATGATACTGTGTACATACTAGCAGGAGTTAATCATTTAACCGTTAGACACCTGTCAGGAAAAGTGACGCCTATATATACGTGTGTTGGCAACCTGGTTGAGGTTATAAATGACTGCTTCCAGACTGCTATGAATACATTGGATTTGTATGGCCAATACATGTGTATATGCCAGCAAACAGGTATTGATATTAACGCCTTCAACCATACAATGGGACAATTTGAACCGCAACAAGAGGTAATCAATACTGGTATGGTTACCCTTAATAAGGTAGTAGCCACGTACAATGCCGATCAGTCCACCCTCAGCCCGCACCTTATGAGTACGATCCATGCTCTGGACGATGGGAGAAGATATGACAAGTATAAACGCTTCCATGATGGCCTCCACCCAGACCCTACCACCAAGAAGATGTGGGCGTACCTATTCTCGACAGCTATAATTAAAACAGCCTACAGACATCTCGGACTCAATAACTCGATATTAGATTAATGCAAGAATTATAAATTAATTACCCTTTATAAATTGTGGAACTCCTTGAACTAGTAACAGCTAGGTGCTGCCAATGCAGGTTTTTTGTTGCTAGTCAAGTCTAAATTGTTTACTATCGAAATTTTTTCTGAATTGAAAATGTAGAACATTAATGAGGAATTATATCTCTAGTTATGTATAATTTGATGTGAAGTTTCGTCGACTATTTGTATGTAATAATCTGGAAAGCTACTATGTGGAACCAACCACACGCCTGGCTACAGCCGGGAGGAAAGAACTCTGAGCAACTTGAACATTTGTGCTATATTTCGCTGCTGGGATAATCCCAATAACTTGACTCAGAAAAGTAATATATGTATAATGCAGTCATGATACATTTGGCTGACACTACTTACATATGGACTCAGTTATTATAATCCATATATTGACTAAATATGTATTGTGAGTAAATGGAAATTGCTTCTCTTTATGAAATTATGACATAAACATATATTGAAATGTAACATATTATTAATCATGTTGTTTTCTGCTTTAAGATTGACGCTGATGTACTTTGCTCACCATAACCCATTTGTACCGTTCAGTGATACCAGGAGGTTGGATCCTATATTGAACTCATAGGACGTAGGTCCACACATTAACATGCACTTCTCATCTTCACATGGACTAAGGTAGAAAGACATTTATTATTAATATGCAAGAGGCATAACTAGTATACTATCCAGGTAATTACTATGGTCTGTTAACGTAATAATGGTCCAAGATGGACATAGTGTAGAATATGCCAGAAATCTACACCTTCATTCTCTTGAAACCAATAACTTGTAGAGTTACTTTCTTTTAATTTTTTTCTCACCTTTTAGTTATTTATTTATTTAAGCAACCCACGGGAAGCAGGATTTGCAAATTCCCCAAATTATGCATTTAATTGTGATACATAGGGACCCATCTATCGATACCCCCCCCCACCCCACATCCCCCCTTCCCAATCTATTTTTGTCGGATGCTGGTCTGAGCACGGGTGATTCAATGGACCTAATGGATCATGGATAGTAGGCTGGACAACTGTGCAAGGGGTATGGTATTTACTCATATGAATGCCAGAAGCATATGGCCGGATATTGATGAGGTCAGAAAATTTGCCTTCCAATATACACCTGCATGTATGACCTTCTCGGAATCATGGCTCAATAAAACACATATTGACTCACTTCTAGAAATCAATAATTTCACCTTTTTTAGATCTGATAGGCTTACATTGGTACAAAAGGGCAGGCGAAGAGGGAAATATAAAACAGGTGGCGGACTCATTACGTATGTAAGAAATGATTTTGCAGCGGACAACTTGAAACTCAAAGACCTATGGGTATCTACCAAAGATGTAGAGGCACAGTGGTTTATTATATCTAAAGAGCACTTTGGTAAGACTATTATTGGGAATGTCTACAGGCCCCCCTCAGGTAATGTAAATGAATTTATTAAGTATTTAACTGGAGTATTTACCAGGTTGGCCTTCTTCAAAGACAAAGAGGTATTTATATTGGGGGACATGAACCTACATGTTAAAGTCACTAAGGACAAAGAAGCTTCTAAATTAAGGGAATTGATTAAAGGTAGAGGCCATACTCAACTAATTAAAGAGAACACCCATAGAGGCCCCAAAGGTGAATCACTTCTGGATTTAATAATAACTAACTCATTACATATTGAAAGTAGTGGGGTCCATGACCTTCACATTAGTGACCATATATTAGTATTTGTCCATAGATTACACCAGAGTAAGGTCAAAATGGCCCTAGAGTTTAGAGGAAGAACCTACAGGAATTATGACAAAGAGATGTTCCATACACACCTGAAAAACATCAATTGGGATGAATATTGGTATGTAGATGATCCTAATATTGCATGGGACATGTTCCTGAATGAAATAGTGAAGTTTCTTGATGTCACATGTCCCATTAAAGATATCTACATCAAAGAGGAGAAACAAGAGTGGATGAGTGATGAACTCCTCAGGTCTTTAGATGACAAGGACATGTTGCTAAGGACAGCTAGACAGACGGGAAGTGAAGATGATTGGAATATAGCTGACTTCTTTATGAAGAAAGCTAAAAAAGATTGTAGGCAGGTTAAATCTGAATTTTTCAGGGAAAAATTAGTAGAACACGCTAATGATCCTCAAGAGTATTGGAAAGTAATAAATAAAGTAATTAACCCAGTTAAGAATTATAAAAATATTTCTCTAACTGACCAGGACACCAAATTAGAAGTTCCCTATGAAAAAACAGCTGATTTTATTAATACTTTCTTTACTAATATAGGTCCTAACTTAGCGGGTAAAATTAATGAACAATGGGTCTATGAGGGTAGAAATTTTGATAGAACTTTTAAACTAAAGGAAATTTCTGAAGAAAATACAATAAAAGTCATCGGCAAAATAAATATAAATAAATCTTCTGCTATTAAGAATGTCTCTGCCAAAATCTTGAAAGATGCCTTTGAATGTCTTCCTTTCCATCTAACTTATATTTTTAACCTGTCGATTAACACAGCAATATTTCCTGATGCTTGGAAAGAGGCTACCATTATCCCCCTACCAAAAGAGGGAGACATGACGGATGTGGGGAACTATAGGCCTGTATCTCTTTTGCCCTTACCAAGTAAACTATTTGAAAAATTAATTCATGGACAGGTAATAGACTATTTAGACAATAAGGGAATATTGGATAACCAACAAGGGGGATTTAGGAAAAATTGCTCAACCACAAAAACAACTTCAGAATTTTTGGACGACATATATTTAGCTATTAACAATAAGAAATATACTAAAGCAATATTTATAGATCTAAAAAAGGCCTTCGATACGATTAATCATGAAATTCTCCTAAAAAAATTATCAAAATTGGGCTTCCATAACAATAGTTTATCCTGGTTTAAAAATTATCTCCATAATAGGCACCAGAGAACACAGGCCAATAATCACCTATCAATACCAGAACTAATCAGATGTGGAGTACCTCAGGGGAGTACCCTGGGACCCCTTTTATTTTTGCTTTATATTAATGATGTATCTAGTGTATTAAACTCTGTTAACTACAAATTGTATGCGGATGACACTGTACTCTACTATAGTGCAAGAACCATTGGTGAATGCAACACTCACCTGTCTAGGGATATGTCAAATTTTGCAAAATGGTGTAGGGGCAATAAACTTACCTTGAATCTAAAAAAGACTAAAGAAATGGTATTTGCCTCAAGGCCCAAAATAAAAAACCTCATAAATATACCAGCCAAATCGGAGGGTATACCACTAGATATTACCCCTACATACAAATATTTAGGCTTCATTCTGGATTCTGTACTTAACTTTAGCAAACATATGTCACAACTTAGGAGGAATGTGACTCATAAATCTCATTTATTAAGTAGAATACGCATCAATCTTGATGTAAAAGCTGGTATCAACACATATAAGACCATGTCGATTCCTTATTTTGATTATGGTGACTGTATATATGATGGGGCTAATGCCAATCAACTAGAACGGTTACAATCAATACAGAATAGGAGTCTAAGAGTAGTATTAAAAAGAGACAGACTTTCCCATGTAGATGAGCTACATACAGATACGGATGTGATGTATCTCAATAAAAGGAGGAGGTTAAACCTTGCTAAAATGGCCTTTAAAAGGGCCCAAATGGCCAAATACAGAGATGAGAGAGCCATACCCACCAGAGCACATGATGCTATAATGCTCAAAGTAATAAGACCCAAATGTGCTAAATTCACCAAAAGTGTATCCTATAAGGCAGCTATCTTGTGGAATGGGTTTGATGCTGAGATACGAAACATTACCACCCTAACTGCATTTATTGAGAGAGTCAGAATCACTATCTAAAATCATCCGGACGGTCCGAGAGTTGCCAGTTGCACAGGCCAGCACCCCCCCCCCCACCCCCCCCCCTACTAAATCTCATTATGTCTGTTTACTTCTTTCTCTTATTCCAACCTTTTTTTTTTTTTTATACAATTTTAATCCAATTTTGTTCACCTTTAAAACCAAACTTTTCTTAACTTTCCTTATTTATTATTTATTTAAACAATCTTATCCACTCTATCTCGAGAGAGCAGCCCAGCCAACGCTAAGTCATATACACCCTACCCACTTAGGGGTAAGGGTTAAGGTATGCCTCTGTATAAATAAAGAAAATACAATAAGGAATATCATATTAGACATTCATACATCATCTGCACTACTAACATCAGGCTCAATTAGAGACGAGAGGTCTCGCAAACACTATGAATTCATGTTTAAGTAGATTATTATCTGATCAGATTTGGAAAACGACCGTATATCAACTTGGTCGGACTGGTATTACAAACAAAAAACACATATGTATATATGTAAGTTACTTTATACCAGAATAAAGATTATTTCAACTCAAAAAAAAATTTACCCGTCTTCAAGAAGTTTGATGTACTCTCCTTGTCCATCAGATGCCACTATGCTAACCACCATGAAGTCGAAATATTCTGAAACGTAACCAGACAATTGTCATCATGATAAAGGTTATGCTAATTAAACTGATATTTAATGGCCCCATAGTGCATTAATGCAGTACATGTATTTCCCTTGTCGTCATGGTGCAGGAATGCAGCCCTGGCGAATAACGCGACAGTTCTGTATTCAAGCATCATGCCGACCCAACGGTGTTGATACACTCCCAAAGGTTGATATGATGCACGCCCCCCCCCCCCGTGTGGTCCCCTGGATAAAGGAAGAGGTTGATGGTTACATGTATAACGATTATATTCGCGAATCGATTTATTTCATGACACCTCAAATTTAAGTATATCGGTGATAAGTGTTTAAATGCTAAACACTGTTTTTACAGTGTATTTGTGGGGGGGGGGGCGGGCAGTCCTGGTTGGTGGGCCATATATATATATAATATAGGGTTATGCTAATAGGACCACCCCCCCCCCCCTTTTCCCCTACACTGATATTCCTAGGCTCCCTATACGACCAATCTCTCAGTCACTAGTACAATAATTACTACCTTTCTGGTACGCTACTGAACACTCACTTTCTCCACCATCGAACGCATAGTCCAGGACAATCTTCTGGCCGATGTAGACATTAGTCGTCTTGATGTCCGACCCAGGCTCATGGATGCTGAGGGTGATGGGGTTAAACTTGTTGTCTGCCGTGCCTCCAGTGCCGAGGTCGGTTCTGTTACAAAGGGACCACAAAACAATAGGAATTATACAGATAAGGAGGTGCAGGTAGGAAAGTCGCCGAAATTAAATGCCCAAAGTCAAAAAGTCCCATTTTTAGACCCTTTTTACTATAACCTAAATTGTCCAAAAGTTGCCAGGTCGCTTGAATTATTGCACCAGCTCGCCTGGAAAACAGCCCAGGTCACTAAGTCTGTTTTGACCCGTCTGGAGCCATAGAGAACACCCCCCTCCCCCATGGTGCTGCATTGGTGCATCATGACTGACAGCAAATGTGGCTAAATCCCATTATCAATAATAAGCAAACAAATCCAAAAAGGATTAGGGGAAATTCTGACCTCTCATCTCAAAATCATACGTAAACCCCTTGAGATTTCGAATTCTTATAGGTCATTTAGAATATGATGAATCAATGCTCAACCCAATTATGGAAGTCATTGACCTCGCCATATTGATACTGCAGCTTTCCACAGAATGGACATCTTTACATTGCAAATGACAGAGTTTTGTGCTAATGACATGATATTTGTTAAGAATGGTGTATGGACTCCACACCAGACTTTGGGGACTTATCCAGACTGCTTCAAAAACCTACCCTTGCTAGGGCACTTTCGGCCAAAAAGTCCTAGTTTTGAAGAGGAAAAACACAAAATGTACAATGCATGAGTAATTTCACCGAGAAATTTAACCCGTGTCCGCAAGATTTTAGCGAAAAAATGGGCAAAAATGGGACATTTTGGTGAAAACCGGGTCATTTTCCTGAAAAAGTGACCTTTGCTAGGGCGATTCTGTCAAAAGTAGACCCTTGCTAGGGACATTTCTCTCTGAAACAGGACCCATGCTAGGGAGATTTTGTTGAAAAACTACCCTTGCCAGCCGCACACCTGTGTATACAAAATATACTAAATGCCCCCTCCCCCCCCCCCCCAGGAGACCAACCAGCGCACCTACCTGTTTGGGAAGTTGATTTCTGAGGTGAATGTGAAGAGCTGGTCAGCCTGGTGTAGGAGGCAGGACACGCTGTACACCAGGTCTGAGGCCTGGATCACCGGGTGTCTGAACAGCACCAGCAGCTGGAAGGTCAACCTCTCCTCTCCCTCAGCCTGTGAGTTACAATGATAGTACCATGTAATTACTACATAACATAGAGAGCATAGAACTGCATCATTAACTGGAAGGTCAACCTCTCCTCTCCCTCAACCTGTGAGTTACAATGATAGTACCATATAGTTACTGAATAACAGAGCCTAGAACTATATCAGTAACTGGAAGGTCAACCTCTCCTCTCCCTCAGCCTGTGAGTTACAATGATAGTATAGGGCGTTCAGGCTATTTATAGAAATGGCCGAAATCTCATTCTTTTTGTATGAGATGGATAGTTGAGATCTTAACTAAGACAATAATAAAGGAATTGCATTTCTATCACTGCTAGACCTTTTTTAATTGGCCGTTCTTTCAGAAGAGTAGGGTGATTTGGCCAGACAACAAGGGGCTCCTTGAGCTATAGTATGAGGGCCATGCCTGTGGTCAAGGTACTGGGGTAGCTGCCGCCGGCCACAGCACACACCTGCCCCTACTCACAGTATATGTATACAGTGCAGTACCAGAGGGGAATAGTATACTGAATCTGGCATCTCCTGGCGAGGCCCCTTACTGCATGCGCACCAACTGACCTTTGTCTCCAAGCAGAGTCCTAGTGCTACCGTCAGGTAGGACAGTGTGGGCCATTCTGACTGCTACACTTGGCTACCTGTGCTATCTGTGTACAGACCCCCGTCCCTTCCTTGCTCCCTACAGTGTTGTAGGTATGCAGGCCATGTGCTTTGAGGACCGCAGCAATGTTGACACAAAGCAGAGAGGGGACTTAGCTAAATGTGGGTATATCTCCAGTTTAATGCAAAATTGTGTGTTCTGCATCCCAGTAATATTATTTATTATGCAAATCCATTAGATTATGGCATTTTGATGCATTCAAATGCATGCATTTTCACCAGAATGCTGTGCTCAAAGCAGAGGGGGAACATAGAGTTGACTACCCTGTTTCTGTGAACAGAAACACCTGACCTCCCCCCCGAGGTTTAGCTCAGTGGTGGCCCGTGCCTTACTGTGAGGTCATTATGGTCCACATTGATAATATCAATTAAAACACAGACAACACCTACCCAAAGGGTCATTAACAGGCACCATCAATAAACTTTGCATCCTCCTGGTTACCACATTTACCACCAGTTTTATAGCTCTCAGTGGAAACTCTTGAAGATAACACCAGCCCCACCCCACATTTTATTGCCCTGCTAATTTTCCAATGACATATTGGCTATCCTGTCCAGCTGTGAGCTCATTAGGGAAGCCTTTTGTCGGCCTCGCCAGCAGATGCCATATTCAGTATAGCATTGAATTATCTGATTTCCGCTGGCTGCTTTTTCTCTGAAAATTCCTATATTGCAGCAACTGATACTAAACATACATGGACTTTAGATGTAATTACCTACACCTTTTTATTCTTGTATAATCTGTGTGTTTTGCTTCATTTTCTAATGTTTTTGGCTGTAGTTCTGGTTATAATAATCCGACAAAAATGTAGGATGTCTGAAAATGTAGCCCAATATCATTGCAAACCAATAAATTTCATTCAGAAGTTCCTGCTAAAATAGCCTCCCCCGGAAATCAATTATAGTACAGTGTGTTTTTAGGGTAGTTCCTATATATGCAGTACCAAAGTGGATGCCTCTACACACAGGCCTTTTTGCCATGCTTCTGAGTACTCATTGACATAAAACCCTTATGTAAAATTGTCCAAATTTACCAAACACTTGATAAATATGTAGCATATAAACATAGCTTTCCATTGGTATTCATAAAGTCTGTTTTCATCATGGCCCAGTGTTGATAAATGAGGACTTTAGTTGGCGGAGTGGGGAAAATATCCAAATGCCTGTGCAGTGGCAGTGCGGTCTGAAAGGCCTAGATAGTACCATATAGTTCCTGAATAACACAGAGAGCATAGAACTATATCAGTAACTGGAAGGTCAACCGCTCCTCTCCCCCAGCCTGCAAGTTACAACAATATAGTACCGTATAGTTACTAAATAACATAGAGACAATAGAACTATATCAGTAACTGATAGGTCAATCGCAGTAAACAAAAAACGTTATACAACATTTTATAACGTTATATAATGTTTCCCTGAGGCTCCTTACTATGGCATAACGTTATATAACGTTTTAAAACGTTATTTTGACGTGAAATAACGTTTTATTGTTGGCTGGGATCTCTCCTCTCCCCCAGTCTGCAAGTTACAACAATAGTACCATACAGTTACTAAATAACAGAGCATAGAACTACATTAGAGTAGTATAGTATGTATCGGAATGGGACTATGCTTAAGTACTGTTTATTACTCACTCGATATGCAGCCAATCAGAGGCCGCCATTTGGTCACGTGACCCGTTGCCATGGTAACGTGACCTACTTAGGACTCTCAGCCAATCAGAAGCCAGCATTCTGGGTGACCTACTGACCTACTTAGAAGCTCTCAGCCAATCAGAAGCCGGCATTCTGGTAACCATGGTAACGTGACCTACTTACGTCACGTGACCTACTTAGGCTCAGCCAATCAGAAGCAGGCATTCTGGTAACTAGGGTAACGTGACCTACTTAGGGTTTGTTTGTAAACAACACCACGTGGCTCTCTTGTTTGTAAACAACACCACGTGACACGTGACTGTTTGTAAACAAACAAACGAAAAAGTTATGTAACTTATATATAGAAAATAAACACAACAAGTTCCATGTTATGCTAAAATTATATTTTCAAAAAGCACATCTGTTACAGTGTCTATGTGTAAGTACGCGCGTTCTCATTCAAACACTATAACACTATTATACTGTAGCAGCAGCAGGTAGGGCCGGAAGCAAAGCAAGAGCACGAGCAGAAGCGACGACACCATTTGCACCATCCGGCCGTCGCGTTGGTAGCCCTACTACCCGTCGCGCGTTCAACTGGAGGTTTAAGAGTGACAAATGACGATTCTTTGTCGACGCGACTACTAACATCAGCAGCATCAGCAGCAGCATCAGCAGCAGCGGCAGCAGCCTCGGCAGCAGCGGTAGCAGCAGCAGCAGCAGCGGCAGCAGCAGTAGCGTGAGCATTAGCAACAACAGCAGCAGCGACAGTAGCAAGGGCGGCAGAGCGTACACTAGCAGCGTCATCAGCGTCGACATCGGCAGCCGCAACAGCATCAGCAGCAGCAGCGTCCGCATCGGCGGCATGAGTAGCTGCATCGGCAGCAGCAACAGCAGCAGTCACAGCCGCAGCGGCAACAACAACAACGTCATCACAACCAGCGTCACTAACAGCCGCAGTAAATGCAGCAGTAGCACGATGAGCAGCACTAGCAGCAGCAGTAGCAGAGGCTACAGCATCAGCTTCACATTCGCGCGCCGCTTCGTCATACCGCTTCATGTCACGGTCGCAACTTTCCATCATGGGGATCTGCAAATTGAGGCGTGGTGCTGGTGGTGGTGGTAGTAGTAGTAGTAGTAGTAGTAGTAGTAGTAGTAGTAGTAGAGTGAATGATGATTGACGATGACGAATACGGTTTCACTCCCCCTTATATACCCTTACTCCCCCCTTTTTTCAAGCCGCCGGCCAGCTGCCCACTCACGGCAGGTCTTTAGATTAGCCTTGAGTCGCTTACTACGCGCTCATCATCCCTCTAATCGCATTTTCCAGCCGCCGGCCAGCTGACTGCTGACGACAGGAGAGGGTGATTTTTTTTCTTTAGATTTAAGCCGCTTACCACACGCGCACCCTCTAGTCACAGACAGAGTGACAGAAAGGGAGGGGGTCGCTTTGTTCACGCTACCTGTAGTTGTTTTTCTATACACACTCTAAGCCCATGACCTGCTAATCCTTTATACAGGTAACACGCGTTCAACTAATTACACTATTGTATGACAGTCGGTACACGGATTAATTTTAAACGACCCTCCCATCTGGATCCATGTCTGGTGGGTGGAAGGATCCAGCTGAAAAGCGTGATTAGGGCTTTTGTTTCTCTTATGATAGCAGCAGGTCAGCATGCGACAGCTGAAAATGTCAGACTAAGTCGAACTCTCGCCGCTCCTATAAAAGACTGAGATGCATCTCTCTTTCCACACCCCCTTCTACCATCGCCGCCGACACCGCCACCGCCGGCCAGCCGACCGCCGCCACCGCCTGCAGTCACCCGGCCGCCCCTACCGTCACCGCCATCACGCCAGCAGGGAATTTCGAGCTGAGTCTGCTTATTGCCTTTTTTTTTTCTTTGAGCTTTTTGTTTTTAAAATTTTTATTTTCACTCAGTCTTTTTTGTTTCGGAGGAAAGAAATATGGCACTGCAGAGGGCGCGAGTTTTTAAAAGACGGACACGCGAACAAAGTGCCCTCCTCAACTGCCCGGCTATTTTTTTATCTCAAAGGAGAGAGCGTCACGTAGTTGAGGTTCACGCTTCTCTTGAAGCGTACCGAATTCTCGAGAAAAGCAAAGCCGAGTGCCAAAGAAATCGTCGTTATACAAGAGCGGAAAAGGAAAACGTAGCGACATGGCCGAGAGCCGTCTTCTCAGAACAGTATTTACTCTACCATTGCATAACAGCCGCTCTCAGCGCCCCCACTGGTTGGGCGTTTCATGAAAAGAAAGAGCGCTGCTACTCTCCTCACCCTGCCTCCTCTTATAAAGTAAGAATAAGCGCTATGAAAGGATTCGACAAACCGATCGGTTTCTTGGGAGTGACTGCAGCTCCCACTCGGTGGGCGCGCGTTGTGGCCGACGTGAACACGGTCTCTAAACGTTTTGACGTCCTCACTTGTTATCCCGCATATTGCAACGCAGCCGAATTGAAGAAGATAGGGACGCACTATTTTAAACCATACGCTCTTTTTTTTGAAAAAATAAATATTTGTATCAGACTCCTCTGGAGTCTGATACAAACATTTATGACTATTGAGTGAAAATAGAATTTTATCGCAAAAAGAAAAAGAAAAAAAAGTCACTTCTTCCGCCGCTACTGTGACACCGGCCGGTATCAATAAAAAGGTCGGCTGACTTTTCTCCACAACCATTCACTACCGACCGTTCAAGTGAGAAACACAGCAGACAGTCAGACACACAACTACTCTCTGACGCGTGCTGAAAAAAAACAAAAAATGTCGAGTAGTAAAAGCAAACTCTTCACAGAAATTCATTTCGACGCTCGACTACAAGGACCCTTTAGTTGTATCATTAGCGGTCCGTCGGGTTGTGGAAAATCGCGCTTGGTGGATCAATTTCTGAGCGACGTGAACAATTTGGTCACGCCGCCGGTGGAAAAGACTTTTTACCATTACGGCGAGTGGCAACCTCTGTTTGAAAAAATGCAAAATCAGTACGGTGTGGAATTCAGAGAAGGTCTTCCTAGCAAAGAGTCTATAGCGGGAGACGTGGAAGTAGCAGAAGACGCTTTACGACCACACACTCTACTGATATTGGACGATCTGATGAGCAGTTCCAATCAGCAAGTGGTAGCCGACATCTTTACTAAATACTCCCATCACTGGAACGTGAGCGTCATATATATCACTCAGAACCTATTCCAGAAATCACCCGACTTTCGAACTATGAGTCTGAACGCTCACTACATAATCGTTTTCAAGAACCCGCGCGACATGGGGCAAATAGCTAGTCTGTCTCGCCAGGTGTTTCCCTCCAACGCGGCGGCCCTCTCTAGTATATTTACCCATGAACTCAAGCGACCTCACTCATACCTCCTTCTGGACTTCAAGCAGTCAACACCTGACGATCTGAGAATACGCTCCTCTTTGACGTCCATACACTCTCAGCTAGTATTCGTACCGCTAGACAAAAAAAAGAACAAGAGAAAGTAGTAGCAAAAATGTCTTCTCATCTACTCGAAAGACACTTTGGTACTCTCAAGCACTTAGCTAAGTGCTCGCCAAAGGACTGCTCGCATCTAATAGACTCTGGAAGCGACGATCTGATTGCAGCGTTGAGTGAGATCTGTCACAATTTACTCGTAGGGAACATCCCGCTCAGCGACAAACAACTGGACAAGCTTCGAGAATCGGCTGACGTGTTGAGGGAGGTTGGCAAAAAATCTACGCCCATCAAAAAAAAGAGACGCGTCTTGGTACAAGAGGGAGGTTTCCTCATTCCGGCTCTCATAGGGATGGCCTTACCGCTTATAAAGAGCATTCTCCGTATATGGGACACCTCATTCGACACCTACTCGCCGACAGTACCACCACTACCGCCACCGCCAGCGTCATCGCCACCGTTGTCCCCATGACGGACTCAGAGCAGCAACAACACTACAAACGCTTAGCGCTCGTGGATCCTGAGATGCTCTACAAATCATCACGAGCAGGTCTACTTCATCATGTGCCCGCTGCTGCTACTACTAGCACTGCTACTACTGCAGTCGCTGCTGCTAGTACTTCTACTGCTCCAATCCTTCCTCCTCTTCCTGATGAGCGTAGTAAAAAGAATGAGAGTTCCGCCCCTGCCACCGCCGCCCACCTACCTGCCGATATGGCCTATTACCACAAGCAGGCAGAACAATCCCTTCATCCCGACGCGGCATTGCACCAGGTGCTACAGTTTATCTACAGGGACTTGGACTTAGTCTTGAACGATCCCACTTTGGAATCGCGCGAGAAAATGTTGAAATACCGAAGGTTGTTGAATAGATTGCAATTTTTTCTCGCGAATCCCAACAACAGCAACATCTCTTCGTCCTACACTTCTTCGCCACCGGCTCACCTCCGTCAGTCTGCTGAAGAAGCCAGCGCGTCCCTACTTGAGCGGTTGGTGAAGCAAGTTCCCAAGAGGAATCGCATCCGGACCGCTGCGCTGTACAATCAATTGGAGAAATCCGGTGTGGTCAAGTGGAACGAGGACGGTGCGGTGCGCGAGATGTCGGGTCGGAGAATACCACCTGAGCGTCACATCAACATAGTGGACTTACTGAGCGACGCCGCCAGGTTCAGGAAGACGGCGACCAGACCGGCGGGCTACTCTCCATTCACAAAAGCGCTGCGCGAAGCAGTTCCCACAGACTCCTTGATCGGAAACCATCTGTATAAAGCGAGCGGACCTGGCCGAAGTTTGGACACACGGCTTACTGACAGAGGTCGGAAACGACCGAGCTTCGACTCGGAAGAAGGAGAAGCAGCAGCAGCAGCAGCAGCAGTAGCAGCAGCAGACTCTTCTCTCCAGGTGGACGATCAATCCTCTGACGACGACGAGGGCAGTGAACTTTTCCAAACTCCGACTACACTGAGACCCCCGTCGGCCTATAGGAGCGCGGCGAGTAAGAAAAGGAAAAGGCGCAACCGCCTAGCGGAGGCGGCGTCGTTCACTCCCGCTCCTGGTGCTACTCCTCCATCAGGCCGACGATGGGAAAACCGGTGAAGAGACTGACCAAGAAGGAAAAAGAAAAGAAACGCGTAGTAGCTAGATATACCGACGTCAAAGCACCCTCCAGTTTCACTAGCGTGACTAAACTCCAGAAACATCATTTTCGCCACCTAAACCCGGCCGTCATCCGAGATGCTTTAGTGTCGCTGGACGCCTACACTGAACATAAACCCATTCGGAGAAAATTCGCAAGGAACAAGACTATAACCGGTGCAATCGATCAGCAGTGGCAGATAGATCTGATGGACATGCAGGCTTTGGCGTCTCACAACGACCGCTTCCGGTACGTGGTGACGGCGATCGACGTTTTCTCTAGGTACGCGTGGGCCGTTCCCATTAAATCCAAGAGTGGTGCTGATGTTACCGAGGCCTTCCAAAAGATGACAGACACTGGCGAGAGACAACCGCGCACTGTTCAGACAGACAAGGGGAAAGAGTTTTTGAACAAGATCTTTCAAGATCACTTGAAGAGCGAGGGCATAGAGTTTTTCACTGGCGAGAACGAAGACATCAAAGCTAGTCTAGTGGAGCGCTTGAACCGCAGTCTGAAGGAGAAGCTGTGGCGTTATTTCACACACAAGCGCACGTATCGCTACGTAGACGTACTGCACCATGTAGTGTCTTCTTACAATCGCACTCACCACAAGACGTTGAAAATGGCGCCAGCTCAAGTCAGCTCGGAAAACAGCGAAACAGTTTTCTACCGACAAGATCTCCCAACTAACAAACAAATCGACGAAATATGGAAAAAGAAGAAAAAAACAAAGACGTCTGCCGTCGACGTCATCGCTCCGGGTGACAGAGTGAGGATGTTGAGAACTAAAGGGGCCTTTGACAAAGGGTACGAGGGAAACTGGCGCGAGGAAGTGGTCGACGTTGCTAAGACGTTGGGAATCAGAGGGTTCGAGCTAAAAGACGACAAGGGCGAGGAGATAAAAGGCGTTTTCTACCCGGAAGAGGTTCAGAAGGTGTACAAGAGTCGTTACGACAACAACTACCTGATAGACGAGGTGTTGCGCCGCAAGACCGTCGACGGTAAAGAGCTAGCTTTCGTACGTTGGTTAGGTTACGACGACAAGTTCAACGAGTGGATCCCCGTCAAAAAAATAACGTAGAAAAAAAAAAAAAAAAAAAATGAACATCACCCTACCTAGCAACAGCTCTATGGAGTATTATCCTGACAACAGCTTGACGTCTTTCCGAACTCACTTCGACTCGCCGCTCCTTCTGCCCGAAGCGTACGAAGCGGCTCTGACTGAGATCATCCTCCCTACAGAATGGACTAACGTGCACGACGACGACTTGATCATCGTTGTTCCTCTGCGCACCAAGGGTTCGCTAGAGGAGGCGATCAACGTTTTAAAAGACACTAAATTCGCCGAAAGAAAAAAACCGCAGGTAAACTGGAGGGGAATGAAAAACGCGAACGGTCTGAGCAAGCTAACGTTCAGCTCAAAATACCCGCTGAGCTGGAAGGAAGCGAGCTATGTAACGGTGGAAGAGATGTCAGACACGTCGGAAGAGCAGCGATTGAAACCGGAAACAAAAAGGTTCAAGAGAGAGGTCGACTTGAGACAGACGAATGCCGTATACAAGCAGTTCTTGTCCCCGGCCGTGAAGAAGGCGGCGATCAGCGATCAAGCAAGACAGATGATCGAAAAGATGGAGAAAGACATGGGAGTGCGCAGTTTCATGCCAAACATATTCGAGATACCTCCTATTTTCACCGGAAGCAACCACACCCTAGTCGAGCGCTTGAGTGAGACGTTGCGAGATGACAGACTAGGGGGCACCAGCTTCTTGCTCAAACTGATGGGGATCTTATCGTACCACTCCAATACGAAACGCGTCACCATCAAACCGCAGAGACACTGCGCTGTCCTGCTGACTCAGCATCTCGCATGTGTTCTAGGCTTCGGAGAGAAGACGTGTTTCCCGTCGCCGACTACCGGCGCCTACTCGATGGATGTTTTCGGGGACGTGCACTCTGTGTACATATACACCGACATGATCCAGGAGAGACGTGTGGGCGACATGCAAGTGCCGCTGTTACGCTGCGTCGCGGTGGACAGAGGCGGAAAGCGTCGAGGTGGCGTGCAAGCTATCAGTTTTCCCCATTTGGATTATTTCCCCTTGAAATCCAAGAGGTTTACTGAGGTCGGCATCTATTTAAGAGACCGATCCGGCCATTCCATCCCATTCGGTAGAGGCGAGGTGACCGTGACACTTCATCTGAGACCTATTGAGCGCTGAAAGAAAAAAAAATGATGCGTCAACGCGTTCCGTACTTTCCACCCAGGCGCACCGTCGGCAGAGGGTACAGCGATTACTACAACGCGCAGCTGGGCAACGGCATCAACGTGTACAGCGGGCGCTCTTTCCAGAGCGGGCACGGTTTGGGCGGCCCTCTGTTAGGTCTGATGCGCTCGGCTACCCCGCTATTGAAGTCGGTGGGAAAATCGCTGCTCCGCGCCGGTGTGGGCGTAGCTAAAGATGTGCTGGCGGGTCGGAGTTTAAAGAGCAGCGTGAAAGACCGAGGCGCAGGCGCTCTGAAGAGACTGGCGAGTACGGCGTTCTCAGGAGGAAAGACGACTGTCGCGTCTAAGAAAGGGTCGAAACGTCGCCGGCATTCTCCTCAGACGGGCGGTGGCTCTTGCAAGAGACGTAGAGGGGATGTATTCGACCGGTAAGCGCCTAGGCGCTCAGGTATAAATAAAAAGACTGGAGGCGGCCGGCGTCAGTCTGTCGTCCGCGTGAAGAGAGAACACAATGGCTTACGTACACGAGAGCAGTAACGAGTGCGCGCTCTCTGAGCTCGACCTGCACACCGTAGCGCCGACTCAGACTACTATCTTAAAGTCGTCTTTCCTCGGGATAGAAACAAAAAACTCTTTAGAGGATGGAGGTAACATAAATTTCACCATCAACAAGTCGCAAGAGTACACAGACCTGAACGAGAATTACCTTCATCTGGAATGTCAAGTGCTGAAAGCGAACGGAGCGGCGATAGAGGACACCGACGCGGTAGCTCCGGTGAACAACTTGGCTCACTCGCTCTTCAAAGACGTCCAAGTCTCCATCGGCGGTTTCAAAGTGTCTGGCAACACCGAGACCTACCCTTACCGAGCTTACTTGGAAGGGTTACTCAACTACAACAAAGACGTGAAGGGCGGCGTCATGAGCGCCCAGGGGTGGCATGAAGATACGCCTGGTCAGTTTGACGCGTTGACTAACGCGAATGCGGGGTACAAAGCGCGCAGGAAGCTAATCTCCAACAAGCGCTTTTCGCTGATGGCGCGACTGCACTTTGACCTGGCTCATCAACCGAAGCTCATCGTTGGAGAGACAGAAATCAATCTCACTCTGAAACAGGCAGAGCCCTCTTTCTATCTGATGTGCGCCGCTGACGCAGGCTACAGCTTGAAGATCTACAAAGCAAAGCTCTACGTGCGACGTGTGTTGGTGGCGGACGCTGTAGCGGAAACGCACGAGAGAGCGGTGATAGAACACGGCCCCTTCGACTACCCGGTGAACAGAGTGGAGGTGACGACCTACGCCATCCCTCAAGGTAACAGAGATCACAGCTACACGCACTCCAACACAGGCCAGCTTCCCAAGTCGATGATGATTTGCTTCCTGGACCACGACGCCTTCAACGGTAGCTACACCAAGAACCCGTTCGAGATGAAGCATTACGACATCAGCTCGCTTCAAGTGATAGTGAACGATCAGAAAGTGCCGAACGACGCTTACGTGCCCGACTTTAACACCAAAGCGGCCGTGAGAGAGTACTTGGCGCTACACACGGAAACGGGGATGTACGCGGGCGCGCGCTCCTGTGGTATTTCATACGATCAATTCCTGAACGGTTACACGGTGTTCCCCCTCGATTTAACCCCAGACAGATCGCACGACGGGTGTCGCGTGAACCTTATAAGAGCGGGTCAGCTGAGGGTGGAAGTCAGTTTCCGCTCGGCGCTACAAGCGACAACAACGGTGCTACTCTACTTGGTGTACGACAACGTCGTCGAGCTGACCAGAGATCGACATCCCATCACCGACTACCACATGAACTGAAGACAAGACAGCGGTACTTAGCATATCGTATGAATACGCTTGAAATATGTAGAGTGTTGAAGGAAAACGTTCACACAAAACATCGTTTCCTAGGTGTTTTCTCTTGTGACACTATTCCGAAGCACTCTATCAAAGACACTTGTTTCGTGAGCAACACAGATCCGCAACATTTACCAGGTCAGCATTGGGTAGCGTTTTACGTGTCGAGCACGGGTGAAGTGTACTACTTTGATTCCTTCGGCTTACCGCCGCTGAGTGCGGAGTTCTTGTCTTTCGTGGAACGCTCTGCTCCGTTCAAGTGGCAAAGAAACCGCGTTCAACTACAAGACACTTCTGCTGACACCTGTGGACCTCATTGCGTTCATTTCCTAATTGAAGCATGTCGAACAAGAAACCCCAAGAAGTGCGTCATGCGCATGAGCAAAATCCCAAAGCTGAGCGACCGGACAGTGAGTCAGAAGCTATCGATGATGCTGTTGTGACAGAAATAACGGGTTGTTGCGATGGCGGACGTTTCATGGAGGCAAAGATTCTCTGCCTTGCCGAAATGGTGTTGGATTTATCCAAAGTCGTGCAATGTCTATTGGAGAGAGGACGTCAGGGGTGTGGTGCGAGTGACGGCAGCGTGAGACTTTGCGGCCTGTTGGGTTGCAAATCGAAGAAGCAAGCTAAAAAAGCATAAACTTGTGTGTTTTTTGATTGAAATGAAAATAAAGAATAAAATGAAAAAAAAGAAATTATCTTGTATATAAGTTACATAACTTTTTTGTTTGTTTGTTTACAAACAGTCACGTGTCACGTGGTGTTGTTTACAAACAAGAGAGCCATGTGGTGTTGTTTACAAACAAACCCTAAGTAGGTCACGTTACCCTAGTTACCAGAATGCTGGCTTCTGATTGGCTGAGCCTAAGTAGGTCACGTGACGTAAGTAGGTCACGTTACCATGGTTACCAGAATGCCGGCCTCTGATTGGCTGAGAGCTTCTAAGTAGGTCAGTAGGTCACCCAGAATGCTGGCTTCTGATTGGCTGAGAGTCCTAAGTAGGTCACGTTACCATGGCAACGGGTCACGTGACCAAATGGCGGCCTCTGATTGGCTGCATATCGAGTGAGTAATAAACAGTACTTAAGCATAGTCCCGTTCCGATACATACTATACTACTCATTAGTAACTGGAAGGTCAACCTCTCCCCCCCCAGCGACATGTAAGCTACAACAATAGTAGTAAGTATTAGATATGGTATACAACAATAGTGCCATATAGTTACTGTATAACATAGACAAAAGAACTATGTCAGTAACTGGAAGGTCAACCTCTCCTCTCCCCCAGCCTGCAAGTTACAATAATAGTACCATATAATTACTAAATAACAGAGCATAGAACAACATGAGTTTCTGGAAGGTCAACCTCTCCTCACCCCAGTCTGCAGGTAACGATAGTCATGACAATAGGACATAAATGATACAGGCAGCCTAGAACAATACCAGCACCAGGGTACTGTTTCTCCAAAAATTTGCGGAGGTCCGTAAATTGGCTTCCATAAATGTGCGGAGGTCCGAAAATATATATCGAGCCCCGTATTTGTGTGCTAAAGTACTAAAAAACGATTTCCATAATATATTTGCAAATTTGCTGACCTCCGCATGTTTGTGGAGAAACAGCATCCTGGAAAGTTAACATCCTCCCTTTCAGGCTACAAAATATGTGTAGCATGTTCCCGCCGCCGGGAATATGGTTGTATATTGTTTGAAAGAGACCTTAGCTAAGGTTCCCCAGATACTCACTAGGGGGAACCTCTTCACTCAACTATCACCGCGGTCTATTCAGACGCTACCAAGATCCCAAAGGGACAACTAGTGCTTTCTGTCATAATTTTTTTCAAGATGTCGAATCCCAAGAAGTGTAAAGACTGTGGGCGCGAGTTCGACGGCAGGAGGAAAACCTGCCCTCACTGTGTGGAGGATTCCAAACCGTATGAGGAAGCCAATGATCTCATCAACAAGACTTCAGAGCTAGGCAAGACGGACACGGCGTCGGCGTCGGCGTCAGTGCCGGCGGCCATGGACCCGTCTGTCATGGCGGACTTGGCTAAGTCTATGGCGTCTATGGCAACGGGCATGCAGGGCATGCTACATGAACTATCACTCACACTCAAAGATGTGAGAGCATCCAGGATCGAGGAGTCCGAGCAGCGTGTGGAGGAGTCCAGGCAGAGAGCAGAGGAGTCGAGGGCGTCACGTTTGGCGGCGGAGGCAGCGGCGTCACTACAGGACAAGGGGGACGCCAAAAGGCGGGACGGCCGCCATTGTTCATGCTCATGTGGGAAATCTACCGGTCGTCATGAGAGGATCTCCTCTGACGACCTGCATGGCTTGTGGGACGATGACGACAACGGTATCCAGATCTCCGAGTTCCTGCATAGAGTCGAGAGGAAAAGGAGTAAGTTTGACATTATTAAATTCCTACCCGCCCCTGACAGGAAAAAAACCCACCCTGTTGACTGCATTGAGACGCTTGTCTCCTGTCTGTCACAACTCATCGATGAAGTTGAGGACTCGGGGGAAAGTGCCAAAGGGATACGCCGTCATTTATGCTATGTGACGGCAATGTCAAAGACGGGGATTTATGATATAAAAGGACTGGCGGGCTATGATGCCGCCGTTCGTCAGAAAGCGGACAAGCATGGGTTGTCCGTCTTTGACGCAACAGACACGGACTTGAGCAACTTTCATCTGGGCTATGCGGGCACCAAACATGCCCGTAGTCTATCCCTCAACCCTATCGGCAAGAAACCAACACAGTCGTCTCAGGGGAAACCCCAGGGTAAAAAACAGGGTCAGAACTTTGCGGGTTGGAAAAAAGTGTGCGCTGACAAGATGTGTTGTTTTTCATTCTCAAGTGCCCGCCCGTGTGAAGGGTGCGCCTTTAAACATCAGTGCGCTCAGTGTGCATCTACGGACCATGGATACTTAAAATGTAAACAGGTAGACACTCACACTACAGGTTGACTGGCGGGTCAGGGTCGGCCTTGTGTGCCTCCCCCAGGTGTTAACATTTCATCTAGTACTGTCTCAGTTAATCCGAGTACCGCCGATTACGATACGGTCAATCCAGTAATGTGTGAACAACTTGTTGATTTTCATTCCCAAGGTGAAGGTCAGTCGGCGGAGGACCGCAGTGCGGTACCTGTTGTCGTAAAAATGACCGATCCTGTTGATACCGGTAAATACAATGTATTTAATCCCATAGGGATTGAGGTTGGGGATGGGGGAGCTGATTCAGCTGAAATCAATGTTACAGATCCTGTAAAATGTTGCGGCTTACCAAAGGTTACGGTCGACAAATTACGTCAACATGCGATACGCTTGTTTGTAAATCAAAATGGCGGCGTCGAGGTGGAAATCATACTTCGGGAAGATAGTGCATGGGAGGATTTACCTGAATTTGTGGGAGTTACGCATGATCAAGGTTTGTGTACTGAATTCTCTTCAAGGTATAACTGTGAGACTCCACTGTGGGTGGTAGAGGTGGTCCCGGGTAACTACATTCCTGTATTTGATGCATGTAAAAGGGGCGCGTGTGATTGTGTTTACATTCTTCAGGGCGCTGTCACTCAAATCCTACCGTGCCGGGTTGTTTCAAAAATGTGTGAATTTGACGTCATATCCAAGTCTGACTGGTATGTGGCCACTGGTTGCTGTCGGGGCTTTAGAATTGTGGATAAGGGCTGTTCTACTGCGTACTACTGTGAAAACTATGACAAAGTCACCAAAGGTGAATTTCATACTGAAATGTCAGAAAAAATCCACAACGAGTTACTAGAGGGTAAAGTTCGTCAGGTCACTTATAAACCTAAGTGCGTACATGCATTGGGGGGCGTGGTCAAAACCGATGGGTCACTTCGCCCTATAACTGATTGTTCATCCCCAGACCTCATTAATATTAATGAGTTCATGGAGACATCATGTGATAAATTCAGCTACAATTGTGTTGATGATGTGGTCAATATAATGGACCATTTAGACTTTCTAGCAGTCTCTGACATTAGCAGTGCTTATCGTTCTATAAATGTCATCCCATCCCATAGGGAGTTCCAGGGGTTTAAGTGGGACCTCGGCCAGGGAGACCACTGGTACTATGACTTATGTTTGTGTTTTGGTCTCAAGTGTGCCCCGTGGATATTTACCCAGATATCAGACTTTGTAGTTAAATGTGTACATCATGCGGGTATAACTCGCTGCATAAATTACCTGGATGATTACATTGTACTGGGAAACAATGAGGCAGACTGTGCGCATTTCATTTTTTTTGTGTTTTCTAAATGAAATGTACATCACGTTTTGCAAATTGCTTGGTGGAATGATTCTTTTCCCACTAAATAATGTTGTGTAAAAAGTTATATATATATATATATATATATATATATATATATGTATATATATATATATGTATATATATATAATAATAATATCTTTTATTGACAACTGAAATGGAAGTCATTTCTGACTTATGTGTCATACATAAAGGTTATATAAACTAAATCTACAAACTATGCTACAATACAAGACAAAATGGAAATACACTAGGCTACTACACAATACTACACAAATGTAATCGACTAGAAAACACATATGTACAGACGTACAGAGACATGGATACATGGCATACATACCCAGTTGGGTCACAGTTTTGCATTACAGGTTAAACTTTCAAACATTATTGACCTACAAACACATTAACCCCAAACTCAAACTTGTTGTCGTTGTTTGAAGGCCATGTATACATATTTTCCCAGTGCATTAATAACAATATGCTCTGGTGTTTTCAGAACCTTCTCAAATTTATCAGTGTCAGATGTGTTAGCGTAGTTCGGTATAATACTTTTGACAACATTTTCGAATACCTCTCTGTATTCATTATGAAATGTACACTTTGTCAGAAAATGTACTTCATCATCCACAGCTCCACTGTGTCAGTAGAGACAAATCCTCTCACCAGCAGGTTTAGGTGGCCTGCAATGCCGACCAGTCTCTATTCCCAGATTGTGCGAACTTAACCTAAATTGTGCTAGGGCATACCTGTATTTACAGTTATTTAAATTAAAGAGATAGTGTTCTAATCTGAATTCTGTTTTAAATGTCCGATATGTTCTGAGTTTTTTACCCTCACCTGCTTCATTAATTTCACCCATAATACTAGTCCTGTATTTCCCATAGATAGCTTCAGTCAGAGCCCCAATTGGAATTGGGCTGGCACCAGTTCTTTGAGTATCCCATAGATTATTGTATGTATCACCCAGCCTGTCAAGAAGGTGTCTAAGGTTACTGCACCAGTTAATCTGGTCCTCTTCATCTAACTTGTGCAAGCTTAAGTAGCATTTCTTGAGAACATTGGAGATTGGGAGATTTGAGATTCTCTTCCAGTATTTTATAGTTTGTACTTCCCAGAAGGCCCTTAGGGAAACTCTACCTGTATCTGCATAAACTGCTGCAGAGGTTGTTTGTTTTCGTACCCCAAGCATAGATTTTAAATATCTCAGCTGTCTTATTTCAAGTTTATCAACTTCTCTCCCTCTGTTTAGACCCCAAATTTCACAACCATGATCGATGCATGGCCTCACTTGACTATCAAATAGCTTTAGAGCAGTTCGGGGCTTCGGTCGACCAATGTGCTCAGAACAGTTGGAATATACTTCATGTACAGCTTTCCTCCCCTTATCGGCAAGTTCTTGATAGACCTTATGAAAAATATCTTTATGGTCAGATTTTAATGTGAAGCCTAGATACTTGTATGTTGTGACCTTAGCCAAGGGCTCCTTGCCATACTTAAATAGGCAAGACTTTGAACTTTTCTTTTCGTGAAACACCATAATATTTGATTTAGACAAATTTACAATTAAATGCCACTTTCTACAGTATTGAAATAAATTATTGATTTGGGTTTGTAGTCCCTCAGGAGTGGTAGAGAATAAAACAAGGTCATCAGCATATAACAGATATGCAACCTTTGTACCATTTATATCAATCCCTAGCTCAGGGACCAGGTATTCACTAATGTCAGACAGATAGCTATTAAACAGTTTAGGACTAAGAACTCCACCTTGTAAGAGACCATATAAACTATCAATACCATCACTTAAGATTGAATTTACACGTACTCGAGATTGTGATTTTTCAAACAAATCCATTAGAACCTTGAGAGATTTCCCCTTTACCTTACTACATATCAGCTTGTAAAATAGTGCCTTTCTGTTGATAAAGTCAAAGGCCTCTGTAAAGTCAATAAAACAACAGTAAAGTGACTTGTGATTTGCTTGCGCTATCTTTATAGCAGAGTATAGAATAAACAGGTTGTCTGAGGTCCTTCCATTCTCTATAAACCCATTTTGGAGTGGATCATTCATGTCTAGCATCTCATTACTAAATTTAAGCCTGTTGTTTAGAACAATTTCAAAAAGTTTACAAGTGCTGTTCATTATTGTTATCTTTCTGTAGTTTTCAGGGTTATCTCGATCACCTTTTTTGTGTAATGGGCTTATTATACCCTCAGCCCAACGTTCAGGAAAGTTACCAGACATAAGTATACAATTAAAAACCACATGAAGAACATCCACCAGGTCTTCCCCACCATATTTCAGGAATTCAGAGGGAACTCCATCCGTTCCCGTTGCCTTGTTTGTTTTCATTAACTTAAGAGCATATTGAATCTCATCCTGTGTAAAGGGAGAGTCTAAGAGAGATTGCACAGTATTTTCAATCATGTCAGAATTGTAACCAAAACTGAGTTGTTGTACTGTTTGCTCCAACTGTGCCATGCTTTCATAATCGAAGTAGTCAATATGTGGAGGAGTTTGCTGTTTCTGGAAACAATTGACAAATACAGCAAGGGGAATGTCATTAGAGCTAGATTTCCTTTTATATTTTCCCCATGTTTTCCAGAACTTGGCATGGTTATTGGTTTCTAGCATTTTATCTAATTCTTGACCGTCTTTTTGTTTTGCGTTTCTCTTAACCTTTTGTATTACTCTCTTGTAGTTGCTTTCAAGTATCCTATACCTTACCTTATTTTCTTCAGAATGTAATTCATTTGACTTACTGAACTCGTTTGCAATTTTCTTTGCTGTGCGGCATTCATCATTATACCAGTTATTACATGGGAATTCAGATGTGGCTTTTCTGGGTGAGCGTTTTTCAACAGGAATAGCAACATCAAGCAACTTATAATATACCATGGCTATTTTTTCTATATCAACATTGTCATTTGCCGCAAGTGTGACAATAGAATTCTTTAGATTTATGCATTCATTACTACTTATACCATCTCTATATATTTCTTTCTTTGTTGAGTCCCACTTATAAGTCATATGTTTATCATCTTTAGTTCTATTAGCACCAATTCTTTGAGCAACTCCTTTTACACAGAATGTCACAGGAGAATGATCTGAATCTGGGAGAAGGTTAAGAATTTCCAACCTTTCCATAATCATAACAGAGTTAACCTTACATAAAATATAATCCACTACACTATGTATATATATATATATATATATATATATATATATATATATATATATATATATATATATATATACAATGTTAAATATTAGCTACAACCACTCACCGTTGTGGTGTTGTAGACTCCTCCACATTCTGAATACATCAAGGATATGACGTCATCTTCTGACGTGACGTCAATGACGCAGCTGCTGACGTCAAAGCCGTTGCTGTTGATGTCCTTGCCCCTGACGTGTATCCTGCCCATGAACTGGTTCTGCCGCCCCGTGTTGGGCTGAATGGTCACCTCCATGTGGTTCAGGAAACACTCTACAGACACTGTAGACAAATGCAGCAAGATAGGGAGACCCTTCAGAAAAGGTGTCGATAAAGTTTTTAAGCATTTCTGAAGTGTGAGTGACGTAAATATAGCCTAAGCTCAAAATCCTGCCTTCTAATATAATGTATATATACTATTTGAGGAATAATTGCCCTGTGAATCTCCTGCTGTTAGGTGTTCGCAAACATAGCCCTTATGGACAATTTATGAGGATTCTGTTGAAACCTCAGGGCTAGATCACAATGGCCAAGATAAGTATTCAACAAAAGCAAGGCTGACATTGTACCGAGACTGCATGGAAATGTTATAAAGATTGAACATTGGCATTTTGCTGATACTTGAAACACAAGATATAGACATTGTAAATATAAGGTATTGTATAATGCACTGACACTGGCAATACAAGATAGGTACAATGTACTGACACTGGCAATACAAAATAGATATAATGCACTGACACTGGCAATACAAGATAGGTAGCCCAGTAAACAAAAAACGTTATACAACATTTTGTAACGTTATTTGACGTTATATAATGTTTCTCTAAGGCTCCTCACTATGGCATAACGTTATATACAGTTTTAGCACGTTATTTTGACGTAAAATAACGTTTTTTTGTTAGCTGGGAGTGTATTGACACTGCCAATACAAGATATGTAGTGTATTGACACTGCCAATACAAGATAGGTAGTTTATTGACAATGGCAATACAAGATGGGTAGTGTATTGATACTGGCTATACAAGATGGGTAGTGTATTGATACTGGCTATACAAGATGGGTAGTGTATTGATACTGGCTATACAAGATGGGTAGTGTATTGATACTGGCTATACAAGATGGGTAGTGTATTGATACTGGCTATACAAGATGGGTAGTGTATTGATACTGGCTATACAAGATGGGTAGTGTATTGATACTGGCTATACAAGATGGGTAGTGTATTGATACTGGCTATACAAGATGGGTAGTGTATTGATACTGGCAATACAAGATGGGTAGTGTATTGATACTGGCTATACAAGATAGGCATTGTATACTGACACTGGCAAAACAACATAATGTATTATACTTACACTGGGAACACAAGATAGGTATGATGCACTGACACTGGGAATACAAGATAGGCATTCTACATAGACAAGATAGACATTGTACATATACTTTTACCAAGATTGAACTTTGGCATTTTGTTCTATTAATACTTGAAATATCATATATCCATTTTACCGATACTGGAAAGGGTTAAGAACAATGTGAAGGAAACTCTTTCTAACCTCTCTCCTTTTCACAGCGTTCTCCAAACCATTCAGGATCGCAGTAACATGTGCCGTCCGTTAAGCATGTTCCCTGGTCACATGGCGGGTCACATGCACTAGCCGCTACCAAATCTGTAAGATAGTGCAGAATAGGATTGCAGAAATGGACAAAGTCTCAAAACAGTGGAATAGCTATTAAACGTTTCCACTGTGAGAGGTAAATATAGCTGAGCAGTAGAATATACTGTAGTTTTGCAGTATATATACTATGGTATGATGCATATAATACATGTATAGGTATGCATTATACTGAATCTGGGACCTGCTGGCGAGGTTGACAAAGGGTTTCCCTAATGAGCTCACAGCTGGACTGGATAGCCCATGTCTTTGGGACATTTGGGACTGGTGCTATATTCAAGGGTTTCCACTTTGAGTTGTAAAACTGGAGGTAAATGTGGTAACCAGGAGGATGCAAAGTTGATTGATGATGCCTGTATATGACACTTACGGTAGGTGTTGTCTATATCTTAATTGATATTATCAATATGGACCATAGATACCTCACAGTTGGGGGCTTGCCAGTAGGTCCCAGATTCAGTATAGTGCTTTCTATATTTGACTGTCCCCGTACCAGATATTCCCTTAGGCCAAAGAATGAGACTTGTTTCAGGTCATCCGACCGACCCTATCAAAACAGGGCCGTCCCTAAGTCTTTTTTTTTTTGCAATTTTCAAGATTTCTTTTTCTACTTTTACACTTTTTTGGTCATATTTAGGTTTACAAAGAGGCTCGCGACTATTCTCATTATTATTATATTATGTAAAATAGAAATGCAACATGGTACATGCAAGTTTAAGTAACTTTGAAGAAATCTTCATATATTTTTTGGTCAGTTTTGGGGTATATGGAGGGCCTGGCAAAAAGAAAAAAAGTTAAAAAAAAAAATTAAAATCCGACCTACCGACCCTATATATACTTTCTTCCCATGTTACCTGAAACAAACCTTTTTTTAACATTTGGCTTTAGAGGGTTGAACACCACTCACCTAGATTAAGGGAGCAGTCCACTCCAGTGTAGGTGCTATTGGCACAGAGACACATCCCTGACTCTTGACACGTGTCTTCACTGGAGGCACACCCGGAGTGGGCACGGCGACAGTTGTATGACTCACCTTTGAAATAGGAAAATAGAAATCATAATTGATAAAATGATGCATGAATGCAGCCCTGGCGAATAACTCGCCAGTGCTATGTACATTCATGTAGCATGCTACCCCTTTGGAAGTGAAGTCCCGTCGGGAGTATATCAACCCTGTTTAGGGTCGGCATTATGCATGAATGCAGCCTTGGCAAGCTACTCGCCAGGGCTGTATCCATGCATCATGACGACAAAGGGCGTACTGCATTAATACACTATATACATTTTGTATACGACCATTCCAGGGTTAACAATTGGTAATGGTAAGGCCCACAACAGATATACTTAGATCATGTAGGGATTATGTGTGCAATCTACTTACTTGACAATATATACCCGGCACTGCATTGGTGCACCATGCCCACCCTTCAGGAAAGACAGGGTTGGGATGGTGCATGAATGCAGCCCTGGCGACTTACTCACCAGGGCTGCATTCATGCATCATGATGACAAAAAATATCATATCAAACATGGTGCGGGCCTTGACGGGTTAAAAGGTTTAGCACCGTATGACCTCGCATATAAGCCGCGGCCAGTACCTCAGTCAAATTGCTGGTGCGGCTTATATGATCGGCCCAGAGTCGAGGTGCGGCTTATACCAGAGTTTTTGCTACGATGGTACAGTAGTTAAGGCACCACAATCAGATGCCATGCGGCTTATATGATCGGCCCAAAGTCTAGGTGCGGCTAATACGCAGGTTAGGCTTATACGTGAGGTTTTACACTACATATATTACAGTGGCTGCAGATGGGTCAAAAGCGACCTGGCGACCTGGGCCGTTTTGGAGGCGACTTTCGACCTACTGCAATAATAAAAGTGACCTGGCGACTTTTAGAGAAATTTGACAGTACTTAAGGGGGTCCAAAAAAGCGACTTTGTGACCTGGACCCCTTAATTTCGGCGACTTTCCGACCTCAGGGGTGGACCCCTCGGCACCCCCATTACATGAAGAATGGACTTACTTTGAGAGGAGGCCTGTAGGGCTAGCAGCCCCAGTATGAGACAAAACAGCATTCCATGTACCCTGGTCATCTGAAACACAAACCAAAAATAAAATATTTTAATTAACTTTTAGCATTTGAGCGCCAAGTTCTAGTAGTATAGGTTTTGCATAGATTTTGTATGTCTATGGGGTGTTGTTTTCAGTACATACACAGACAGTGTGTCCCTGACCATGATAAGATAAGTTGACCCTGTGTCTTAAAACTGGACCTTCATTCATCTTGTTGAAGTCAGTGATATAGGCAAATACTGGCTAGCTCTCCCAAGTGAGAGGACAGACGTTTAGAGCGTTATCTTAATCTTAAGTCTTAAAGTCTTAATTCAGTGTCTTACGTTGGGCCCTCCCCCCCCCCCTTCTAAATACTGTACTGCACCGCTTGCGACCTCGTATCTTAATTCAGTGTCTTATTTTGGGGCAGTGGTGTAGACTGGAAAAAAAGAAAAAAAAACGGGGGTTGGGGGGCAGAGCCCCCCATTACATACTAGTAGTTATAGTAATACTTTTAAAGGGGCATTCTCACCACTCGCACTTAACCACATAGACATAGTAGACACAATAAAATCGGTGTGGCACTTGAAGTAAGGATGGCTCCACCTGTCGAATTGTTAAGGAACTAACTTTAAGACTATTAAGACTGTCTTAATAGTCTTATTAAGATAACGATCTAAACGTCTGTCCTCTCACATGGGAGAGCTAACCCGTGCATGCGTGATATAGGCCTAGATTAACATTAAGATGATTAAATGTACTTATTTAGTATCTAATACATGTAGCAATATCTTATATGACAACCTTAGACATGATGTCTTGTAGACAATGTTATTGTATTTGAAGATCACTTTGTGCAATAAATACACTTATAAACTCAAACTGAATAACTACTATATTTATATTCTATGTATGGCAAATGCATAACTTTTTTCATGAGGGTCAAGCTTTAATGTGGTATACGCCTGGCAGCAAGGCTGCATTCATGCATCATGCTGACTCTTCGGTGGTTGAGATATATACTCCCCAAAGTCAGCATGATGCATTAATGCACCAGCACTGCATTAGTGCATCATGCCGCCATGTGTTGCTTTAAGGCAACATGCCATTCTTAAAGATTTAACATTAGAATAGCTTTCAACTGCATTTTCCTGACTACGAAAGCTATAATTTATCGAGAGAATAGACTTCTAGAACAAGTCGGGCAGTGGCAGTAGGGGGCGCCTTAGGGCCTTCCGTTGTTTTAGAATTGCTACAAATGTAGTGCAAATAATAGAATGCCCCCGGGAGTAATATATAAAGAGAGGCAACTTCTGAATAAGTTTATTTAGGTTTCTTAAACTATAGTGAGTTGAATAACCCTTTGGGGGCAGCATATTGTCTTATTTAAAACTACAAAAACATGAGTTGTCATGATGCATCAAAGCAGCACAATCAATGCATCATTCAGCTGTCCCTTAAGAAGTGCATCAATCCTGTAAGGTCGGCATGATGCATAGATGCACCATGCCCGTATAAAGCATTATAAATTAAAGCACTATGTTGTCATTAAAGGGTTAAGGAGCTTCATGCCATTTTGTAAGCATGATGCATGAATGCAGCGCCTGAGAGTAACTCAGCATGCAGTGCTGCATTCATGCATCATGCAGACCCGATGTGGTTGTCATGATGCACTCCCGAAGGGTTGGCATGATACACCATGCAGCGCCGGTGAGCTTCTTGCAGGTGCTGCATTGCTGCATCATGACGGCAAATTAACATGAAGGTTAAAGGCACTCTGTTGTGAGTAAAGGGTTAAAATATGCAGATTAAAATTAATGCCATGTGTCGTGCTTGGGATTCTTCAGTTAGGTGTACTCGATTAGAATTCTTTTCAGCAATCTGCTTAGAAATAAAGCTTACTTTACAATGAACTGCATGCATATACGCCAGTGGCAAACCTCAAAAAGAGGTTAATTTGAGTCTGACAGGTTTTTATTCTGCTATCTCATTAAACATAAAAGTATATACGATTATATTAAATTATAACCCTTAAGTGTTGCATGGTGCTTAAATCTGATATAGCCGTTGGTCGTCATGATGTATGAATACAGCCTTGGCGAGTAACTCGCCAGTGCTGCATTCATGCATCATGCTGTTGATGCATGATACATGAATGCAGCCTTGGTGAGTTACTCTCCAGGGTTGCATTCATGCACCTTAATTGATGGCAAAGGGCAGAATGCATTAAAGCACTACTTTGCTAACAAAAATACTTTACTTTACGTCAAAATAACGTGTTTTTTTTAATAGCGTTAAACTTTCTAACCGATTGTATGTAGAATTTCGTCAAATTAACAATCATTGGTCGTAGCGGAACACATTTTTCGGTATAAATTATTATTTTTGTATTTACCGGTGCCGGTAGTACTTCAAAAGTTATATGATTAGGCCTGTGTCCACTATACGACAAGGAAAGTGGAATATATAGCCGTTTTGACGTCCAGCAATATGTACATATCTGGGCATATATTTTGTAGATATATTCTGCTTTAACTACAGGTATACTGTGTCCACTAGGCATTATAAATTGCTGCCCAGACTGCCCAGGGTAAACATGGACAAGTTATTATAATAGAATAAAGAGCACATTGCCCAATTTCTGCACTAAAAATCAAACATGTTAGATTTCTAAATTCTCACTTTTGTCGTCCACTTGTGGCACCCCTAAATTGCTATTCCACTTTTGTATTTGAGAATTTTGTCGTCCAACTGTGTCCACAGGGAGACAAAACATATATTTCATATTTGTATTCAAATTCAAGTTTTGTATGACGACAAACGGCCTGATATATGCTAGTGGACACAGGCCTATTAACCGGTGTATGACTCATGTCAACAATTAAGATGTGGGTGCTTTTTGTTGTGTGGGGTTATCCAAGGTTAACTCACGGGGTTTGAAAAATAAATCTAGATTTTTACAAGATTTTGGTCAAGAAGATCAAGACTCTTCTGACTTGAAATTGCGATTCAACAAGTATAGCCTACCCTAATTTTACTGACCTTTTTGGGGGTCAAATTGGATGGTACACATATGAATATTAAGAAGCAAGTGTAAAAAAAAGTGTAACTCCCAATACTAGTAGTTTACACTGGTCTACGCTTTGAGCCCTCTAAGTTTGAAGAATTTGAGCGATTTGAACATCTGAATGTTCTATTTTACAACCAGTTGTTCCTGTAATAACGTCACTTACCTTTCTCCAGTAAGGCAGACTGTACATTAACTAATGCCTAGCGATCCTCAAGTCGTCTGCTGACCTGTCTCGTCTGCTTCTGTAAATGTCGTCTGCTTCAAGCAAACCCAGTCCTCTGTCTTGTACTACAGCTTTTATACAGTCCCAGAAGAAAGCCTCATTCAATCACATAGACAGAAAAACGGCAGTTTTGCCACTGGCGTTATATTCAGAGGTCATGATTTAGAATCAGGAGGTTTTTAACTCTTTATAGGCCGCATGGTGAATTAATGTGCAATGCCCTTCATCTGCATGATGCATAGAATTGAATGCAACCCTAGCAAGTCCATTCGCTGGGGCTGCATTCATGCATCATGCCCACCCTTTGGAGTGTATAAAGACCATAGGGTCAGCATGACACTTTAATGACTGGTAACATCATGACGACATAAATTATAACACATTAAAGCACTGTGCTGCCATTAAAGGATTAGAAGTCTGGCTCAGTTTGACTTAGCGTTTCCTTGGGGCAGACGACATTCTGACTTGATAATTTCGGCGGGAAAACTGTCTATGTGAATAGCCTTGTCTTAAGGGCATTAAGGACATATGGTGCATTAATGCGCCATTTTCTTTGTCACCGTGATGCATGAATGCATTCATGGCGAGTAACTCGCCAGAACTGCATTCATGCATCATGCCGACCTTACAAGGCTGATACACCCCGCAGGATCGGCATGATCCCTGGGGAGTAGACTTGACACTGCTGCTTTCATGCATCATCACGACCACGACCACAGTGCATTAAAACACTATGCGGCCCATAAAGGGTTAAGATTAAGACTAAGGACATTAACACGCGGTGTATGGAACCTTGGTGAATGCCTTTTCTGTGCTAGATCTACGTGTAGTTGGTCATAACAGCGGGTGTCAAGGAGTGTCATTTTTTAGAATTAACCATTTAGGGGCCGCATCGTGTATTAATACATCATGTCATTTAATCCGCTTGGCAGGCCTCCTTTTAAAGATTTTTGAGACATTTTCATGACATTTTCATGGTCGTTTTGGCCTCATAATGCATAAATGCATGCAGTATTTGCGAGTAACTCACCAGTGATGCATTTTTCTTGCCAATTATACATGGCTGATATACTCGCTATAGGGGTCATGCTTGCAGCAATGGTGTTGTCGGTGATATAGCTGGAGCATATGAACACGGTTGCAGTGCCGCGAGCGTGTAAACTACAACTATCTTTATCACTCGTTCATGACTGGTGTATCATCAGGAGACCCCGCAAGGTGAGGCGAATGAATAGAGTGAAGAATGATGCAAATGTATCATGGTGAATGGGAATTAAAAAAAAAAATTAAAATCCAACACCCCTACTGTTAAAATGTTTTTCCTTTTACATGTTTTACTTTCCTCTTTTCTTTTAAACTAAAAATCTAAGAAATACGATTATAATCACTTTTGTATTGTGACATCATACTTCAAAAATTCCATGTAGCATGGCGCTATGGCACGGAGTGCACCACAATGTACTGAGTTATTTTTGTTTAATGTGCCAAACTTGCCATGTGATGATAATGGCGTGGTAGGCCCTGTTGTATAGAGGGCCAGACATTTTGAAACTTGTTGATAGTATCACAACATGCCCTATACTGCAACTGTCCAATAATATAATTTCCTGGTGTTCTAGGAATAACCAGTGGGAACAAAGTTAATTTGACACACTTCACATGTGGTATGTCAGGCTTTCTTATTCTAGAGAAGCGCCAAGAGTAATTTCTATAGTATAATAATATAATATTTCTATAGTATGTTTGAATTAGTGTTAATGCCCTGGGGAACCATCGGGTTATGTGAGGTTATTCCTTTAAGGACGGATGTCACTAAAAGATGACATTTGTCATCACGGTGCACCAATGCAGCATCGGAGAGTAAATCGCCGGTGCTGTATTAGTGCATCATGCCGACCCAATGAGAGTGTCTCAATGCTGTAGAGTCAGCATGATGGTTGAATGCAGCACTGGCGAGTAACTCGCCAGGTCTGCATTCATGCATCATGACGACCGAGGACATGATGCATTAATGCATAATGCCTTTCTTAAAGGGTTAAACATGTACTAAGAACTGACATAATGCTATCTGCACAATCCAAATACTTTCATCATGGAATGGTAAACACAACAGTCCCCACACAAGCATGAATGAGGTGTAATTTACTTCTGGAATTCTAAGTCAGACCCTGTGCTTGTTTATCGTACAAATACATATCCCGTAAATTCTCGCTTAGACGCCGCTGCTAGTACATGAGTCAGATTGCCAGTGCGGCTTACAGGATCACCCAAAGTCAAGATCTGGCTAATACATGAGGTTTTAGATGTATACTACAATAATAAAGTTGCCATAATGAGACCCCTTGTGCAGCTTATAGGATTTCCCAAAGTGCACCCAATACGCAAGTAAGGCTTCTACTCATGGTTTTACGAAAAAGGCTTTCTTAATTCTGTGTAACGGTAAACATGCCGGTGTCTCCTTCCACAGGTAGACTCTTATGAGGTCCTATGATCGTTTTTGGTGGTCCGAGATCTATAGAGTCAGATCCCAGTCTACCCAAGGCAAGGTAAGTCTGTCAGGCAAATACGGGATAGCTCTCCCAGGTGAGAGGACAAACGTTTGGAGCGTTATCTTAATCTAATTCTTAATATCCTAATTCAGTGTCTTATTTTGGGGCAACAGTGTTTTGTATTGAGATACTGTCAGTATATTCCCTCGGCTTACAAGAAAAGCCACTAAAAATACTTTTAAGATAGTCTAAGATAATTCTTAAGATGGGATTAAGATAGTTTAAGATAGGATTGAAATAGAAGAAAAAGAAGAAAAAAATGGGGGTTAAAGTTAAGACAAAAAAGATCATCTTAATAGTCTGATTAAGATAACGCTCTAAACGTTTGTCCTCTCACCTGGGAGAGCTATCCCGTGCATGCGTCTGTCAGTGTGTCGCCACTACACTAGGTGGTGCCACCAATTGGAGATTATGATGGGGCTTATGGGCCATGCTTGTCATCCATGTACTTACTTTCTGACTGACACAATGGCACAGTGTGATAAGGGGAATAACACATGGTAGACACTAATGTATCTAAATTTTTATCATATCTTTTATTGCACAATCATTTCAGGAGGCATACATGTATTTATAAACGCCGAGGTAGAGGGGTCTTTTACATGTCTTTTATGAAATAGTTAGACAAAGGTTCACAGGTTTCGGTCTGCTGAGTGGTTATTTCACGCATTGACGCCAGGCCGTATTTTATGAGGCCATAGACCGAGTGAAATAACAAACTGAAATCATTTTTGCTTTTTTTTTTTATCAATTCAAATCATCAAAACTATGATAGGGGGATCCTTAAGAAACATTTTTCTACAACATGCAAATGTAAAGAAACCGCCATTTTGATGAGGTCAGAGGGCATGAAATGTGATCTGCCCAGCGAATTTTGGCCTTGGGGGTCGAGATACTGACTTTGGGATTTCAGTCCATCCTCAAAGCAGACTGTTTTGGCTTTCCCAAACCATTCTGATCATGGGATTTGAGTGATTATTTGCTGATCTATGATTCCATACATGGACATAAGGTAACCTGCCCAAAAGCCTTTGAGACAATCTCTAACACTAACTTCTGGTTCAGCTCAATCCTACTTGACAGACCAAATATAGCTAAACTTTCCGGGAATCACCAAAACTGAGTTTCAGCTACCAATTCAAGCTCCCCGCTCCTGCCTCCCCCCTACACATCCCCAGCCTTGCCCTGCCCCCCCCCCCCCCAACGCACTAGGCTGGCAGCCCTTGCATCAAGCTTTCATTTGCACCCACTCCCATCCCTCTAAGGTTACCCAGCTAACCACGTTGTAAAACATTTGTATTTGCTTTGGAAACAAACGTTTGTGTTAGGACGGAGGTTAATGTACTTTTTGTCCCTGCGAAAAAGCCCAGCTATGTTTGAACCTCATTTTCTCATGTTTTAGGCTGGGGGACATAAGACCAAAAGTCGCTGGGCAGGTCACAAATACAGCCGTAGGTTATTCAACGGCTTGGCAAAATAGGCATTTCACTGTTAAATTAATAGCAATGCCATATTTCATTAAAAAAACAAACTATACGTAACATATGTACAGCGCGCAATATAATATGTTTACAGTGGCCTACAAGCAATACGATTTTGTCTGTATTATCTCTATACAAAGCATTATGTAAAATATGTACAGTGTGCAATATAATACGTTTACAGTATAAGTAATTGTGTCTGTATTGACCATTGATGATATCTGCTACATAATGTTATACTTGTATAATGGTTTGAATCTGAATTATTTAAATGTATGATGCATCTCAATCTGAAACAAGTTTTAATAGGCATCATATTTACCCTATATATACCTTTCAATATTCAAACATGCTGATATCTGATTTTCCTCCAGAAATCACCATTTATTGTACATTTTTATAGTTTATATTCAATCTGGGCTCGGGCTGGGCACTTTGAATCTGGGCTTGCCCATTTGGAATCCCACTGGTAGCCCTGGACAAAAAGGACCATAACCCAGATATGGGCAAACCAGCTTGCCCACGTAAAAACACATATATGGGCCCCACTAAGCAATGCTGGCTGGGTAAATGTTGACAGTCTTACTGCCGATGTATATTCTGTATTCAACAATACACTGGACACTATACATCTCCTATATACATGATCATGTAGCAAGAAAGGCATTGATCTTCTCAATTCTATTAAAGTAGGTATATCCGATTTTTGCCAAATTCTAAATCCTACATAAATGTGTTCCAAATACTGTATATGTGTATTATTTATGGGTTGGAGTACATTAAAATGGTACCCATGAGCAGAAGCAGCTCAGAGGGTGGGTCCCATGGGGTCCAACCATGGTCTTTTCTAGTGTTTTTACCATGGGGCATTAAAATCGTGCACGATTCTATTCAAAAATGACCATATTTTAGGAAATCAAATCAAATTTGGGCAACCTCGGTGGGAATGAGGGGGACTTGAGTAGATAGAGTTAATTATGATATTTGGGAACATCCCGACTGATTACTAGGGACATTTTTTTTTGTCCCACACATCGGATATACTCACTTTAATTCTCCTGACACTGTATGAGGTAGAAATATCGAGACCTCTTTCAGATGCATCTTAATCAGACTTATTCCTACATTCTGCTGGTGCGTGTCACATCACTTTGCTTTGGGACCGGATCTTGGGCAATGATTCCATTACTTACATACCCCTCATTGACAACGCCATTTTCAAAGGTAAATTTATCGATTTCATGTAGACTTGCTTTTTCTCGCTCATGCTTTTCCTGCATGCGGCCACCAATCTTGGTGAGGGCGAAGAAGATCAATCCACATACGATGATGATTGCAATGGAGCCAGTAATCAGGGGTATGGTCATGGGGATGATAATGAAGGCACCGATAAGTGCAGCAAAGTCAATGATGTAAACACACCAAGCGAGTACCTGTCGGTGCATGTGAGAGGACAAAATAGCGCCTAACGGTGCCATAAGGGTAACAACTTGGAAGGTGACTGACAGGAACTCCCATGTCTCTCTAGCTATGCCGTCCATCATGATGTGGCGCCATGCTGCAGTCAGGACAGAGTTCCAGGCCATGAGGCAGACTGCAGTTGGTGTCGCGACCTTCTCAGAGATGCGGAAGATGATGGTGAGCATGCTAAAGCTACAGATGTCCAACCCCGTGCCAACGATGGACGTGAAGACACCACCGATGAAGCCTCCAATGAACAGAACCAATGCCTTCCAGTTGTTCATCTTCTGGATTTCATCATATGTCTTACGCTTGGCCATCCAGTTCAGAATCAACAGAGAGCAGGCAAAGGAGAACCAGACACAGCTGAAGAACATCTTCTTCCAGGCTGGAGGTACGTAGGGGTCCAACCAGTACAGGCCAGGGATGGAGCCAAGCAGGCCACCAATGGTGCAGTAGACGATGGCATGCCAGATCACTTTCACCTTCATGAAGAGGATTGCAAAGGAAGCGGCTGACATACCAGAGGCTTGGATGAGGAGCGAGAAATCACGTGCAACCTTTGCAGCTATTCCAAAGGCCAGTGTCATGGTGGGGAAGGCCACTGCCCCTCCACCTTCAGTTGTTCCACCTGTAACCATACAATATTTCATTTTCATAAAACCATTTTAATGGTATTTTAGTAGTAAAAACCTATTCATTTAGGAGAATGAACACATTTCACCAAACCCTCATCCCTCCATTTTCTTAAAGGAAACTTATGACTCCTATCCTGGAATAGACATTTCTCTCACACCCCAGTGCATGTGGGTATACAAGAGAGGTATATTATGTGTATTCACTGGTCACTCATTAAATAAAAGGTGGTACTTCAATCTGACACTGAAATCAGAATGCAAGCCTCAAGAGCTACTTACCTGCAACAAGTCCTCCAAGGATCATGACAAGACTCATGAAGTACTTGTCCTTAAAGTTGTACCAGAGGTTGTAGTGAATCATCACAGCCCACCACCAAAAGTGGTAAAGTGTGAGGGGGATGAGGATGCCAACCTGTTGGGAGAGGGGATGATACATTCTTAAATATACAAATAATGAAAGGTATACATGCATGTTTTTTTTTAAAATTTCTTTTGATTTTCTTTTTTTCTTTTTTTTTTTTTGGGGGGGGGGGGGTTTCACCTTCAACCAGCAATAGAATAAGAAATGCATACACCAGTCTTATTTTCAATTTTGTGTGAGAGGGAACACTCTAGGCCTTAAGAAAAATGCAAAATTTCATGTGTCAGATGGGTATTTTTGGATACATCAGATGAGCTGGCTTTTTTGGGGGGTAATTTTTTGTTGACTTGCTAAGACCTGCTAATCATGTTGAAGAGTCATGTGCAACCCAACAGAAAATCTGTGTTTTAAGTTTTTTGCAAGTAATCATTTTATTTCATTTCTATCTCCAAGTGTGACTATCCAGAGTCAGGTCACATGGTGTTCTAGGATCCAATTATTTTTCCAGCATTGGACAGAGTGGTCAAATTTATGCATAATCAGCTGAGCTGGATGACCCTAGCTGGTGAAAAGAGCATTCATTTCATGTGTTGGTGGTACAAGGGGAACTCCCATTGTTTATCTTAGTATAAACAAGGGTAAACAAGATGTGCAATATGGTTCTCAAGATAATGCAAAAATTCCTGAAGAGTTGGAAGAAGAAGCTAATGATTTTTTTTGTCCCACAGTATGAGGTTTTTGATGACATGAAAGACCTCAAAACAGTCTAATCTTGGTAGGAACAGCGAAGGGACATACCTGTCGGCGGTACTTGACCATGATTTTCTGGGTGAAGGAGGCATTCGGGTCAAGTTCGTCAATCGCCTTCTGCTGTTCATCAGTCAGTGTCTGACCTGAAATATAGAGGATAGGTTTTAGACCAATGAAATAATTCCCTGGTATATACTCCATGATTGACACAGGGTAAGGGTGGGCTGACTTTTGTCTGCTCCTGAGGAAGTGATCATTTTTTGACAACAGAGGGGTCCAAATTTGTTACACCCCCCTCCCCGGTCAAGGGGTTAAATTGGACGCCAAAAGACTATACCCAAACCTTTTGCCAATGTTTTACAAAAACGTTTTGGTGTAACATTTTGCAAGCAATGGGGTTGAATCCAAGCTAATAAATGTTTCAACTCAAAGACATGTACTGACACAGGGGCAGAGCTAAGTAAAAGAGATTTACTTGTACATGGTATGTTCACCACACTTAGCCTGTCCATAAGAGGATTTGAACTTAGGTCTTCCTCATCATGAGTTCATTGTCCTAACCACAACCCTATCCTGGACATGTAATAAAAATGATTGCAGGTGTCCTAGCATGCAGGGAATGCAGTAGTTCCACTCTCCAATCAGAACTTGAGCTCCCTGATCTAGTCCACATGCTTTGCTGAAGCTAGTGACTGGGCAGTAGAGGATGCATACTAGCACCAGTCAAATATGGCGCTGTCCAGTGGACATCCAGCTAGTGCGGAATACACTGAAAACCTCAGGGTCGTCATTTTGACAATACCCAAATTGACAACTTTAGGTAGTCAAGGTGACGACCTTTGGTCATCATTTTGACGACCTAAGGTAGTCACACCTGATCCATTCAAAACAAAGTTGTCATAATGACGACCTTAGGTAGTCACATTAATTGGGTAATCAGATTGACTACCTCAAGGTTGTTGATTTAAGTATTGTCAACTTGAAGACCTAAAGTCATGAGTATTGACAACTCTCAAGTCCTGGGTTGTTCCAATGACTACCCCATGCTACCCCATGCTATTATACACAGGATGTGCAGTGGCACAGAACTGCCACCCTGTGTTAACATCTGTGTTAACACTGGGTGGCAGTGCATAACTATTTCAATCACAATCTATAAATCAGTGACAGGGAGCAGAGTGGTCTCTATACCTTTGGGGCCATCATTCTCATCCATTGGCAACTTATGTATAACAAGTAATGCTACTTAGTTCAATCAAGAGTACACCAAATATGTGAAAGAGATGCCTCTCATTAAGAGGTGAACTAATTAGAGACTATATTCATATGCTATTTGACAGAGCACCTGCCATTATCCATTATGACAACCTAGGTCGTCATAATGACTAGTCTCCTGCCTCTGGGTTTTCAGTGTAGGGCTCCCGGGTGTTAAGCTATGGATGTGGCCATGTCTGACCCCTTGAACCCCTGTGGTACTCTCTCGGAAGCTGCTAAGTCAGGCCATCTATTGGTAACAAGTAGGAGAGTATGCTACTGTCCAAGCAGTCCTTGGAATGCTGTACTGGCCCCTTGTGGCCCCTTGGCCATGGGCAGAGGGAACAGTGTAGATTGAAGTGCTGGGAACCAAGTGAGCCAAAGCAATAATAGCATTGCACTATGATGTCAAGCAGGCAGAGAGCCGTGGCTGACCCCTGGTTAGCAGCTCCTCCTACTGGTCAGGAGTCTGTACTGAAGGTTCTCAACTTATCACAAGTAGTGCTGCAATCAACACCTAGGCGCCCTGTATACATTTTAGTAAATCGTGATCACCTTTGGCCAGCCTCACCAATTTCGCCTTACAGGTTGGCCAATTTGGCCATGACCAAACTTGACCAAAGTTGACCAATTTTGCCATGACCAAATTTGACCAAAGCTGGCCTATTTGGTCATGACCAAACCTGACCAAAGTTGGCCAATATGGTTATGACTAACTTTGGTGGGGTTTGGTCATGGAGAAATTGGTCATGACCAAAGTTGGCCATTCATGGCCAAGTGTGACCACGATTTGCTGGGCCCCGAGTTATTGATGAGAAACCTTTTTTTTATGAGGGGCTACCTGTTGTCCTTAAAGTTGTATTGTGAGTCAAATATAAAAGTTAAAGTTGTGCTGTTTGTCAGAGTTACAAGTTGTGTTGACCTTACCTTCCCAGAAGTACTTTTTGCACCAGGGTTTGCAGCCAATGTAACAGGGACAGGACCTGAACATCTTCCTCCTCTGAAACAAATAAAGGAAACCTTTATGGCATAGTGTGTGTTAATGTATTAGAGTAGTATTTATATAGCGCTGGCTAGTAACCCATGGTTGTTTGGCCATTCCCTCTGTTGCATGAACATTGCATATCTCCCATAATCTAAAAATAATTTAAAAACAATAGAGTGATGTTGGCTGTGTTTCATGAGATCGGACTAATGTGAACTTCTTTGACTGGATGCCATCTTTGACCGGGTGTCATCTTTGATCGGGTGCCATCTTTGACCCACCCTAAAAAAAATATTAAAAAAAAGAAATTTCTTTTTGATATGTAAGGGATAAAATGGAGGTGGTTATATCCACATATAACTTCACCTCCCCTAAATAAACTGTCAGAAGGTCAAAGATGCAACAAGGGACGAACCTGCGGAGTCACTAGACGCTGCCCATTCTGTGCATAATCTTGAATTGCCTCTTCTGGCGTAATCTTATTCCGCCCCCCCCCCCCAAAAATAGTTTGATACACCGCTTCCTTATAAAATTACCAGTTGAATGTGTTTTTGTCATACATATGTGCCACCAGGAAAAAAGAGGAAAGTCTTTCTCTTAGTCTTAAAGTCTTAATAGTACTCACCATTATCAAATAAAGGAAAAAAAGAAGAAAGTCCTATTCGTAGTCTTAAAGCCTTAATAGTACTCACCCTTTATTAAAGAAGGAAAAAAATAAAAGAAGAACAGGGGTTCATCATAAGACGCCATCCATATTAGTACTAGACTGAGTTTCGTCTGTATCCGGAGGGGGTTAGCTATGGGTATAGTGTGACAAGCCCCCCCCCTACCCCCTCTACCTCAGATAGTCAAAAAGATGGATAATGCTGATTAAACATGACGGATAGGCAGAGTGAGGGATAGTCACAATGAGGGGATAGGTAGCCTGGGTGATAGGCAGATTGGTGGATAGGTAGACTCAGTTATAGGTAGGCACAGACAGTGGGCAAGAGTAGCAAGGAGAGGGGGTAACCTTTAGCCTTTAAGCTTTTGGAGGGATGAGCTAATTCAAGAGATGGCTCTAATTCAAAGCATAGGTAACTTGAGTGATAGGTAGACTGAGGGATAGGCAGTGTGTACGATAGCTAGAGTGATAGATCAATTTCGAATAGGTAGATTGAGATACTGATTCTGATTGACAGGTTTATATATGGATAATGTTCCCAACATTTTCAACATCTTTTTGTACATTATTTTTGATACTTTGCATCATCAAACCTGATTTCTGAGTGGTTTTGGTCCGTTTTAGACAATCAAGACCACACTATTTGGGTTCAGCAGGATTCTTTGGTCTAGAAAATCCCTTCTTTTCATTTGGTATCACTCTGATAATGACACAAGAGAACCACATAACAAACCCTATTCTTCATAATTTTCAATACTGAGCATACAAGGTCGCCCACTTTTATGGCAGGGGGGGGGGAGTAGAGGGGGGGGGGTATACGGGACTAGCGCATCCTGGTATCTTAGGTAGTCGGGGGCTAAACCCCCTCTCCTTATCAGGCTAATCCCCTCCCCTCACACCTAGAACAAAAGGACTGATAAGAAATTCACCCATGATGCACTGCTCTGGAGTCGGGGGCCTAACCACAATGCATTGCTCTGAGCTAAGATGGCGGCCCCCATAGCCTAATGCGCTAGTGCCGTATAGCATGGGAGTCTACCGAGTCGGACACCCTAGCCTATAGAATCCTTGATTGTAGTGTCTACAAGTTTCCATGGTGCTTTACAGTGTTTCAATACAGAAACTAGGGTTTTTCTTAACAGTGTATCTACCTTCCTGAATGAGGTATGTAGCAGAGGGATGGGGATCCATTTTCTGGGAGTTTTGTGTATGTGTCAACTTATAATATATCCTTCTATCTTAACTGGATACAATGCTCTAGGCGGGGGGGGGGGGGGGTGTTGTTAATCTCTTTCGGAAATGATGGTAAGTATATTCTGAAGACCCCTAGGCCACTTCTTTCCTTAATATGAGGGGCTCAACATTGTATTATATAACATGAATTCTCCCAAAGCAATTTTTTTAGAAATTTTGTGCTTGGCTCTCTTTTACTAAGTATACTCTAGAAACCATGAAAATAACCAGGAAAATGCGTAGATTTAAGGGTACATAACTTACTTCTAGAATAATTACCCAGTAAAAGTTTTGTATATAAACACAATAATGATTCAAAAAAAGAGAATATCAATAGTATATTTACCGGTTGTTCTACTTCATCATCTAATGACACGACGACCGCACCACTAGGGGTCGTGTACGCACCAGGCTTCTCCATAACCTGGTTAGGAAAAAGCAAAACATGTTCATTATGTCGGTATGGCATGTATACTAAAGGAGTGCTCATTTTTTAACGACAGGGGTGGGGATGGTGGATTTAGGGGGGGGTAAAATATTTGGACCCCTTGACCAGGTAGGGGTAAAAAATTTGGACCACTCTTGGGGAGGGTAAAAAAAATTCAACCTGTTTTGAGGGAAAAAGCCCACGCGTTACTATGCTACAAAGGGGCGCGAACACGCGCAATTTTCGGGCTGCCAGGGGAGGGGAATTTTGACCCTTCTAAAGGCGCTCCGTGCAAAATCTCACCTCCCCCCCCTGTTGTTAAAAAATGAGCATTCCCTAACCCCGCAAATTAGGGTCATGGTGATTAAAGATACATTACCAACTAATTTTGTGTGATTTATTTATTTTCATTATGTTTCCATATACCAAGTACCTGTAAGCAGGTTGGGGACATTATTCTAGTACGCCCTAAGGGAGTGTTCATTTATTATTTACAGGGGGGATGGTGGGTTTCGGGGGGGGGCGTAAAAATTTCCAACCCCTCCTGAGGGGGGGTGTAAAAAATTCTAACCCCTCTTGAGGGGGGGCGTAAAAATGTAAGCCCCTTTTCAGCAAAAAAGCCAGCGCGTTACTATAGTTCAAAGGGGGGGGCAAAAAATTTTCGCCGCCTTCGGCGAGGGGGGTCGCGAAACATTCCACGCGCTCTCGAGGGGGGGGGGGGGCGTTAAAAAATTTCGCCCCTCCGCGCGAAATCTCACCACCCCCCCCTGTAATTAATAAATGAACACTCCCTAAGTTAGCTGTACCAGTACTCACCATCTAGTGTGTACCAGTATAATGGCCGTCCCACCAGTATCAGGCATGCCAGTGCTAGCTCTCCTAGGTGCGCGTACAAACGTTAAGAGCGCAATCTTAACCTAAGAATTAAGTTGCTCTTAATTGTCTTAAAATTAATACTGTCACTCCTCAATAGAGTGTGCCACCCATCTCAATTATCTTAAAGTTAGTCCTAATCTTATGTTAACCTTATGTTAACCTATCTTAATTCTTCATTCCTGGTATGCCCTAACTACACCGTCCATTGTAGGATAGGCTAGTCGACTAGTATGTAAAGGGGGGCTCTGCCCCCCAACCCCCGTTTTTTTCTTTCTTTTCTTTCTGGGTAGATTAAGACATTTTAAGATGTAATACTTGTGTATACTGTGCTCTACACATTAAGACATTTTAAGATGTCTTAATTAAGATTGCGCTCTTAACGTTTGTACGCGTACCTAGGAGAGCTAGCACGTATTTGCCAGTATCAGTGCATCCAGGCATTTACATAATATTTCCCTCAAGCTTACAATGAACTATAGATAATGTTTGGTACCATTGGAAAGAAAACATCTCAATCTATACACTGGCCAATTTACAAACTTCTATCATTTACATTTATTCAAATATCATGCATTGAACATTACACAGGCATAAAATAATGCTTATATAGGCCCACTATAATCCATTTCCGACTTTTGTGTTAGATTTGCTGATAAATCTAAAGACATAGGGTAGTAGAATAGATTGTGATCTATCGCTCTACGTTTTGGTTTTAGCTCCTTATGGAATGGTAAGGTCATGAATAGGTAGAATATTGAAAAAGTAATGGGTGTTCTCTCTCCCACCCATACTAGGGACAGGAGAAAGAAATCCAAAGTCACATAACAGGAGATATTCCAAGGTCAATGGTTTCTCCATGTCATCGGAATTCCAAATCATTTTCAATCTTGTTTATAACTTATCTAGAAGCTGAGAAAATTGGATTTGAAATGATGAATATGGGCTGTTGTGTACACTATAGTTTATAGTGTAATATGCTGTCTGGGATAGTTGTTAACTGTGGTTTCTAATGGTCTGTGGGCTGTGTTATATGATATTCAAAGAATAATACTAATGGAGAAGTAATGGGACATCATCAAGGATGGATGGAGGGTACTGTATAATAAGGATGGATACCCTGGAGTACTGTGAACGCACCTGGAGGAGGGTCAGAAGTATGGTGGGTGACTTTTCATTTTGGTCAGGAGTTTGGGGAGAAATGCTTTGTTAACTATTGGGGGTGTACTTGAAGAACTCGAGGAACAACTCAACATAATGGGGTGAAGAATATATAACTGCAAGCCATCACTAATGAAAACCAGCAAGTGTGCATTAATGAACAATCAAAATGCATATAATTATGCTCTCACAGTGAGTTTGTAGGTCTACCAGAGAGCCCTCCATTCAGTATTCCCTATGATAAAGGGCATGTCAATGGATAAAGAAATGACTAATGGAAGTCTACATAGGGTTTATTTCATAACTTGATTCTGAGTCTATTGAGGTAGTAATGTATCTATGGGGTCCATAGTACTTTAATGTATGCTGTGTTTTTTGCCGGCATGTTGCGAGAATGCAACCACCAGGTACCTACCCCCTGATACACAACCACCCACCCCCTGATACACAACCACCCACCCCCTGATAAACTCACCAGTGCTGCATTCGTGCATGAAGCTGAGCCTACATGCTTTATGCACCCCTAAAGAATCTGCATGATGCATGAATGCATGCACTCCAGCACACATTCCTGATAAATAGACTCGCCAAGCTAACACATGTAGCCCTGGCAGGTAAGGCCAAATAAAAAAAAAAGGTGTGTTTCAGGTTACCCGACCCTACCTAGCAAAACAGGGCCGACCCTAGAGATTTTTAACCAATTTTGAAAAAATATTTATTTTTTAAGTGGTTTTAGGGCTATTTCAGGGTCAATTTGGTAGTCTACGAGTCAATGTCGTAGTCAGCGAGAAACTTTTATCCAATATTGAAAAAAAAAATCAATGTTTAAAGTAATTTTGGGCCTATTTCAGGGTCAATTTGATAGTCTACGAGTCGACACCGTTGTTGGTGATTCAGCGCTGAAGTTTGAGAGTCAATTTTGGGGTACTTTTCAGTCCAAATCAAAAAAATATAAAAATCCGACCTACCCAACCTAGATTTTCAGACTATGTAACATGAAACACACCTTTTTTTTGGCCTAACTCACCAGTGCTACGTTCATGCATCATGCTGACCTTATGAGATTGAGAAACTCCTCAAGGGTCGGCATAATGCATTAATGCAGCACCGGCAAGTTACTATAGCCGTTGCTGCATTGGTGCGTCATGACGACAAATGTCATCTTATACCAACATGCCATCCTCAAAGGACTAAAGGGTTGATGAACTTGAACTTTATTTATGATACCCTACAATGTTCTGTGACTCTGAACGCTCCTCTTCCCACATACTCAGAAACGGTATCCGCCTGAAGCATCATTACTTTGGTGTCACTTTTGTGGCGACATGTGAACTTAGGGAACAAACGGAGCATCGTCACATAGCAATAAACACTTCCCATTTGTAGTGTGGTGTTTATACACAGAAGTTGAAGTCTATATTTTGTAAAAAAAAAAAAAAAAAGGAAAAAAAAAAAGGAAAAAAAAAAAAAGAAAAAAAAAGTTGTTTACCTTGCAGGACATTCAATCCTGCAGATTTTATATTTTGCAGGATATTTTGCAGGACTTTTGCAGGCCTGCCCAGAGACGACTCTTGTATCTAAAAGCTATTTATGTAGATGGAATAAACAGAACTTGTATATTCTAATCAGCATCTGTTTAATATGTAACATGTCGAGGAACATTCTACTAAATGTTTTCTAATCTATTTTCTAGTAACGTCAATAATGCTTGGATATAGTATGGAGGAGACTGGTATTTATTTGCTGGAGGCAATCAATTCGTGTCATGTGGACAAAGGCCTTCCCAGCTAAAAGAAATACGTTATTTTACCTCAAAAAAGTTTTTAACGTTATATAACGTATTGCCATGATAAGGAGCCATAGAGAAACGTTAAATAACGTTGTATAACGTTTTTTGTTTACTGGGTTAAGGTTATCATCACACAGCCAAATATAAATGTACATATCCTTTACATGACCCAGTGCAAGATCTGGCACCCAAAAGGCCCCACACCTGCATATAATTAAATAATTGGAGATTATTTATTGGATATTATTATGCTGCGTCATTCCCTGTCAACCCACAGCATGTTATTTCAGGCATCACGGTCCAAATTCCACCAGCCCTGGGAACAAGGTTATTGGCAAAATGGAATGCTAAGGTATGATATTGGTTGGGTATCAGTGGTCAGTATAACATTTAACACATATATATGAGCTCTATATTACCCTTTTTCTCTATTTTATAGTGTTTTAAAGGAAAATGGCTGCCATAACAACTAGAAATTATCGAAAAAATTCCCACCATATTTTTTCTTACACCTGGACAATCTGGGAACATATTTATGTATGATGGGTAAACTTTAACATGCGATTCCAACGAAAATACATAAGCCCCTGCACTATCTAGGGTAGTGAAAGGTTATTAGTGTGTATATCAGAGATTTAAATGTGGTTGTGTATCAGGGGGTGGGTACCTGGTGGTTGTGTATCAGGGGGTGGGTACCTGGTGGTTGTGTATCAGGGGGTAGGTGTATCAGGGGGTGGGTACCTGGTGGTTGTGTATCGGGGGGTGGGTACCTGGTGGTTGTGTATCAGGGGGTGGGTGGTTGTGTATCAGGTGGTGGGTACCTGGTGGTTGTGTATTAGGGGGTGGGTACCTGGTGGTTGTGTATCAGGGGGTGGGTACCTGGTGGTTGTGTATCAGGGGGTGGGTGGTTGTGTATCAGGGGGTGGGTGGTTGTGTATCAGGGGGTGGGTGGTTGTGTATCAGGGGGTGGGTACCTGGTGGTTGTGTATCAGGGGGTGGGTACCGGGTGGTTGTGTATCAGGGGGGGTACCTGGTGGTTGTGTATCAGGGGGTGGGTACCTGGTGGTTGTGTATCAGGGGGCGGGTGGTTGTGTATCAGGGGGTGGGTAGTTGTGTATCAGGGGGTGGGTGGTGGTTGTGTATCAGGGGGTGGGTACCTGGTGGTTGTGTATCAGGGAGTGGGTAGTTGTGTATCGGGGGGGGGGGGTACCTGGTGGTTGTGTATCAGGGGGTGGGTACCTGGTGGTTGTGTATCAGGGGGGGGGGGGGGTACCTGGTGGTTGTGTATCAGGGGTTGGGTACCTGGTGGTTGTGTATCAGGGGGTGGGTGGTTGTGTATCAGGGGGTGGGTGGTTGTGTATCAGGGGGTGCGTGGTTGTGTATCAGGGGGTGGGTACCTGGTGGTTGTGTATTAGGGGTTGGGTGGTTGTGTATCAGGGGGGTACCTGGTGGTTGTGTATCAGGGGGTGGGTGGTTGTGTATCAGGGGGTGGGTACCTGGTGGTTGTGTATCAGGAGGTGGGTGGTTGTGTATCAGGTGGTGGGTGGTTGTGTATCAGGGGGGGGGTACCTGGTGGTTGTGTATCAGGGGGTGGGTACCTGGTGGTTGTGTATCAGGGGGTACCTGGTGGTTGTGTATCAGGGGGTGGGTACCTGGTCGTTGTGTATCAGGGGGTGGGTGGTTGTGTATCAGGTGGTGGGTACCTGGTGGTTGTGTATTAGGGGGTGGGTACCTGGTCGTTGTGTATCAGGGGGTGGGTGGTTGTGTATCAGGGGGGGTACCTGGTGGTTGTGTATTAGGGGGTGGGTACCTGGTGGTTGTGTATCAGGGGGTGGGTACCTGGTGGTTGTGTATCAGGGGGTGGGTACCTGGTAGTTGTGTATCAGGGGGTGGGTGGTTGTGTATCAGGGGGTGGGTGGTTGTGTATCAGGGGGTGGGTGGTTGTGTATCAGGTGGTGGGTACCTGGTGGTTGTGTATTAGGGGGTTGGTACCTGGTGGTTGTGTATCAGGGGGTGGGTGGTTGTGTATCAGGGGGTGGGTGGTTGTGTAGCAGGGGGTAGGTACCTGGTGGTTGTGTATCAGGGGGGGTACCTGGTGGTTGTGTATCAGGGGGTGGGTACCTGGTGGTTGTGTATCAGGGGGTGGGTGGTTGTGTATCAGGGGGGGGTACCTGGTGGTTGTGTATCAGGGGGTGGGTACCTGGTAGTTGTGTATTAGGTGGTGTATATACAATGAGCTGTGTAATCTTACTTCTGATATCATGGGGTGGGTATGTGTGACTGATACAGGGGGGATCAGGTGCAGGCATGATGCATATTGGACGGAAAGCATGTTTGATGGAACTAATTTAAGAACAAGGGTCATGCAGATGCGATTGGGATGTAGTGTAGCAGTATATTTTTGTATTTTGGAAATATGACTAACTTCTTTTTATATATTGCATTATCTTAACAGTAGCTGTTTATACAATAGAGATACTAAAAAACATAAACTTGGGTACTCACATTTACTATACCGACAACTACTACATTGCATCTTATTGCTCAACTGCGGACTCAAGCCAGTATCTAAGTTTTGGAAATTCCTATGGGGGCTTCCTTAAAGTATGCACTGAAAATATTTGCGTCCATAAACCCTTTATCTTAATGCGTACAAGAACTTGGGGGGGGGGGGGTGGGGGGGGGGGGGTGGGGGGGTCAATTTCTGGAGAAAATGTGCGTATATACTTTATGGAAGCCCCCTATCCACAAAATCGTCACTGTACATTTGAGATTTATTTCATATCATGCCAAAGTGCAATTAAAGAGGCATTCTCGCCAGGAGGTTGTATGTAGGTATTCTAGTGCAGCTCTAGTAATATATTGAGTTGGCACGTCAATGATGAGAGTTCATGCATGATGTCCCCAAACACTACAATAAACCTTTTGAGTCTATACTAAGTTATTAGACTGATAATACAAGTGGACACATTGCACTTCCTGAATGGGAAAAATAAGAAGAAATATGTGTCCTTGTATTAACATAAATACCATATAAGAAATACACTTTAATGGCATGCTTTTGTGTGTTCAGGTTCCGTGTCAGAGAGTTGTTAAATAATATTTTATATGTATTTATTATGAGGTAGTCATAGAAAATTCTGATAAATGCACCCTCACCCCCTTTATTACTTGTCTCCCACGCCCCTTCCCTTCTTCTTGGCATGATGCATTGGGAGGGGGGTGTTCTACTTGGCCTGTCTTCGTTCTGGGTCTCCAGTTAACTCTTTAAGCCGCATCCTTGACTTTGATAAATCCTATAAGCCGCACCTGGAGTCTGAGAATTAGGTTAATAATGTACAATACTAGCAAAAATCCTTGTAGAACGCGCACCTCGAGTTTTGAACAATCCCATAAGCTACACTGGGATTTTGTAAACTTCAGTTTCTACGAAGGAATTTATGGTTATCTTTGTAGGGAGCCTGACTTTAGTATTGGATGAATAGGAACTTCACCTTTGCAATGTATGATAACTTCATTCATTCATACTGAAGGGTAATTTGCCTCCGTGATGTTGAATGAACACTGATAAAATATAACGTGGAGTAATTCAGTGAACAAATAAGAAAAACTAAATGAAAACTCTAGAAGGGCTGTATGGCTTAGAGCCATGACTAAGTACAAAGACATATATGCCGGTATTTACAACGCCCAGTATGTTGGACAATGGCAGCCCTGGAGGTGTGGGCATCTATACCACTGTGGGGTAATAAAATAACAATTAAATCCCAAGTTGAATAGATACTATTTATTACCTTATGCTATGCTTAGCATAATATGCCAAGGTTGGTTGGCAGTTCATTATCATGGACGGATGGTATGTCCTTGGTAAAATATCAGACTCAATGAGGGACAGGGTGTTATAGCCCTCTTAATGATGTACTTAATGGTGTTAAATGCAGAGACGTATTCACTGATGGTATGCCTTTTATGCAGATGACACCTAGCTCACGCAAGTGCACAGACACACGTTTACAGTGAGTCTTAATCCAGTCCTACAAATGTCTTACAACCTGATCTTAAAGTCTTAATAATAGGTTCCACTTTTACTAAAGAAGGGACAAAAAGAAAAGAAAACAGGGGTTGGGCGCAGAGCCCCCCACGCGTAAGGAACCAGAGTAAGACTGCATATAATCATAAGATCAGGTTGTAAGACATTTGTAAAACTGGGTTAAGACTCACTATGAACGTTTGTCTGTGCACTGACGTGAGCTATAGTTTGGTCGTGCGCCTTTTCTGGACTGAAATGTCGTGATACCCACCCTCCCGCTCACACAAGAATATTGAAAAACTAGAACTGTACTCGGCTGCTCTATGGTAAACTGGGGGCCTTGGTGGGGGAGGAGGGGATCCCATGTCCCATGTCGATTTTAATAAATGCCCATGTCGCCATATCGATATTAATAAATGCCCATGTCGCCATATTGATTTCAAGAAATGCCCCATTTCCCATGTCACTATCTATTTTTTCCTCATGTCCCATGTCAGTGAGGCCCAAAATGGCCCATGTAGGCATGTCGAATTTAAGGGTCTAGGGCCATTAAGGCTCAGTCCCATGACTTTGTAACAATTCAAACGTCTTTGACCGGGTGTAGTCTTTGACCGGGTGTAGTCTTTGACCGGGTGTAGTCTTTGACAAGGCAGCATTAAAATGGCAGAAATAAAGCCTATGTAATAGGAAAAGCGGAGAAATAGTGCATCCATATATTGATACACGTTTTTAGAAAACATAAGTGAATTTTGTTATATTCATATACTGACCATACTATGCATAATAGAACATTATATTATTATTTTCCTCTGCCCGGTCAAAGACGTCACTTTATATATAACTTTGAGTTTAAATAGCTGCACTGTGCATAGCAATCTTAATATATGAATATGTAAGATTTTACTTATGTTTCCAATAAACGTCTATTAACATATTATTGCAGTATTTCACCGATTTCCTTACAGTTTAGGCCTCATTTATCCCATCTTATCACTCCCTGGTCAAAGACTACACCCGGTCAAAGACGACACCCGGTCAAAGACGTTTGAATTGTTACACACTCATGAGACTGAGCCTTAAACAGTCTCTACCAAAACACGCCGGACAGTGGCAATGTCCGCCTAATAAAATGGCCCTGGTACAGCATAATGGCAAGTGTTGCAGGACCAGATGTCCTTCACATTCTGGGCTTTCGAAAAGATTTTTCAACTCTTCCAACTAGAACTGAAGTTACATATTTTAGAGTGCACAATCTCATATCCGGTCTTGCAGTAATCTATCCAGTCCTGCAAAATTGGCTAGCTGCAGGACCGACTGTCCTGCATGCCGAAAAAGTTTTTGCAAAGACTGATTAAACTGTGGTGATTTCTCCAACATCGACCTCCAAAATTGACATCTCACACATGATAGTAATAATTGGCGCTTTTTAGAGGATTTCCCCAAACATGCACTATTTTATTGATTTTTTCCGCAATCCTAAGACAAATAAAGGGATATTCAACCATCAATGTGAATTTGGACATGCAAGGAACTAGCTTGAGCTGTAGGTCTAACAAGGTAGAATTACTGCATCCCACTAGTGCGCAAAAGACAACACCACAAAGGGCAGAAACTAAACCTCCCCTTTAAACCATGTTATAATGACTCATCAAGGGGTAAATAGCCTGATTACACAGGAGAATACGTCTAGAATTGCATGTTAGTCTTACATAAATCACAGATTGTAGATTGTGCTTAATTATCATTCAACTAATCGGATTTATCACTATTTGAGAGATTCGATTTTCGAGGAAAGTCAAGTTTTGGTTTCCCATCGTGAACTGAGTGCACTGATCAATAAGAGCTCAATAAGACCCCCCCCCCCCCCCCCCCATGACCACAAAGTCTCAGATATATGCATTATACCTATACCAGTATATAATTCCCAGTGGGCACAAAATGCAGCTCGACGTTGGATCATATTGGAATCAACATTGAATAAACATTGTCAACCAGTCATCAATGTTGATTCAACATGCTGTGCCCACTGGGTTCGTCCTCGAAGTCAAACTCATATAATGATATATATTAAGATTCTAAAAATAGGTATGGTATTATGATGTCATATTTGTGTTTTTGTCAGTCGAACCCTCCGTGACGTCACAACATGGCCAGGGCTGATAAGAACAGGGGAGCAGGAGGGTGTGGATGGAGGGGCAGGGTGCGGCGGCCTGCTGTATGGCAGCAGTTGGAGAGTCAGTACCCTTATATATGTGAATCCTACGGATTGATTATAGTCTGTGTTGTGGTTGGGAAAAGAATATATGTAAAAATCGTGTCACTGGTTCTTTAAGGAAAGTACAAACTGGGTTCATCCTGAGCCCTCCGGGGGGGCACTGAGTCTATGGCCAAGTGGCATAAACTGATAAATATATATCTGGTATGTGTGTGCAATTACATGGGGTACTGCTACCTAAGCCCGTTTGTTTCAGGTCATCCGACCGACCCTATCAAAACATGGCCGACCCTACGTTTTTTATACAATTTTGAAGAAATTTTCGTATTTTTACCCTTTTTGGGTCAATTTTAGGGTCTTCGGAGAAGCGGGCTAGTACTTTCATGTTTAAAAAAAAAAAAGTAAATCCGACCTACCGACCCTACATTTTCTTGCCATATTACCTGAAACAAACCTTTTTTTTTGGCCCAACGTGACTAACTGTATCTGTGACGTAGGTGCATTACTTGATGATTAACCCAGATTAAAGAACAGCATAGGGTGGCTAAGTCTCGTCACGTGATAACCAACTTCCGGGCCCTTACAGGCTCCCCCCATTATCGCCCGCAGGCCGAAAGGATGGGCGAAATTTTTTGTCTCCATATATAGAGAGTTGCGGTTAAAAATTACAGTTCTAGGGCCTTTTTTAGGCTAACTTAGATGTGGGTATTTTTAGTTAGAATCGCCGAAAAAATTACGACAACGTTTTATCGCGAGACTTAGGTCCCCTATAGTTCCTTCATGTGCTATGCCCTTTGTCGTAATGAATGCAATCCTGGTTAGTCTCTCGCCAGGATTGTATCCAAGCATGCATCATGCCGACCATAATGGGTTTGATACTATCCTAAAGGCTCGGCATGATGCACCGGCGAATTACTCACCAGGGGCTGCATCATGATATCTTAATCAGAATCATCAGAAGAAAATGGCTAAGGACTTTTTCATCATAACTATTTGCTTCTCTTAAATATCTCCAGTGTGCCGTTGCTCTATATAATACGGATATCTGCATGATGCTGACAAAATATGCCGCATGATCTTGAGAAAAAAACTCACAAAAAAAACGACTTTCTTTTATACCACAAATGGTATATAATTATCCATACAAATCTAGACCTCCGCATTTGAATGTGGACGTCCACATAATCTGGAATTTGAGGAGCAGAAACGATTTAGGCCAAAACCGTATAATACTGACCTCCGTATTATGTGGAGAAACAGCACCCTGAAATGTTATATTTAGAGGATATATAGACAATTGCCAACACCCATTGATACCGTCTCCATTGTATTTCATGAGTGGGGACTGGGGCAGTATCCGACAAAGCCACAGGCTGAGTGGGATGCGCCCCACCCCCCATGAGTGAAACACATCAGAGAGGTATCAATGTAGTTGGCATTTGCATTTATTTTTTTCATTTGAAGCCATTGTCAAGGAAAGACAATTTTTCTTAGCCCATTGAATACGGACACATTGTATTCAATGGGGGAGGAGGGGGGGGGGGCATTGAATATGGCCTTCCAATGCTTAAACATAGGAGATCTTGTATTTCCAAAAAAAATAAAGGCTAATTCCCATGTTGTGTCATATTTATACATGTAGAAGATTGGTTAACGAGTCAATAAATCACGTGCTAATGAGAATTCCCATCGCCCGTTTGCCGCCCAGTAATTTGGTAATTACCCTAACTAAAGTATAGCCTGTCAATCTAATCAGCCACTAATTTTTTACGAGCAGAGCAGAGCCTTTTCAACAACATAGGGAATGGTGGAATGGGGTGGAGGGACAAATTATTTTGGATTCCTTCAGGGGGGTCCCGCAGGAAAATTCAGACCACTATTATTAAAGGGGACGGGGACTAAAAAGATGTCCCTGTTTGTTCATAATAATAGAAATTGAAGTTGGAAGTTATCTAAAAAAAAAAGTATTATAGCCCTGCTTGCATGGACTGAAATAAATTTGAGAACAGACTTTTTTTTGGAGTGTTCAAGGAATTAACAGCCCTGTTGTCAACAAATGGTTAGTTCCTTATACTTCATATGACGGACTAGGCCTACAGCAAAGGCATGCAAAACAAACATTGACTTATATCGCCAATTAGCTATCAATCTGTGCTCATAGCTAATTAGCAGGGAAGTATAATATTCCGTCTTTTCGTCAGACGAGTAACCAGATTAAGGACCTCAGACCGGTAAAATCGACATATCGCCAGGGGTCTATTTGATTGTAGAATTAAATGAGACTTACCAGGGTTTGGTGATATTTGATTATGATTTTGCCGAGGGCACCACGAGTGGTAGGCCTACAGACAAAGGACAAGACCTAGCTCTTAAAATCAGGGGCTAGATCTCTACATCCCTGTTAAAACCAACAAGGGACATGGGCTTTCTTTTAAAATTGACACATGACAAGAGGGCTGATTACAAGATAAAAGATTCATTTATTAAAATTGACAAAGGACACTGACACTTCCTACCCTTCCTAAATCGACAAGTGACACAGCACCCCCGTCTGGGGCCCTAGATAGGTGCAGACCCCGGGGTGCAGACGCAGAGGTTATTAACCACTGAGCGGCCTTGATCTTGCTATAACATCAACATAAAAATCAACACATTTTCACATAGGATTCCAAGTAAAATCTCTTTACCTCTCCTCTATTTATGGATGATTTACCTTGCTGGGAGTGGGCACATTCGTATATACTCAATAGATAGGAGTAACATATCAGCCAGCCATTAAAAAAAGTGTCCAAGTATATTAAACGTGGATTATACCAGTTTTGGACCAGTTTACAGACGGTAAGCTATAGGGCTCACTCTCACCAAAACGATGCAGTTTAAATCCTGACGTATATGGCTGTGTCTCACGACCTTGGGCCAATGTTTATGTCTCTAACCGGATGCCGTCTCTGACCAGGTGCCGTCTCTGACCGGCTTGGCTTGATAAGGTCAAAATACCAACAGCAGGAGGCTAATTATAATTATGATTATATAACAACTGCCATAACGTTTTTACAAATCCTTATATATATATGAGTATAATTCTTTTTAAAACACCTTTTTTTCTGACACCTGGTCAGAGACGGCACCTGGTCAGAGACGGTACATGGTCAGAGACGACACCCAGTCAGAGACAAAAACATTGGCCCAAGGTTGTGAGACACAGCCATATATCATCTGCTGACCCCCCCTACCCCCTACTACGGGTATTTACGTTGCTAAGAATATTAGCTTAAGCCTCAGTGCTGACCTGGTTAGTGTGAAAAAAGGTATATGTCCAGGTTTTAACACAAAACGGTTTAAACATCCTAGAAAAAATTAGCTGTTAAATAATGTCAAAATTGCAGAAATACGGATGGGAGATTTTAATGAAAATACACGGTAAGGAAGATTTCACGGACGAATACAGTCTCTATAGGTTGACCTGTTGCCTTGAAGCTGGCATGGTAATACTGAATCTCAGATTGAGATAATCGTGCCCCAGTAGTAAGGGGATAATACATGAATAAGCAAGAAGGGAGGTTGGTTTTCCATGGCTAAGGCACAAGGCGCAGCCGAGTGTCTTAGCCATGGATAACCCAGCCTCGAGCTCTCCAGGCCCATTACAGCCGTCAGGCTGTAATGGGCCTGGACAATTTTGTATCTAATAACTGTAACCTAGTTAGAAAATGATCCAGGATCCTGGATCATTTCTTAATGAGATAGCTCATGCAACCACTGATTGGTTAGCCATGGTCACATGATCATGAATGACATATATATGTTGTGTTTGGCCTCATGGGTTCGAATCCCACCTTGGCAAAAATGTAGGTTCTTTTTTTTTTACATTATTTATTTGGCCTATTTGAACCATAAATACCCCTATACTGGCATAGTAATATAATAAATTAAATATTTAGATAGAGAAAATAGTGTAAAGGAGGTGCATTGTACAGCTATAAAAATTCCTACCAATTGTGCCATGGTGGGACTCGAACCCATGATGTCCAGATTGCTGGTATCCAGTACAACCCAGTATATAAGAACTCTCCCAGACTGTATACATACAGTCGGGGTCCGAGACTGTGGATAACCATCCTGAGTGCTGGCTTATCCATGTATTATTCCGTTTATTCCACAGTTTTAATATTTGAGAAAATAATCTGATATCATTGCACCCTAAACTCGTGTTTATCATTGACCTCACCATGTGACGTCATAGCAGTGCGTTTATCCACTGCTAATGCACGGTGGTTATCCAGTTTAGTGGATAACCATGGATAACTCCATAAATCCATGAGATGGCCAGGGACCAACATTAACATTTTTCTCTTAAGAAATTTGTCCATATTTACGATTATATTGTATTCACACAGAGTTAAGCCCAAAATCCACGGCGGCAGGAAGCTGCGTTAAAACGGTATCGCCCCTCTACCGCCACTATTTCGCCGCCATTTCACCCTGCCGCGCCGATTTCGCCCCTATAACGCCGTGGACTTTGGCGGCACAGGCGCGAAAAAGACGCGGCAGAGCGAAATGGTGGCCAAAACGGCGGCGGCAGAGGGGCGATACCGTTTTAACCCCGGTTCTTGTCGCCGTGGATTTATAGGGCTTTAGTATGCTCCCCTTTCAGGCGACATATTGCATGCCTCTGATTAAATATTCTCCTTCGATTCACCCCATGACAATTCTGAGAAGTATTTTCAGAGAAAAACACGGGCCCACTTTCCGATTAAGGGCCATTGACTCCCATTGTCCTGATTACTGGACCATAATTAAATCAATATAGGCTATATCATGTAAATTTTCAATCAAATGTGCCTGGGACACGTTCGGTGATGAGATGAAGATGTAAATATTTACAGGTTAGATGAAAATGAAAGCACAATTCAATCTATAAAACACACCATAAATACATTTAGCCTATATGTAGCTTTAAAGGACTGGCATTGCAATAGAAACAAGACTTTAAACATGTCCATTTTCAGGATGTGAATAGAGTTGCCGTCATACTTCATAGCCTCTTCCCAAGGTTAACTGGAACTTTCCAGACTGCAATTAGTGTCTACACTGAGCTTTGGTATCCTACTTCTTATAGAATAACGTGACTAAGTGGGACTATATATATGTAGGACTCTCCAAAGGCTGTGTCTCACGACCTTGGGCCAATGTTTTTGTCTCTGACTGGGTGCCGTCTCTGACCGGCTTGGCTTGATAAGGTCAAAATACCAACAGCAGGAGGCTAATTATAATTATAATTATATAACAACCGCCATAACGTTTTTACAAATCCTTATATATATGAGTATACCGTATTCGACGTAATAAGCGCACAGTGCGATTAAAAAATTATTATGAGCACCTTTTAGTAGTTAAGAGTTTAATTTGGGTAAAAAATTGAAATATTTTTGGTTGTTTACAGTCTAAAAATCCGCCAAAAAGGGGGGTGTGCGCTTATTAGGGGGTGTGCGCTTATTACGTCGAATACGGTAATTCTTTTTAAAACATCTTTTTTTTACACTTGGTCAGAGACGGCACCTGGTCAGAGACAAAAACAATGGCCCAAGTTTGTGAGACACAGCCCAAAGAGGGGGTGCAGAAGGGTCGAAAGTCGGAAGCAGGTATATAGGGAAATCGCCGAAATTAAGGGCTCCAATTTATGAGGTCACTTTTTTAGACCATTTTTGCTATAGTCGAATTTGTCCAAAAGTTGCCAGGTTCCTTAGATTATTGAATCAGGTCGACGGGTCGCTTGGAAAACAGCCCAGGTCGCCAGGTCGCTTTTTACTTGTCTGGAGCTACAAACTCAAGGCTCGATCAGGTGCATGCATGCCTATGATACCAAAGCTGGATGGAAAACCTGTTGCTTCAAACTTGTAAAGGACAAAGAAGGATTTGAATCCCAGACTCTCCATTTGGAGGCTCGGGCTTTTACATTTCACCCACTGGACACTGACAAGCTTTGATTCGGTCTGAACACCAAATTAAAGAAAGGTGTGCTTCAAAACAGGGCCGAGTCTAGCAGTTTTGGGGATGGTTTATTTTGTACATTGCAAAATTCAAATCTTTCTAGATTTAGCAAGATTTTGGCCAAGAAAAACAAGCTTTCACTGACTTTAGTGGCCTGAATTATTCTCTGACTGCATAATGCCTTATTGCATCATGCCCTTGGTGGTCATGCATGATGCATGAATGCAGCCCTGGCAAGTAACTCGCCAGTGCTGTATTCAAACATCGTGCCGACCCTACGGGGTTGAGACACTCCCGAAGGGTTGGCATGATACACCAATGCAGCATTGGTGAGTTATTCGCCAGGGCTGCATCGGTGCATCATGACACCAAATGTCATATTTTAGCGGCATGCCGCCCTTAGGGAATATCCAAAAAGTTAGTGATATTCCTAGTTACTGGACAAATCAGTGAGTCATCCCAATAAGCCACGAGACAAGCTACCTGTCATTTATCGGTGTGCCAAGTGAATGGCCCAATATTCTGCTCCCTCAAGAAGGGGGGGGGGGTGGAGCGTAGCTGAAAAGGTATTTACCATATGATAGCTGTTACCGCGCAGAAATTACCATGGGCGCCTCCTCTTTTTCTTTTGTCTATAACATTTAAGGAACAGCTTTTGTATGAACCCTGAATCTCTTCTCCATTTGAGGAAATAGGCGCTGTACCTTTATATCATATTTAACAATGATGCATACACATAACATGTATTACAATAATCTGATAATGAGATCAAATGATGACAAAAGACCTATCACGATAACAACCATTTAAATAGATAATTATTACAACATTAATACATAATCATAAATCACACTTACCAGTTATTGTGGTGCTAGTTCTAGTAGTCAGGTTCTTCTATCTTCTACGTCGATTCTTCTCCAACTGGCACCAAAGTGTGGCCAGGTACCTGAGGGGCTGTGGTGCGTGCTCTAAGTATTAGTAATAGAGACTGTTATGATGCTACCTTGTTGTACAGGATACCACTGTGATATGTAACTGGGTTGTCTATGTGCTTGTACCTGGATCACTCCTGGCTCCCCCTTATAGAGATCCACACCTAGTAATGATGGGGGTGGCAGGGGAAGGGGGGGGGGGGGTACTCTGTATACAATATGAAGGGGTAGTATGTATGAATCAGGGGTGGATTTATGGGGGGATAAATCCTATTCCGCATTAGCTAGATGATCACTGTACAGCGCCATCTTGTCTGGTACCAGTGCTCTTTCCTCTGCTAACTATAAAAGCCTGCTGCTTAGCTGAAGCTGGTTCCTGTCATGACCAAAATTTGGTGTTTTAGGGGTCATAAACCTTTCAATCATAGGCCTCTATTGTGGGTCCTTAGTTCACCTGTTCAGATTGGGGGAGTGGTTAGGACTCTCACCTACCAATCCATGCATCATGGGTTCAAATCCATGTCAAGGCAATTTTGTTCACACACAATTTTAAGATGTATTTTGGTAGGTCAAAAAATGTGATACTATACAACTCGGTTGTAAAGATCCTTAACACCTAAAATATAAGATTTAAAATGGTTTTGTATTGTTGCATTGGGTTTTCTTTGTAAATAATATTACTATTTCTTACCAACTATAAAAAAAGATATGTTGCCTTGGCATGGATTTGAACCTATTACCCCTGGATTGATTGGCCAGTGTCCTAACCACTCCCCCAATGCAACCAGGTGGCATGAGAAATATTCAAATACAACTGATTCAAAGCCATTTTAGATTACACTATAAATATTGATCTTGTATAAAGGATCTTTAAAACCGAACTGTATACTATCACAATTTTTGACCTACCAAAAATACATGTTAAAATTATGTGTGAATAAAAAAGCCTAGACATGGATTTGAACTCATGACCCTTTGATTGGTAGGCCAGAGTCCTAACCACTCCCCCAATCTGAACAGATGACCTAAGGACCCACAATAGAGGGCTATAAGTGAAAGGTTTATGACCCCTAAAACTCCGATTTTGGACATGACAGGAACCAGCTTCAGCTAAAGGTCTCACAAGGTAGAATTACTGCATCCTGCTAGTGCCCTATACCCGGCGTGCGCCCCCCCCCCCCCTTTCTTGGGCCGGAATCTGAGTTTTTTAATTTAGACTTTTTCTTGGGGGGGGGGAGTGAACAATGCCCCCCCCCCTTCCCCTTTTTCAAAATTCTGTATCCGCCCCTGTGAATGGGACCTGATTTTTTAACAGTAATATCTATTCAGGATATGAACAGGCTAGGCTCCTTTATATAATTGGCGGTGCCTATATCCTCCTTGCTCATGAGGGCCTGATAACGAAAAGCTGTTTACAGGCAATTGGCATGTACCAGACAATCACAAAACTGATAATATAAAGGCATTATAATTTGGATGAAACATTGAGATTGATGAGAGGAAAGAGCAATGTTATAAGTCATACATATAATATTATGTTATTAGTGGAATGCTAATGTTATTGAATCTTTGAGAGGCTAGAAATCTACTCCTGTTTGTTTTGAAATCTTCCAAGGTTGGAATAAGCCTGTGGTTCACCCTTGGGTTATTCCAGTAATGAGGACATTTGTAAGAGGATTGCTGACCCATGCAGGGGTCAATGACCCCTAGTTTGTGGGTGTGGGCCAATAGTTATACCTTGATGTTGCCCAGGTAGCCCACAGGTGTGCATGACAAGCATTCTCTGAATACATTCTGTGTGAAACCATTGTAAGGATCATATTATCTCAACTAGTGATAGCACTGATTTTCTAAAGTAAAATGATTATACTGGGCCTACACTTTTGCATGGAGGTGGTCCATGGCTGCAATCACCCAGTGGGACCCATATGTGTTTTTATGTGGGCAAGCTGATTTGTCCATATCTGGGTTATGGTCCTTTTTGTCCAGGGCTACCAGTGGGAGTCCAGATGGACCAGCCCATATTCTAAGTGCCCAGCTCGAGCCCAGATTAAATATGTACTATAATAATTTAAAATAAATGGTGATTTCTGGAGGAAAGTCAGATGTCAGCATGTTTTGAAATATTCATGGGAAAAAAAGTTTTCCTGGGCTGGCCCATCTGGGCTCCCACTGGTAACCCTGGACAAAAAGGACCATAGTCCAGATATGGGTAAGCCCGGCTGGCCCAGGTAAAACACACATATATATATATATATATATATGGGCCCAAGGGACCAATGCTAGCTGGGTGCATAGTGTTCACGCCAATAGTAGAAGGGAAAGGGAGATGACTGTATAGTGCTCGGATGTATAGGTCCTTTGTCTTCATGATGCATAAATGCAGCCATGGCGAGCATGGCTGCATTCATGCATCATGCCCACCCCGCGGGAGAGTATCTAGCCTATGGGATCAGAATAATGCATTAATACAGCACTAGTGAGTTGGAATAGCATCATGAAGACAAAAGGCATAGTGCATTAAAACACAATGCTACTTTTAATAAGGGGGTAATAAAAGTGACAATTGATTTCACCAAACCTGGTATACCTAGAGGGAAAAAAAGATCTTTTGGCTTGAAAGTTTCCTGATAAGACAAAAGGTTGTCACAGACCAATCTCACACATATTTCAATAAAAACTGAGTAACCTCCCCCCCCACACCCCCCCCCCCCATACCAGGGTCAATATCTTCAGAAGACGTACAAATGGCTGTCCCTGTTTCAGACCTGCACATACATACATATGGCTCAATCTCATGAGTTTGTAACAGTTGAAACGTCTTTGACCGGGTGTCGTCTTTGACTGGTGTAGTCTTTGACCGGGTGTCGTCTTTGACCGGGTATCTAGAAACGATTTTAACCAGCTGCACTGTCCAAAGTATTATGCAATAAGAAGTCCCACCAAGTACATAACATCATATACATATACAATACTTTAAAAAAAAAGGAAAACAAATCTTTTCTAGATACCCGGTCAAAGACGACACCCGGTCAAAGACTACACCGGTCAAAGACGACACCCGGTCAAAGACGTTTCAACTGTTACAAACTCATGAGACTGAGCCATATATGTCATGATGTATAGAGTAATGCTTTTTTTTTGCTTTTTTGTTTTTGTTTCCAGGTCTGCTGGAATTCAGAGCGAATGTACACGTACATGTACATTCTGCTATGGTGTCATTACGCCACAAATCACCCTTAAGGCAAAGAGAAAGTAAAGATTGAGCGTGTGAGTGGCCTCACAGATGACTCAGGGTAAGCTGAATCTGTAGCTTATCCTGTACTTAGATTTAACACTCCCTTATAATCATTCATTGGTCCATTCTGGCATCAGAAATGAATTCCTTGTTAAAAAGTACCCTCAAATCATGTGTCATACATGTATGTTATTCCATTTCAGGCCAGGGGGTGGGTGTGGGTGAGCAGGTGGGTGTGGGAGAGCAGGTGGGTGTGGGTCTAGTGTGGGTGTGCAGGTGGGTGTGGGCGACAGTTGCAGGCTGCGGGCATGTACCGCCTTCGGTCCCAATCAAAAAGCGTGTCGATCGGACGATAAACGGCGAAGATATGGGTGGTACAGTTTTGCTTTGCACTCCTTTTACGCTGCCGCTGTGGGACCGTCGTGCTGTCTCCTTGAGGCCTCGCGGACTACGAAAAATGCTTGTGGCGCCACCATGTACGTGAGGGGGTGGTATGAGAACTAAAACAAATCCTTGTTCTTGGTATGTTTAGGGTATTGTAAGAAGTTCATTTAAGTAATTTAAATAATATGGAGGGCAGTTTAGCTTGGTTGAATGGCATTTTAATATGTGAGATGGTAGATTTATGTCAGAAAGATAGAAATAGGATACCTGTCTGGTCAGATGAGCATTTCTATCAGCTCCAATTGGTGGGTGGATCCCATAGTCTATGAGTAATTGAATGTCGTCAAGAGTTTCGCTGTAAGGCTTAAATTATGAGTACTGTCAAATAGTGTAAAGAAAATAGGGGGGGGGAGTCCCAAGCTAGCTTATGAGAGATATGTCCTTGAGTTTGGGATGATCCGTAATAGGATCATACAGTAATTGGCTACATACATGATATAATATCTAGAAACTGAAAGTAGTTAACTTTTTCTGTAAGACCCCCAGTCGGCATTGCTTTACTGGGGCCCACATGGGTCTAAAGGTGGGCTGTTAGGCGGGACCCAAGTCAGCTAGTCCATATAGGGCCCACCCCATTTTTGTCCTGGGCTAAGTGCTGGGACCAAGATGGGCTTACCCAGATTTGAAGCAAGCATATGCACATGGGCTTAAAGTGGGGCCCATATGGGTTTGCTCAAACATTTTTTAGGGGGGGGAGGGGTGATATAGGGGTGTGAAATTCTACTGTCATTGTTTGCCAATATTTGAAATCCCAATATTATGGCGCATGCCCCAACTCAGTTGGTTCCTCCTTATGGCTGTGTCTCACGACCTTGGGACAATGTTTTTGTCTCTGACCGGGTGCCGTCTCTGACCAGGTGCCGTCTCTGACCAGGTGCCGTCTCTGACCGGGTGCCGTCTCTGACCGGCTTGGCTTAATAAGGTCAAAATACTAGCAGCAGGAGGCTAATTATAATTATAACTATGATTATATAACAACCGCCATAACGTTTTTCCAAATCCTTATATATATGAGTAAAATTCTTTTTAAAACACCTTTTTCTGAAACCTGGTCAGAGACGGCACCCGGTCAGAGACGGCACCCGGTCAGAGACGGCACCCGGTCAGAGACGGCACCCGGTCAGAGACGGCACCCGGTCAGAGACGGCACCCGGTCAGAGACGGCACCCGATCAGAGACAAAAACATTTTCCCAAGGTCGTGAGACACAGCCTTACAGGTAAGAATCTCTTCCTCTACCATTCAGGGGGTAGGGAAATGCATCCTTTAGCTGACTTCATCTCTGGCTGGACATATTTCTCAACTTGTGTGCTGCAGCCAGCACGCGAGCAGCCTGTGTGTGAGAGCTTAGTCAGTGGCAGGATTCTACGTTGTTAGCAGGCTGTGTAGTGATTATACTTCCATGGGATCTAGCCATCTTAAAGTGGCATTATCACCCAGCGTATCCCACTTACAATTCTAGCACTGTTCTAGTCTTCTATGTGCAGTCTTTGCCAAATCCTGCAGGACAGTGGCAGTGTCCACCTAAAATGTCTCTGGTCCGGCAAAATACCTGGTGTTGCCGGACCACATGTCCTGCACATTCTAGGCTTTTCAAAACTGAAAGAATTTTTCAAATATTCAAAGTAGAACTGAAGTTATAAGTCAGAGAGTACACAATAATGGGGCCGTCCATAAATGACGTCATGCTTTTTTGGACCATTTTGACCCCCCCTCCCCCCCTTGTCATGTTTCGTCATGCGACCCTTGACCCCCCTATAAATATGACGTCATGCAGAGGGTACCCCCCCCCCCCCCAAAAAGTGTTACTGCTCCCTTTTGGGTGCATACATGTATGTATATATACATTTAAAGGGATAAGTCCTTTATTACTAGGTGGGGGGGGGGGCTGCAGGCTAGGTGGGTTTTCCTACATCTGTAATGCAGTGAGTTTGTCTCTTTAGCCATCATTATCTTACAACATTCATTAGAACCTTGGTTTATTTCATGGTGAATATGGCAGCCCCGTTGGTTCAACGAAAGGACACCGTATTTCACACATACCCCTGCAATATGAAACCCTTGGTCATATTTCACGGCCTGTCAAAAAAAAGTCTCGTCATTCTTGTGCCCCAACCCTTAAAATCCCCCAAACCTCCATAAGGAACCACTTGTGGTACCTGGGATGATACCATACAACCTTGATATGCTACAGAACCCCCCCCCCCCCCGGTTAAATCTGCTGCCCCTGAGAGGATGGGGGTATGAAATGCAGGAGTAGGGGAATTATTGGGAAGGGAGAATGGGAGCAGGGGTGGACCCCTGACCGGTGGCAGCAAATGGAAGGCAAAGTCAAGGGGGATCTCTAGAGAATGAATCTATTTTTTCTAATGACATTTTAATCTCCTTAAATTTTCAGTACTTTGCTCTAGACTGGACACACCTTTTTCAAAATCCTGGGTCCACTGCCACAGTTTTCACTTTTAGGCTAAATTTACTACTTTTGGAAATCCAACATGGGACCCTCTAATATTGCCCATATATAGAGGAAATTGTATTGTTGAAAATTCGCTTATAAAATCATTCTCATGCTGTTTTTAGTACTTAAGAGTTTAATTGTCACCAAAATCGTGAAGGTTCAGCCTTTATTCTAGTCTAAAAATGCCCCAAAAAGGGATGGGCGCTTATTACGGGGAGGGCGCTTATTATGTTGAATACGTAATGCCAAATTCTCCACTGATATTTCCTGTTTTTCCTGACTTTCCTTTCCTTGCTTTCCGTCCTTTCCTCTGCAATCACTTTTTTTTTCTCAAACATGACGTCATGCACCACATGACCCCCCCTCCCCCCCTTGTCATGTTTGGTCATGGTACATGGTACCCCCCTCCCCCCCCTCCATCATGACGTCATTTATGGACAGCCCCAATAGTCTATGGACATTTTCTTATTAGATTTATCTAATAAAATATTAAATTACCCTAAATTGTATGCTCGATGTATCTGGTCCTTCAGAAATCTATCCGGTCCTGTGAAATTTGCAAACTGCAGGACCGAATGTCCTGCATAGTGAAAAAGTTTTCGCAAAGACTGTATGTGGTTAAGTGCGAGTGGTGAGAATGCCCCTGTAACACTCAAAAATGTAACTGTTTGGGGCCTAGGGGTGCACCATTGGATACTATCCCACATGAGGGCACGTGGGGATGAACTAAGTGACTTAGACACGGCGCATATTACCCATCATATTATAAGAATGCATATTACCAGTAGCTTTAATAGTCCTCCCTCCCCCCCCCCAAAAAAAAAAACAACTACTAATGTGACACCATTCTCTATCAAGAAAAGGCCAAAAAATAAAGAAGGTTTGTTTCACGGTAACCCGACCAACCCTATGAAAACAGGGCCTACCCTACGTTTTTTTATGCAATTTTGTATTTTTGCCCTTTTTCGGTAAATGTTAGGGTCTTCGGAGAGCCTGGCTGGTACTTTCATGTATACCGACCCTACAATTTCTAGCCATGTTACCTGAAACAAACCCTTTTTTTGGGCTTAATGGTAATATCCATTCGTGAGAGGGCACCAGGCAAGGGACACTTATCACCGTTCATTGACGTTTAAACCTGTTTTGTTTGAATGGTAGGATAGTTACACACGTATGTCATGACTCATGTGGGGCTCTTTTCTCATTTCCCCACCAAACACTCCCATCAATGAGGCCAAATAAAAACAAGGTGTGTTGAAGGTAGTCTCAACGTCAGACCAATGTTGCGTCGGCCCGTTAGGTGGCGGGAGGGGCGCCTTACATAGGTCTGACTGTGGGGTCGAAATTACGTCCAATTTAGAGTGTTTTCTCCTCAATTTTTCACTTTGAATTGTGGAGACACTCACAATATAAAAAATGGGAGTTAGTTTATGTTGGTATTTCGAAAAATAATACAGTATAATGAAGCTCAATTTGTAAACAGACAGCTGTCATCGGATTGCCATGTGCGTGACGACATTGGCAGCCTATGGAAAATGCATGCCTTATCGCCCACAGGGGGAAAATGTCAAATATCTCGCTTTCTACTTGTGTCATATTGATGCCATTTGGAATATTGTATATTTATGTCATGAAGATCACTCGGTTTCAATGACATCAATATGACACTAGTAGAACACCCCAAACTGCCATTGTTTACTTGATTAAATTGCTAAGTACTGAGGTTCTTCTGCGTCCCGTCGGGGGCGCTGTCATGCAGGCAGTCAGACCTATGTAAGGCGCCCCTCCCGCCACCTAACGGGCCGACGCAACATTGGTCTGACGTTGAGACTACCCTGCTAGCACCACTTGTCTAAATCACGTGAATATTACGTTAAAATGACGAGAAACACGTCAGTTTTACATAAAAATGATGTAATTCAGACGAGTGGTGCTAGCAGGGTATGTTGAAGGCCACTCGACCCTAGTTTCCAAAAAGGGCCGACTCTACCGGTAGTTTCTTTTTCTCCAATTTTGGGGATTTCTGTTGATTATTTTAAATTCATATTTTCCAAGATTTTTTTTTTACAATTTTTTTATTAGGCGGTGGTTAAATTAAGGATAATTCGGACAAACTGGTGGCAGGACCCTGTTGAGATGTTCAGAACCTTTGTGTGGGCTGTCCACTCCATCCACCAGAGGGCGCCTTCGGCTTTTTCGGTCTTGAAATTAGCCACTGGATGCTCTTAGCATTCTTCGCTCTTTGCCTTAGGTGGGTGGATCCCAAAGTCTATGAGTTATTAAATGTCGTCAAGAGTGTAGACTATAAGCGCTGGCAGTTTATGTAGTCAAATAACGTCACCAGCACCCGCCACCCACCCCAACGTGCATGTACTGATATTAGAACAAATACCATAGAAAGGATGGCAGGGGGATGGCACTCATATAGTAATTATAACAGATGCGCAATCTAGATGATAGCCCAGGAAACCCATTAAGACTACTGGTAATTAATATGCCTTTTTAAAGTGGCATAATCACCAAGCGTGTCCCATTCACATTTCTAGTACTGTTCTCTACCCCGACACTAGGTAGAGGCACCTCATCCAGTGCAGATAGCACACAATCTAATCTTACATAAGAAGTGTAATGTTAGTCTAGGGACAGTTTCAGGTCCATCTGCCATGTTTGCAGTGGCGTAGGAAAAGGGGGGGCCAGGGGGGCCCCCCCCCCAATCACTGAGGAGGGGGGGGGCCTGAATATGTTTGGACCCCCCCAAATTTTTATCAAGACCATAATAAATTCACACAATTTCCAATTGTTACCTCTCTCGCATAGGAAAAAGATGGCAACAGAGGGGCCTGGGCCCCCAATCAGAACTAAAGGGGGCTCAAATACTTCTTTTCTATACAATACAATATACAAGTGTGCATATGATACATCATTCATAAAGCCCGATATCGAAAGTTGGTTGGAGTGCCCCCCCCCCCCCCCCAATGAAGATTTGCTTCCTACGCCTCTGGTTTGGGAGACCTGGAGCAGGTAAATGTAGTTGTGTGCACACAATAATGGTAAAATGTTACCTTTACTTTAAAATGTAAAGTTCACCAGGCTGTTTTGAATTTAATGAAAATCCTTTGTTTATAGGCATTTTCCTCATCATGAAAAGATAAAATATAGTCCTAAATATGGACATATGATTATAAGCAGATGTTTTATATTGTGGTATATAAGAAATATAAAGAATAAGAAAAGTAGGATCCCCTACCAGCTCAAACATAACATAACTATTTACACACACATGTTTTATGGTTTCATCAGTATATTATTGTCTTTCACAGTATTACAGTATGGAATTTCATACTTAACACCTTGAATTTTAAATTGCCTTTATTTATTCAATGATAGACTAGAATATATTCTGTTTTTCCTAGATTACAGTATGAATATCACTTGATGAGAAATCAAGACAACAACAACCTTTAAGAGTGAGAGAGTGCTTTTATTGAGTTTGAATAGAAAAGTCATACAGACACGATTTGGGGACTAAGATAACACCTGGAACCATGAATACATGTTACAGACCTGCAAGATGCTAGAAAATCTAATCATAAAAAGGGGATGGAATATGAAAAAATAACATTTTGACCGTTCCCATGATAGTCACCAAAACGTTAAGTACCAAAATATTATTCTCTATCTACATGCCTTTAAACTGTACTGCAGTATAACAATTTCTTTGCTTCTCCAGATACAATACCAGGTAGATTATCTAGGAGTGCCTCTGATAAGAGGGGGCAATATAATTTCTTCTTTTTTTTTAACTTTGGAGGAGTGTCTACTAGGGGCAGATCTAGAGTTACTGGAGGAGGTTAGGGTACTGATCGTGACAACATGGAAACATGTTACATTTCTCTTAATGCCTGTAAACAATAGGAAGCTCTAAGCTGCTTCTTCAGGTTGGTGAATGGGGATGGAAAGCATTGCTGCCAGAGTCTGTCCAGCTGACAGACAGTCGCACTAGACATCAGTTGCTCCATAGTATATCAGACAACAGTATGGTGCACACTGACTAACACGTCTACTACCACTGCATGCTACATAGAAACATCTGCCCCACCCTCAACTCCAGGGTTTAAGGTGGGGGGCGGTGGTGGTGTAGGTGTATTTGTAAGCTCCACGGTACACAACATTGTTCCAAGCTGTCTGGGCAAACTGTTTTTCTCTTGTTAGGACTTGTGTATGGGGTTACAATGCCATATCACACAGCATGAAACATGGCGTCGACACATACAAGTACACTGTTTAGAAGAAGTGGAGAGATCCGGACATCAACTCTAGCAGCTCCAGTCTCAAAAAAACTCATCATCAATTCAGTAATAACTCCAACACCTCACTTACAATACTCAAGTCTCCAGAAACATCTACATTGGTTATGTCCAACATGGAAATACCACTCTCAGTGTGATATAATACCCCAGTAACAATAAAACGGCCAGACATGTATGAAGCATACAACCGCACTCAGACCTTGTCACTCAACCCAATATCTTTTATTATACAGTTGAGAAATGAGGAGGGATTTTTATTCACTATGCAAATGCAAACTCGGCGCAAATGGTATTTTCCCATCAGACTTCAACCTAAACACATCCTCCTGTTGACCTTGCACTGTTGTACAAAGCCTTAATGGGAAGCATGCTGCATACACTTCCATACAACGGCCATGTATATAAAAATATTTCTCAATAGACCCCGTAGGAGGATGTACAGAATGATGAGGGGGTGCAATCTGTTGGTGAACTACAACGTTGTCCTCCTCTGCCCTCAGAATGGGGAACATTATGTAAGGAGCTCTGTAATGCCCATGTTGTGTCGGTGTGGATATATGTCAGAGGTATACACTCAACCCTTAAAGGATGGCCTTTTGCCTTGAAGAAATACTTGTCATCCAGATGCACTGCACTGGTGAACATGTCTACTCTTTGCAAGTTTAGCAACTTTGTAGGGTAGACATAACGCATTCAAGCACCCCTGGTGAGTGACTCCCCAAGGTTACTTTCATGCATCATGATGCCATAGCCCATTCATGCAATATGCCATCCTTAAAGGGTTGATTTCTGTTGTGTAATGCATGCATCATGACGCATGCCTTTCACACCATGGTTCTGTTGGGATGCTTCAGTTGGAAAACCAACTCAACATGGGCACTACAAATGACTAGCTGTGAAGCAAAATGCAACACCTACAGACTTAAACCGTGACATAGTTTGCTACTTCAGATTATCTACAACTTGTTAGCGGCAACAGGGCTCCACTGAAGCTTACTGGTTATACTATATTGGGAATAGGCACCCCTTACATGCAACTTACATAATCCAACTTCTGTTTTCTCTGCAACAATGACCAGTGTCTAAGTTTAAAGCCCATGTATAAATGATGTTACAAATGCCACGTACGGACGACAACATTCATCATAACGAGTATAAAGTCGATAATTATGAAGTACTTGGACGATGTTTGTTCAAAGCTCGCTTGTAAGAAATACTTTGTTACTATGAAATATCTGCAAGAACGATCTGTCCTCTCCTGTTCTCTGTTTGGAACACCTGCATTTCAATCGACCCTAAAAAAATAAGCCCCATCCGTGTCTACTCAAAGGCACCAAACAATTACAGTATTACGCAGCTACCATGAGTGTCGTATCTCTAGGTGTCAACTTGTTCTCTGTGACCAGATCCTCATTATAGAGTTGCTGAATGAACCATCAGTACATGTCATGATCATCAAACTGGATGGAAAATATACCCACCAAGGTGTGAATTATAGATACATACCATAATGAAACGGAAACACTGTTTTTCATCCAGAAAATCCAGTAGCTTTGTGCCTTCCATACAAATTGAGCTATTTCCAAAAGCTGTGTACACCCTCATGTTCAGATCGACATTGGTTCAGGAGAATGCTGATCCTATTTTACCTTTCAGATCCTAGTTCAGTACTACCATACCTTACATAATTTCCCTCTGTGACACAATGCAGAACTATTGCCGCCACTTGACATCATGCGTCTTACAGGAGTAATGTAACGGTAGTCTAGGGACTGTTTCAGGTCTATCTACCATGTTTGGGAGACTAGGAGCAGGTAAACATAGTACACAACAATGGTAAAACAATACCTTAACTTTAAAATGTGGACAGGTTGTTTCATATTTAATGAAAACCCATTATTTATAGGCATTTACTGAATCATGACAATAATGAGCGGGAACATTTCTGAACTGAATAAGCTCTTTTCTGTTTCTCCAGTTGAAATAAACAGGATGGTAGATTTATACCTTCTCAAATTAAAAAGAAAACTAATCTTGAATATGGACATGTAATTATTATTAGATTTGTTTATGGTATATAAGAAATATAAAGAATAGGAGAAGTAGAATGCCCTACCAGCTCACATAAAGGCTAGCAATTATCTACACACAAATGTTTTGTCCTTTCATCAGTATATTGTTTTTTTCCTTATTACAGTACAGAATCTTATGCTTAACACCTTAAATTTTACATTGCCTCTATTTATTCAACGATAGACTGGAATATATTCTGTTTTTCCTAGATTACAGTATGAATATCACTTGATGAGAAATCAAGACGACAACAACCATTAAGAGTGAGAGAGTGCTTTTATTGAGTTTGAATAGAAAAGTCATACAGACACGATTTGGGGACTAAGATAACACCTGGAACCATGAATACATGTTACAGACCTGCAAGATGCTAGAAAATCTAATCATAAAAAGGGGATGGAATATGAAAAAATAACATTTTGACCGTTCCCATGATAGTCACCAAAACGTTAAGTACCAAAATATTATTCTCTATCTACATGCCTTTAAACTGTACTGCAGTATAACAATTTCTTTGCTTCTCCAGATACAATACCAGGTAGATTATCTAGGAGTGTCTCTGATAAGAGGGGGCAATATAATTTCTTCTTTTTTTAACTTTGGAGGAGTGTCTACTAGGGGCAGATCTAGAGTGACTGGAGGAGGTTAGGGTACTGATCGTGACAACATGGAAACATGTTACATTTCTCTTAATGCCTGTAAACAATAGGAAGCTCTAAGCTGCTTCTTCAGGTTGGTGAATGGGGATGGAAAGCATTGCTGCCAGAGTCTGTCCAGCTGACAGACAGTCGCACTAGACATCAGTTGCTCCATAGTATATCAGACAACAGTATGGTGCACACTGACTAACACGTCTACTACCACTGCATGCTACATAGAAACATCTGCCCCACCCTCAACTCCAGGGTTTAAGGTGGGGGGCGGTGGTGGTGTAGGTGTATTTGTAAGCTCCACGGTACACAACATTGTGCCAAGCTGTCCGGGCAAACTGTTTTTCTCTTGTTAGGACTTGTGTATGGGGTTACAATGCCATATCATTATATCATTATATTAAGTTTTGACGTTGAGCACATTGATACCCTTTTTAGAATGGGTGTGAAACGCCATGACTCGAAGTTCAAACGCCCGGTGTTGTTGAAGTTCAAGCATTTCGGTCAGAAAATTGAACTTTATCGTTCACTCAAGAAACTACGTGATGACCGTAAGTGGGGTAAACTCTCCATTAACGATGACCTGGCCCCTGAGGACCAACACAAGCACAGAGACGTGAGGGCGCTCATAAAGTTCATCAAAAAGCAACCGGGTGTAGATCCGAAGCACGTCAAGCAAAAGGGACTCACACTGGTCTACGCTGGCAGCAAATACAAGTACGAGGAACTCAATGATTTGCCAGAAGGTAAACGTCTTGTGGATTGTAAATCTGTGGAAGTCACTGATGGCCTAGCCTTCCAAGGCCCCAACTCCCCCCTGTCAAACTTTTACCCGTGCAATATTTTCTACGGAGGCGAGCTATATTCCAACGCTGAAGCTCTGTACCAATCTCAAAAAGCACTGCTAGCAGACAACCCAGTGGCAGCCAAAAAGATCAAATCCATGACCGATCCCTACAAGGCCAAGTGGTCGGGTGACAGGATTGAAGCACCCACTGATTGGGAAAAGGATGAAGATGATGTCAAAGTGATGGAAAAAGTGATTGACTTGAAGTACTCACAAAATGATCATTGTCTCGAATTCCTCTTGTCCACTAAAGGCTTTATTTACGAGGCCACTAAATCAGACAGGTGGGGCTGTGGATTTTCACTTGATAAATCTGATGAGATCAGTCAAACAACCATCACAGGGGAAAACCGTCTAGGGAAATTGCTGGCCAAATACAGAGACGATTACCTGAATGCTCAAGCTACCCCAGCCGTCTCACCAACCGGTAGTCAACAAGGTAGTAGGCACTCCAGTAAACACTCAAGTCCAAGGACGTCTACCCCAACCTCACCAGTAACATCTCCCCAGCGACAGGTGTAAACCAAGGGTATCAACATGGCCCGCAGACACACGGCAGCGATTTTTAGTGACAACAGAGGGGCAGGGCTACAAGTTAATATTTCCCACCTAAATGACACGGGTTGTAATATTGCAGTTCAGGTAACAGAAGAGGCATCCATCTCTACTCTATGTGTTACAGCCTCCCTACACCTTGACGTGCACCCAAATGACTTTGTGTACCTGCATGGTGGGATCTATGACATCGTGACGAAGCACCAAATACAAGGGTATGGTACCACCTTTACCTTTGAATGGACAACCGCTGAAGAATTAGTCACAAACATTGAAGGTCTCTTCATACATGAAGTCCGCAGGCTAACCACACTTCATTCCCCGGCACAAATTGCAGTCTGCACAATCCCTGGCATTCAACTGAATAAAATATGCACAAATGCAACACCAGCACGCCAACACCTGCTGGATACTGCAATATGGGATCTAAACCAGCGCATTTTTCAATTGAACCGGTTTAATGACACCTCCACCCCTTGGATTTCAAGATCCATTCATAAATACCACAAAAGGAAAGGTCGCCAAGATGCGTATCAGCTTCTTCCAGATGGTATTCTCCCCAGTGAAAAAGTAGTCAAGACGTGGGCTACCCTATTCATTAATCATGTAAAAAGCTTAATCCAAAAATATAATATAATAGTCCACTAATTCCACCCTGATTGTTCCTGGAAGCAGTTATTTACAATTGCCCAAGGAAGAATTAGGCTGACCTGCCTGCCTCATCTAACCTTTTCACCCCAGAAGCAGTTATTAACAATTGCCTGGACTTGTGAATTGGTTTATGTTAAAGCTCGCTCTCCCCCCTACCCCCCCCCCCCCCCCCCACTCTCTGGACTCTGAACATACCTGCTGCCTGGTCTGTTTACAAGACGACGAACAATTAAACACCGGTACACAACCCTCCACAACAAGGTGACAGTTACGTTACAAGGTACTCATTGACGTTACAAGCTTACTACCACAAGTCACAAGTTACAAGTTACTGTTACAAGTTACAAGCTATATACCACGAGTCTCTAAACTTATCATTTCTATAATTGAATAACATTTGTCATGAAGGAACATCTCAGGAGCCCAGGCTCCACCTTTATTTTATTTTTTCTTATGAGCATACATGGCTCTCACGGGATCAGCAGACAATCCCCTTTTTGTTTATTTAATTTATTTATTTTGAGTATTATACTAACAACTGGACAAATATATAGAGTCCACACATTAAGGGCGGCAAATATAGCCTATGCCCAAGTGGACCATTGGACTGGTTATAAACATGCCTGCAGTCAGTGCTTGTGGGTAGGAGGGGAGCGCCACCAATGCTGCGTCCAACGACTAGATGGCAGTTGACAGCCTAGATGTGCTCAAGAGACAGGGGAGAAACTATGCACATTTAAATACTAGAAGTATTAGAGGTGAGACAAGAAATAAATTGGCTGCACGTCTCGACGGTATTCAAATTGATGCTTTGACTTTGTCTGAAACCTGGTTGGATGCTAGAGACATTACCGGTATGTTGGACATAGAAAATTATGACCTTGTCAGACTTGATCGACAGTGGGGTAGTAGAACTGATGGTGAACTACCAAAGATAGGAGGAGGTCTAGGCGTTTACATACACAACAGTGTAATAAATTATTCAACCCATGAGTATGCACATCTCAATATGTCGACAACTGATATCGAACTACAGGCGGTTAGTTTGTCCTATGTAAACCAAAAAACTGTACTGATACTCAATGTTTACAGACCACATGAAGGTACCTTTGCTCAGTTCTGGAAACTTTTAAAAGAGAAGATATTGTTGATTGCAGACAGAAACAAGTTGAATCTGTATGTCATGGGAGATATGAATGTGAATTTCCTTGTAAAAAATAATGATGAAGTACAAACTCTCAGCAATGGTATGAGCGGATTCGGGCTTAAAAGTTGGATTGACAAAGCCACACGTTTTAGTGATAATCCCTCGTGTCTAGATCTAATCTTTACAAATGATGATCGAATCACTGATGCCGGTGTTCTCAAACCACATGTTAGTGACCATGACCTGGTTTATGTGTCCAAACAGAGAATTGTAAGGTCAAAAAATAAGGTAACTTTCAGGGGCCGTCAAATGAAGAACTATTCACCAGAAATATTGTATACAAACATGAATAAGATTGACTGGTCAGTACTTGATGGTATTCATAGTGTAGATCTTCAGTGGGATTTTATACAGCAAAAGCTGGAGTTAATACTTGACAAATTATGTCCATACAAAGACTACTTAGTTAAAGAAAAACGAGAACCCTGGGTTTCTAATCATCTTTTGGAAGAGATCAAAAATAAAGATAGGTTAATAAATAAGGCACGCAGGACCCGCAACCCTGTTGATAAACAAGCCTCCAATGACGCTAAGAATCATATTAATAATTTATGTAAGCGTGCACGACGAACTCATGTAAGAGGAGTATTGAGGAATGCTAGAGATAATCCTAGACATTTTTGGCATGAAATCCACAAACTGCTCCCAGTCAAAGGAGGAAAAACCCAAACTATTAATTTGTTAGATGGAAATGTACCGGTACAACCTTTGGATGTGGCCAACTATATGAATAAGTATTTTGCTGGTATAGGCCCTACCCTAGCTAGAGACCACACGGAGCCATGGGCTTTTAAGGGCACTCCTGTAGATGAAGCCATTACTGATTGTAAAACAGACATAGCTGAAGTAACTAGTCTTATCAAAAACATAAAAACTACCAAGTCTAGTGCTATCGACACCCTTAGTTCCAGAGTACTCAAAGATGCATTTGGTCATATTCCAGGTGTTATGACAAGGCTGTTTAATCTTTCCTTTGAAACTGCTAAGGTTCCAATACAATGGAAGAGAGCTAAGGTTGTTCCCATACCCAAAGCTGGTGATACGCGCCAAGTCTCTAACTATAGACCCATTTCTTTACTGCCCCTACCGGGTAAACTGATAGAGAAGATTGCACATAAACACATGAACTCCTTTTTAGAGGAACATGAAATTCTATCTGGTAGACAAGGTGGGTACAGGAAGGGCTTTTCTACTGTTAAGATTATCGGGGACTTCACAGACGACATACTCAGGGATAGGAATTCAGGTAAAGAAACAATAACAGTATTTATAGACTTTAAAAAAGCTTTCGATACGGTAAATCACAATATATTAATAAGGAAATTAAATAACTATGGAATTAAAGGTACTTTCGGGAATTGGATTACAAATTACTTAGAGGATCGAAAACAGTGCATGATTGCTAATGGCATCACATCTGACTCGGTGGAGGTTGTCTGTGGAGTCCCCCAGGGATCAATATTGGGCCCGCTCTTGTTTCTTACGTATATTAACGATGTCGAAAAGTGTTGTAGATTTAGCAAGATTTCCCTTTATGCTGATGACACAGCGATTTATTGTTCAAGCAACAACCTAGCCGATACTGTACAAATGCTGCAGGAGGACCTTGACTCTTTTTCTGTGTGGTGTACCGGTAACAAATTAACTGTTAATGTCTCAAAGACTAAATATATGTCTTTTAGCCACAAGCCCCGCAATTGTGAATTGTATTTAAAGGGAATCAGACTCCATCGGGTACCGACTTACACATATTTAGGTGTCATCCTGGACCCGAGACTCAGCTATGAAAAGTTCATTAACCATCAAATTGGGAGTTGTCATTACAGGGCATATCAACTAGCACAATTGTCAAGATATCTAGACACGGACATACTGTTAGAAATTTATAAAACTTTTGTTCTACCCATCATTGAATATGGCGATATATTGATTAGCAATGCTAATGTTGATACACTTGTCAAATTAGGTAGATGTCAAAGCAAATGTCTAAAGATAGCTCTAAAAACTCCTATCAGGACGCCTACGGATTTTGTTCACTACACTACAAATTGCAACTATATAAAAGATAGAAGGAAAACACACTTGTTAACTGCCGCGTATGAGAGGTCTCGTATAGAAAAATATGTTGACCAACGAGCCCTACGCACACGTTGCTGGGATGGTCCGGTTTTGAAAATGAACATGTCAAAGTTAACCATGTATCAACACAGTGTTGAATACACACTTGCCTCTTTGTGGAATAGCCTCACCTCAAAGGATAGACTTATCCCCAGTCTCGAGCTATTCAAAGCAGAAATGAAGCGCAGGTTGGTGGCGCAAATCCCCAAAAAACCACCTTGAAAGGAAGACTAAGATCTATTTACATAACAGACATGTTGACTAAGGTAAAACAAACTCGAACCAGTATTTTAACTTTTATTTTTTCTGCACATGCACTCACTCTGAGAAGCAGTTATTAAAAATTGCCTCAGGTAGTAGGACAGAGCGATCTATGCAAACACTGGAAGTGACATTATTGATATTGACATTTGAAGCTCTTGTCCATTCATCTCCTGGCTATCCGCCCAGGTTTTCACCTGTTATGCACATTAAACTAATCTCTATTATATTGATTTACTTCTTATTTATTTCAATACCTATTTATTTTATATATGTTGGTCATTTAAATGCCCAGACATAGTTATGTACACATAGGATTAAGCAAACACAGTATTTAGTGCATAGAGCGGTCCATACAAGAAACATTGTAAACAACAATTATTCACTCAGGTTGCTGCCCAAAACCAGTTCTGCTAACTAATAGAACTGAAAAGCGGCCTCCTTTATACGGTACCAAGACAAATATGTATACAACACGATATCTGGATGTAACTGTTATAGCATTACCGTAAATAAAGGAAATTTGTTCAAAAAAAAAAAAAATCACACAGCATGAAACATGGCGTCGACACATACAAGTACACTGTTTAGAAGAAGTGGAGAGATCCGGACATCAACTCTAGCAGCTCCAGTCTCAAGAAAACTCATCATCGATTCAGTAATAACTCCAACACCTCACTTACAATACTCAAGTCTCCAGAAACATCTACATTGGTTATGTCCAACATGGAAATACCACTCTCAGTGTGATATAATACCCCAGTAACAATAAAACGGCCAGACATGTATGAAGCATGCAACCGCACTCAGACCTTGTCACTCAACCCAATATCTTTTATTATACAGTTGAGAAATGAGGAGGGATTTTTATTCACTATGCAAATGCAAACTTGGCGCAAATGGTATTTTCCCATCAGACTTGAACCTAAACACATCCTCCTGTTGACCTTGCACTGTTGTACAAAGCCTTAATGGGAAGCATGCTGCATACACTTCCATACAACGGCCATGTATATAAAAATATTTCTCAATAGACTCCGTAGGAGGATGTACAGAATGATGAGGGGGTGCAATCTGTTGGTGAACTACAACGTTCTCCTCCTCTGCCCTCAGAATGGGGAACATTATGTAAGGAGCTCTGTAATGCCCATGTTGTGTCAGTGTGGATATATGTCAGAGGTATACACTCAACCCTTTAAGGATAGCGTTTGTCCTTGAAGCCTTAATTGTTATCCAGATGCACTGCACTGCTGGACATGTCTACTTTTTGCAAGTGTAACAACTTTGTAGGGTAGACATAACACATTCAAGCACCCCTGGTGAGTGACTCGCCAGGGTTATTTTCATGCATCATGACGCCATAGCCCATTCATGCAATATGCCATCCTTAAAGGGTTGATTTCTGTTGTGTAATGCATGCATAGTGACGCATGCCTTTCACACCATGGTTCTGTTGGGATGCTTCAGTTGGAAAACCAACTCAACATGGGCACTACAAATGACTAGCTGTGAAGCAAAATGCAACACCTACAGACTTAGACGGTGACATAGTTTGCTACTTCAGATTATCTACAACTTGTTAGCGGCAACAGGGCTCCACTGAAGCTTACTGGTTATACTATATTGGGAATAGGCACCCCTTACATGCAACTTACATAATCCAACTTCTGTTTTCTCTGCAACAATGACCAGTGTCTAAGTTTAAAGCCCATGTATAAATGATGTTACAAATGCCACGTACGGACGACAACATTCATCATAACGAGTATAAAGTCGATAATTATGAAGTACTTGGACGATGTTTGTTCAAAACTCGCATGTAAGAAATACTTTGTTACTATGAAATATCTGCAAGAAAGATCTGTCCTCTGCTGTTCTCTCTGTTTGGAACACCTGCATTTCAATCGACCCTAAAAAAATAAGCCCGATCCATGTCTACTCAAAGCCACCAAACAGTTACAGTATTATGCAAGTAGTATAGTATGTATCGGAACGGGACTATAGTTAAGTACTGTTTATTACTCAATCGACCTGCAGCCAATCAGAGGCCTCCATTTGGTCACGTGACGGGAAGTGACCTACTTAGGGGATTAGTGGTGACGTCACGTGACCTAGTTAGCCAATCAGAGGCCGCCATTTGGTCACGTGACCCGAAATGACGTCATATGACCTACTTATGGACCGGAAGTGACGTCATATGACCTACTTAGGGGACCGGAAGTGACCTAATTTAGGATCACGTGACCGGAAGTGACCTGATGAGTCACGTGACCGAAAGTGACGTCACATGACCTAATGGCCAACCGGAAGTGAGTGACCTCATTGAGGATCACGTGACCGGAAGTGACCTGATTGATCACGTGACCGGAAGAAGAAGTGACGTCACGCGACTTAATGAAGAGATGAGCGTCTTTAAGGGGTCACGCGCTTTAAAATGTGATATCTTTTTTTTTTTTGGAGGAGGAGGAGGAGGAGGAGGAGGAGAAGGAGAGGAGGAGGAGGCGAGTCTCTTATTTTTTTCGGTAAACTAATAAAAAACACTACGATATAAGTTTGTTTTTTTTTTCATTTTTTATTGTTTTACGAGCGACTGGAAGTGACTTATTGAACTAGGTAGAAGCGTTCTTTAGAGTGTATAAGGGGGGGGGGGGGAAGGAGGGGAGGGGAGGGGAGGGAAGGGGAGGGGGGCCCCTTTAAGATGCATGGGGAGGGGGGCGCTTTTAGGATGCATGGGGCGGGTGGGGGGGAGGGGGGGAGGGGGGAGGGGGGCACTCTAGGGGAGTGGGGGGGCACTCTAAGGGGCGTTTGTCTCTTTTAAGAAAAAAAGAAAAGAAAAAGATTTCAATCGAGAGACACGCTTCTTCCTCTCGAGAGGAAGAAGCGTGTCTCTTCATTTTTTTTTGTTTATCACGTGCCTCGATGAGGCGATCAGCTGCGACTGGAGGAAGTGACACTTTAAGAGGGCGCGCATCTTAATTGTTATGATATTTTTTTTTACTTACTAATAAAGAAGACGTATGAAAATAAAACACAACAATTCACATGTCCGTCGTTCTCGTTGTTTCTTGCTTGATAAAGTCAAGTAATATCGCGATGCCGAGGTCAAACTTTCCCATGTCCTCAGTCAACACTCGAAGGAGTTCAAAAGGTGTACCGCCGGCACCGTCAGCTTCATCTTGCCACATTTTCAACACTCGGAAGGCCCACTCAGCGGGACTTCCTCCGTATTCGCATTCTTCAGCGATCTTATCTAACCTCTCAGGCGACAATTTTAAATGGTCCCCCACCTCTTTCCACCTCCTACCTAGACGTCTGCCGAGGGTGCCCAAGTGCTTATGCATCGCGCGCGAGTCGGGGTTTTCGAAATCCAACCCCTGTCTGTGGAGAAGGGACATCCACTGAGCCAACAGTTCCACGCGTCTAATGCGGGTGAAGACGCAACCGAGCTCTCCCCATCTATGACGATGCGGGGTTTCACCCCACCAGACTCGGAACATCGCCGTACACAGCTCCTCCGGTGTCTTGACACTGCGCTCTACTAGAGCATCCATACGGGCGGCGGTAACTTTTAAGCTACTGCCCAACTCTCTCCAACAGCCGCTCAACTCTTTACCTAGTTGACGAAGCAAGGCGTCGCTATAGGCTAACCGCCGCTGTCCTACCTCTCTGTTCTCCCCATCGGTCTGCCTCGCGCATCTCACGTCGTCAAGCCGCATTAACTTTTTTTCAGGTGGACAAGGCGGTGAAGGCGAGCTTGAAAGTGGAATAGCTTGAGCCATCTCGTCTCGTCTTGGCGGCGGCGGCGGCGGCGGCGGCGGCGGCGGCGGCGGCGGTGGTGGCGGTGGTGGTGGTAGTAGACGTTACTGTGGTCAGAGGCGATATGGTTTTTTTCCAACAGAAATCAGAGCTTTTATACAGAGGGAGTTTAATCCCATTTCCAACAGCACTCCAGCTGTCTAGCGACCTGTCCGCATGACGCTTTTTCAGCCGCTCCGCTCCTTAAGAGCTTAGATGACGAGGGGTATGTCATCGCTATCCGTGGAGACCAGCTGAAAACGGTGTTTCTTCCTCATCCATAGCCTTACCTCCTACCCCCTACCTGAGGACGTCTCCCTCCCTCTGACATTCATTGTAACAAACGTCAGAGGTCAGGTGAAAATCGGATTTTTTTCATGCACAGCCTTAGTCAGCTGTCACCCCTCCCTATTGAACTAGCCGGCCGCCGCCTGGCCGGCCCAGTCTACTCACCACGGCAGGAGGTGGTGATTTTTTTTTTGTCTTACACTTAAGTCGCTCACCACATGCACACGCCTCTACTCACAGACAGACACGTTCGTCTTAGGGGGGTCCTGCTTCACGCCACACGCCTCCTGTAGTTTTTTTTGTATACACACTCTAAGCTCATCACCGTTAATCCTTTATACAGCTAACGCGCGCTGAATTGCTGAACAGGGTGGTAAGTGGCTTAGCTCATGACAGTGGATCCCTCAAAAAAAAGAGGGGAAAGGGATCCAGCTGAAAACGTCATACCTTATGTCTTTGTGAATGGCCGCCGGTCAGTCGACGGCAGCAACCGCTTAATCCTTTATACAGCTAATGCGCGTTGAATTGCTGAACAGGGTGGTAAGCGGCTTAGCTCATGACAGTCGATCTCTCAAAAGGGGGGAAAGGGATCCAGCTGAAAACGTCATGCCTTATGTCTTTTGTTTCTCTTTGTGAATGGCCGCCGGCCAGCCGGCGGCAGCTGAACAGGGTCAGTAAGTAGCTTAGCTCTAGAAGCGAGAAGGCGTATATAAGGGGCCTGGAAACCTCCATTCACTCACTCATTCTTTTGCTGCTCTCTCCAGTCACCACCATGAGCAAAAGACAACACCTAGCGCCGTCCAAGAACAAGAAGACTACGCTGAACAGCGCTCGTTTAGCGTCAGTGCCTCCTCTTGCTACTGAAAATGAGACTACCGCCGCAGCCGCTTGGTCTTATCACCCTCCCGCTGTAGCGAGCGCTCGCGGCAGTAGTAGTAGTAGTAGCAGTAGTAGTAGCAGTAGTAGTACTAGTAGTAGTAGTAGTAGTAGTAGTGGTAGTAGTACTACTGGTAGTAGTCGTCGTGCTAGCGACGTTGTTACACTCGCGACGGTACACGTTGCTGCTAAGCGCGCTGCCGCTGCTACTGCCGCCCCGCCTGCTGGTGATCCTCGGGCTGCGGCTGCTGCGGCTGCTGCTGCTGCTGCACCTGCTACCGCTGCGCCTGCTACGGCTGTGCCTGCTGAGGCTGCTGCGCCTGCTACTGTTGCGTCTGCTGCTGCTGCTGCTGCTGCTGCTTCTGCTGCACCTGCTGCTACCGCTACTACTACTGACGACAACGCTCCTGGCACAGCGCAGTACTGGCAACCGGGTTTTTACCTCCCCACTACTGTTGATGACTTTGATGACCTGCCGCACGTTGCACAGCCCCTCTCCTCCACCACTACATCGACCGACGCCCTCGACGCCGCTCGCGCTGAGAGTGACAGCTATTCGGACACTCAGCCCCTAAACCGAGAAGAAGAGGAGGAGGAGGAGGAGCAGCAGCAACAGGGTGAGACAGAGAACGACGCTGACGACGAGGCGTACGAAGAACCCGAAGGGAAAGGGGTGGGCGGTACGTTTTTCGGCTCCCCTCTTCGACCATTCGACCTCACTTCCACTAGTAGCGCCCCGTCCGGTCCGTGGCGACTGCCCTCACCGCCACCTTACGAGGGCGGCGGCGCTTCATCTTCTACCGCTACACTCAGCACCGACGGCGTGTGGCTGCTCTGTTCCAACAACAAGGCCTCGGATACCACCAGCGCTGACGCTGCTCCTGCTATCGGTTCTGCTGCTGATTCAGCTCACGCTGATGGTGTTACTCATCCTGCGGGTGTGAAACGTTCTAAGGTGAGTTCCAGAACAACAAGGCCTAGTAAGAAGAGAAAAATACAAGAAAAAGAACGAGATGGACGAGAAGAAGCAGAGAAAACCTTCTCCCGTCTTCTCGGGTTAGAGTTCTGCTTAGACGGAGCTTTGACGCTGGAGATCTGGGAGGACGTGGCTAGACTGTCTAGGAGGCCGCGCTACACAAAAGACGGCCAGGTGAAAGAGGCGTCTCTGACCAGAAGCAAGCGAGTGCACTTCACGGCCGACGCGCTGCGCGAGCTAATAGCACGCATCGCCGATATCCGCGCAGTGGTGCGCATACGCGACACAGCGGCCGCGCAAGGAAGACCTAATCACACCCCCTGGTTCGCAGTGCTGGATGAGGAGGGCGAAGTGTACGCAGCTGTGAGCTACTACAGCGGTAAGAACCTCGTCCACGTGCGCAAGTACGAAGGTCCTGACAAAAAACCCACACAGCAGGGAGTGACGCTGTCCGCCAGAGCGCTCAAAGAGTTGGATGACAAAACAGAGATCATTCTGAAATATCTCGGCATAGATTCGGAATGAGAGACGCTCAACGCTCACGCGCGCACACACACACACAGCGTTTGACGTACGCTGTATGAGACAGACAGACGGATACACAGACAGCAGACAGAAAGATAAATAGATAGATAGATAGACAGATAGATTGATAGATAGATAGATAGTTAGACGGCTAAGTAGTTGGTAACTGAGTGAAAAAAAACATGACACAGTACGTATGCGAAAAGTGTTTCAAAATGTTTAAAAGACCGTACAACCACGAGAGACACGTAGAAAATTGTAGAGTAGTACCTAAGTTTTGCCCTCTATGCGGCGAAGGCGATTGCCGAAAGATCGCCTGTCGACGCGAATCTCTGGACGGGGTGACCGTCCCTCCGCGCATATGTGCTGTACCGAACGGGGAGGAAACGTTCACGGCGAATTGGCCTGCGATACAAACGGGCGTCAGGATGCACGGGACTCGCGTGAGTGTAACAAACTTCAGGCTACCAACCGGCGAGTTGAGTGACGCTGTAGATACTATGCGTCGCATTCACTTGACACAAAGATTCAGATACAAAGTGGGTTTCTCGGTAGGCTTACTCTTACAACACAGAGAAGACAAGAGCAAACTGCGCTACTTTCACGCCTCCCAGAACAACGCAACTCTCATACAACCGCTCCCTACTATAACTAATTCAGAAACTTTGGAAGAGCTCCTCTCAAAGATGGAAAACACCGTCGCTTGCGAGGAAGTACGGAAACTTTGCGATGCTGACACCAAGTGGCACGTTCTTTTTCCTACCAATTTGAACATTTGCGTTTACATGGGACCGGGGGAATTCCCCATAGGCGGTAGGATCACTCAGGCCGGTCGAGTTGGAAAGAGAAGCGGCGTGTTAGATTTTCCCAACAAGGACAACCTCTGCATCTTCCGCTGCATTTCCTTTCACTTATACAACACCAGCAAGCGCGCTTCAGATTTGTTACGTCAGTTCTGTCCCGCTGCCACACCTGAATCCTTTCCGGGTCTGAACATCCGCGACTTACCCGCGTTAGAGAACTTGTTTGACGTACAAATAGCGGTTTACACCGCGTCGCGTCAAGTGCCGGGGCGGAAGTTGAGAAGACGCGTTACTCTGATCAGACCGCCTTCCAGAACTCTGGCCGCCCGAGGTAAAGTCAACCTACACCTGACGGCGAAAGGCGGTTTGCACGTCTCTCTCGTCACGGACTTCAACGCGTACGCGGGCATATACGAATGTTGCAAGTGTAAGGCGGCGTTCACCACCGAGTTCTTGCTGAAGAGACACAGGAACCAGCTTTCCTCTTGCCGACAAGTCAAGTTGCGCTACGTAGGTGGCATCTACCAAAATTCGAGAACGATTTTCGAAGCGCTAGCAGACTTCTCCATTTTTCCCCCCGACGGACATTCCGGAATCTACCCTTACAAGATCGCCTTCGATTTCGAGGCTTTCTTCAGACCGTGCAAAGAACCGTCGACGGAACACGTGTCCCTGCTGTGGGATCACGTCCCTTTGTCGGCTAGCGTCGCATCCGACTTTCCGGGGTGGGAGGGGCCCGTCTGCTTCGTCAGAGAATCCGACGCAGATTCCGACCCCTTGTTGGACCGAGTTTTAAATCACATAAACGAGAACGCCAAAGTCATCGGGGAAGCTGTGCTAGAACTTTACCGACCGACCTTAGCGAAGTTAGATGCGGCGATAGGTGAAGCTCTCCTGCTGGAGGAGGCGACGTTCACCCCTTCTCCAGGCGGCTTCGCTGCGGCTCAGACCAGACACCCGTTAGTTCAACTGAAGAAGCGTCTTCTGAGATACATCCGTCAAGCTCCAGTCGTGGGCTTCAACTCGGGGCGTTACGACTTGAACCTGATCAAAATACGCCTTCACTCGTTCTTCGCCTCCGGAGACCGAAGAAACCAAGAATTCAGCGTCATAAAGAGAAGCAATCAATACTTGGCGGTTTACACACAGCACACGGTTTTCTTGGACGTAGTCAACTATTTGGCACCCGGTTACAACTACGCGACCTATTTGCGAGCTTTCACCAGGAACGAAGAGAAAGGTCACTTTCCTTACGAATGGATGACGTCTACCAGGAAACTGGCAAACAGAACGCTGCCACCGAGATCGGCTTTCGACAGCGAGCTGACGGGCGTCAAAATGTCCGAATCCGACTACGCCGCATGTCAGAAAGTTTGGTCCGACGAGAAGATGCAAACTATGGAAGACTACTTGATCCACTACAACAACAAAGACGTCAAACCTTTCATAGAAGCTCTGAAAAATCACGCTAAATTTTTCCAAGATCGCGGCATTGACATGTTGAAAGACGGAGTTTCTCTCGCCGGTTTGACTTTACGGTTCCTCTTCCAAAACCTAGAAGACGCGTTCACAACGTTCCCCCAGTTCGACGCCGTCCTCCACGCTCTGATCAAAGAAAATCTAGTCGGCGGTCCTTCCATCATCTTCCATAGATTTCACGAGAAGGGCACCACGCGGATAAGGGAGCACAAGTACGGCGAAGAAGCGAGACCGTGCCAACACATCCTAGGACTAGACGCTAACTCTCTGTACTTGCGCTGCATGAGCGAAGCGCACTGCACGGGCTATTACGCGGTGAGACGGCCCGAGACCGAGTTCAAGCCCGAAATTAGGCAAAGAAACTCTCACAGCGCTTTGGAGTGGTTACGCTTCGTAGAGCACGACCGCGACGTGAAACTGCGCCACGCTTTGAACGGCGGCGAGATGGTTGTAGGCTGTCGGAGAATTCGCGTGGACGGGTTTCACGCGGCCTCTAATACGGTTTTCCAGTTTCACGGGTGTTGGTTCCACGCTCACGAGTGCATACCGTCGCACCGATATCAGTGCGCTTCACTGAGAGAGGAGAGACGCGACAGAACGACCAGAGTAAGCGCTTACTTGAAAGCGCTAGGTCACAAGCTGGTCGTCGTGTGGGAGTGCGAATGGCGAGAGATGAAGCGTCGAGATGAGCGGGTCAAGGCCTCCCAACAACGCTGGAAGGTTGACGCTTTGAAAGTGTCTCGAAACGCGATGAGCGAGAGCGACATCCTTTCCGCTGTGAAAGAGGAGAAAATGTTCGGTTTAGTTCAAGTGGACATCACTACGCCGCCTCACCTACGAGACTACTTCGAAGAAATGACCCCCGTTTTCAAGAACGCGACCGTTTCAAAATCGGACATAGGACCTCACATGTCAGACTTTGCGCAGGAAGAAAAGCTGTTGAACACGCCTCAGAGATGTCTGATAGGGAGTTACCACGGAAAAAATATTCTCTTGGGAACGCCGCTTCTCAAGTGGTATTTAGAGCACGGTTTGATAGTCACCAAAGTGCAGCTGGTGGTAGAATACCTACCTAAACGCTCCTTTGCCGGTTTCGCGGACGAAGTAACGGCGGCGCGAAGACGTGGCGACGTGAACGAGAACGAGAAAATTCTGTCAGACTGTTACAAGTTAATGGGAAACGCTACGTACGGTAAAACAATCTGCAACAAAGAAAAACACACGGCGGTGAGATACACTGACAGTCGGAAGTTCGAACTATTGGCCAATTCGTGGCGCTTCAAAAAGGCGTCCGAGTTGAGTTCCGATCTGTTTGAAGTCGAACTACAACCGAAAACAGTCAACAACAACCTCCCTATTCAAATAGGGTTCATGGTATACCAGTACGCGAAGTTGAAAATGTTAGAGTTCACATACGACTTCTTGGATAGATTCGTCGATCGGCGCGATTATGCCCTTTGTCAAATGGACACCGACAGTCTTTACATGGCTCTCAGCGGTGACACGTTGGATGACCTAGTCAAACCTCGCCTGAGAGAGACGTACTTCAGAGAGAAACGAAAGTGGCTTCCGACAGCGGTGTGCGACGATCACTTAGAGCTTTTCGTGAAGACAAAAACGGAAAGAGTGCGAGAATGGTGTCCGCCGCCCGGCGGATGTTGTGAGAGACGGTACCTTCACGATCTGAGAACTTCGGGGCTTATGAAAGCGGAGTGGGAAGGTGACGGGATCCTAAGTCTCAACCCTAAGACTTACATTTGCTACGATCGAGTCAGCGACACCGGTGAAAGAAAATCCAAAAAATGGAGTGCAAAAGGCGTACAGAAGAAACAAAACCCTCAGGAACCAGACGACTTCTTGGATGTTCTTCGCCAACGAAAAACTCTCATTGCTGTAAATAGAAACTTCAAAGTGGTGCGAAACAAAATGGTCACCTACACCATAGAGAAAGACGGCGTGCGCTACTTGTATTATAAGCGTCGCGTGCATTCTGACGGTGTGACAACGAGTCCTTTAGAGATATGAAAAAAAATAAATAAGCGTGTGCATCTTTTCAAAAATAGAGTGTTTATCAAGATTGAAAAAAAAATAAATAAATAAATAAAAATAAAATATTGTTGTGTTTTTATTTTCATACGTCTTCTTTTACTAGTAAGTCGCGCAGTCTCTTAAAGCGTCACTCATGTGACGACGTCGCTTCCAGTCACGTGATCCTAAAGACCCTCACTTCCTAAACAAAAAACTTCTTCTTCCGCTCACGTGATCAATCAGGTCACTTCCGGTCACGTGATCCTCAATGAGGTCACTCACTTCCGGTCGGCCATTAGGTCATGTGACGTCACTTCCGCTCACGTGACTCATCAGGTCACTTCCGGTCACGTGATCCTAAATTAGGTCATATGACGTCACTTCCGGTCCCCTAAGTAGGTCAGTAGGTTACCCAGAATGCACCACTAATCCCCTAAGTAGGTCACTTCCGGTCACGTGACCAAATGGTGGCCTCTGATTGGCTGCAGGGTTACCCAGAATGCACCACTAATCCCCTAAGTAGGTCACTTCCGGTCACGTGACCAAATGGAGGCCTCTGATTGGCTGCATGTCGATTGAGTAATAAACAGTACTTAACTATAGTCCCGTTCCGATACATACTATACTACTTACGCAGCTACCATGAGTGTCGTATCTCTAGGTGTCAACTTGTTCTCTGTGACCAGATCCTCATTATAGAGTTGCTGAATCAACCATCAGTACATGTCATGATCATCAAACTGGATGGAAAATATACCCACCAAGGTGTGAATTATAGATACATACCATAATGAAATGGAAACACTGTTTTTCATCAAGAAAATCCAGTAGCTTTGTGCCTTCCATACAAATTGAGCTATTTCCAAAAGCTGTGTACACCCTCATGTTCAGATCGACATTGGTTCAGGAGAATGCTGATCCTATTTTACCTTTCAGATCCTGGTTCAGTACTACCATACCTTACATAATTTCCCTCTGTGACACAATGCAGAACTATTGCCACCACTTGACATCATGCATTTTTTCTGGCCTTATGTTTCTTTGAATATTTCTCTAAATGAGTCAGGTACCCATGTGCTGAAATTGGCTCAGAAAACCAACGGAATCCAAATGGAAATTTTAATCTTCACATTCTTTTGGGAGGGTGCCTGGCTCAGATACTGTTTGCTGTGCCCGATGCAGCAGCAACTATGCAAAAAATTTTTTTTGTGGTTATTAGCCCACCGGCAGACAAATTAGCCTACACATGCCTACTGCTTACCATTGAAATTTACCATAGTAGCGATCAGACATTCTTTGAGATTCACTGAAGGCAGGCTCATCTCGGGGGAGAAAAGGACAATGTGCTTCATTCATTGCTAGATCCCATGTGTACTGTCTTTTTTTAGAAAAGGCCATGTTACCCTGTCAATTTTGTGGGTCTACCCCATACCATCATATCAAGGATCAATTGAAGTTTATCAAGACTGAAATATGCTTAAACCTGAATCTACAACATTAGCTACGCTCAAGGTCATCCTAGCTTTTTTAGCCTAATAACCCATCAAATAATATATGGTAATACTACAATATGTGTCACCATTTTGAATAAGAAGTTAATGGTAAAGATTACATACTATACCATACTGTAATAACTTCATCAGCATAACTTTGTTATTTTCTGTAAATTCACCATCAGATCAATAAGCTGTGATTGAAAAGGTATACTGGTACTTGACAGAGAGAGGCCCCCCCCCCCAAGGTCGGAAAGTCACTGAAATTAAAGTGGCATAGTCCGATGATTAGGGCTCAAAAATTGATTTTGCTAAAATTGAGCCAGAATGTTTAATAAGGGCATACTTCATGTCCTACCTACTTTATAGAACGTTATTCCCCGGAATTCCGCTTAGATTTCAGCTGATAATCAGTTTTTTTGCTCAATTTAAGACTTTTGGAGTGCACACTATAATTCCACCCATTCAAAATACACTGTAAATGGCTCTACCTGTGTGCATGGGACCACTTTAATTGCCTCTTATTGCCCATGAATGATATTTTATTGTATCCTATCCTCCAAATATGAGATTGCTCTGCCATTTTGAACATATTTAAATATAAATGAAAAATGAAAAAAAATCGGACCATGTCACTTAAAGGGCCCCAGGTCACAAAGTCGCCTATTTAGACCCTTTATGCTATAGTTAAACTTTTCCAAAAGTCGCCAGGTCGCTTATATCATTGTACCAGGTTGCCTGGAAAACAGGGCAGGTAGCTAGGTCACTTTTGACCCATCTGGAGCCACTATCTTGATGTAGTGTTGATAATCAAGCCTCTGTAGGCCTACCAGGCATCATGCCAGGGCGGGAATGGCATCACGGACGATCACGGACGCCAGATGGTGGTGCCATCTGATAGCAATTGACAGCTATCTAGACTATGTGTATACAAACCTGCTTTATGTCTTTCGTTAAACTTTACAGTCAGGCGTCAAGCTGACGAGGGACCGGTGATCCTCGGCCAGCGTCCACTATTTTGATCAATTTACAAGAGGATAAAATTCATCCACTCTCAATCTGGAAGACGCTAGACTGTTTACAAAATGAAGGAATCAACGTAATTGTAATATTCAGAAAATGGCTAATAAAGGCTAAATTGTCTCTTAAGTTGGCTCTAAAAAACACATTCTATTTAGGCTAAGAGAGTGACTCGCCTAACAGTGCCCCAAGCATACCAAGCTGATAAATTTGACTGCAGATGCTTAGCCAAAACCAAGACTGTATTACGTCATGGGTTGTAACATTACGTAGGCCAGACGACATGGGAGTAACCTATGTTTAGTTTAGCTCAATAAACTACTTAGCACCTTTACACCCCTCGATTCCATCAAGACACCCGAGTAAATATGTGGTAGGCATACACGTTTCACGTGCGTACAAACAGGAAGTAAATGAAACGCCCAAAAAGTTTAAAACTCTAATTGTGCCACATTTTCATCCGGCACACCTCTGCAAAATAATCATAAAATTATTCCCTCCATTCCCTTCCTCTGGCAATGCCTCTGCGGCACAGTTGGATTTGAAACACCATAGCACATTATGCTCCAACCGGTTAACACCTGGACCTTCAGTCTGGCTGCAAACCAGTACCACTATCCCACAATGCACCTGCGCCTCCCATGAGTTCTCTACCCCACCACTAGATGGCGGCACCACATCCAGTGCAGACGGCATGCATGGAAATGACACAGACGACGCGTCGAGCGCCCTCGCGCCGCTGTGTGGCAGCGTCTCGCATTGCATCAACAAACATCGCCGCACGAGGAATTTCCCATGCGCAACTCGAAATATTTTCGCCCTCAGGTTGATCAATAGAAGAATCAAATACCTATCACCTGATTGCATTAAGGTCTACTATCCTTCCCTCTTGCCGTTTAATATATGTTTTAAAGCTGCCATTACGGGGATAATTAGAAATCCAAGACAATGTTATCTGACAATGGCCACCTCAAAAATGCATAATTAGCAAACTAGAAGTGGACTTTTCACCATTATTAGTGGTGTTTAATCAATGTTACAATGACACATCAACTAATAAGCCTTTTATGTATTTCGATCCACAAGAGAGACTCAAAGAGCTCCAACATTTCAAGGCGTAATCAGTGTGGGAACAGAGCCCTACTGCCATTGACATAGCATTGGCGTTCACGAGCGTATGAGCGATAATATAATTTTTGGCGCGCTTTTAGCGCAGTTCGCAAAAGCGCCGCCAGGGCAGCGCGTCAGCGCTCGATTCTCCTCCTGGAAATGACAGACACACTCTCTAGTCTTACAGGAGTAATGTAACGGTAGTTTAGGGACTGTTTCAGGTCTATCTACCATGTTTGGGAGAGTAGGAGCAGGTAAATATAGTACACAACAATGGTAAAACAATACCTTTACTTTAAAATGTGGACAGGTTGTTTCATATTGAATGAAAATCCATTATTTATAGGCATTTACTGAATCATGACAATGATGAGCGGGAACATTTCTGAACTGAATAAGCTCTTTTCTGTTTCTCTAGTTGAAATAAACAGGATGGTATATTTATACCTTCTCAAATTAAAAAGAAAACTAATCTTGAATATGGACATGTAATTATTATTAGATTTGTTTATGGTACATAAGAAATATAAAGAATAGGAGAAGTAGAATGCCCTACCAGCTCACATATAGGCTAGCAATTATCTACACACAAATGTTTTGTCCTTTCATCAGTATATTGTTTTTTTTCATTATTAGTACAGAATCTTATGCTTAACACCTTGAATTTTACATTGCCTTTATTTATTCAACGATAGACTGGAATATATTCTGTTTTGGCTAGATTACAGTATGAATATCACTTGATGAGAAATCAAAACAACAACAACCATTAAGAGTGAGAGAGTGCTTTTATTGAGTTTGAATAGAAAAGTCATACAGACACGATTTGGGGACTAAGATAACACCTGGAACCATGAATACATGTTACAGACCTGCAAGATGCTAGAAAATCTAATCATAAAAAGGGGATGGAATATGAAAAAATAACATTTTGACCGTTCCCATGATAGTCACCAAAACGTTAAGTACCAAAATATTATTCTCTATCTACATGCCTTTAAACTGTACTGCAGTATAACAATTTCTTTGCTTCTCCAGATACAATACCAGGTAGATTATCTAGGAGTGTCTCTGATAAGAGGGGGCAATATAATTTCTTCTTTTTTTAAACTTTGGAGGAGTGTCTACTAGGGGCAGATCTAGAGTTACTGGAGGAGGTTAGGGTACTGATCGTGACAACATGGAAACATGTTACATTTCTCTTAATGCCTGTAAACAATAGGAAGCTCTAAGCTGCTTCTTCAGGTTGGTGAATGGGGATGGAAAGCATTGCTGCCAGAGTCTGTCCAGCTGACAGACAGTCGCACTAGACATCAGTTGCTCCATAGTATATCAGACAACAGTATGGTGCACACTGACTAACACGTCTACTACCACTGCATGCTACATAGAAACATCTGCCCCACCCTCAACTCCAGGGTTTAAGGTGGGGGGCGGTGGTGGTGTAGGTGTATTTGTAAGCTCCACGGTACACAACATTGTGCCAAGCTGTCCGGGCAAACTGTTTTTCTCTTGTTAGGACTTGTGTATGGGGTTACAATGCCATATCACACAGCATGAAACATGGCGTCGACACATACAAGTACACTGTTTAGAAGAAGTGGAGAGATCCGGACATCAACTCTAGCGGCTCCAGTCTCAAGAAAACTCATCATCAATTCAGTAGTAACTCCAACACCTCACTTACAATACTCAAGTCTCCAGAAACATCTACATTGGTTATGTCCAACATGGAAATACCACTCTCAGTGTGATATAATACCCCAGTAACAATAAAACGGCCAGACATGTATGAAGCATGCAACCGCACTCAGACCTTGTCACTCAACCCAATATCTTTTATTATACAGTTGAGAAATGAGGAGGGATTTTTATTCACTATGCAAATGCAAACGCGGCGCAAATGGTATTTTTCCATCAGACTTGAACCTAAACACATCCTCCTGTTGACCTTGCACTGTTGCACAAAGCCTTAATGGGAAGCATGCTGCATACACTTCCATACAACGGCCATGTATATAAAAATATTTCTCAATAGACCCCGTAGGAGGATGTACAGAATGATGAGGGGGTGCAATCTGTTGGTGAACTACAACGTTCTCCTCCTCTGCCCTCAGAATGGGGAACATTATGTAAGGAGCTCTGTTATGCCCATGTTGTGTCGGTGTGGATATAGGTCAGAGGTATACACTCAACCTTTTAAGGATGGCGTTTTGCCTTGAAGCTATATTTGTCATCCAGATGCACTGCACTGGTGAACATGTCTACTCTTTGCAAGTGTAACAACTTTGTAGGGTAGACATAACGCATTCTAGCACCCCTGGTGAGTGACTCGCCAGGGTTACTTTCATGCATCATGAAGCCATAGCCCTTTCATGCAGTATGCCATCCTTAAAGTGTTGATTTCTGTTGTGTAATGCATGCATCGTGACGCATGCCTTTCACACCATGGGTCTGTTGGGATGCTTTAGTTGGAAAACCAACTCAACATGGGCACTACAAATGACTAGCTGTGAAGCAAAATGCAACACCTACAGACTTAGACCGTGACATAGTTTGCTACTTCAGATTATCTACAACTTGTTAGCGGCAACAGGGCTCCACTGAAGCTTACTGGTTATACTATATTGGGAATAGGCACCCCTTACATGCAACTTACATAATCCAACTTCTGTTTTCTCTGCAACAATGACCAGTGTCTAAGTTTAAAGCCCATGTATAAATGATGTTACAAATGCCACGTACGGACGACAACATTCATCATAACGAGTATAAAGTCGATAATTATGAAGTACTTGGACGATGTTTGTTCAAAACTCGCATGTAAGAAATACTTTGTTACTATGAAATATCTGCAAGAAAGATCTGTCCTCTGCTGTTCTCTCTGTTTGGAACACCTGCATTTCAATCGACCCTAAAAAAATAAGCCCGATCCATGTCTACTCAAAGCCACCAAACAGTTACAGTATTATGCAAGTAGTATAGTATGTATCGGAACGGGACTATAGTTAAGTACTGTTTATTACTCAATCGACCTGCAGCCAATCAGAGGCCTCCATTTGGTCACGTGACGGGAAGTGACCTACTTAGGGGATTAGTGGTGACGTCACGTGACCTAGTTAGCCAATCAGAGGCCGCCATTTGGTCACGTGACCCGAAATGACGTCATATGACCTACTTATGGACCGGAAGTGACGTCATATGACCTACTTAGGGGACCGGAAGTGACCTAATTTAGGATCACGTGACCGGAAGTGACCTGATGAGTCACGTGACCGAAAGTGACGTCACATGACCTAATGGCCAACCGGAAGTGAGTGACCTCATTGAGGATCACGTGACCGGAAGTGACCTGATTGATCACGTGACCGGAAGAAGAAGTGACGTCACGCGACTTAATGAAGAGATGAGCGTCTTTAAGGGGTCACGCGCTTTAAAATGTGATATCTTTTTTTTTTTTGGAGGAGGAGGAGGAGGAGGAGGAGGAGAAGGAGAGGAGGAGGAGGCGAGTCTCTTATTTTTTTCGGTAAACTAATAAAAAACACTACGATATAAGTTTGTTTTTTTTTTCATTTTTTATTGTTTTACGAGCGACTGGAAGTGACTTATTGAACTAGGTAGAAGCGTTCTTTAGAGTGTATAAGGGGGGGGGGGGGAAGGAGGGGAGGGGAGGGGAGGGAAGGGGAGGGGGGCCCCTTTAAGATGCATGGGGAGGGGGGCGCTTTTAGGATGCATGGGGCGGGTGGGGGGGAGGGGGGGAGGGGGGAGGGGGGCACTCTAGGGGAGTGGGGGGGCACTCTAAGGGGCGTTTGTCTCTTTTAAGAAAAAAAGAAAAGAAAAAGATTTCAATCGAGAGACACGCTTCTTCCTCTCGAGAGGAAGAAGCGTGTCTCTTCATTTTTTTTTGTTTATCACGTGCCTCGATGAGGCGATCAGCTGCGACTGGAGGAAGTGACACTTTAAGAGGGCGCGCATCTTAATTGTTATGATATTTTTTTTTACTTACTAATAAAGAAGACGTATGAAAATAAAACACAACAATTCACATGTCCGTCGTTCTCGTTGTTTCTTGCTTGATAAAGTCAAGTAATATCGCGATGCCGAGGTCAAACTTTCCCATGTCCTCAGTCAACACTCGAAGGAGTTCAAAAGGTGTACCGCCGGCACCGTCAGCTTCATCTTGCCACATTTTCAACACTCGGAAGGCCCACTCAGCGGGACTTCCTCCGTATTCGCATTCTTCAGCGATCTTATCTAACCTCTCAGGCGACAATTTTAAATGGTCCCCCACCTCTTTCCACCTCCTACCTAGACGTCTGCCGAGGGTGCCCAAGTGCTTATGCATCGCGCGCGAGTCGGGGTTTTCGAAATCCAACCCCTGTCTGTGGAGAAGGGACATCCACTGAGCCAACAGTTCCACGCGTCTAATGCGGGTGAAGACGCAACCGAGCTCTCCCCATCTATGACGATGCGGGGTTTCACCCCACCAGACTCGGAACATCGCCGTACACAGCTCCTCCGGTGTCTTGACACTGCGCTCTACTAGAGCATCCATACGGGCGGCGGTAACTTTTAAGCTACTGCCCAACTCTCTCCAACAGCCGCTCAACTCTTTACCTAGTTGACGAAGCAAGGCGTCGCTATAGGCTAACCGCCGCTGTCCTACCTCTCTGTTCTCCCCATCGGTCTGCCTCGCGCATCTCACGTCGTCAAGCCGCATTAACTTTTTTTCAGGTGGACAAGGCGGTGAAGGCGAGCTTGAAAGTGGAATAGCTTGAGCCATCTCGTCTCGTCTTGGCGGCGGCGGCGGCGGCGGCGGCGGTGGTGGCGGTGGTGGTGGTAGTAGACGTTACTGTGGTCAGAGGCGATATGGTTTTTTTCCAACAGAAATCAGAGCTTTTATACAGAGGGAGTTTAATCCCATTTCCAACAGCACTCCAGCTGTCTAGCGACCTGTCCGCATGACGCTTTTTCAGCCGCTCCGCTCCTTAAGAGCTTAGATGACGAGGGGTATGTCATCGCTATCCGTGGAGACCAGCTGAAAACGGTGTTTCTTCCTCATCCATAGCCTTACCTCCTACCCCCTACCTGAGGACGTCTCCCTCCCTCTGACATTCATTGTAACAAACGTCAGAGGTCAGGTGAAAATCGGATTTTTTTCATGCACAGCCTTAGTCAGCTGTCACCCCTCCCTATTGAACTAGCCGGCCGCCGCCTGGCCGGCCCAGTCTACTCACCACGGCAGGAGGTGGTGATTTTTTTTTTGTCTTACACTTAAGTCGCTCACCACATGCACACGCCTCTACTCACAGACAGACACGTTCGTCTTAGGGGGGTCCTGCTTCACGCCACACGCCTCCTGTAGTTTTTTTTGTATACACACTCTAAGCTCATCACCGTTAATCCTTTATACAGCTAACGCGCGCTGAATTGCTGAACAGGGTGGTAAGTGGCTTAGCTCATGACAGTGGATCCCTCAAAAAAAAGAGGGGAAAGGGATCCAGCTGAAAACGTCATACCTTATGTCTTTGTGAATGGCCGCCGGTCAGTCGACGGCAGCAACCGCTTAATCCTTTATACAGCTAATGCGCGTTGAATTGCTGAACAGGGTGGTAAGCGGCTTAGCTCATGACAGTCGATCTCTCAAAAGGGGGGAAAGGGATCCAGCTGAAAACGTCATGCCTTATGTCTTTTGTTTCTCTTTGTGAATGGCCGCCGGCCAGCCGGCGGCAGCTGAACAGGGTCAGTAAGTAGCTTAGCTCTAGAAGCGAGAAGGCGTATATAAGGGGCCTGGAAACCTCCATTCACTCACTCATTCTTTTGCTGCTCTCTCCAGTCACCACCATGAGCAAAAGACAACACCTAGCGCCGTCCAAGAACAAGAAGACTACGCTGAACAGCGCTCGTTTAGCGTCAGTGCCTCCTCTTGCTACTGAAAATGAGACTACCGCCGCAGCCGCTTGGTCTTATCACCCTCCCGCTGTAGCGAGCGCTCGCGGCAGTAGTAGTAGTAGTAGCAGTAGTAGTAGCAGTAGTAGTACTAGTAGTAGTAGTAGTAGTAGTAGTGGTAGTAGTACTACTGGTAGTAGTCGTCGTGCTAGCGACGTTGTTACACTCGCGACGGTACACGTTGCTGCTAAGCGCGCTGCCGCTGCTACTGCCGCCCCGCCTGCTGGTGATCCTCGGGCTGCGGCTGCTGCGGCTGCTGCTGCTGCTGCACCTGCTACCGCTGCGCCTGCTACGGCTGTGCCTGCTGAGGCTGCTGCGCCTGCTACTGTTGCGTCTGCTGCTGCTGCTGCTGCTGCTGCTTCTGCTGCACCTGCTGCTACCGCTACTACTACTGACGACAACGCTCCTGGCACAGCGCAGTACTGGCAACCGGGTTTTTACCTCCCCACTACTGTTGATGACTTTGATGACCTGCCGCACGTTGCACAGCCCCTCTCCTCCACCACTACATCGACCGACGCCCTCGACGCCGCTCGCGCTGAGAGTGACAGCTATTCGGACACTCAGCCCCTAAACCGAGAAGAAGAGGAGGAGGAGGAGGAGCAGCAGCAACAGGGTGAGACAGAGAACGACGCTGACGACGAGGCGTACGAAGAACCCGAAGGGAAAGGGGTGGGCGGTACGTTTTTCGGCTCCCCTCTTCGACCATTCGACCTCACTTCCACTAGTAGCGCCCCGTCCGGTCCGTGGCGACTGCCCTCACCGCCACCTTACGAGGGCGGCGGCGCTTCATCTTCTACCGCTACACTCAGCACCGACGGCGTGTGGCTGCTCTGTTCCAACAACAAGGCCTCGGATACCACCAGCGCTGACGCTGCTCCTGCTATCGGTTCTGCTGCTGATTCAGCTCACGCTGATGGTGTTACTCATCCTGCGGGTGTGAAACGTTCTAAGGTGAGTTCCAGAACAACAAGGCCTAGTAAGAAGAGAAAAATACAAGAAAAAGAACGAGATGGACGAGAAGAAGCAGAGAAAACCTTCTCCCGTCTTCTCGGGTTAGAGTTCTGCTTAGACGGAGCTTTGACGCTGGAGATCTGGGAGGACGTGGCTAGACTGTCTAGGAGGCCGCGCTACACAAAAGACGGCCAGGTGAAAGAGGCGTCTCTGACCAGAAGCAAGCGAGTGCACTTCACGGCCGACGCGCTGCGCGAGCTAATAGCACGCATCGCCGATATCCGCGCAGTGGTGCGCATACGCGACACAGCGGCCGCGCAAGGAAGACCTAATCACACCCCCTGGTTCGCAGTGCTGGATGAGGAGGGCGAAGTGTACGCAGCTGTGAGCTACTACAGCGGTAAGAACCTCGTCCACGTGCGCAAGTACGAAGGTCCTGACAAAAAACCCACACAGCAGGGAGTGACGCTGTCCGCCAGAGCGCTCAAAGAGTTGGATGACAAAACAGAGATCATTCTGAAATATCTCGGCATAGATTCGGAATGAGAGACGCTCAACGCTCACGCGCGCACACACACACACAGCGTTTGACGTACGCTGTATGAGACAGACAGACGGATACACAGACAGCAGACAGAAAGATAAATAGATAGATAGATAGACAGATAGATTGATAGATAGATAGATAGTTAGACGGCTAAGTAGTTGGTAACTGAGTGAAAAAAAACATGACACAGTACGTATGCGAAAAGTGTTTCAAAATGTTTAAAAGACCGTACAACCACGAGAGACACGTAGAAAATTGTAGAGTAGTACCTAAGTTTTGCCCTCTATGCGGCGAAGGCGATTGCCGAAAGATCGCCTGTCGACGCGAATCTCTGGACGGGGTGACCGTCCCTCCGCGCATATGTGCTGTACCGAACGGGGAGGAAACGTTCACGGCGAATTGGCCTGCGATACAAACGGGCGTCAGGATGCACGGGACTCGCGTGAGTGTAACAAACTTCAGGCTACCAACCGGCGAGTTGAGTGACGCTGTAGATACTATGCGTCGCATTCACTTGACACAAAGATTCAGATACAAAGTGGGTTTCTCGGTAGGCTTACTCTTACAACACAGAGAAGACAAGAGCAAACTGCGCTACTTTCACGCCTCCCAGAACAACGCAACTCTCATACAACCGCTCCCTACTATAACTAATTCAGAAACTTTGGAAGAGCTCCTCTCAAAGATGGAAAACACCGTCGCTTGCGAGGAAGTACGGAAACTTTGCGATGCTGACACCAAGTGGCACGTTCTTTTTCCTACCAATTTGAACATTTGCGTTTACATGGGACCGGGGGAATTCCCCATAGGCGGTAGGATCACTCAGGCCGGTCGAGTTGGAAAGAGAAGCGGCGTGTTAGATTTTCCCAACAAGGACAACCTCTGCATCTTCCGCTGCATTTCCTTTCACTTATACAACACCAGCAAGCGCGCTTCAGATTTGTTACGTCAGTTCTGTCCCGCTGCCACACCTGAATCCTTTCCGGGTCTGAACATCCGCGACTTACCCGCGTTAGAGAACTTGTTTGACGTACAAATAGCGGTTTACACCGCGTCGCGTCAAGTGCCGGGGCGGAAGTTGAGAAGACGCGTTACTCTGATCAGACCGCCTTCCAGAACTCTGGCCGCCCGAGGTAAAGTCAACCTACACCTGACGGCGAAAGGCGGTTTGCACGTCTCTCTCGTCACGGACTTCAACGCGTACGCGGGCATATACGAATGTTGCAAGTGTAAGGCGGCGTTCACCACCGAGTTCTTGCTGAAGAGACACAGGAACCAGCTTTCCTCTTGCCGACAAGTCAAGTTGCGCTACGTAGGTGGCATCTACCAAAATTCGAGAACGATTTTCGAAGCGCTAGCAGACTTCTCCATTTTTCCCCCCGACGGACATTCCGGAATCTACCCTTACAAGATCGCCTTCGATTTCGAGGCTTTCTTCAGACCGTGCAAAGAACCGTCGACGGAACACGTGTCCCTGCTGTGGGATCACGTCCCTTTGTCGGCTAGCGTCGCATCCGACTTTCCGGGGTGGGAGGGGCCCGTCTGCTTCGTCAGAGAATCCGACGCAGATTCCGACCCCTTGTTGGACCGAGTTTTAAATCACATAAACGAGAACGCCAAAGTCATCGGGGAAGCTGTGCTAGAACTTTACCGACCGACCTTAGCGAAGTTAGATGCGGCGATAGGTGAAGCTCTCCTGCTGGAGGAGGCGACGTTCACCCCTTCTCCAGGCGGCTTCGCTGCGGCTCAGACCAGACACCCGTTAGTTCAACTGAAGAAGCGTCTTCTGAGATACATCCGTCAAGCTCCAGTCGTGGGCTTCAACTCGGGGCGTTACGACTTGAACCTGATCAAAATACGCCTTCACTCGTTCTTCGCCTCCGGAGACCGAAGAAACCAAGAATTCAGCGTCATAAAGAGAAGCAATCAATACTTGGCGGTTTACACACAGCACACGGTTTTCTTGGACGTAGTCAACTATTTGGCACCCGGTTACAACTACGCGACCTATTTGCGAGCTTTCACCAGGAACGAAGAGAAAGGTCACTTTCCTTACGAATGGATGACGTCTACCAGGAAACTGGCAAACAGAACGCTGCCACCGAGATCGGCTTTCGACAGCGAGCTGACGGGCGTCAAAATGTCCGAATCCGACTACGCCGCATGTCAGAAAGTTTGGTCCGACGAGAAGATGCAAACTATGGAAGACTACTTGATCCACTACAACAACAAAGACGTCAAACCTTTCATAGAAGCTCTGAAAAATCACGCTAAATTTTTCCAAGATCGCGGCATTGACATGTTGAAAGACGGAGTTTCTCTCGCCGGTTTGACTTTACGGTTCCTCTTCCAAAACCTAGAAGACGCGTTCACAACGTTCCCCCAGTTCGACGCCGTCCTCCACGCTCTGATCAAAGAAAATCTAGTCGGCGGTCCTTCCATCATCTTCCATAGATTTCACGAGAAGGGCACCACGCGGATAAGGGAGCACAAGTACGGCGAAGAAGCGAGACCGTGCCAACACATCCTAGGACTAGACGCTAACTCTCTGTACTTGCGCTGCATGAGCGAAGCGCACTGCACGGGCTATTACGCGGTGAGACGGCCCGAGACCGAGTTCAAGCCCGAAATTAGGCAAAGAAACTCTCACAGCGCTTTGGAGTGGTTACGCTTCGTAGAGCACGACCGCGACGTGAAACTGCGCCACGCTTTGAACGGCGGCGAGATGGTTGTAGGCTGTCGGAGAATTCGCGTGGACGGGTTTCACGCGGCCTCTAATACGGTTTTCCAGTTTCACGGGTGTTGGTTCCACGCTCACGAGTGCATACCGTCGCACCGATATCAGTGCGCTTCACTGAGAGAGGAGAGACGCGACAGAACGACCAGAGTAAGCGCTTACTTGAAAGCGCTAGGTCACAAGCTGGTCGTCGTGTGGGAGTGCGAATGGCGAGAGATGAAGCGTCGAGATGAGCGGGTCAAGGCCTCCCAACAACGCTGGAAGGTTGACGCTTTGAAAGTGTCTCGAAACGCGATGAGCGAGAGCGACATCCTTTCCGCTGTGAAAGAGGAGAAAATGTTCGGTTTAGTTCAAGTGGACATCACTACGCCGCCTCACCTACGAGACTACTTCGAAGAAATGACCCCCGTTTTCAAGAACGCGACCGTTTCAAAATCGGACATAGGACCTCACATGTCAGACTTTGCGCAGGAAGAAAAGCTGTTGAACACGCCTCAGAGATGTCTGATAGGGAGTTACCACGGAAAAAATATTCTCTTGGGAACGCCGCTTCTCAAGTGGTATTTAGAGCACGGTTTGATAGTCACCAAAGTGCAGCTGGTGGTAGAATACCTACCTAAACGCTCCTTTGCCGGTTTCGCGGACGAAGTAACGGCGGCGCGAAGACGTGGCGACGTGAACGAGAACGAGAAAATTCTGTCAGACTGTTACAAGTTAATGGGAAACGCTACGTACGGTAAAACAATCTGCAACAAAGAAAAACACACGGCGGTGAGATACACTGACAGTCGGAAGTTCGAACTATTGGCCAATTCGTGGCGCTTCAAAAAGGCGTCCGAGTTGAGTTCCGATCTGTTTGAAGTCGAACTACAACCGAAAACAGTCAACAACAACCTCCCTATTCAAATAGGGTTCATGGTATACCAGTACGCGAAGTTGAAAATGTTAGAGTTCACATACGACTTCTTGGATAGATTCGTCGATCGGCGCGATTATGCCCTTTGTCAAATGGACACCGACAGTCTTTACATGGCTCTCAGCGGTGACACGTTGGATGACCTAGTCAAACCTCGCCTGAGAGAGACGTACTTCAGAGAGAAACGAAAGTGGCTTCCGACAGCGGTGTGCGACGATCACTTAGAGCTTTTCGTGAAGACAAAAACGGAAAGAGTGCGAGAATGGTGTCCGCCGCCCGGCGGATGTTGTGAGAGACGGTACCTTCACGATCTGAGAACTTCGGGGCTTATGAAAGCGGAGTGGGAAGGTGACGGGATCCTAAGTCTCAACCCTAAGACTTACATTTGCTACGATCGAGTCAGCGACACCGGTGAAAGAAAATCCAAAAAATGGAGTGCAAAAGGCGTACAGAAGAAACAAAACCCTCAGGAACCAGACGACTTCTTGGATGTTCTTCGCCAACGAAAAACTCTCATTGCTGTAAATAGAAACTTCAAAGTGGTGCGAAACAAAATGGTCACCTACACCATAGAGAAAGACGGCGTGCGCTACTTGTATTATAAGCGTCGCGTGCATTCTGACGGTGTGACAACGAGTCCTTTAGAGATATGAAAAAAAATAAATAAGCGTGTGCATCTTTTCAAAAATAGAGTGTTTATCAAGATTGAAAAAAAAAAAAATAAATAAATAAAAATAAAATATTGTTGTGTTTTTATTTTCATACGTCTTCTTTTACTAGTAAGTCGCGCAGTCTCTTAAAGCGTCACTCATGTGACGACGTCGCTTCCAGTCACGTGATCCTAAAGACCCTCACTTCCTAAACAAAAAACTTCTTCTTCCGCTCACGTGATCAATCAGGTCACTTCCGGTCACGTGATCCTCAATGAGGTCACTCACTTCCGGTCGGCCATTAGGTCATGTGACGTCACTTCCGCTCACGTGACTCATCAGGTCACTTCCGGTCACGTGATCCTAAATTAGGTCATATGACGTCACTTCCGGTCCCCTAAGTAGGTCAGTAGGTTACCCAGAATGCACCACTAATCCCCTAAGTAGGTCACTTCCGGTCACGTGACCAAATGGTGGCCTCTGATTGGCTGCAGGGTTACCCAGAATGCACCACTAATCCCCTAAGTAGGTCACTTCCGGTCACGTGACCAAATGGAGGCCTCTGATTGGCTGCATGTCGATTGAGTAATAAACAGTACTTAACTATAGTCCCGTTCCGATACATACTATACTACTTACGCAGCTACCATGAGTGTCGTATCTCTAGGTGTCAACTTGTTCTCTGTGACCAGATCCTCATTATAGAGTTGCTGAATGAACCATCAGTACATGTCATGATCATCAAACTGGATGGAAAATATACCCACCAAGGTGTGAATTATAGATACATACCATAATGAAATGGAAACACTGTTTTTCATCAAGAAAATCCAGTAGCTTTGTGCCTTCCATACAAATTGAGCTATTTCCAAAAGCTGTGTACACCCTCATGTTCAGATCGACATTGGTTCAGGAGAATGCTGATCCTATTTTACCTTTCAGATCCTGGTTCAGTACTACCATACCTTACATAATTTCCCTCTGTGACACAATGCAGAACTATTGCCACCACTTGACATCATGCATTTTTTCTGGCCTTATGTTTCTTTGAATATTTCTCTAAATGAGTCAGGTACCCATGTGCTGAAATTGGCTCAGAAAACCAACGGAATCCAAATGGAAATTTTAATCTTCACATTCTTTTGGGAGGGTGCCTGGCTCAGATACTGTTTGCTGTGCCCGATGCAGCAGCAACTATGCAAAAAAAATTTTTTGTGGTTATTAGCCCACCGGCAGACAAATTAGCCTACACATGCCTACTGCTTACCATTGAAATTTACCATAGTAGCGATCAGACATTCTTTGAGATTCACTGAAGGCAGGCTCATCTCGGGGGAGAAAAGGACAATGTGCTTCATTCATTGCTAGATCCCATGTGTACTGTCTTTTTTTAGAAAAGGCCATGTTACCCTGTCAATTTTGTGGGTCTACCCCATACCATCATATCAAGGATCAATTGAAGTTTATCAAGACTGAAATATGCTTAAACCTGAATCTACAACATTAGCTACGCTCAAGGTCATCCTAGCTTTTTTAGCCTAATAACCCATCAAATAATATATGGTAATACTACAATATGTGTCACCATTTTGAATAAGAAGTTAATGGTAAAGATTACATACTATACCATACTGTAATAACTTCATCAGCATAACTTTGTTATTTTCTGTAAATTCACCATCAGATCAATAAGCTGTGATTGAAAAGGTATACTGGTACTTGACAGAGAGAGGCCCCCCCCCCCCCCAAGGTCGGAAAGTCACTGAAATTAAAGTGGCATAGTCCGATGATTAGGGCTCAAAAATTGATTTTGCTAAAATTGAGCCAGAATGTTTGATAAGGGCATACTTCATGTCCTACCTACTTTATAGAACGTTATTCCCCGGAATTCCGCTTAGATTTCAGCTGATAATCAGTTTTTTTGCTCAATTTAAGACTTTTGGAGTGCACACTATAATTCCACCCATTCAAAATACACTGTAAATGGCTCTACCTGTGTGCATGGGACCACTTTAATTGCCTCTTATTGCCCATGAATGATATTTTATTGTATCCTATCCTCCAAATATGAGATTGCTCTGCCATTTTGAACATATTTAAATATAAATGAAAAATGAAAAAAAATCGGACCATGTCACTTAAAGGGCCCCAGGTCACAAAGTCGCCTATTTAGACCCTTTATGCTATAGTTAAACTTTTCCAAAAGTCGCCAGGTCGCTTATATCATTGTACCAGGTTGCCTGGAAAACAGGGCAGGTAGCTAGGTCACTTTTGACCCATCTGGAGCCACTATCTTGATGTAGTGTTGATAATCAAGCCTCTGTAGGCCTACCAGGCATCATGCCAGGGCGGGAATGGCATCACGGACGATCACGGACGCCAGATGGTGGTGCCATCTGATAGCAATTGACAGCTATCTAGACTATGTGTATACAAACCTGCTTTATGTCTTTCGTTAAACTTTACAGTCAGGCGTCAAGCTGACGAGGGACCGGTGATCCTCGGCCAGCGTCCACTATTTTGATCAATTTACAAGAGGATAAAATTCATCCACTCTCAATCTGGAAGACGCTAGACTGTTTACAAAATGAAGGAATCAACGTAATTGTAATATTCAGAAAATGGCTAATAAAGGCTAAATTGTCTCTTAAGTTGGCTCTAAAAAACACATTCTATTTAGGCTAAGAGAGTGACTCGCCTAACAGTGCCCCAAGCATACCAAGCTGATAAATTTGACTGCAGATGCTTAGCCAAAACCAAGACTGTATTACGTCATGGGTTGTAACATTACGTAGGCCAGACGACATGGGAGTAACCTATGTTTAGTTTAGCTCAATAAACTACTTAGCACCTTTACACCCCTCGATTCCATCAAGACACCCGAGTAAATATGTGGTAGGCATACACGTTTCACGTGCGTACAAACAGGAAGTAAATGAAACGCCCAAAAAGTTTAAAACTCTAATTGTGCCACATTTTCATCCGGCACACCTCTGCAAAATAATCATAAAATTATTCCCTCCATTCCCTTCCTCTGGCAATGCCTCTGCGGCACAGTTGGATTTGAAACACCATAGCACATTATGCTCCAACCGGTTAACACCTGGACCTTCAGTCTGACTGCAAACCAGTACCACTATCCCACAATGCACCTGCGCCTCCCATGAGTTCTCTACCCCACCACTAGATGGCGGCACCACATCCAGTGCAGACGGCATGCATGGAAATGACACAGACGACGCGTCGAGCGCCCTCGCGCCGCTGTGTGGCAGCGTCTCGCATTGCATCAACAAACATCGCCGCACGAGGAATTTCCCATGCGCAACTCGAAATATTTTCGCCCTCAGGTTGATCAATAGAAGAATCAAATACCTATCACCTGATTGCATTAAGGTCTACTATCCTTCCCTCTTGCCGTTTAATATATGTTTTAAAGCTGCCATTACGGGGATAATTAGAAATCCAAGACAATGTTATCTGACAATGGCCACCTCAAAAATGCATAATTAGCAAACTAGAAGTGGACTTTTCACCATTATTAGTGGTGTTTAATCAATGTTACAATGACACATCAACTAATAAGCCTTTTATGTATTTCGATCCACAAGAGAGACTCAAAGAGCTCCAACATTTCAAGGCGTAATCAGTGTGGGAACAGAGCCCTACTGCCATTGACATAGCATTGGCGTTCACGAGCGTATGAGCGATAATATAATTTTTGGCGCGCTTTTAGCGCAGTTCGCAAAAGCGCCGCCAGGGCAGCGCGTCAGCGCTCGATTCTCCTCCTGGAAATGACAGACACACTCTCTAGTCTTACAGGAGTAATGTAACGGTAGTTTAGGGACTGTTTCAGGTCTATCTACCATGTTTGGGAGAGTAGGAGCAGGTAAATATAGTACACAACAATGGTAAAACAATACCTTTACTTTAAAATGTGGACAGGTTGTTTCATATTGAATGAAAATCCATTATTTATAGGCATTTACTGAATCATGACAATGATGAGCGGGAACATTTCTGAACTGAATAAGCTCTTTTCTGTTTCTCTAGTTGAAATAAACAGGATGGTATATTTATACCTTCTCAAATTAAAAAGAAAACTAATCTTGAATATGGACATGTAATTATTATTAGATTTGTTTATGGTACATAAGAAATATAAAGAATAGGAGAAGTAGAATGCCCTACCAGCTCACATATAGGCTAGCAATTATCTACACACAAATGTTTTGTCCTTTCATCAGTATATTGTTTTTTTTCATTATTAGTACAGAATCTTATGCTTAACACCTTGAATTTTACATTGCCTTTATTTATTCAACGATAGACTGGAATATATTCTGTTTTGGCTAGATTACAGTATGAATATCACTTGATGAGAAATCAAAACAACAACAACCATTAAGAGTGAGAGAGTGCTTTTATTGAGTTTGAATAGAAAAGTCATACAGACACGATTTGGGGACTAAGATAACACCTGGAACCATGAATACATGTTACAGACCTGCAAGATGCTAGAAAATCTAATCATAAAAAGGGGATGGAATATGAAAAAATAACATTTTGACCGTTCCCATGATAGTCACCAAAACGTTAAGTACCAAAATATTATTCTCTATCTACATGCCTTTAAACTGTACTGCAGTATAACAATTTCTTTGCTTCTCCAGATACAATACCAGGTAGATTATCTAGGAGTGTCTCTGATAAGAGGGGGCAATATAATTTCTTTTTTTTTCAAACTTTGGAGGAGTGTCTACTAGGAGCAGATCTAGAGTTACTGGAGGAGGTTAGGGTACTGCTCGTGACAACATGGAAACATGTTACATTTCTCTTAATGCCTGTAAACAATAGGAAGCTCTAAGCTGCTTCTTCAGGTTGGTGAATGGGGATGGAAAGCATTGCTGCCAGAGTCTGTCCAGCTGACAGACAGTCGCACTAGACATCAGTTGCTCCATAGTATATCAGACAACAGTATGGTGCACACTGACTAACACGTCTACTACCACTGCATGCTACATAGAAACATCTGCCCCGCCCTCAACTCCAGGGTTTAAGGTGGGGGGCGGTGGTAGGTGTAGGTGTATTTGTAAGCTCCACGGTACACAACATTGTGCCAAGCTGTCCGGGCAAACTGTTTTTCTCTTGTTAGGACTTGTGTATGGGGTTACAATGCCATATCACACAGCATGAAACATGGCGTCGACACATACAAGTACACTGTTTAGAAGAAGTGGAGAGATCCGGACATCAACTCTAGCAGCTCCAGTCTCAAGAAAACTCATCATCAATTCAGTAATAACTCCAACACCTCACTTACAATACTCAAGTCTCCAGAAACATCTACATTGGTTATGTCCAACATGGAAATACCACTCTCAGTGTGATATAATACCCCAGTAACAATAAAACGGCCAGACATGTATGAAGCATGCAACCGCACTCAGACCTTGTCACTCAACCCAATATCTTTTATTATACAGTTGAGAAATGAGGAGGGATTTTTATTCACTATGCAAATGCAAGCTCGGCGCAAATGGTATTTTCCAATCGGACTTCAACCTAAACACATCCTCCTGTTGACCTTGCACTGTTGCACAAAGCCTTAATGGGAAGCATGCTGCATACACTTCCATACAACGGCCATGTATATAAAAATATTTCTCAATAGACCCCGTAGGAGGATGTACAGAATGATGAGGGGGTGCAATCTGTTGGTGAACTACAACGTTCTCCTCCTCTGCCCTCAGAATGGGGAACATTATGTAAGGAGCTCTGTAATGCCCATGTTGTGTCGGTGTGGATATAGGTCAGAGGTATACACTCTACCCTTTAAGGATGGCGTTTTGCCTTGAAGCCTTATTTGTTATCCAGATGCACTGCACTGGTGGACATGTCTACTCTTTGCAAGTGTAACAACTTTGTAGGGTAGACATAACGCATTCAAGCACCCCTGGTGAGTGACTCTCCAGGGTTACTTTCATGCATCATGACGCCATAGCCCATTCATGCAATATGCGCACTTAAAGGGTTGATTTCTGTTGTGTAATGCATGCATCGTGAGTCATGCCTTTCACACCATGGGTCTGTTGGGATGCTTCAGTTGGAAAACCAACTCAACATGGGCACTACAAATGACTAGCTGTGAAGCAAAATGCAACACCTACAGACTTAGACCGTGACATAGTTTGCTACTTCAGATTATCTACAACTTGTTAGCGGCAACAGGGCTCCACTGAAGCTTACTGGTTATACTATATTGGGAATAGGCACCCCTTACATGCAACTTACATAATCCAACTTCTGTTTTCTCTGCAACAATGACCAGTGTCTAAGTTTAAAGCCCATGTATAAATGATGTTACAAATGCCACGTACGGACGACAACATTCATCATAACGAGTATAAAGTCGATAATTATGAAGTACTTGGACGATGTTTGTTCAAAGCTCGCTTGTAAGAAATACTTTGTTACTATGAAATATCTGCAAGAAAGATCTGTCCTCTGCTGTTCTCTCTGTTTGGAACACCTGCATTTCAATCGACCCTAAAAAAATAAGCCCGATCCATGTCTACTCAAAGCCACCAAACAGTTACAGTATTAAGCAGCTACCATGAGTGTCGTATCTCTAGGTGTAAACTTGTTCTCTGTGACCAGATCCTCATTATAGAGTTGCTGAATGAACCATCAGTACATGTCATGATCATCAAACTGGATGGAAAATATACCCACCAAGGTGTGAATTATAGATACATACCATAATGAAACGGAAACACTGTTTTTCATCAAGAAAATCCAGTAGCTTTGTGCCTTCCATACAAATCGAGCACTCAATGACAAAAGCAAGACAAGGAACTATTTCCAAAAGCTATGTACACCCTATCCCTTGTGTTCAGATCTACATTGGTTCAAGAGAATGCCGATCCTATTTTACATTTCAGATCCTACTTTTAGTACTACCATGATCTTTGCTGGTCTTATTTTTTCTTTGAATATTTCACAAACTCTAAATGAGCCAGGCACCCATGGGCTGAAATTGGGTCAGAAAACAAATGGAATCCAAATGAAAATTTCAATCTTCAAGTTCTTCTGGGAAGGTGCCTGGCTCAGATATTGTTTGCTGTGCCCGCTGCGGCTGCCACTATGCCGGAGTTGTTTTCGTAATTAAAAGGCCGCGGGCAGACAAAATACACATGCCTAGTGCTTACCATAGAAATTTACGCTCGTTTAATAATATCACATCTGTTTGCATCAGGCTGAAATCTGTGTATTCTTCACTGACAGGGTTCTAATATAAAAACCAAAAGTTGGGCGAAAAAGATAGTAGCGATAAGACGTTCTCTGAGATTCACTGAAGGCAGGCTCCTCTCGGGGAAGAAAAGGACGATGTTGACCCACATAGTACTTCCTGTCTGAGGTCAAGGTGTCAAGGTCATCTGACAGGAAGTGGATGTGGCGTTGTCCGGAGGAGTTAAGATGTCGATAACAGAAGACGTTGATCTAGGTTTACACGACTTCGTATTCCTTCTTGATGCTGCGGGCTAAACAGCAGGCCATCAGGACGCCGAACACCTACAACGGGAAAACCTCAGTTAGTGTGTGCATGTAATGCCAAGTGACACATCCCCATCCATACTTTACAACCTCCCGGGTATTCTGATATTGGCTAATGGCTGTGTCTCACGAAATTGGGCCAAGTTGAAAGTCTATGACCGGGTACAATCTATGACCGAGTGCCATCTATGACCGGCTTGAAAGAAAATGGTTTATTAACCCCTTCCATGCGGTAAGCCAATATATTGCACAAAATTGCATTGAGTTACCAGAAACCCAGTGTTGAAGGGGTTAAGGGCAGATGTAGATAGAAATTGAAATAAAATGAGTTATATAAACTCTGAAAACACCCATTAACATTTATATCTTCATCTGCCCTAAATTTTCTTCTCCGAGCCGGTCATAAATTGCACCTGGTCATAGATTGCACCTGGTCATAGACTATCAACTTGGCCTGATTTCGTGAGACACAGCTTGATATAGTACTCATACATCAGCCAAACTGTTTTTTATATGCTGCAATTTTGTGTACAAATATTTAACCCTCTAAGGATAGCCTGATAACTCAAGGCAATCTTTTCATCATCATAATGCACCAAAGTGGTGCTGGTGAGTAACTTGTTGGACTGCATGAAGCACTAATGTAGCACTATTGAGTTACTCATTATGACAAATGGCTGAAAGGACATAAAATTGAAGCACTTTTCTGCCAACAAAGGGTTCAGGTGCATGCCTCAGTTTTGTGTGCTTTTTATACACATTTCACAAATGTTTTGACAAATGTTATCTCTTAAAATGCTACCTCTAAATCAATGCACACACACTGATGATACTTCAATACAACTGGCAAAATTACTTTCAATAGCACACTTAAATATGCCAGCCATATGTAAGCGCTAATTATGCTACTGCTGTGTGCAATGCATGAATAAGCCTAGGTTCCACCATTGAGGTATGCTGTTTGCTATGATGTTACCCCAAAATGACAAGAGTGTTAATGTTGTTAAGATACATATCTTATTCATTATCCATGAAGATATATTTCATATGTTAGTTGGTGGAGTTAAAGTGACATGTTGAGCAAACATACTTGTGGATATGGAATGTCTTATGGTCTTGCATCAAGCATTTTCAACAGTTAGAATGAGCAATATATTTTTCCTTTGCCACCGAAAGACTTTTTAGAATGAATTGTCACATTTGGTCTTGCAAAATATTTATTGCTTGAAAGCAACATGCCATTCTTAAAGGGTTTAGCCAAGGATGACCTTACACAAGTTATGTAGCATGTCTCAATTACACATTATTCACAAGTCATTATTAGATATTATCTTGGTTTGCTGCGGGGTAAATTTTCAAATTGCAACGATATCTATACACACTCAAAGACATGTACGAGAATTGCTTTAAAACACGACATTATGTACATAGCAAGTAAGAAAGAAGAATAACGATTCCATACTATCTGCTCTACTAAAACTGTTTTGTGTTTCGGCCTGGTCAGACTAGTCGCCATGATGATTTCCATAGGCAGTTATACTTTTGCACGCAAAAGTATATCCACAACTGAGAACTATTTTGACCAGGTTTTTACTGTTATTTTTGTAAATGTATGAACCAGGTTTTCTGGTTTTGTTCAATCCTCCCCTTCATTCAGGCAGCAGCTGCTAGAATGTTTCACCTATACAGTAAACCATTTTCAAAATGAAAGGAAAAAGAGTAAGTTTCTTAAATTCACAACTCAACAAGGATGACTGGACAGAGACACCCCTCCATTGGGTCACTGTAGGGGAGGGGGATACCACTGCAAACTCAAAACTTAATCAAAAGGAGGGGAAAACTCATCCAAGGATATACATTGACACTGCTGTTTGCACAATGTATCATCCTCTCATTTCTCACAGCACAACGTATTATGTCGGAGATGGAAAAACCTTTGCCTCTATTTTTTCCGCTGGGGTACAAGGGATCCAACCACAAATACAAAAGAATTACTTTTCCCCAAAAGTCCCTACAGGGTCGGTTTACCTGGCAGCCGAGGGGACCTGAGACCATTGGACTCTTAGACAGTTTCGTATTCTTTCCTGATCGCTTGGGCAAGACAGCAAGAAATTATCACACCGAAGATCTGAAAAAGAAGACAGGGTGGTAGTGGTTGGGCGAGCGTTAGTAGTGTACACGGAATACACAGAAGTGGCAAGCCTAGCTTGGCAGGTCAGCGGGGGGTTACAGATAGCTATTAAAGTCAGCACTTTTTTAGTAATGGAAGGATAGCATTAGGTTCCTCACTGATTAATTTTTTTCCGTATAAGAACACTAACAAATCTCAAGACTTGGGTCGAATCAGCACGCGCCATTTCAATTTGTTTCACTTTACGTTACGTTATGATTGAGGTGGTATATCTTACAGAATATTTTTTTTTAAAGATTTTCGCTAAGATTTCATCAAATTATGAAACATACATTTTGGAAGGGTGTGTGTACAGGGTAATAATGAAGAAGGAGAGTACAAAATAAAATGGCATACAACCAAATTGTAGCTATGTCTACCTGAGAGCATGCATACAAGCCTATACTGTCTATGACGGCCAAATAAGGTACACCACACCAATTGTTACATGCAGAATAGACGCACTGCCCCGCGACAGCGACAATCACCAAATTCCCATAGAGAGTGCCAAAGTTGTTCTTATTTTATTTTAAAATGTTTCCTCTGTAACTAGTGCTCTCAGTGAGAACAAATAAATTTTTCTTCCAAAAAATATAATAATGAATAATATCAGATAGAATGATGCAAGCAAACAATCATGCCAGGGGCTCTATGAAGTTTTCTATGCAAATAATTGTCCAATATATTGTCCAAAATAATTTTCTACGCTAAATCAATTGTTTGATTTAAAGCTAAGGAGTTTGAGGATCTCTCATGAGACATTGAAAGATACCTTTGGAGTCGAAGAAGGAATGGTTTAATGTGAAAAAGAAGTTTCAGAGTTGAGCAATAAAGAAGGAGAACCCTGCCCTATGTAAGGAAACAGTGTTTTGGTCACCAAGGAATAAGCCATTTTACAAGAACAGGTTTCACATATATATGCCATCATTATGTCTAGACTCATTGCCACATTGCAATGACTTCTTCTCTGCACAAACCCATCCCAATCCCAAAAAGGTTATAAATGGGTTGTCAATAGCCTGTTCAAATTGAAGTTGAAAATTTGAGTAATGGGGGGGGGGGGATTCTACTGCTGACAGATCAAAGGACAAATCATCCGTAAATGTGTCCTGTGTTAAAGGTGCAGATCTCGGTACCCCTCCAGCGACAGTCGGAGTGGAGTCAGGACAGGCACTCAGCCCTATATATAGGGGCGCTTGGTGTTTAAACTTTGACAGATGACCGACAGATATAAAGGGTCATGTGTAGATTTGTCTGTAACATACACCTTATGTAACATGTAGGCCATCTCTAGGGATCTTTGAACTTGAAAATACAAATATTGCGCGTCTCGCGCGATGAGATTCCTATGACTGATGGCATTTCCCCTCCCTGTTCTTGTGTCACATGACTTCCATGACTTTAAACACAATAAGAGACAGTGATTATAGACTGAAGAGAGGAGCCACTGTGGAAGGAACCCGTCCGATGGTAGAACAGATGGGGGTGAAGACAGAAAGAGTCGAGATGGTTGTTAGCGCTTTAATACTGACATACGCTATTCTCTTTGTCACACTGCATTCATGCTGCACTGGCAAGTTTGCTCACCGAGGTTGCATTCATGCATCATGCTGACCCTTCGGGAATGTATTAATTCCAAAGGGACATCATGATACTTGTATGCAACACTGGCTAATCTACTCGCCAGGGATGCATTTACGCATCATGACAACAAAGAGCATAACGCATTAAAGCACTATGCGATCCGTAAAGGGTTAAAGAATTTGAGAGCATGTGGCAGAGGTGATATCTTGTAGAGGAAAGCTGAAAGTGATTGAGGTGATTATAAGGAAATAGGTAACTTGAAAAGATGTCAGAGATAAACTCCGACAGATGTAACAACTGCAAGAAGAGTGCTCGTGTAACTGTGTGAAGTAGCGGCGATAACTGTCCGAGTCGATCCTAACCTAACAACCGATGCAATATCTGACAACTAATTGTGAAAAGGGTGCACGAGAGAAATTCCAGGTCGACTTGGGAACCAACCACGACCCAGTGATATAAAATAGGATAAATGTCGATCCTTGTTTTTTTTTAATGGCAGTCAAGCATTTGCAGTGGAAATAACTTTAAAATATATCTCAAGGAGCTCAGTGGTAAATGACCGAACCGATGTATTGTCCGAGTAAATCAACTGAAATTAACTTAGGTTTGCGAACAGAAATTATGCAAAATCATATTGCTAGAATCATATTAAGACTCTGGTGCAATCTGTGCAAAATGCTTTTTCTAATTGCCTGTTTCTGCACGTAGCAAACCCAGCGGTACGCAACAGTACAGTTAGTGTAACCCATGCTTCAATATTCTACGCTCTTTGTCGTAATGATGCGTAAATAAATTTACACACCATGCCGACTCCATTGGGTCTGCATGATACTTGAATACAGCAAGTCACTCGCCGGGGTTGCATTCATGCACCATAACTACAAAGGGCATGGGGCATTAAAGCATTATGTGGCCCTTAAAGGATTAACAGAACAAACAGCCAAAAGCACCACTATATGTGCATTGAACAGACTCCATACATATACACTGCACTGTGGAAGTTAAGCATTGCCAACCAAGTACCCCCCCACCCCCACCCTCTCCCAACCCACTGACAAATTCTTTCAGAATTAAGTTTACCAGCACTTTTGAAGGATTTATTCTTTAAGGATTTAATAAATGGTTCCTTAGGCCAGACCAAAATAAAAAGCTGGTCAATGATATTTTCGGAAATGGAATTTCTTTTTTTCGAGTAAAGTAAAGTCAAGGATTTAGCTTGCCTCATTTTTTTCAAAAAATTTAAATTAATATTTTTTACTTTCCCCCCCTATTGATTCTCCCAAATCAACAAAACAGTTGTCGCCGGTTCCACTTTTCCATCTACAAAATCTATTGCAAAAAGAAAAATTCTGAATTTTTTTTTGCACACTTGCACCATTTTTGGAAAAGTGAAATCCATTGACCAACTTTTTGTTGTTGTGGCCTTTATTAACTTTTGAATCCAGCTAGAAAGTGCTTAGTTGACGATACCACTTTTTCCACACAGCAAGGCGGCAACATAATGTCTAGCACCTGGCGGGAAATATCCATGCGACCTAACCCGCTATCGCTCCGGGAATTGTTTTGCAGGAAGGAGTCTTACTGCCATGCACCTAACCCTTTAAGAACAGCATGATGCCTCAAATATTCATTTATCCTGATGCATTCATGCAGCGCCAGCAAAGTGATGCATTGCTGCATCATACCGACCGCTCAGGAGTGTATCAACCCTGTAGGATCGGTATGATGCATGAATGCAGCTAGTCACCGATGCTGGCGAGTTACTGTATCCATGCAGAAACAATGGCATAAACACAGTATGCTGCCCTTAAAGGGTTAGATCTCCAAAACCTATCTATTCGCCACCCTATTCATGCCACAATATAAATACAAACACAACAAAACATGTCTATGCAGAGTAACAGAGTAAAACATGAAAGAAATTCCCAAATAAAATAAAACTATACAGTAAAAACCCTGTGTATAACCTATATAGGGTGCAGGTTATACCCTTGTATGTTACTAAAGAACAATACTAATATATCAATTTTCAGAACCCAAGTATGGGCTGTGGAATATTCCCGGTGCGGGTCATACACAAGGTTTTACAGTGGTAAGTTATGATTTTTAACTAAAAGATAAAAATATCCAATGATAGACAACCATTTTAATTTCATGAAAGGACTTGTAAAGCAATTCCTTTTTTTTTTTTTTAATCAAAAGAACCATTGATTCATTTCTTTGCCATATTCTAATTCATGAACTTAATGGAAACATTTGATCGTAAACTGTATATTGACATCATTTCCTTCTATGTGGATTTATACATCGCACGAAAACAGTTTTGACTTGCAAAAAAACAAAAAAAAACGGTAATTTTTTTTCTTTGTTTTGACGTTTATAAATCCGACTTTTTGGCGTTTTAATACATTTTTTTTAATTGCAGGCCACATCTATTCTTATCTCAGAAGTTTGTCACGTATTTGAGTAAACAAATTGTGCTAATCAAGCATGGTCGCCCCAATTTCCATAAAAAACAGATGTTTCGATATAATGTTTTAGGTCAAATTTGAAATTAGGTCTCGCAGAGTGACCAAACTATTATTTCTAGCGATTAATCAAAATAAATCACTCATTAATTAATAATATGGGTGAATTGAAGAACAAAATAAAGTGTCTGCAACAGATCTTTATATGCGAGGGTAACATTTAAAGCTTAAAATATAAATTTGCATATGCAGGCATTCAATTCATCCGAGCTGAAATACATTCGGGGCTTTCGATTGGCTACGGGAAAGCGGGCCTTTTGATTGGCTACGGGAAAGCGGGCCTTTCGATTGGCTACGGGAAAGCGGGCTTTTTGATTGGCTACGGGAAGCGAACCTACCTGGATGAATGCGAGACCGATGCCGAGTCCACCGACGATGTAGATGTTAGACTGGACCCACTTGACAAAACCGTTGATGCAGCCCTGCAACAGGAAGTTTTATGTCATTTAATACCTTTTTTAAAAAACTTATTACAATTAAGAAACTCAATTCCAACTTAAAGTTGGTGGCGATGCAGAGTATACATAATTATATTCATTTATCAATCACAATTTAAGCGTAGATACAACAGTCAAATCTCGTGCTCGGCATGTTAGTACTTCTCGGTTATTGTGTTTTATAGGCTTTAGTATTTAAATTGTTTTTTTTTGTGTTTTACCCCCCCCCCCCATCAAAATTGGCCCAAAAAGTGTAGGGGGCAGTTATAACATTGAATACCGTAGGCTTATATTGCGATAAAACAAGATGAGGGTTAGCTGTATTTGTGTGCCCAGCGCCATGCCGCGAGCATAATAGTAACTGTCATTAGTTTGGAAAGTTGATGGTGGTGGGGATGGTCTGGGGGAGACTTACATTCTGGTTGACGATGGTCTGGGGAAGATTTACATTCTGGTTGACGATGGTCTGGAGAAGACAGACCTACATTCTGGTTGGGGATGGTCTGGGGAAGACTTACATTCTGTTTAACGCTGGTCTGGGGTAGACTTACATTCTGGTTGACGGTGGTGGGGATGGTCGGGGGAGACTTACATTCTGTTTGGGAATGGTCGGGGAAGACTAACGTTCTGGTTGACGATGGTCTGGAGGAGAGTTACATTCTGGTTGACGGTGGTGGGGATGGTCTGGGGGAGACTTACATTCTGGTTGGGCATGGTCTGAGAGAGACTTGCATTCTGGTTGACAGCCATGGGGATGGTCGGGGGAGACTTGAGTACATTCTGTTTGGGGATGGTCTGGGGTAGACTTACCTTCTCGTTGATGACGGTGGGATCGGGGTTGATGAGCTTGTCCTTGCCGCAGTTCTCGGTGTTCTCTACGCAGCACGAGTCGGGCACGTTGTTAGTGTGGGTCTTGTTCCTCCAGTCCTCGTAGGTAGTCACTCCGCAGCAGTTGAACTGCAAACAGCATTGAAAGCAGGGTTCCCATGACATTTATTATATTCTTGTGGGGCTTAAGGGGCTAGGTCCCTGAAAAAATTCCTAAAATCTTGAAGGGAAATGGTACATTCGCAGAGATTTTGTAATATTAATTCTATTATTTTTCATTTCCATGACATTCCATGACACACAGCAAATTTTTACAATTTTCCATGACATTCCATGACTTTCCATGACAGCTTTCCAATTCCATGACTTTCCATGACTTGTGGGAACCCTGTGAAAGCCAAATATGATTTTTGGGGAAAAAATTTGGCCTACGGTATATAAAATAAAAACAACAAATAAAAAATTCAGCTGATAGGCGGGGTTTTATGCCATATTTGGTACGCTTTGGGCTCGACTCAAAAAAATAAGGTGTTTTGTATTTTTGATGTATCTCATCCTAGTCTCATTGTATATTTTCCAACGTTATACCATCCCCTATATATGTGTTAAAAACCTATTGTATTCGTTCACTTACTAAGGATCACCGTGTTTTTAAACTTTCACTTCTATTGCTTTTATAGTGTCTTGATATCTCACCACCCCCCTGTAATTAATAAACGAACACTCCCTTACTGAAATGTTCAATTACCTAAAGTCAATTACCATAGCTGTGAACTGGAGAAGTCTGAAAAAAAGTGTCTCACCACTGCTACTCAGGGCGGCTGACTTATCCCATAGAGAAAGCATTGAACCCCGCAAAATGTAAAATATAATGTTCAATGTTAAGGGTTATCTACAGGCTTCCATAGGGTCCTATTCTGTAGCAAATTACCTCACATTTTGAGTGAAATTTGAATTCATCTATTTTAGGGGATTAAAATGGGAATTTCTTTAAAAATCCAATTTTCTATAAAATCCAATTCCCACGTATAACCTGCGGGTTTTTACGCCCGTGCGGGTTATACAATATTCTCCAAGTCTAGGTGCGGGTAATACGAGGGTTTTTGTAAGTATAGTACAGTACTAAAATTGAGATTTTCAGACCCCAAGTGCAGGTTATAAAATTCTCCCAAAGTCAGGGTGCGGGTTATCCGCGAGGTGCGGGTTAAACGTGGGAATTTATGGCAAGAAACTTACGTCCATCTGCACTGTGTCCCAGGCCTTCCGGACGCCGGGCGAGTCGAGGTACTTGTCCATGGAGACCATCATCTTATTGGAGACCAGCTCCTGTACCTAAACACAAACAAACATAAGGTGTCAAACACAAACTGATCAAACACATTGTTGGCTATCATTCATTTGTAAAAGAATTCTCACTCTCCCAAGCCTAAGGCTAAAAAAAAAAAATTGTTGTGTTCAGGTAACATGGCCCCAAAAACATAGACTAGGCAGGTGGATTATCTTTTTTTAACCAATTTTTTTTAAAGGATTTGGAGACAAAATTCCTCCCATTTTCCTATGATATTCAGTAAAAAAATGTGAATTTTTGGTAGAAAAATCCCAAAAATGCCTTCCAAGAAAAAAAAAAAAAAAAATTGGGGTAGGGCCAAAAAAATAGGGTCGCCAGGGATATCTGAACATAACTTTTTTTTTGGCCTAATGTCTCCGGGGCTGCGTTCATGGAGCATGGCGACATAGGGCACAGAATTTTAAGCATTATGCGAACCTTGAAGAATTTAACAGAAATGAATGGATTACGTAAAAACACGAACGAATGGATTACGTAAAAACACCAATAACAAATAACCATTGTATGCCTGCATCATTAGTAACGCTAAATATTTGTTCAAATATTACTATTCAGGGAAATCTCATCTTAAACCAATCATAGAAACACACCATATATAATTATACACATGTTAAATCATAATCTTGGCTCCTTCCTAATTGAATCTTTCCCAACTGATTTTCATGATGTAGTACCGATCACCATTAGTCACACAAAAAATGTGCAACTCAAGTCCTAAGGCCACAGCAAAAATGAAAAAGTTGGTCTACGGATTTCCCACACCATATTTTTGAAAATGGGAATTTTTTCTTTTTTATGAAAAAAAAAGTGTACGGACAGCGCCCGCATCATTTTCTGAAAAATTGGATTTTTTTTTTTTTTTTTTTTTGGGTGGCCTTTTCTGTCATCGTTAGCCAGAAAATATATTTGTTAAAATTTAAAAAAATGAGATTTTCCTCAGGAAAAGAAAAAAAAATTCGCCCGCCCCCCCTATTTTAAGGTAGAAATTCATTGACAAAAAAAATAAAATTGGGGGGAAAAAAAAAAAGTCGCCCTACCGCACCTATTTTTGGAAACCAAAATCCGTAGACCAACTTTTTTTTTGGTGTGGCCTAAAAAGGGGGTAATTGAAGTCATGATGTACCACCCTCTGGAAATGTATTTTACAAAAGATATATGTACAGCAATTACCGTAAAACCCCGCCTTTAAGACGGATTTATTTTGGGATTTATTTTTCCTACAAGACGGATTTTTTTCCTAAAGAGGGGGGTCGTCTTAAAGGCGGGGTTTTGACAATTTTGATTTTGGAAAAATGCTCCCAAAAAAAGAGAGAAGTACATCAACGATTGGTAGCATTTATCAACTTTTCCTTTGTTTTTTTTCAAAGTTACATGGAATGTCATGTAGCCTATAAGAAGATCACGGGAAAATAGTCTTAAAAAGCTGTGATTTGAGTCAATTTGAGGGGGTCTGGGGTTTAGCAAGACCCCCAAAGTCGGGGGTCGTCTTACTTGTCATATCTTTTTTGTACAAGACGAATTTTTCTCTCAAGTTGGGGGGTCGTCTTAAAGGCGGGGTCGTCTTAAAGGCGGGGTTTTACGGTATATACTATCATATTGAGAATCAATTCATGTAAATTTGCACCATATACAGGTTTACCATAATTGGTCGGGGGAGATTATTTTGTATCTCAATGAGGACCTAATAAAACTTTATTTTTTAATACTATGCTTGGAACTCTGTATTGTGTCCTTATTTGAGGTTTATTCTCGTACCCTAAATAGGCTACTGGTAATGTGTATTATATATCTTAGAAACGAATTCTAGGAGAGTAAATGTCAATATGAGAGATGCTGGTGAGTTTGTATTTTTTTTAAATCACTCTATTACAAGGGCCTTCCTGGATATGAGCTAGATAGGTTAACAATACATGTATTAAAGTATACTCAAGCGCTAGATTCGTTGAATGAACTGACATTTCTTTTCCAAGTGTTTATTTTTTTTTTATCTTGCCCCTTATCCCCATCTGATAGACTGATACCACTAATTAATTAATCTACAATAAATACCAATTGTTTTTCCCTTATGTTTATTATTCACGACTAATTTTGTTAGTTTTTATTAAGTTCATGCAGGTATACAGCTTACGCTGTATGTCTATGGATGATAATTGTTATACATATTAATATTTCTATAACTCACAAAATTCTAGTTATCATGAAATCATGAAAATCATATATGAAACTGGCACTAAAACAATCTAAATATCATATATTAAATTAATGCAAGTGATTTTGGCAGAGGTTTTCCTAACCATGAGGAGAGTTTTTCCATATAACAGTCCTGGCCCCCTTACTTAGGCCAAATAATAAAAAAAGATTTATTTCAGGTCACCCGACCGACCCTAGCGAAACAGGGCCAACCCTTTTTTTTCTGTGCAATTTTGAATTAATTTCATTTTTTTACACTTTTTGGGTGCGGGTTACAAATAAGATCCTCTTAAGTCAGGTCGCGGGTTATACGCGGGAATTTACGGTAGATAGTTTCCTGTACATTGTCAGTTCCCATAATACATTGGTTAGACGTCTCACCTCCAAACTTTTTAATACAGTGTTAAAACAAGTGTGGTAACAACGTCAAATCCTATAGTTTTAGCACACTGAGTATTATGTAACCTTAAAGCTAATGGACGCGTCAAACATGGAACTAGATACGGAATTATGATGGGGCCTCCTTACCTCCTGCCATGAGTAAAGAACGGGTAGAGATTTAAATAATTATTATACTCATAACAGTCTTTGCATCCCACAGGACATTCGGTCCTGCAAATTTTCAATGCTGAAGGACCGGCTACATTTTTGGAGGACATTGCCACTGTCCTGCATATTTTCGCAAAGACTTTTTTTTTTTTAGAAAAGGGGAAGCAAAAAAAACAAAAACTTTTTATTGTGTGTCTTCATTAATTGGAACAAATACTCCAAGATGAGAATACATTCCCTACTCTCACAATAATTGAAATAAAGAGAAATTCCCTATTTCTCCGGCAGCTTACCAGATGCTGGGATACCTTGAATTGTATTACTTAAAAGCTCATGCAGACTCCAGTTGGTTTAATTTAGTCCGGAATTTAGTTCTCTAGGGGCATAATACTTTCACTTTTCACATTAACCCTTTGAGAACGACATAGTGCTTTACTCACCAGGGCTGCATTGGCGCATCATGCGGCCTCTACTGAGCTGATCACTCCTGAATGGTTGGCATGATGCATGAATGCGAGTAGTCCTCGGTAGGACTGCATGAATGCATCATGACGACAAAGGATATTAAAGCACTATGCGACCCTTAAAGGTTTAATGTACCAAGCCTACGGTGCTGTTAAAGCCTATAGAGGTAGGGTTTCCTGTTATAGTAATATTATTACCAGGGTAGTTAATTTCTAATTTATTCTGATGAAGTTCTGTTGAACCCTGTCCATATTATCCTCATAAACCTCTTGTTAATCGTCAACGCGAGTAGCGACACAATAAGCATATGCATATTTTATTTTAAAAAAAAAATTTAAGCAAAACTGTCAACATTAAATTAACCCTGGAGCAGCAAGACCGGTAGTTATATTAAAACCCAACCGTTGTATCTTTAGCATGGTCATGTAGTGCACTCTCACTACCAAATATAGGCTAGCATTTGAATATTATAATTTATAGAGATATATATGCTCAAAGCTTTACAGTAGGTACCGTAAAACCCCGGCTTTAAGACGGATTTAATTTGGGATTAATTTTTTGTACAAGACAGATTTTATTCCAAAGTTGGGGTCGTCTTAAAGGCGGGGTTTTCCAAAATTTGATTTGGAAAATGTTAAAAAATAAAGGGTCTAGCATGAAAGGATGTAAAAAGTTATTTTTTCATATATCAAAGTGTTTTTTTTCGGGATAGATAATACAACTACAATAGTAACTGATTGTGAGGGGGAAGTATTTGGTGCCACCATTGATGTTTTTAGCTAGAAAGATTGGTCCGGAATGAGTCTGAGAAGGAATCCTGAGTACAAAAAATCTCAAACTTGGGGGTCGTCTTAAAGGTGGGGTTTTCCAAAACATCATAATTATTTTGCACAAGACAGATTTTTTTCTGAAGTTAGGGGGTCGTCTTAAAGGCGGGGTCGTCTTAAAGGTGGGGTTTTACGGTATATCTTTACACAGTTAACTCTTTGACAATAGCAGCATAGAGATAATATAATGATACGACCATGAGGGCTGCAATCCTAATCTATTTAAAGGCCGATGCATCCTTGATAAGTTACTAGCCATGAGTTCCTCATGCATCATGCCGACCCTATGGTTTTGATACACTCTTGTAGGGTCGGCATGATGCATGAATGCATGAATGCCGTCATATTAACTTGCCAGGACTATTGGACATAGTGCATCAATTTAATGCAACCCTTAAAGGATTGGTGCAATTACCGGTAGGTACAATTATAGATTTATATTCAAAATGCTACTTGCGCTATGGTTTGGCAATCAGAGTGCAATTTCATGGCAGCTAGGGGTGGTTTGACAGTCATATAGATCTCACTGGGCAGACCCTTCAACATTGGCGGTAAGTAGCGTCAGAAGCCGATAGGCGGTTAGAGAACTTACGTCAACACGATAACTCTAGAATCACAAGTACAGCGGATTTAAAAGCACGACATGATAAATCCTGCAAATGCATAAGCGCTGGGGCTTCTATGTAAATGCCTAGGTACAATACTTAAATGTTTTAAAAAGAAGCGATCTTGGCTCACACTGGAATAAATTGCTTTGTGCTTACACAACAACTATAGCAGATAAGCCAAGCGCTCTAGGCGGGCTATTTCAATCTTCTTTGCATCCGGGTTCCATCTTCATTTATGATACACGGGTGCAGCACCCGCAGCTAACTCACTAGTGCTGCATTAGTGCATCATGCCAATCCTTTAGGGTGAGTATCAACCCATAGTGTCGGCATGATGCTTTCATGCAGCACTGGCGAGTTGCTTTCTAGGAATGCATTCAGGCATCGTGACGGGAAATGACAAAGCGCATTAAAAAGCACTAAGCGGGCTAAAACCCTCGTCTTGTAGGCTGGTTTTTATAATATACCGGTATGTAAGATTTAAATTAAGAGAGCAGTATCATACAAGACAACTTTTCCCCCTGAAAGTAAGGGGGATCGCCTGAAATGTTGATTCGTCTTTAATAGAAGAGCGGTATAATAATAGTACAGGTACTTGAAGTAACAGGAGTACCGTATTCGACATAATAAGCGTGCGCCCCCCCCCTTTTGGGGTATTTTTTTGACTGGAACAAAGGCTCAAATTTCACGATTTTGGAGATAATCAAAATAAAACTATCAAGTACTAAAACTACCATAAAGCGCCTGTTTATTGCGTCAAATACGGTATGTACAATTTATTTACTAAGCGAATGATGTAACGTAGTTTTTTTTTATAAATAAGCTTTTTGTCGTCTCGTTACTAACCTGGTTGCGCATGACGTAGGCGGTGGTGCCGGCGGCAATCTCCAGGATGAAGATGATGCCCAGGAGAACCGCAAACTGAAAACAAGAAGTATTTTTTCATTATTTCTTTTTTTCAAATTACTACAATATCTCAATATCTGTCTATATAAAGGCCCCATGTAGGCCCTATATGCGTATAATTATACTCTAGTTTTTTTTTGTTTAAAAAAATAACCTCATTTCATTTATTGATTTGGTATTCCGGTTTAAGTTTTTCTGCTATAATCCCCCCATTGAAAAAAACACTGTAAAATACTAGTCTTGGGCCATGTCGGACCCTCTAATTGGGCTCTTATTGCCCATAGATAACATTTTATTGGGCCCTATTCTCCAAATACGACATTGTACTAACATATAAAACACGTTTAAGCAGGATTTAAAATATGAAAAAAATCGGACCATGTCCCTTTAAATGTGTGAGACAATCCTTGAGTGACTTACGGTCATGGTCATACAGTAGTTCTCCTTGTAGGCGCCGCAGCAGCCGAAGAAGCCGATCACGAAGATGATCACACCCACGATGATCAACAAGATGGCGGCCGCACTGAAGCTGCCCCCGAAGAAGTCAAAGTAGGTCTGGAACTTGGTCTGGACGACGGCGCCTGCGATGATGAGGCCCAGTCCAGCCAACTGTAGAGAAAAAGAAAAAATGGGATTACTGCAAATGTAGATATTTTCGCGTGTATAATTTTTTGGTGAATTTGCTTAAGGGACATTTTCGCTTGTATTTAATTTCACGGATTTTCGAGATCTTTAATTCAATACTGTATAAATATTCATGCTGTAGCTATATGTTTTCGAGGATTTTCAGATTCGCGAAATTTGCGAAAATATTTACAGCGCAAAATAATCTGTTTACAGTAATACTTTGTAAGGGAATGGGTTCTTTTAGCAATGGGGGAGAAGAATAAATTCTCTAGTTTTCAGAGGAAAAAATACAACAGTTTTACTACATGTGGACATTCAAAAAGACATATGAAACAATAAATTCTATAATTCAAACACATATTCAATAATGAAGAACCAGTGGAACATCATCTGTGACATGATAAAATGAAGGGAATGGTTGGGGCTGAGAAGGGAAGTCAGTTAGTGCTTTAATGATATATGTCCTTAATCATGATGATACATGAATGCAGCCCAGACAAGTAACCTGTCAGTGCTGCATTGAAGCATCATGCTGACACTACAGGGGTTGATGCACTCCCGAAGAGTCAGCATGATGCACCTATGTAGCACCAGTGAGATACCTGCCGGGGCTGCATTGGACGATTGGTGCATCATGACAAAATAATGTTGCCTTAAATTAATGACATAACCCTTCCAGGACCGATGATGTATGAATGCAGCTCTGGAGAGTTTCTCGCCATGGCTGCATTCATGCATCATGACGACCAAGGGCATGATGCATTAAAGCATCATGCCAGAGTTAAAGGGTTACCTCGCAGCACGCCCTCTGCCGGGGCTCCATCTCCACGATCCTCATTCTCATACTTGCCGCCAGGTGTCACCTCCATGCAACCACGCCAGGGGGCGCCACACACAGGGTAAGTCAGTTCTCTGTTCTCTCACCAGGTGGCCACACCAGTCCTGGTGTCTGAGACGCCACACTATGATCTCAGCTTCCTATCTTGTTTTACTAAATCACAGGGTATCACTTCTCTACATGTGTTTCCAGTGGTTTCTTGTATAAAGCACGAGCTGAATGCACAGTTCACCTGTGACTACATTGCAATCTTCACACTCCTATGACTGGTAATCTAGACTCACTTTATCCATTTTGTACTCCTTATGTATATATGAGTGTGTTTAAACAACAAGAATCAATCCTTGGCCACATTAATAACGTTCATGGAATAGGTGTGAGCTATGTCTGAGGCCCGTCACCTTATTTTAGTGTATATGTATAAGAGTAACAGGCAATGTTTAGTATGCATGTTTTAAATCAACTACAGCTTTGTGGTTGTACTGTATTCATGTCCACAGTCATAACTCCTTATCATCACAGATGAATAGACAGTTGGCATAATGATAGCAGAAGGTGCCACTCGCTGTGGCTCTACCCCACAGCATCTTGTTATCTTCTGTGTTATCTCCTTGAACTCATTACTTCCTTATCAGCTTACATCAGCTAAATTATGTATCTGTTCATCCTGGAATGTGCTAGTAATGGTTGTATACAACCTCTCTGATAACACTGTTCATGTCAATAATTCCTGCAGCGTAGGCTTTAGTATCAGATCACCCTGTACATAGACAGTGCACTATGTAGTGCAATAGTAGCACTAACTGTAGTGTAGTAATATCATGTAGTGAAAAGTCAACACTGCAATCATCACGGGCACTATCTGCAGTCGTTAAAGCTATTATCTGCAGTCATTATATATATATAGCTATTATCTGTATTGCAGAGATGTGCACTATTCCCCAATGTGACATACAGGTCCACCACTGACCCTATATCATGATACAGTTATCCATGTAAACCGGTCAGGGCGCAGGCTGGCATGTCGGTCGGGGGCGTGTCGGTCGGGGGTGGGCGACGAGCTGACCGGGCTGTACAGAGATTCCGCTAGTTCTCAGGTTTGACACCAGGTAGCAGCATAGTCTGCGTGGTTCCTTCTTGGTGTGACGTCACAAGCCGTGACGTGACGTCAGCTGCAGCGTCCTGTTATGTTAATGAGGGTTGAGATGGTGTTGTGTTAAACTTAGTGCTTTAATCCATTAAGCCCTTTATCGCCATGATGCATCATGCCGACCCATTGGTAGTATCTCAACCCTGTAGGATCGGCATGATGCGTGAATGCAACCTTGGCGAGTGACTCACCAGGGCTGCATTCCTGCATCATGACAACTAAGGTCATACTGTATTAAAGTACTATGCAGCCCTTCAAGTTCAAGGGATAAAGTAGATCTCATGTGAGGCCCAAGAAGCTCTTTCTTCTACATTTACTACTCCTTTCGTGAGAGCATGGATCATTCACCACCATGATGCACCAATGCAGCGCCGGCAAGTTACTCCTGTCGCTACATTGGTGCATCATGCAAAAGTAGACATTGAATATTAAAGCGCTAAAAATTGACATTAAATAAGCGCTAAAAATAGACATCGAACAAGGGCCTGTCTGCTTGGCTACTCACTCTATTATATACTTCACTGATATATGCCTCTCCCCCACCCTACTCTCTCCCAATTTCCCTAGCCATTGGTATCAACTACAATTTTAACCCCCCCCCCCCCCCCCCCACTCTCTACGTCCCCAGTCTAATTAATACAACTTAATTATGGCAGGGTTGAAACCGGGCCAGTCCGTGGAAGCCTGTCGAGGGAGGCCCGAGTGTTTTTGGATGATCAATGCATCGATGCATGTTTAAACGCCATTTTTTACCGATCAGGGCAACGCGGGGGCTAAACTGGGTTAGCGTCTAATTGATTAGTCGAGTCTATCCCTTTCATGGCACCGGTCCCTAGGTTTTAGATTCGATAGAGTTGATTTCGTCTATCCTAGCGGGGGCAGTTGTGTAGCTCACTGTTAACCCTTTAAGCGGTTCAATCCATTATGCCCTTTCTTGTCATAATGCATGGATGCAGCCTCGGCGAGTAACTCGCCTGTGCTGCAATCGACCATAATGCATACCGTAGGGCTTGGTACATAACATTACTGAGGGGCCAGTATAATGTATGAATGCAGCCTTGGCGAGAGTATACTCGCTAGTTAATGCATCATGACGACAAAGGGCATATTGTATTAAAGCACTATGCGGCCCTTAAAGAGCTAATGGTATTACTATACAGGCAATTTGGTCTACACCGACCACTAACAGTATAGAGACCAACACTCACAAATACCATCATCCACAGCGAGCAGGGTACTTTACCGAGCGGGGTACTTTACCGCGAGTGACAGGGTATACATCCCCGTATACATGTACCGGTCAATTACATATGGATGGAGTTTGGTGTATCGGGCCCCATACTCCGATGAGGTCTCATATTGTTCTGACAAGCCCTTTCTAAGAACTTCTAATTACATTCACTTTACTAAGCCTACAGTATGATCTCTTAACATCTACAGAAAGCATGGCTGCTTGTGACATCTTGTTTTTATGTATAATTGTTATTAACTACATAGCAATACTTTGTGTGAACACCCTCAGTGGGATGAGGGATTTGGTACATTTCCATGTGAATGTGCCAAAATAAATCCTAAATCTCTCCCCCCCCTGCTATTAAAATCTGACCACTCCCTCACTGGCCTCAGCCTCAATTCTCAGCATATTTGTACACCTGTCACCATGTAGACGCTGCCAATGACATCACACATCAAAGGCAAGAAACTCTAAGTCCTTTCAGGGCCGCAGTGTACTTTAATGTGGTAACATGATGCAAGCATGCAGCCCCGCTGAGTGTCTTCATGCATGGTCATTATGGTGCCGACCCAGTCTATACGAAAACCTGCCGGACACCGGCTAAACGCCTGCTGGTCCGGCAGAAATCCTGCATTTGCCAGTCCCATTATCACATTATCTGGCGATTATCCTGGGCTACATGTGGGTTTTTACGGCTTGTAAATCGGACCATTATTAAGGTTTCTAGAGAGTAAACTAGAAAGCCTGAATATTTTGTTGAAAAGAACACAAAATTATGTTTCTAAATTCTAAATTCAAACATTTAGTTCTCCCAGGTTTCCGGGCCTGCAGATATCTAGCCGGGCCTGCTGAATGAAAAATCTGCAGGACCGAATGTCCTGCAAGGGGAAAAACTTTTCGTATAGACTGCCGACCAGTTTGGAGTGTTTCAATCCCTAAGGACCGTATCAGTCTTTGCAATAACTTTTTCACCATGCAGGACATTCGGTCCTGCAGTTTGCCAATTTTGAAGGACCGGATAGATTTCTCTGCAAGACCGGATACCAAAATCAAAGTCTTGCATACAATTTAAGATAATTTATGATCTTATTACAGTTAATGCTAAAGGCAAATTACTTTACACTGCCTAGAATGTTAGGGTGTACTCTCTGACTTCTAATTTCAGTTCTACTTGGAATATGTGAAAATTTCTTTCATTTCTGAAAAGCCCAGAATCTACAGGACATCTGGTCCGGCTACACTAGTCATTTGCCGGACCAGAGCCATTGTAGGCAGACATTGACATTGTCCGGCAGGATTTGGCAAAGACTGCCGTATAATGCAGACTCCCCAGTGCTGCATTCGTGCATCATGCCGACGAAGAGCATGTTGCATTAGACAGAGATACCACTGCCTAATGAACAAATAGTAGAAAATGTCAAGGCGTTGACCATTCCTTGTAGGAAATTAACATATTTTCATACTAAAATTCTAGCAAAAATGTAAGAATTCCTACAAAAGTAGGAAAAGTGGATCTCTGATTAAAACACCACGCGGCCCTTAACCCTTTAAGGCAGCATGATGCCTTCATGCATCATGCCCTTGGTCGGCATGATGCATGAATGCAGCCATGGCGAGTAACTCGCCAGAGCTGCATTCATGCATCATGCCGACCCTACAAGGTTGAGACACTCCCGTAGGCATGATGCACTGATGCAGCTCTGGCGAGTTACTCGTAGGAGCTGCATTGGTGCATCACGACGACAAATGTCATCTTTTAGCGACATGCGTCCCTATAAAGGGTTCAAGAGTTGTACAGTTGCCATCAGTGTGTCCCCCTCCCCCACACCTACACACATCTGTCTCCAATTGCCTCTGTTCCCTGACTCTGATGTCACCCGACCCCATCCCAACAAACACAACCACCACTGACTGCTTTTTAAGAGCATGAGTCAGGATTCCCTTCCCTTTCATCTGCTATCCAGTCCTTCTTTTCACCCCAGCCCAGTGGATACCAAAGTGTCAAGTGGAATGGGGACCGTTTCGTACAAAGTACAGGGAGTTGTTTCTTTCAATATAACCTCATCCTCTGGTGCCCTTTAGTGATTCTAAGACAGAGGAGTGATCAGAAGGCCTCTCTGCAGATTAGCAAGTCTCTAGCAGAGCCATCGATCTCCTAGCAGATTCTTGGTTTTGACTCAAATCCAACTGCATAACTTCGCATGCACAGTATTGGTGGATAAAGATTGCCGTATACGAGAGTAGCACATCCTGGTACTTCAGGTAGTCAGGGGCTAAACTCCATCTCCTTATCAGGCTAATCCCCTCTCCTCACACCTTGAACAAAGGTGCTGATAAGAAATTCTCCCATGATGCACTGCTCTGGAGTCGGGGGCCTAACCACAATGCATTGCCCTGAGCCAAGATGGCGGCCCCCATAGCCTAATGCGCTAGTCCCGTATACGTACAGAGAGGTAATTGACCTCTCCTGGTGGCGCCATCTCTCGGTACAGAATGCCCCCTGGTGGTGACATCTGGAGGTCGTCAGGGGCAGCACTGTCTTCTGTCATGACGTATTTTACGTCATTCTGGATCCTGTACAGGTTGTCACTGACTGATATTGATATAAGTGACCTACTGTCGTCTCCTACTTTTAACGTAACCCTTTAAGGGTCGCATAATGCCTCATAATCTTCATGTATATTTGCCGTCAGTAACTCGACCGCACTGTACCATGAAGACCCTTCGGTGTATCGTCATGATTGCAGCACTGGTGAGTTACTCACCAGGGCTGTATGAATGTATCATGCCATTCATGGCGACATAAGAGACCATGCTGCCCTTAAAGGGTTAACCTCCACAGTACTGTCCCCTCCATTAACCGCTTGAACATTGGTTTCAAAGTTTCTCTCCAAAATAAGAGTCTAGATATGAACTCCAGGTGCCCAACATCGTGATACCATGACTCAAGGTCACATGACTGGTATTTGACCTTTGGTCTGTGACCTTGGCAGACAGGGACCACGTGACAGTCACCATGGTAACGTGACTTTAATGCATCCTGTCAAAAGGTCTCATAGAGGGTAATCCCGCAGAAAACTGAGTCATATACGATTCTGGTCAGAAGGGAATACTGCAGGGGCACTGAATGGTCCATAAATAAGTTGGAAATGATGCCAATATTATGAAAACGTATACACATGCTGCTGAATGTCTGCCAATTTCAATCCAATAATAGGAAAGGGGATTCTCCGCGAGTCTACATTTTTTTCAAAGGCTAGATTGGGGATCAGTGAAAATGCAAATTATTCAGTGCAAATTCAGGCGGAATTCAGGTGGTTTTACGCTACAGACCAGTGCTCAAATTTTCCGTGGTCAGTAGCTAATTTGGTTGGAAAGGTTTTGTAGGAAAGATGTATCTTTTAGGTCAAGGATGATTTTCAGAAATTGTAAATGTCCTGGTAGCTGTTATTGCGTTTTCCACTACATTAAAGTATATCGTAAAAGGATTTCCTTCGCTGAGACCTAAAAGGGGCATAGCACATAAAGGCACTACACCGCCCTTAAAGAGCCAACCATAGAAGGATTCCTGGAACAATATCTTTTTAGGTGAACTTACAGCCTGGACTTTCATTCTTAGGTTGGTAACATATTTCAACTCGAGATCACACCGGTCCAAAGGGGAATGACCTCTTATCATGGTGAAGTGATGGACCCAGACATTTGGTGGAGGGGAGGGGAGGGGGCGGGAGGGTAGAAAACTTACACACCAAAGTCAGCGAGAAAGATTTGAGTCACGAGGTCCAGCTGGTTTAAAACGTCTAAAACATCTCATGTGGTTTTTACCAAATATTCTTTTTAACCTTTCTATTTTTATTTTACAAAGGCCTAATGGGGTAGAATGGGGTCCCCTGTGTGCCTGTAGGCTGGGTCCGATTTGGTATACGGCTTAGACATATTGAACCATGGGCACTGCCATATTGCTCAAGACCCCCGACCGCCATTTTAAATTCTAGCCTGGGGTGGTACCCTGCACCTTTCTTAATCTCCTCCCTATAGATTGTCTCAGGCGTGAAGTGAGGGGATTAGCCTGATTAGGCCTATCCATATAAAGGATTACCCAAAATAACTAGATAGACGGCGAGGGCCTTTTTGCCATTAATTTCATGACCTGCATAGCTATGAGGTTATGTGCAACACAACTTAGGTCTATGTTGTACAGTATGTACACCATGTGTGCTAGTGCTGGGGGTCGGTATCAGTCTCGGACACCCACCCCAAAGCTATACTATGGTCTGGGAGCAGACCTTCTCTTGACTTTTGCACCGGTTTGGCGGCGCAAAATTATGTATTGGGGAATACACACCAAACCAAACTTGAGACAGATTCTTATCTACATCAAAGAGGTAGTTAATTTAGCTGGAGGCTACTGTGTTATTAACACATACACATGAAAGAGTGTGAAATGTGTGTACTGGGGTAAAGTAGCAGCCTGCTTCCAGGCTATCCCACTGGTAGGATAGGCGCTGACCGAGCCTGGGTCTATATGCATCGCGGTCTGCATGCCTATAGGGGGCTGTTTTATCTCCCAGCATCAGAACAACCAAAGCCTGCCATAAATCTATCGGCAACCTCACTCTATCCAACCCCCTTACATCCTCCAACACTTCATGGTATGTCTATTGTTGCAGGTTAACCATTTAGGGACCGTATATTGTCTTATTATATCCTTTGTAGTCATGATGCATGGATGCAGCCCTGGTCAGTTTCTACTAGATAGCGCTGCATTAATGCATCATGATGTCCCTTCCGGAATATATAAACCTCGTATATGGTCGGTATGATGCTTGAGTGCAGCCCTGGCAAGTTACTTGCATTCAAGCACTATGCGGCCCTTAAAGGGTTGTGGTGTACATGTGGTTTTATACCCACACCCTGGCACTTGTGACCTGCTCGGTTGTTAGAGATTAGATTTGCCTGCACTGATATCACCCTTTAAAGATTGAGCGTGTGAGTGGCCTCACAGATGACTCAGGGTAAGCTGGAGCTGGAGCTTATCATGTAGTTAGATACAGTACTCCCTTATAATCATTCATTGGTCAATTCTGGCATCAGAAATGAATTCCTTGTTAAAAAGTACCCTCAAGTCATGTGTCATACATGTATGTTATTCCAATTTAGGCCACCAGGTGGGTGTGGGTGAGCAGGTGGGTGTGGGAGAGCAGGTGGGTGTGGGTGTGCAGGTGGGTGTGGGCGACAGTTGGAGGCTGCCGGCATGTACCGCCTTTTGTCCTTATCAATAAGGAGATACGGGTGGCACAATTTCGCTCTGCACTCATTTTATCCTGACGTTGTCGCTGGCAACTCTTGTGTTGTCTTGCTGAGTTCTTGAGGTACGCGAGAAACGACTATGGCGCCACCATGTAGAAGACGGGTGGTACAGGAACTAAAAGTGATCCTTGTGTTTGGTATGCACAGGGTATTATATGAAGTTCATTTAAGTAATTTAAAAAATAGGGGGAGGGGGGAGGGGGGTGTGGGGGGTTGATATTTTCCCTTATACTGTGTTTGGACTGTGTTATTGTAAAATTTGGAAGTGATCTGTGATGCCCTTGTTTGTGCTATCATAGTTATTGATTCTCTGCATCTCACATTTTGCATGTCCCACTTTTTCTGTTGTGTGTTTTAGACTGGTGGTAGAATGTGCCCAGTTTTTGCCCAGTTTGGGGATAGAAAGAGAGAAATACTGGCAAATTCGCTGAAAATGTCATTTCTATCTTCTGTTGAAAACGCTTAAGCCTTGAAGTCTATGGGTGTCCGAAGCGGGTGATAGATTTGGTTTAGTACATTTCCATAATAGCGAAAGAGAGAAATATATTCGCGAAGATCACAGTTCCATATCTTGAAGACAAATTGAGTTTTTTAGAAATTTTTTAGAGGAAAATGCTGTCCCCCGATCTTGCCTATGTCATAGAATTTTCCACATGTCTCTATGTCGAATGATAACTGAAATATAACAATTCTCCTATGTAACAAAAAAGCCTTAAAATGCAAAATTGGTAGGTGTATAATACTCAGGGTTAATTAAACCCTGAGTCAATGACAGTACAGTGCTCTAAGGTTCATTGTGAGTATCTCAAAAGGGTATGTAAAGAGATTTCTTATAGGTCATTTACCTGGTACAATTTATTATCAATGCCCAAACCGAGTATGAACATGATTGACCGTCCCATATTGAAACTACATCTTTCCAGAAACTGTGAATCTTTACATTGAAATATTCCGTCCTAATAACATGACATTTGCTAAGAATGGGCTACAGGTCTGGCGGGAGCTGCACTGATTACGGCGACAAGCACTGATAACAGCTGAAAGGACTGTTACAAGCATGTCCCCTGCTTGTCCCCTACTTGCACCCGGAGTGGTATATCTTATCCTCAGTCTTATATTCATCTTGTAATACCGTACATCAAAATAATAGAGTGGGTTATCATTGTATTTCTCTCATAGATTAGAAAATGAATATCCAGCTAAAATCCAAATAGAACATTCTAAAGGATAGTCAGGCCAAAAAAAGAAGAAGGTGTGTTTCAGGCAACATGGTCCAAAAATTTAGGGTAGGTAGGTCTGATTTTTTTTTCCTTTTTTTTTTTTTAAATGTTGGAGGTACCTGGAATGAGTCACGAACTGCCACATCGACTCGCGGGTCATCAAGAGGACTCACCGATTCTTACTATAAAGATTGAACGTGTGATTGAGATCACACTAGACTCAGGGTCAGGTAGAGGTGTGAAGGGAAATGTATCATTTATCATAGTAAGAAAGAGAAAGGGTGCACTCCTGTATTAATGGGATTCTTAAAGATGTGACCTTTGACCTTGATTTTGACCTTTTTCTGACCTAGATATCATCCTACACATAACAGAAATGGATTCAGCACCTTTGGTTTACCCTAGTCCACTATCCATATCCATCCATTGCTCCCCCTATTATATCCTGGCTGGACCGTTTCGGATAGCATACCCAAATTGTGCGTCACAAGTCAGGAACTGACAACTACCTATAGGCCTGCACCACACAACCTATAGGTCGCATGACGCAGGTGCCCTAAGAAAGTCACACCGAGTGAGGCAAGCCGCGCAAAAAAAGGGTATACTCGAAAAAAATGTGTACATTGACTTTTTTTTGGGGGGGTACTGGAGCCCAAATTCTAATTTTCATGTCCCCCGATATTGGCTATCTATGTCTTTTGTCCTCTCACGTCTATGTCCGACACACACTGAATAAAAAGCTCCCATGTCCATATTGTAAATAATTACCCCGGTAGAGAGAGGGGGAGGGGGGTACTCACATTTCCATATAGTCTTTGTTGCGATACGTGCATTGTCAGTGCAAAGTGAATCAGGGTTATCACAACACTGATCTGTTACACAAATAATATCAAGTAACCTCCCCTGTAAATTACCTCTAGTACTTAAGTGTTTGATAGATGTCTGAAAAAAAGCGTCTCACCTACCCCTCCCATAGAGATAGCATTGGTTGTCACGAACTATCCAAATTTGGGGTTATCGGTTATCTACACGCTCCCATAGAGCTCTATGCTGAAGCAAATTACCAGCAATTACTGCCTAATATTATTTTTCGTTTTTTAGGGGGTTACAGTTGGAATTTGTAAAAAACAAATACACCATTAGATAGATATTGTGGAAAGTGATCTAATGACACCATGCAAGATGCAAAGAGTGAAATATTGACCAAATGGGAGCAATTTCATTTTTTCAAGGAAAAGAGGTGTCCAGAAACGTCTCACTAGACTCAGGGGAGACCCTGAGTCAACTAGGTATATTATGAAATTATTGGACATTCTTGTTAAAAAGCAATTTCTTGAGCATGTACAGTTAATTAGGCATATGATCTGTTCTTCCTGACCAAAAAATTGCTAAAATTTCCAAAAAAGAAAAGAAAATTGTGCTAAAAAAAAAGGAAGAAAGTTCTCCAAAATCGGAAAAAAAATGCTAGGGTTGGCCCTTTTTTTAAACTAGGGTCGGGTTGCCTGAAACACACCTTTTATTTTTTTTGGCCTCATGGACTATTGACTACTTCATCAATAGGCCTTGATGACACTTGCCTGGTAAGCTCAGTTGGCAGCAGGGCTGCCTCTAAATCAGAGGGTCCAGGGTTCTATAGGTTCTCTTGGGGGAAACTAAAATGGGCCCTGAACCAACACACACACGCGGGAATTAGTGAATTTCTAAAGATTCTGAAAATGTCCACCAGGGGGAATTACAGTAGTGGGTTTCTAAAGGTTCAAAGTATGTCCACAGGGTTCGCCACCAGTTTCGCCCAATGAACTTGGCCTTATCTCATAGTGAGTCGCTCCGTGTTAAGGACGGCATAGTACATTCATGCAACAACCCCGTAGGGTCATCGTGATGCTTATGCCTCTACATGGGTACCCCCAGTTTTGATCATGTCGCTCGAATTTTAGCAAAACAGCCATGTCATCGTGTCGATTTTTAGGTATATAAGAACTTACAGATAGACATCTGCAGGTCGATTTTTACCCTCTTTCTGTGTCCGTCGATTTTTAAAAGGGCCGTGTCGCCCGTGTCGATTTTTAAAAGGGCCCTGTCACCCATGTCGTTTTTTTTACCCATGTAGGGGCACATGCTTGAATGGAGCACTGGCGACTGCATTCGTGTTATGACCACGAAGACATTAGCGCACTTTGTGGCCTTTTAAAGCACTATCCTGCCCATATAAGGTTTGCTCATATTATATACAGCGGCACTTTAGCTCAATGTCAAAACTTTAATACCCCCAATTCCTAGTATTTTCTCAGCCTTTTGAGGAATATTTCAAAGTCCATAGTTTACCAGTGCACTGCCCACTTTCCTATTTCAGATCTTTGGCATACATGCAGCTCTAACTAAACTCCAACAGAATGGGACAGACACGGCCCTAGTAGTAGTAGTGGAGCACAGAACACTAGCCCATAAACCAAACCATCTATTTACAACATCGAGACATGGTAAAGCTTTCTTCCCCAGGGGCCCTTACCCTCAGACCCTCCTTCAACACGATTTATGAAAGCCCTTGGGTCTGTCCCGGCACTACATGGGGCTTGTAGAGACATAAGAGGCTTAGACATAGCGCTGGGAGAGTTCCTCAGAGGATGAGACATAGACTCCCGGGGGGGGGGGGGCACTGAGTCTTTGAGGGTACATTTTGTAGTAACATCTACCGCCCCTCTTGTCAGAGTTTGGGAAATTTGATCGCCCTAATTCTCAGAGGTCGGGAGATGTGACCGCCCTTCATTTCAGAGGTTAGGGGATTTGATGAGCTGTTACATGTTCAAGTCTCCCTGAATTTTGTACAAATACTAATTAATATATCCCTTTCAGCAAGAAAACCTTCTCAATTTAATGATATGATTTTAACCGCCCAACTTATCAGGGCTTCAACGACATCTGACCGTCCCCCTTTTAAGGATCTAATGGAAATTCACTGCCACCACTTTTCAGAGTTATGCTGCAGTGGTAGAGTGCCCCCCGGGCATAGACTAGCTCTAGTTCCTAGGGGATTGGGGCATAGACTTGCCCTAGTCCGTAAAATGCTGACTAGTTCTAGTCCCTATCTGAAAGGCTGAGGCTGAACTAGCTCTAGTATCAATTTACTCAGAATCTTTTTGGTCACCCAATTTAGTCTGTACAGCTCTAAGTGGGAAGGAGCTCAGTCTCAGAGCCAGGACTCACTCACCAAGTCGTGAGTGGACTACACTAGGCTTTTAGGCTACACCACACAACCTGCTCCGTAGAGGAGAGCTCTCAACAACACACTGCTACAGTAGATGGTGCTTAACCCCCTAAGGCCACACTTTTTTTTTATTTGGGTTACGGACACCTCAATAATTTATCAACGCACGGAGGACGAAATAAAAGAAATAAAAAATAAAATAAAAGTTGGCCAATGGGTATTTTATTTATTTGCTATACGGAAAGTTTCAATATCCCAATGACGGAGGGAAAAATGAAATAAAAATCCACAAAAGAAAGGACGATCCGATATTTTAAATACAATATTTTCTAAGTGAACAGAAATATTGAAAAAAAGTACTTCAAAAGTTAAGAAAATTTGTATTCCCATTTTACCTAAATGAAAGGTAGATGGTTGTTTTCGTGTTGATTTTAGCTTTCCATTGGTATATCATACTACATATCTTTTATTTTTTTCTTTATTTTGTTTTCTCTGGAATAGAAATCGGAGGGAATAAAAAAAAAAGTGTAAATTCCAAATTTTATTTTTATTCCGATTTTGGCCTTTCCTAGTGCGGCGGGCCCGTAACCCAAATTAAAAAAAAAGAGTGGCCTAATGGTATCATACTGCATTAATGCATCATGCCCGTTGGCGTCATGATTCAGCCCTTGTGACTACTAAGTATTTGCCAGGGTACACTCACCAGGGCTGCAGTCAAAGTCTAATTGATTGATTGATTGATTTGTTTAACGTCCAGATGTACATCAAGTACCTCACGGGACATATCTCAAGTTGGCAAGGAGTCAGCCACAAATAGTGGTAGTCTGCCTTGCAGTAGTAGGACAGATATTTATATGCTGCTTGCTCAATACAGCAGTGACCACATCTATGGATGATGGAATCTATGAAATGAATGACCGCATCTATGAGATGAGGGAGAAAACCGCTACCGGGGCACGTCCCCGACTCTTTCGAAGGATAGCAAGTGTTCTTTTATTTGCCTGGCCCTACATACCTAGTCTGATGCTGACTCTTGGAGAGTGTACCAACCCTATGGGGTCGATGCGTGAATGCAGCCCCAGTGAGCAACCCACCATGCATGCATCACCACAACAAAGGGCAATGGCATAAAGGGCAATGGCATGTTGCATTAAAGCAGTATGCGGCCCTTAAAGGGTTAGACACCCTTCAGTAAAGTGTAAGCCCAATGCTACAAGCCTCACCTCCTCCAATATGAGAGATGATCCTCTTGTAGCCAGTAACTTCCGGGAAGGAGGTGGTCTGGCTATATAACGGTGTATAACTGTGTGCAGGCATAAATAATGGAAACGCGCGGATCATCCTTTTTGCTTGTCGGCTCACACTGCCCTGACATAGACCACCTGTTGGTTACAGTGTGGTCGGCCATGCAGAAAGGGTGGCCCGCAGGGAGGCATGGTGGCGGGTTAATGAGATAGATCCCACACCCCTGTAGTGTCCGACAGGTGATGATGTATCATCCTCACCTTTAATCCCAACTCCCCCACCCCCAAACCATACTGGGTGAACAGAAGCCCTCTTACAGCTAGGCACACTACCTTGACTCTATAAGAAGGTAAGGGAAGTGGGAGGGGGGTGGTAAGCAAATTTCTAACCCTATCGGGTGGGGGACGAGGGGGGCGGTTGCAAGAGGATTTTCACTGTTACTATAGATTTACACTATTTACGATTCCTCGGGGGTTAAAACAATTTACATGCGCCCCCCCTTTAACAAATACCTTTAATGTGCTTGTTCCCTTGGTTATCATTGAAAAGACACACTTATAATATTTCACTGCACCTACCAAGACTAAGATGGCACATCCCACAGACGTCCCCGCATAACCCCTATACATAAGGGTACCATCACTACAGGCACTGCGCATGCCCAGAGACCCCCTACCAGACTATTATGGGCTGTTATCACCTCTGGTAACCAGGGACATGATGGGATATGGCAACCCGTGAAATCACCTCCACTCCTAGATCCACTCCCCTAGCTACCTACCATGCCCCAGCCCTGGGTCATATCAACCTCTGATACAGAACACACTCAATAAGACAGGAGTAAGAGGTTGGAGAATTATCTACCAAACTGTCATTTGTAGAATATTATAAAACCTACTGCCCATTTTTATTTTCATCCCATTACAAAACATTTTCATTAAAATTCCTGTATGTGTTTTCCCTGGGCAACGGCAGATTCTCCCTGTGTTGTTTGCTATGGAGTAGTTTAAATATTCAACATTGGGTTGTCCTGTCAGATATGTGGAACACCGGCTGAACATAAGGCACCCAACTACACAAGTACAAAGGGATTGCTTTTCATACACATATCCTACACCGAGAGTCCTCATGTTAGTCACTGGTCCTGACTGTTTTTAACGTTGCAGGTTTTTCATACTGAGTGTCGAAATTATTCCCTGTGTTTTGGCAAAATTGTCAAAAACCCAGTGTTCCCGTCTTCTCACAGACAGAGACCCCCCCCCCCCCCCCCTCCCCTTAAAAAAATAAAAATCCCATTTTCCTTCTTTTCCCTGTACGATGGGTACCCTGAACTATACAACAGCAGCACACATCAATATGATAGACCGCAGTTATGAACCCAGAGCCCATTCAGCTAGTGCTGACCACCCAACCCCGGCCCCATCACCACCTCACTCCGAGTGAAGGGCGTATGGACCGTACAATACTGTGGCATAAAACATCGCCCACTAGTCCCAGCCCTAGTTTAGCCCTTTAGGGACTGTATAGTGCTGTAATATGCCATGCCCTTTATCGACATGATGCATTATTGCATCATCTATAAAGTCCTGGCGGGTCCCGCTTGGGCTGCAATTATGCATCAGGCCCTTCAGGAATGTATCAGGCCAGTAGGGTCGACATGATGCCCTCACCATGGCTGCATTCATGCATCATGACGACACCAAACATTAACGTGCTAACCCACCCTTAAATGGCCAGTGCCTGCAACCACTCCAATAATAGCTCAATATGATCTATGGCCACATCTCGGGCACCCGACCGCTCCAACCCCAAGGCAATTTCAACATTTTATCTAATTCATCTTTTTAAGTCGCTAGCCCATTTGCCTGCGTTTAATCCGACGAGACGAATAAAAAAGTGCCCTCATTTTTGTAATACTAGGTGTGGTACATTATTGTGTTGACAGGCTCTGGGTAGATGTATTACCTTTGGACATGAGATTTTAGAGTTGTATAATCTAGCTTCATGGAACAGAAAGGGTGTGGTGGGAGAATCAGAATGGTTGCAGGTTCACAAATCAGTCAACGAAGAAAAGTAAAATTTAAATTTTGATCGCCTTCCCGCGTGATACATTTCAATCAGATAATTCAGTGAAGACAGTAGTCAATACGTGTCATTCATTTTCTACAACTTACAATTTTCAAAGACATGTATAATTAGTACATGTTAAGACAGCACAGTGCCTAAATGTGTTTTTGCCCTTTGTTATTATGATGTATGAATGCAGCCCTGGTGAGTACTGACCAGTTAGTGTTGGAGGGCTAATGCATATTCATCATGAGGCCAAAAACAATAGGTTTGTTTCAGGTCACCCGACCGACCCTATGAAAACAGGTCCGACCCTACTTTTATTTATGCAATTTGGAAGAAATTTCTGTATTTTTACTCCTATTCGGTGAATTTTAGGGTCTTCGGAGAGGTTGGCTAGCACCTTCATGTTTAAAAAAAAAGTTTAAAAAGAAATAATTCCGACCTATCGACCCTACAATTTCTATCCATGTTAGGGAGTGCTCATTTTTTAACAACAGGGGGGGGGGGGTGAGATTTCGCGCGGAGTGCGCAAAATTTTTTCACCCCCCCCCCCCCGCTAGAGGGGTCGAAATTTTTTACGCCCCCCCCCCCCCCCCGGCAGGCCGAAAATCGTGCGCGTTCGCGCCCCTTTGTAGCATAGTAACGCGCGGGCTTTTTCCCTCAAAACAGGTTGAATTTTTTTCACCACCCCCCCCAAGAGGGGTCTAAATTTTTTTTGGCCTGAGCATGATAATTGCAGAACTGTGGTATTCCCAGTGAGCGACCACCCAACCCGCCGGCCATACAAATAGGTCTGAGGCTTTAGGCCCTGTCAGGGGTTTGGCACCTCCCTGGGTAACCTACTGCCCAGCTGTATGCATTGTATGCAGAACAGGCACTGGGGGATGGAGGTGCACTTCTCCAGCACAATCTGTACACGGCCATTAGGACGCTAATGGACCCTGGCAGTAGGACAGAGATGCCACTCACTGGGAGACAAAATGTAGCAAATCTTCAGATTTTGGTATATTTTATGTAGGGAATTAACATAATCTATGACAGAAATCCCAGTGGAAAAGTAGGAGTTCTGCAAAACTAGGAAAAGTGGCATCTCTGGTAGGAGCAGGTATTTTTGTATCGAAGCAGACCAATTCATGAATATTTTATGTTTTAGGCCTATAGATGCAAGCTTGATTTTTTTTTTTGATCGATAAATTATTCATGATTATTTTCATACATTTTTTTGTCAAATGGCAACATTTTATGTTCAATGAAATTAGGGAACCCATCGAGTTTTCCTCTACTGACTGTTCACATAGTGCAGCTAGATCTGTCAGTGCTGACGTGTACACGTATAATGCGTATAAAATAGCCAAGTGTTAATCTGACACTGCTACCTGGTTCTTCTTTATCTACGACTCGTCTCGTCTCAAAACAAAGAACCCCAGTATGACATTGCTACACCAACACATCGGCCCGACTCGAGGCAGCTTACGCCAACATTGCCAGCATACAACATGGCGGTAAACCTGTTGTTTCTGGCCCTCAACACTTCACATGGGAATACCTGCAACCCAGGAGGTGGGTATGACAAGCCGTTCAAGACTTAATTGTCTCTGTATAATGATCGGGTTATGGCAGATCTTGCACTCATGGGATATTTATTATATGGAATTTATTGTTATACATGTAGTGACCCTGTGGAGCTTGTTTTTGTAAGTACAATTTATGGGAGGGAGGGGGGGGGGGTGTCCATGTTCAGGCGCCAAGCACACTAGCCGTGGGTACACTTTTTTTACATTGCCTGTGATCTGCCTACAAGTTACTACAACTGACCGACAACCCTTCAATTCAGTTAACCCTTTAAGGGCCGCATATATAGTGTTTGAATGTGCTATGCCCTTCTTTGCCATAATGCATTCATGCAACCATGGCGATTCTCAACACAATGGCTGCATTCATGAATGCATCATACCGACCCTTCAGGAATGCATCAACCCCATGGCCTCCGGATGATACTTGAATGCAGCCCTGGTGAGTATACTGCATAATGCACCACTTAAATGTTCTAAATGGCCACACCCCTACCAACTTCTGTAGTTGTCATGAGACAAAAGTTGATTATTTCTCTCACCTCAGACTCCCCCTACCTTTAGTATGGTCGGCGCATGCGCAGTGCCCCACCTGGAGGTAAGCAGCTGTGTAATGGGCCGCCACCTGGTGAGCTGGGCATGAACCGGGGGTGGTTGGGGGGGGGGGGGGGGAGGAGATAACAAATTCCACCTGTCATAAATAATCATCCTCTGATCAAACAAGCTGAAACCGGTAGGTCTCTTATCATTGCACTTCTTCTTGTGTTTAGCTACTTGGGGATGTTTTTCTCATTACCCCCCCCCCCCCCGTGCAAAAAATAAAGGGAAAAGAAAACATAAAACTTTGCATCTGGAATCCAGAACTTCTGAGATGAATGAATTCTGATTGGGGATTCTTTACATGGCTTCATCCCTGGTACCTTGCATTAACATTTCATGCAATATGTTCTCAAAAACATTCTCCTCTCTCATTTAAATGCTGTAATAAATCAATCTGCCCAGAACCTCATTCCTAAGATGAGTAAGCTGCTAGATTGACGTACCCCCCCTCCCCCCCCCCATCCACAAGTCTTTCCCCACCTGCCTATTACTTGTACCTGACGGGGGGTCACGGTGGGGGTCAACAGTTAAAATGGCCGACCCCAGCTCTGTACACCTACACTCACATATAGCCACACCCGCCACCCTTCATTACTGTTTATCACATTTCAACACTTGGATATATGAGACTGTGGTTCGGAGCTGGTGTTATACTCCTCTGAAATCCTGATGGATTATGCAATCACGCCACCTTTTATCACTACCTACAGGCCTTATGTATTTCCATCCATTGCCCTGCTTAAAATCAGTCTGTTTTATGAAGTGTCCAGTAATCTGTTTCTTAAGAGATGTATTGGTTGACACTTTTTGCAGGCACTGTGGGCACCTGGAGTAAAAGCTCCAGGTAGATAGTATAAGAGGTAACCATCTGTTCTGTACACTGTTAAAGAAACACACACATGGAGTACAAAACAGATATGATAAACTCTATAATATCTTCCATATTTCTCTCTTATCCATATACAGTTACATCAATGCGTTCCGGTAATTCAAGGCGACCGATAAAAAAGACACTGCCAGGATAGATATTCATGAATCCTTCACTTCTCAGCTAAACCAACATACCCTGTCCATGTCGAGTACCCGAAAAAGAAGGTAGAATGTCATATAAAACATATGGGAAATGCATTTTTGATTGATATCCCATTCAGAAATAATCTTACTTTTTTCTTATGATATAAGTAAGCCATGACATTTTGAGATAACCTGAATGATAACTTGCCTACCGCTGGTAACGCCATCAATGTGACTTTAATTAACCCGGCCGCCCCGGCCGACCTTTCTGTGAGATGGATGGCTCTGTTAACCCTTTAAGGGCCTCATGGTCCTTAAATGTGCTATACCCCTTGTCATCATGATGCATGGATGCAGCCCTGGTCAGTAACTCACAGAGATGCATTTATGCATAATGCACTATTGGAGTGTAGCAACCCTGTACGGTCGGCATGATGCTTGGATGCAGCCCTAGTGATTTACTACCCATGACTGCATTCAAGCATCATGAGATTATCATGATGATAAAGGATGTACATGTAGAGCAGTAAAGCACTATGCAGCCTGTACCCCTTTAAGGACGCATGTCGCTAAAAGATGACATTTATCATACTCGCCAGGGCTGCATTGGTGCATCATGTCAACCCTTCGGGATCGAGTGTCACAACCCCATAAGGTCGTCATGATGCAAGGATGCAGCACTGGCACTTTACTCGCCAGGGCTGCATTCATGCATCATGACGACCAAGGGCATGATGCATTAAGGCATCATGCTGTCCACAAAGGGTTAACGGGTTAACAAGTTGTCGGGGTAGGCGGTCCACACCTCATATTTACCAGGTGTTGGGGCGGACAGCGGGTTCCGTATCCACCCTCAGCTTATCTAGCAGCTAGTTTAGTAGTATCTGGACAGCTAATTTAAAATTACTTTCTTGCATTTAGTTTTCCTATCAGTTTAACACTACTGATTTAACTGATAGGCCAACAAATGTGACTACACATGGGGACCCAGATTTCTGACCGTGTCGCCGTGTTGATTTTTAGCAAGATGGCCATGTCGCAGTGTTGATTTTTATCTTATAGATTCTCCTCTATTTCCCTGTGTCCGTCGATTTTTAAAAAGGCCGTGTCGCCCATGTCGAATTTTGAAAGGGTCGTGTCGCCATATCGAATTTTAACTCATGTATAGTCACAACAAATGACACATAGTATTGGGGGAGATTTCTGAGCCCAATAAAGTGTCACCCTCCTCATATTAATGCCTCAGCACCATTCATTGGCTTGTTACCTAAGGTAATCGAGCTACTCACCAATAGTGAGATGTGTGCACTGGACCCTTACAATTTATACATGCACATATCGATTAGCTAACGACCAAAGGCACTCAATGCGTCCCCCACCTGCATGTTCTTACGGGGATAATAACCATCCCTAAGACAGGCCACTGTAATCTATATCAGCAGTTCAACTGCACGCTTCTCAGCCAAATATCGATTTATTGATTGATTTAAGTGTTACTTAATGGTAGTCCAATGTTGTCGGAAGGCCCTGGTTATTTAAGTTTGGTAATTATGTATACCGTACTGTCAAGTAAGAGCGCCTGTTTTGTATTAGCACTCGGGGTAGAGGGGTCTTAAAATGTACCTTAAGCACTAATCGCGTACAATGTATAAGCGCCTCTCTAGGTAATCCCCAATAAACTGAAAAGTGCCTCAGTGCTCTTTCGCGACACTCTGGCTAATATGTCTCAAAAGTAGGATAGATCCCTGTGCGAGGGGTCTATGGGATTTAGACACCGATCGTAGGGAGGCTGTCTAAAATGCACAGCCACCTCTGTTGGTAAATGACAGGGGATCCTGCCAATATCATATAGTAGGGTGTCCACACTAAACATGCACACTCCCACCACCACTGTACTAAACTTTATGGTATTATGGCACACAGTGCATTCACCGTTCCAGTTCCAGGCGATAAAACCATTAGCTCCTACTATGATATGCTGGTTATAAATGTGGCAAAGTGCTTAGGGGAGTGGTCATTATATAACAACAGGGAGATTGCTATGGCTGCAGTGTGCAGATATTGCTGTAGCTGTAATAGACAGATTGCTATAGCTGCAGTGGGCAGATTGCTATAGCTTCAATAAGCAGGTTGCTAGCTACAGTAGGAAGATTGCTATAGCTGCAATATGCCACCTACAACCCTATGCAGAGTGCTATAGCTGCAATATATATGGTGATTGCTATAGCTAGATGAAACAGGCTGATTGCTAGCTGCAACAGGCGGATTGCTATAGCTGCATTATCCTGATTGCTATAGCTGCATTATCCTGATTGCTATAGCTGCAACAGGCGGATTGCTATAGCTGCAACAGGCTGATTGCTAGTTGCAATATTTTGATTGCTAGCTGCAACAGGCAGATTGCTATAATACAACAGGCGGATTGCTAGCTGCATTATCCTGATTGCTATAGCTGCAACAGGTGGATTACTATAGCTGCATTATGCTGATTGCTAGCTACAACAGGCGGATTGCTATAGCTGCAACAGGCAGATTGCTATAGCTGCATTATCCTGATTGCTACAGCTGCATTATCCTGATTTCTATAGCTGCAACAGGTGTATTACTATAGCTGCATTATGCTGATTGCTAGCTACAACAGGCAGATTGCTATAGCTGCAACAGGTGAATTGCTATAGCTGCATTATTCAGATTGCTAGCTGCAACAGACGGACTGCTATAGCTGCATTATCCTGATTGCTATAGCTGCAACAGGGGGATTGCTATAGCTGTAACAGGCAGATTGCTAGTTGCATTATCCTGATTGCTATAGCGGCAACAGGCGGATTGCTACAGCTGCATTATCCTGATTGCTATAGCTGCAACAGGCAGATTGCTGTAGCTGCAACAGGCAGATTGCTGTAGCTGCAACAGGCGGGTTGCTATTGCAGCATTATTCTGATTGCTACAGCTGCATTATCCTGATTGCTATAGCTGCAACAGGTGTATTACTATAGCTGCATTATGCTGATTGCTAGCTACAACAGGCAGATTGCTATAGCTGCAACAGGTGAATTGCTATAGCTGCATTTTTCAGATTGCTAGCTGCAACAGGCGGGTTGCTATAGCTGCATTATCCTGATTGCTATAGCTGCAACAGGGGGATTGCTATAGCGGCAACAGGCAGATTGCTGTAGCTGCAACAGGCGGATTGCTATTGCAGCATTATTCTGATTGCTAGTTGCAACAGGCGGGTTGCTATTGCAGCATTATCCTGATTGCTATAGCTGCAACAGGTGGATTACTATAGCTGCATTATTCTGATTGCTAGCTGCAACAGGCGGGTTGCTATAGCTGCAACAGGCGGGTTGCTAGCTGCATTATGCTGATTGCTAGCTGCAACAGGCGGATTGCTATAGCTGCAACAGGTGGATTGCTTTAGCTGCAACAGGTGGATTGCTATAGCTGCAGTATTCTGATTGCTATAGCTGCATTATTCTGATTGCTATAGCTGCAACAGGTGGATTGCTTTAGCTGCAACATGTGGATTGCTATAGCTGCAGTATTCTGATTGCTAGCTGCAACAGGCGGATTGCTATAGCTGCAACAGGCGGATTGCTATAGCTGCAACAGGCGGATTGCTATAGCTGCATCATCCTGATTGCTATAGCTGCAACAGGCGGATTGCTATAGCTGCATTATTCTGATTGCTAGCTGCATTATTTTGTTTGCTAGCTGCAACAGGCGGATTGCTATAGCTGCATTATCCTGATTGCTATAGCTGCAACAGGCGGATTGCTATAGCTGCAATACACTGATTGCTATGTTGTCTGGATGTCGAGTCTCCATGCTGCTGGTACCACATCCCTGCAGTACTGTGCATGTGGCGAGGGGTGGTAAACCTCACATGAGTACAGGTGTGTACAGGACAGCATGCAGACATAGCGGGCAGGCCTCGCCCGCTCCCTGCTGGCCGCACCCGCTAAGTGATTGACTGCTGCAGGTCCAAGTGTCAGCTGCTCCCCACCACACCCATCCACACCCAGACCCACAGTCTTATTAGTGTAGGTCCTGTCTATACGGAATGTAACTTCTCGCGTAGAAGCCGCGGCTAGTACGAGGGTCAGATCACTGGTGCGGCTTATAGGCTGAAGTTTAAGCCACTATGGTACAGCACTATAAGTTACTATTTTCAGATTGCCCGGATCGGCCCAAAGTCAGGGTGCGGTTGATCACGAGTTAGGCTTATATGCAAAAATTTACGGTTACACATCCTGGTATCTTAGGTAGTCTGGGGCTAACCCCTATATCCTTACCAGGCCAATCCCCTCACACCTAGAACAAAGGGACTGATAAGAAATGCACCCATGATGCAGTCTGCTCTGGAGTCGGGAGCCTAAACACGATGCATTGCTCTGAGCCAAGATGGCGGCCCCCAAAGCCTAAATGCGCTAGTCCACTATAGGGGTGAATTGCAAGATGATTGCGCAGCCATTACTTAAGCTGGTACTGGCGAGATAGCAACGGTCACAGTGGGTACCAGTTGTTACATAATGCACCCTAAGAATTCCTCAGTGAATGGAAGTAATTATTTCATTGGTCTAATATGTAATCCTACTGGCGTTATACAACTGGTACCCATTGTGACAGCAGTTATCAGTGCTTATCTCACCAGAACCAGCTTCAGTAATGGCCGCTCCCACAGCACAAACAACGTTCACACCCAGAGTCAGTCTTAAACGCCTTAACCCTGATGCCAAATCACAACATGGGGGAATGTAGTTCACCCTTTATGGCCGGGCCGCATAGTACTTTAATCAACTATGCCCCTGGTAGGCATGATGCATGAAGGCAACCCTGGTAAGTTCCTCCCTTTGATAGTGTATCAACCCAGATCAACCTGTAGGGTCGGCATGATGCATGTATGCAGCCCTGTACAGCCCTGGTGAGTGACTGCCTTTGACGGTGTATCAACCTGTAGGGCAGGCATGATGCATGGATGCATGCGACCAGTAGCTCGATCGTCCATCAAGACAACAACATGGCCATAGCGCATCAAAGCACTATGCGGCCCCTCAAAGGTTTACATATAGTAAGGGCAGGGACTGAGGTTGACGCGGTTAAAAAAAGATGGGGGAGAAATTATTGGTGTTGGGTGTATTTTGTGACGCCAATCCTTGGGTAAAACATAAACCGCCCCCTGACAAGTAGGGTGGTGGTGGTGGCCTGCCGTGTAGTACCTATTTCCTCCAACAGGTGGGTGAAGAGCGCTCTTTTCATTCTTTTCGTCAGCGTGGCGCCGAGAATAATTGGAGGCGACAATTTGGCGAGTACACACACTGCTATGACGTCAGCGAAATTTGGGTCACCAGAGGAAAAAGATTAAAAGTAAGCCACGTGATACTTAGTAACTTACCTACTAATCAAAAACCCATTTTCCTTGTACAGAATTTAGAATGGTTATCAAGGACCCCTGATCAGTTATTGATTATGTTGCATGTCATACAGAACATCGGAAATTAAGCTTACTTCCCTAGTAGTAGCCTATTTCCACTCCTAATAAATCATGTATTTAAACTATTCAGGACTAGATGACAAAAGCCCTATTAGTTGACATTGACTAAATCAGAATAACGCGACATCTCATATCTCCATATATACATAACACAAATTGCTGAACCAATTTTACTATCCACACTGAAAAAGTAAACTCGTCTCCAGACTCGTCTAAGTGACTGCCATAGAATAAATGAGTCAAAATTGTCTTACCCAACAGGTTACCATCCCACAAATAGAATCTGGAGCTGGCAAATGTTGGGTTTTGGGCTGGCACAGGGTCTTCCATCTCCAGCTAGAAGACCCGCTCCCTTGTCACTTAGACAAGTTTTTGACTCGTTCATTTTATGACAGTCACTTGGAAGAGTCTGGAGACAAGTTTTCTTTTTGAGTGCACTGGTGTTACGGGTAGAATAAGGGGCACCCACCCCCTGCCTATCCCCATCACTACTCGCTGTACGCCACCAGTGGTAACCCTTTAAGGGCCGCATACTGCCTTAATGCGCTATATTCATTGTCTCCATGATGCTTGAATGCAGCCCTCCTGGCGAGTAACTCACAATTGCTGCATTCAAGCATCAGACCGACCCTATGAGGTTTATACACTCAAGAAGGCTCGGTATAATGTATAAATGCAGCCCTGGCGAGTAGACTCAGCTGGGCTGCATTCATGCATCATGCCGACCAATGGCATAATTCTTTCATTCACTCCATCCCATCAGCCTTAATCCAGTAGTGTAGATTTCCGGTATGGTAATCCAACCTCTCCAGTATATGTACATATACATGTACTACTGTCTGATGAACATACCAGTGTGGACACTAAGATCCATGCTTATAGCCTACTACCTGCATATAGGTGGTACATCACATCGTGTATCTGTGCAAAGTAGAGGTTAAATAATCGCCATCTTAAGTTTGTCTCTGCTGAACATAGATCTAGAAAGAGGTAATTTGTTTCCTTTGACTTGATCCAGGTGAGATTTGCAATACTTACTTACACAAACGATTCTATCTTTCCACTACCGTAGTTACATATCACACACTAGTTTGCATGATATACGTTTTATATTTATCATATTCTAACACTGTAAGATCATCCTCTGTCTGATAGAATAGATAGATTAATCTCAATATTTGGGATTATCTAAAATACAGCATTGGCAGCGGGTATCCACACTATACCTAGACATACTAGGACTAATCCACATAGCACTAATCCTTAGATAATCCTCATGGACGGCACACCTATCAGGCTCATCCTCCATCTCCAAATGGCGAATTATCCATGCTGAAATTATCTTACAGACGACAGTGAATTTTAGTTCTTAATCGAGTAGTTTTATCCATAATTATCAAAATCATGACCTCCAACACTGAAGCACCAAATCCTTAAGTTCTATCCCATGTGTCTATGTAATCCATGTGTCTTATGTAATTGTAATCCTCCTAGGCAGTTAATGCTGTGTGCGTGACGTGACGTCGTTAATGACGTCATGGCTACGTCATGATGACGTCGTTGTACGTCGTGTGAGTGTGGGAGGGCTGGAGGAGGGAGAGGGGTCCTGCCCTGCCTGCTCTGCCCGGCCTACTGCTACCAGGGCCGCCCCTCTCCCCTCCCAGCCGCCACCGCCGCGACACCTACAGTCCGACGCCGCAACTAACTCTGCAAGGGCCGCTTGGTGATTTAATGCATCACGCCCTGGTCGTCATGATGCATTCCTGCAGCCCTGGTGTGTTTACTCTTGATCACCAGGGCTGCATTCATGCTGGGTTTTTTCGCGAGTGTATTTGATCAACCTGTAGGGTCGGCATGATGCTTGAATGCAGCACTGTACTCACCAGTGCTGCATTCATGCATCATGGCGACCATTTACATGATGCATTAGCGCAGTATGTGGCCCTTACAGGGTTACAAACGCCCTGTCAGCCTGCCACTACCCACAACGTACAGGTAGTGGTGGATCCAGGCTGTACGGGTGGGGCCTGCACAGGGGGGGTCCCCATGGCGCATGTCGAATTTCAGAAATTCAAGGGCATGTCCCCCCCCCCCTCCCCCACACTTTTGAATACCTCAAAAAAAGGTCAAACCAAAAAGGTGCAGTAAAAAGGGTAAAAAAAGGGTCAAAATACCCTCAGTCCCCCCTACTTTGAAACTGCTTGCCACACCCCTGGAAATAGCCACGTCACCTCTCACTACCGCTTAGTGCTTAAAATGTATCATCATGCCCTCGGTCGTCATGATGCATTCATGTATCGCTGGCTTCTCTAGTCACCAGGGCTTCACTCATGGGTCATACACTCTTCAGGAGTGTATCAGGAGTGTATCAGCAGCGATCAACATGTAGTCTCGGTATAATCCGTGAATGCAGCACTGGCGAGTAATTCTACTGTGCTGATTTCAAACATCCAAGGGTCTGCATGATGCATGGATACAGCAAGGGCGGATTTAGGGGGGAGGGGCGGACCCGGCGTGCGTCCCCTATTTTTCTGTATATCTAAATGTGACAATTTCCAATACCAATACTTTGCCTATTTCACGCCCCCCCCCCTTTTTTTTCAAAATCCTGGATCCGCCCCTGTACAGTAACTCGCCAGGGCTGCATTCAGGCACCACTATAGAGCATAACACAGTAAAGCACCATACTGTCCTTAAAGGTAAAGCCCTGCAGTCCCACAGTACCCCACTGCTGGTTACCAGCCCTTTTTAGATGGCTCCGAAGACCAGAGTATAGACACTGGCGGGGACCGCCGTGCAACGGTTCCTTTGGGTAAACTTTGTAAGCCATTTGCAGACAGAATCACGGCATCTATGGACCGATATATACACGCAAATGGACGCTCCAGGAGAAAAACTCGTCCCTGGTTGCTTTCCCGCTCACTATACGGCGGGCATGGGGAGTCATGTGACCCAGGGGATGGCCGTAAAAGGCCAGACGACATTTTGGTTTCCTTAGGAATTAAACTCACTCCCAGAAGACAGTGTCTATGGAGTTCCATTTATTCACCAAAGAAAAAAACCTTGGCCGTTTATTTACTTATTTACTTAAATGTAAGTATCGGTTATGCATCATGCCGAACCCTTCAGGAGTGTATCAACCCGTCGGTTGAGCATGATGCATCAGCTCAGCATCTGAGTTATAAATACTGAAGTGCAGGAGTCTGCCCCCTGAAGGTTATTTAGACTTTTAGCCCTTTAATGGCGCGCATTAATTCATAGTTATGCCTCTTTGTCGTGATGGTGCATTCATGCAGTCATAAGTCGGTGATCGACTGTCGCAAGTCTCGTGGGAATGTTGTTGTACGACAACTGCTTGCGAGTACACTCACAAAAATCAAAACTTTTAGATTTCTGAGAACTTACTCGCAAGGACTCGCGAATTTTGTCACAAGGACTCGCAGTAGGAGATCCACGGCTGGAACGGTCTCTCAGTGTTTACACGCACGCAGCAAAATCGCGGCAGTGGATCACTGCCCATTGAGCAGATTCGCAAAGGCTGCATTCATGCATCATACCGACCGCACGCGGATTGATACATTCACAAAGGCACCATGCCGTCAATCAGTACACAGCATATTAAAGCAGCTTGCGGCCCTTAAAGGGATAAGCACTGAGAGGAGCAGACGACAATTCCCCACTGCTTGTTCCCGGCCTCACAGAGCGTCCCCACCACAAACAGCGCCAACACGCGGGGTACCAGCGCATGGTACATGCCGGCAACGTGCAGCAGTAGATTTGCGCTGGTTCCCAGTAGGCTCTAATTTGCATTTAGCATGGCAGTGTACCATGTCGGAAACCAGCGGATGAGGATTAACCCTTTAACGGCTGCACAGTGCTAGAATGTGATTAATCCCTTTGGTCGTCATGATGCATGAATGCAGACATCTGCATTCATGCATCATGCTGACCATATGAGGTTTGACACACTCCCAAAGGGTGGTCATGATGCTTGGATGCAGCACCTGCGAGTTACTCACCAACTGTGTTTTAATGCATTTTGATGACCAAGGGTTTAATGCATTAAAGCACAATGCGGCCCTTAACGGGTTAATGTCTTCGGCTGCGCGATTCTCGCTGCAATTCATCATCTGACATGTTCCCAGTGGGAGATTTTATCGGATTTCTCATTTTTCTTTCTCCATGTTCAATTATCTCAAATCTAATTAATTTGACTCTGCTTGTCGGCATGCGAAAATAACCGCCCTCATGCAGAAATAACTGCCATGTTGTGTCTACGCCATTATCTCGTGAAAAACATCAACATGGCGACTAACAGTCATGTTGTTTTCATTTATCGGATAGATCTAAATCGTGTTTTGTCAGGGTCTCTGTATTCATATGGCTATACCTTTCTGTGACTGATACACCAGGCCGCCATCTTGTCCATTTTCATGATGCCCTACAAGGTCACTAATTCACTGCCCATTGTAGCTACGAAAAGAATTTTCGTATACCTAAATTGGTGTAAAGACATTCTGGGTAACCACTACCAAGAGTCATCTCTGACATAAAGGCATTCTGGGTAACCGCTACCAAGAGTCATCTCTGGTGTAAAGGCATTCTGGGAAACCACTACTAAGAGTTATCTCTGACATAAAGGCATTCTGGGTAACCGCTACCAAGAGTCATCTCTGGTGTAAAGGCATTCTGGGTAACCGCTACCAGGAGTCATCTCTGGTGTAAAGGCATTCTGGGTAACCGCTACCAAGAGTCATCTTTGGTGTAAAGGCATTCTGGGAAACCACTACTAAGAGTTATCTCTGACATAAAGGCATTCTGGGTAACCGTTACCAAGAGTCATCTCTGGTGTAAAGGCATTCTGGGTAACCGCTACCAGGAGTCATCTCTGGTGTAAAGGCATTCTGGGTAACCGCTACCAAGAGTCATCTCTGGTGTAAAGGCATTCTGGGAAACCACTACCAGGAGTCATCTCTGACATAAAGGCATTCTGGGTAACCGTTACCAAGAGTCATCTCTGGTGTAAAGGCATTCTGGGTAACCACTACCAAGAGTCATCTCTGGTGTAAAGGCATTCTGGGTAACCGCTGCAGGAGCTATCTCTGGTGTAAAGGCATTCTGGGTAACCACTACCAAGAGTCATCTCTGGTGTAAAGGCATTCTGGGTAAGGTAGTTCCCATGCACTGGTCCCGCGTCAGCACTTCGTTGAACAGAACAGGCAATCTCTCCATCCACAATGATCTGCGACATCATGGTAAATCAAATAAGAGGGGTACGGTCCCCGTAATGAAACCCACAGTGCGATTGTGTATAACCGATCAAAACACACAGGCAAGTCTACAAACCAGGAACTCGCAGGCTGCCCAAGCCCTCGGTGATGCAGTCAAAGCGCCCCTGACCCCGTGCCACCAGTGGGGCAACACATTGACAGCAGCCACCCGTCTATTTAGGTCAAGGTCACTAAGGTCAACACATGGTCTGGCCACTGCCAGCAATCTGATCCACCTCCAGGGGCTGATATGTCCCTATAAGGACACTTTAACCCTGTATGGGCGTCCATGTGCTATGTTGTCATGATGTACAAATGCAGCCAGTGCTGCATTTGTACATCATGCCGACTCTATGAAGGATCACCCTGATGCACAATTTGCATTGCTGGCAATGTGTTGGTGCATAATGACCAAATATTTCATATGGCACTCAGCTGGCATTGCGCGGCCCTTAAAGGGTTAAATGGAAATAAATAGTCCACATTGTTATTCTCACCAGAATTGTCAAAGTCAGAAATCAACACCCAAAGTCAAACCCAATGCTTGTCAGGCAATAAAAGCTGCAATTGCCTCTTATTAAGAATCAACATGCCTGACCTCAAACTGCATGATTTCCCTGGGACTTCAACGTCAATCGGGCGCTAAAATGTCCGAGCGACAAAGTAAACATTGAGGAGGGAGAGGGTTACTTTCAGCGCGTCGATTAAATCAATACATCCCATCATTTCAGAGTAACAGCAGACCGTGCAGGCCTGCAGCCAGTCGTCAATAGTCTAACACCAAGCCACCACTCGCCGGCCATCAGCCAACATAGTCAGCCATCAACACAAGACAACTGCTATATTTTGGTAAAAAATAAAACATAAAATAAGCAGAATCACTTTGGGAATAGCTTTATGTTGTCCACTAGGGATTTGCAAGAGTTTGAGTATTGTATACACAGGTCAATGTTTGATTTTGTATATTTAGTGGATTTAGTGAGAAAACTTTCCAGAACAATGGTGAGCCCTACAGCAGATTATCAGAAGCCCTTCCCTCTGACAAACAATAAAATCTAGTCCATGTATAGGTTCTATTTTTCTTTTGTCCATGTCAAATTCTCGCTTTAGATCTGATTCTAAAACAACAGAGTAGCCTTTGTTGTGCGACCACATAAAAATGTCTCTTGTAAACAAAATAAAGTCTGCAGGTCCCACTTTATCTGACTTCTTTACTCACATCCTGTACATGTAGCCTATATGGCTCCAAAGTCCAGAGAAGCTTCATATAAAACCTGGCTTTGACTCTGAGGGCTGCATAGTGCTTTACTGCAGTATGCCCTTTGTCTGCATGATGCATTTATGCACCCCTGGTGAGTCTACTCTCCAGGTCTGCATTTGTGCATCATGATGACCGTTTGATAGTTTATCAAACCCGTAGGATTGGCATCATGCATTTGTGTAGGCGTGGTGAGTTTAATCGTATTATGACAACAAAGGGCAATGCACATTGAATCACTACACTGGTACCCCCTCCCGCTGCTCTTATGTTTTTGATAAAAACCTGTAATGTCACTCTAGATATGTCACTGAATCAGGATGTTTGGGGTTACATCAGATACTGATGTCAACCATTTCTATGTTTATATTAAAATGGCATAGTTGTGTGGTATCACACTCAGTAGGACTGTAAGTGAAAGGGACAGCTTAGGAGGGGAGGTCTGACATAGTCCTAGTTCCAAATTGCCCACAGAAGTGTGCTGTTTTGGCTATCCGTATTACACTGGCAGTGACGTGTTAACTATATCTTGTGGAACTCTCTAGGTACCTCCTAATGAAGTTAAGAAAGTCAATGTATGAACCTGTCCAGTCCTTTTGGTAACCACGGCAACCTGTCAGCAAATACAGGGCCTCAACCACGGCCTCCTTCAAGTAACCACGGCAACCTGTCAGCAACCTCAGGGCCTCTATCACGGCCCCTTCTGGTAACCACGGCAACCTGTCAGCAACCTCAGGGCCTCTATCACGGCCCCTTCAAGTAACCACGGCAACCTGTCAGCAACCTCAGGGCCTCTATCACGGCCCCTTCTGGTAACCACGGCAACCTGTCAGCAACCTCAGGGCCTCTATCACGGCCCCTTCCGGTAACCACGGCAACCTGTCAGCAACCACAGGGCCTCTACACGGCATTTTCTGGTAACCACGGCAACCTGTCAGTAACCACAGGGCCTCTACCTCTAGCCGTCTGCTGACAAAAATCTGGAAAGTTGCCGAACAAGGCCTTGTACTGATAATTCCTATACGGGGGAGAGCCTATGCTGGTTCCAGAGGCATATAACAGGAGGCTCAGGTAGTCGTGTGTCAAGCCTCAATTTTGCCTCTTTGTGTAGTTTTCTTCGGAGGGTTCTCTCTCATTCACTATCTATCTATCTTCTTTATAAATCAGATGCATGGATTCTCCATGAAATGGCCTTTAATTTGATGAGCTTAAAGAATAAAGATTATCTTAAATCTCACAGAAATAGAGCATTAACACCTATGTGGGTGACCACATGTCAGTCAGTCAGAGTGTAATTAATGCATTGTCTCTCAATCAGGCTAAGTCCCTTACTTCACACCTGAGACAATAGGGAGGTGATTAAGGTGATTAAGATATGGGGTGGGATGTCACCCATCAGTCTTATCAGTGTTATCTGTGGCCATTGTTCCTAGGTGTGAACAGTGGCTGATAACAGATTTACCCACAATCCACTGCTCTGAGTCAGGGGACAGAAAGAAAATGGCGGCTCCCATGCCATGTAGGCTATCCTCCCTATAGCCCAAGCACAACATAGACCATCAGCCATACAAAGCAATACTCACCAAATTGACCTAGTAGGACCCATCTGCATGCGCAATCAGGACAACCTGATTGTATACATGCTGAACATGCGCAACCAAACCTGCCAATGTCAGCAAGCAGTGAGGAGCTGGGGCAGATTGGTAACTACCGTAAAACCTCAGTTATAAGCTGAATGTGAGTTTGAGAGGAAAAATTTGCCTCATGATAAAACTGCTTGAAATTTGTTTTCACTACATTCCTATATAATATCTATATAGTACAACCTTGCCTATAAGCAAAATGGGAGTTTGGGGGTTAAAATGCGGCTTACGGCAGATAAAAACGCAATATTAGGGTAGTTTTCATAGTGAGAGGTATATTTTCAGCCAATCAGTGAACCAAATGAAAAAAAAAACCTCCTTACCACTAAACACCACTTGTTGGCTATATTGGCTATTATACATGAAACAAACTTTTTTCTTGAGCTGAAGCTCCATAGTGTTTCTGGTGTCAACCCTCACCATGAACTAAGTATGCATGGCCGCTCCCTAGACACTGCAGCAAACACAATTAGCCATGGGTAGATCTTTTTTCCCAATCGTTAGCCGAACCAATCTACTCTCCTTCCCAGGTGCTTTCGGATGTAGCATAAAGTGTACCTAGGGACAGCGGGCCGTGATCGTTCAGAAATATCTCTCCTTCGAGTAATACTGCATCATGCAATGTTTATTGGATGTAGAGAAATTGACCAATATATGGGGCTTCATTTCTACTTCTTTCAAATAGAAAGTGTCTGCTATATTTTCCCATTGACTCATAGAGCATCAATTGATTGTGTGTATTAATTTTGAACAATTGGGTAAAATATTTTGTGAGCATTGTGTTGCAAAGTTGGAGAGAATTATGCACCAAAACCGATACTGTGTGGTATCCGAAAGCTCCACAGTCTGCTTTCCTCCACACAATACAGTTAATTGAGGCTAGGACTTTTTTAAAACCATCTTAAACTTCTTATCTCCTGTAACCTACAGTACTAAATATGAATGTGCAATTACTATAGGGCACCTGGCCGTTGATAGCAGCACCACCTGTGTTAAGTTAAGTACAGGCCCTTGGCCACTAGGTAGAGCAGCTAACTGAGGGTTATGACATCACAGGGTAGGCTACTATTGCTTCTGCCTGAAGTGGTTCCCAGGACTTAGCCCTTCAGTGAGTAGGCCTAGTTACTAAGGGCCAATGCTATTCACATGTCTTCAGGGTAACACAGACTGAAGCAATCACTATCCTGACTTAGGCCCCATCTAGAGGCAACCAAAGGAAGCACCAGGGGTTGGACATGGCCGCGCCCATGGCCTAACCCCTAGTAGCCCTATACTGTCTAAGAATAGCATTGAGGTACTCTTCAATTTGGTAGGCCATTAACTCACAATACGGGCGCTTATGCAAGATCAAAATGTAGTGCTTAAGAGACTATTTTATCCCTGCTTCTTACACGAGGCCAGCGCTCTTTTAAAACCACTTTATGTTTTTTCCTCTCTATACGTAACCCCTGATTGATAGAGCCTAACCACCCCCTACAACAAGCTTTGGCTTTCCCTACGTGTGTCAGCAATGATGTATTATGGAGGTCATACACGATGTACAAGACACTGTCGAACAGCGTTCCCAACAATTCCTCTAATGAGAATTGATGATGGGAAACAATGTTTACGACAATTCTGCACTAGCCTTGAAGGGAGCGCCAAAGCAACAGACTCCTCAATAATACGTAAAGGGGGGAAATCTGGGCTATATACCTGCCAACGTCTGATAGAATGTACTTCAGTCGGTATAGGCCCTTTGGTATAGGGAGCGGAGGATGGTGGAAAAGGTGGCGTAGAGAGAGGATGGTAGGCGTAGTGGAGCGAGTGATCCATTATATTGCTGATCAATAGTAATACACAGGCCCAGCACAGCCTCTTAGCCACCCAGATGGGGCGCTGTTTACATCTGAATATTTTTATGGGGCGATTGATAAAATACAGATTTGAAATAGCGAATAGAGAGCTGAATAAATCAACATGGGAAAACCCATAGCTTATACATATAAGTCTTATTAGAGGTCAGAATTTTCATATTCCAGGGGTTAATTTGGGCTGCAAGGCTGATAGTGATACTTAGGAATGTGCATGGATTGAAATCAATGTTGAGGCAATGCAATGCTAATGCATCATGGGACCTGGCATCCCATCTCCCCTTTTGTAATGGAATAGCGTGCGAAACAGGCGGGCGATAGCCATCTTCCAACCCTCGCTGCCCCTAAAAAATATCAGAAAGAGAAAATGTTGTTTAGCCCAGAACAACATAGCAGGTTGCCATGACAATCTGCAATATTTCCCAGGGGGCACTTTGGCCGGATGTGACTACAGTTTCATTTGTCGTCTACAGGTGGAGCCACCATGCGCCACAGTGGGGACCAATCAGAAATACTGTTACATGGGCCGCGGCGATGGATGTATCGGGACACTTACTGTACACTTTGCGCATGGAGTTGTCCCTGTTAAGACTAATTGGCAAATATAATTAACTAAAGTTTGAGTGATAAATCATTTCCTGTGAAAGGAATTCAATATTTTATATCCAAAGATATTTCTTCTAAATCTGGGTTTCCACTTTAGGCCTACATCTTAAGCTTTCTAACCAGTGACATTTTTACATTTGTGACAATGGCTGAACCCCAATTGTAGCTTTTCTTGGGCATAATTTTTATTGCATGTCCAAAATTAACAATATGGCCCCAATTTAGCTGCATGTTATAGCTAGATAGATGGCGCTAACACATCATCACTCAAAGCCTCTATTATCGCTCATCCCATCAGCTGTGTCATGACAAGCATCACGTGATTGTGACGTCACACATGTGATCAGGGCATCTAGGGAGGGCCTGTTCCACCAATTATCTCATTGCTGAAAACACATTAATCTACATTTGCGGCCATTATTTTTTACGCGGGTGAGAGCAAAATATCAGCACCCATTTATCACCCAGTAGGAGTGCATTAAAATATTGTGTTTTAATGGGATTCACTCTTTTATTCTAGTTATTTTTTGTTGGGTAAAATAGCATGTCAGATTGTCTATACCGTAATGGGTTTCACTCTATGTTCAGTATCAGCATATTTTGATACATGGAACTCATGCACAGAGGTCTATAAATAATTATAATGTGTTCTCAATTAGGGTCAGGCTTATATTTAATCATAATAGAGTTAGGAAATATGCTTTCAAACATATTTTGATACAGTATTATTGAATACTACCGTCTATGTATTTAAGAAATCCTGGCAAGGAGATGACAAAGGCAGGGTTTCTCATATACATCAGCCACAGTCATATGAGGGAACCATATTCTCAATAATTACTTGGTATTCCCAAAACATGATTTCTAAGAGGCGCACCAAGTAGAACCCATTTCTTTGAGTGAGTATCCTTTAAGGAGAGGAGTATCCTTTAAGGAGAGGATGATGAGATCCCTAACCTTTAACTGACTGCATAATGCTTTAATGCACTGTGCATAATGTTGCCATGAATCTTATTGATTAATTAAACTCACCAGGGCTTCATGCATTCATGAGGATCAACTCATGAGGATTGTATTCAACTAAGGATATAGCACATTAAAGCACTATGCGGCCCTTAAAGGGTTAATGGTGCCCTGTTGCCTCATGCTGCTGTGATGACACCAACCTAGTACATACACCTGGAGTACCAACATCTCCAAAATGTGCCTCTACTTGGGTACCCCCAGTTTTGGCCATGTCGCCGTGTCGATTTTTAGCAAAAAGATCTGTGTCATGTGTCGATTTTTATGTATGTAGAATATACTGAGGTCTTATAAAGATGTCTGTGTCCGTCGATTTTTAAAAGCGCCGTGTCGCACGTGTCGATTTTTTAAAGTGATGTGTCCCGTGTCGCACGTGTCGAATTTTACCCCATGTAAAGGTACCACAATGGCACATGCCTACCCCTCTACACTCAGGGGATGTGGCATAGTTGCATAGTCCACTGCACTTCTTTCAGTAGTTCAGTACATCTATTTACTTAACTCTTTAAGGGAAGCATTTTGTCTTAATGCCCTTGGTTGGCAATATGTGTGAGTGTGGCTTATACACAGATGCTCTGATAGGCGTATATGATTCTCTTAAGTTAGGGGGGGGGGGTGTGGGCTGGCTTTACTCGAGTTAGGCGTATACGCAAGGTTTTACGGTGCACAACTTTCACAATAAATGGCATGGAGCTGTGGTTCCCACCCCAATCTACACTAACAGTGAGCCCTAAAGCCCCCTGTGTGTGTGATATTATCTGTACACGAGTTATTCCCTCCATCAGCCGCTGGTAATAGTGTGTTGGTGCACTGGGGGTATTCTGAACCAGCAGATGGTGCCCTCCCTCCAGGTCTAATTACCTCTCTGTACGGATACCCCTAGCTCTATCCACCGGTGCGAGTACATGTATGTTGATTCATGACAGGCATAGGACTGGGTTTTGAAGGAATTTCCAAGACGGGACCAAAACCCCTTCTCCGGATGGTACTTTAGACAAATTGTATGGGATGGACCACCTGAAGAGACTATGAACCAACCCCTCTATTTATTATGATTATATATTTCTTCACTGGATCAGTAGAAATCACAGGGATGACCTTTAAATGGCCTTCAAAATTCCAAATTTCAGGAAAATTCCTGAAAAATCCAAAGCCTGTGATTCATTCAATTTGATTTGAGTCTAGGATCTGAGATTATTAGAACCACACAGAGAGTCCTTCAGTTGACTCTGTCTGGTGCAGAATGGCTCTGGGTGCTGGTGTGGACTGTGGCTGACAGGGGGCGCTAGCAGGTTGTCACCACAGGGCTATAACTCACCTGCAGCCGGGCACTTTCGGACAACCACACCCGGCAACCATCAGCTCTCCCGGGAAGGCCGCTTTTGGTATCAGATCTACGGTTCCTATAATGTCGCGTATAAGCGCAGGGTCTCAAAAGAGCGCAGGATTATCTTCACTTATGGTAGAGGTTCACCCAAGACTAGCATTTGAACCCAGTGTTATATCGCGATGGTACACAAGGAACGTGGTTGGAGAGATCTTTAAATATGTTTCATCTAGTAAAAGCTTGTCTCAAATAAGGGTCATGTATTGTATATGGGTCTAAGGCAATGGGCTGAGTACTTAACGGTGACAGAAAAGTATTGTAATATTTTGCACACCAACCATGGTTTAAGTTAACTTAGCCATTCTTTAATTAAGGGCTTATCACTTGCATGAGTCAAATTGAGGGGGAAGATCTTATAACCAGGCTCTTATCGATGTCTCATCCTTCACTGAAGCACAGGCAGCTGGTTACAGCTATTGTACATTCTGTGGGATACGAAAGTGCCCACCTCTAGTATCTGGATGTCACCTGTTACCATGCCAACCGTTGGCTACATTAGCCGGGCAGATCAAAACCTGTGACGTAAGACCTGTCGGCCATTTTTTCCTCCTTATTTTTTTACCCATACCTGGGGGGCACATATTTTTTCTTCATTTATTTTGTGTACTATCAACAGTGGCTTTCAATTGTTTATTCGTCTCCAAATGCATTTTATAAGTGTTTTCCTTGTGTTTGACAAGTATATGTATAACACTAACTTTTCTTTAGGTTATTCTGTCTCTGGCTTTCCTGTTTGGATAATTTTTCTCCTACATGTACACTAGATTTATGAACTAGCTCTTGCCCTTCTGTACTGCACAGCATATTTTTTCTACCGTTTTTTCTCCCCCCACTCAAAGCTACACTGATGATTTACGTTCCCCCAGTCAGTTATGGGTCATAAAGTTCTGTGGGTTAATTATCATGAGGAAATAATTGGGTACCTTCCAAAAGAAATAGTATAGGTGTAGGTATAGGTATGTAGCTGGAGGGTTGTGAGGGAAGACCTGCCGTGTAATGTATTGACACACGTGGGCAATAGTCTGACAGCCACATGTACCAGTAGCCATGCTAACCCTACCAGCGGTTCAGGACCCGAGTCGCAGCGCAATGGACACGTGCAGGCAATGAGTACTGTAAAATTCTCTGAATTACCGGTATCCCTCGCCCTACCGGTATCCCTCGCGCTACCGGTATCCCTCGCGCTACCGGTATCCCTCGCGCTACCGGTATCCCTCGCGCTACCGGTATCCCTCGCGCTACCGGTATCCCTCGCGCTACCGGTATCCCTCGCGCTACCGGTATCCCTCGCGCTTCCGGTATCCCTGGTGTTACCGGTATCCCTCGTATTACCGGTATCCCTCGTATTACCGGTATCCCTCGTATTACCGGTATCCCTCGTATTACCGGTATCCCTCGTATTACCGGTATCCCTCGCACTATCGGTATCCCTTGCACTACTAAATTGCGCCTTGGATTTGGGAAAACCCTATAATCCAGTCATGTACTGGTCACCCTTGGGTAGTACACGAGATAAAGTGGTAGTTGGTGCGTGTTTTTTTTGTTTCCCGCTCTACTTTGGTGCATCGTGCTGACTTATCGCGAGTGTATCTATCTCGGTAATCTTGATCACTTGATACCTGAATGCAGCACCGACAATCACTCACCAAGCTACATGCTTACATCATAACGAAGCTAGGGCACAGTGCATTAAAGATTATGTTTCCTCTTAAGGGTTATCTAGCTGATAGTCTGGATTCTGAATGCTAGCAGATACTCCTGGTGAAATCGAATTCCATGTCAGCTGATGTTAAGACTCCTCCTTAATTGAATGGGGATTATTCCAATTGCCATGTGAGGACTTCAACTCCTCCAATGTGCAGGTGGGACCTCCAACATGTAGCCACTGTTCAACATGGCAATATGCCAATCATCATCGAGTCCTTCTTGTAGATCATGTTTAAATGCTCTCTTGGGCCTTCAGATCATTGATGGGATGACTCAGGGAATTTCTCCTGATCATCAGAATAAGAAAAGCATGGTACTTAATTCTCATGTTCAGTTGTCCTTCGTAACATGCGAGGGGTGTCCATACCCATTAACATCCTTAATCGTCTTCTTAATGGAACTTTTATATTTAAATGAAGGAGAATCGATGAGGAAATCAATTTCCCTTCGTGGGATACCAGATTTCCCCAGTCACATGTGATTAAGAAGTCTGTCATGCAACATCCAAACTGCAGTCAGATGGGCCAGCTTTTCTCGAAGCAACAATTTCAAATGGAAAGAATGAATAAAAGAGCAGATTTTTGGGGTAGATGTCACAGATGATGTACTCACCACTGGCTGGTCACATGACCAATGTTTGGTCACATGACCTGGGGTTGACGAGTCCACAAAGGGTGCTACTTACCTGTAAGAGAACAGAGACACAACATTAGTTTAGTATACAAACATGGGGAACAGAGTCATGTTACTTTTCTTTTTCAATCAATTATTTTTTTATATTGCTTATTTGTTAATTGATTAGACATTCAACAGGCAGTATCGCACATCGTAATGCTTTATTTTTTTGGTAAAATAGGATAACTCTTTGCATATTTTTCACACCTTCGATCTCTGCAACACTTCTTAATGATCAACTGATTCCGTTCTGAGTCGTGTAGCACCGTATCTTTCAAGTCCATACCCCCTCCCCCATGTCTAACCCTGGGTTCCTTTCAGAAGGCAGTCCCACTGCCGTTTGACTATACTCCTGCCCCCTGTTGTCTACCTACAGTACTATAGTGATCTAAGCTGTTGTTAGGTGGCAGCACTGAGCAGTTTGGTCACCTGGGCCATTTTCTTGGCGACTTTTAGCCCTGGTGTAAAAGTTTCATCGACCTGGCGACTTTTGGACATGGTATAGGAGTATAGGATATAGGGTATATTGGTGGAAATTATGATGGTATGGGTGGTGGATTGGGGGGGGGGGGGGCAAGAACATTTGAACTCCTCGAGGGGTGGGGAGATATCAAAAGAATTTCACTCCTATTTTATAGCGAGAAACCCTCCAAATCACAACAGAATAGGGGTCATCCAAGAGAAATTTAGTTGCCTCTTGCAAGGGAATGCATAGTCAAGACCGGAGAAGCCGCCAAAGAGAAAGTTAATTGATAAAACTGCAGGGGGTCATTAGGTGAGTGTAACCCTCATAGTGAGGAGCACCCTTAAATGCCCCGTGGTCAGCTTTATCACCTCCAGGGTGCACTGTCCATCATAAATGTCCACTGTACACCTGTGATATCTGAGAGTGTGATTCTCAGAATAGGGTGAGATGCTCATAAAAAATAAATGTTTAAATGGGTTATTTAAATGGTGTGAGGTGATGGTATCTGATGTTAATGAGCTAACACCTAAAATTGAGGATTACGACCTCACAGTGGGGAGTTTCGCCAAATTCTCCGGTTTTGACTATAGGGTGGATTGGTTCAGCGGGCGTGCTGAGCCAGCCATGTTGTGTAGGGGTCCCTTGGGCATATCGAGCAAACAGTTGAGTTTGAGCTGATGGTGTTGAGTTGACTTGTGCCCTGTCTGTGCCTGCTGCCTGCTGCAGTACGCTAATCGTGTCTCCCGGTCTCACCCCGCGAGGCACTGACAACTCCCGGAGCGCACTCGGCTCTGGCAGATGTATCGTAAAACCCCACTTTTAAGACTACCGTAAAACCTCGCGTATAAGCCTAACTCGCGTATAAGCCGCACCCACAGTTAAGGCCGATCCTATAAGCCGCACTTGCGATCTGAATGTGCCGATTTTAGTACTGTACCATAGTGGCAAAAACTCGCGTATAAGCCGCACCCCGACCATGGGCCGATCCTATAAGCCGCACTGCCGATCTGATTCGCATACTAGCCGCGGCTTATACGCGAGGTTTTACGGTACTCAACAAAATGCTAGCCCTTCTATCATAGTGACCAACACCTTGAATGAAGATCACTTTAAAATAATTTTCTCTTTAATCCCATATAATAAAACCCTGCCTATATGACAACTACTTTGGGGGAAATTTGTCTTAAAGGAAAAATAAATTCCAAAATAAGTCTTACAAGGTGGGGTTTCATGGTATATCATGACTTTACAATACTACAGCTTTGCATTCTTGCTACCCAGGTTGGTTTAAATCCTTCATCCCTGCTACCCAGTTTGATTTAAATCATGCATCACTGCAACCTGGTTCGGTTTTAAGTGAAATCATACACCGCAGATTCACTGCTACCCGGTTTGATTTAAACCATATATCCCTGCTACCCGGTTGGTTGAGTCTATCCACCCAATGTCTTTCAACCTAAATCATGCATCATTCCTAACGATTTGGCTTAATTATTGCATAACTGCTCCCCAACTTCTCTTGTATCTCTACTCCCCTATGTTTTTCCGAATTAAAACCACATACACATCAAATATAGGATATCAAGTGAAATAACTGCCTTCCATGATTAGAAGCCTTTAAAGATGGACGTCGCTAAAAGATGACACTTGTCCTCATGATCCCAACAATGCAGCACCGGCAAGTAACTCGCCGGGGTTGGATTGGTGCATCATGCCAACGCTTTGAAAGTGTTTCAACCCCCTAGGGTCGGCATGATGCTCGAATGCAGCACTGGCGAGTTACTCGCCAGGGCTGCATTCATGAACCATGACAACCAAGGGCGTGATGCTTTAAGGCATCATACCGCCCTTAAAGGGCTGGTACCCCGTGCAGGGGCGGGGTCAGCTCGCTGGTAGCCCCACACGCTGGTACCCGGCTAACCCTCACACAGTAGTCGCGTCTCCAGGGACCAGCCTCATGTCAACACAGTAAAGGCCCTAATCACCAGCGACATGCTCGGTACCAGCAAAACCAGTACATGTACAGCAGCATGGGGCTTTAATGCATTATGTTGTTTGTTGTCCTGAGCTCTAGCGATTGAATTCCTAGTACTGCGTTGGCAAAAGCATATAAAACTTAAATGAGGTATCATCCAGCACTTACAGGGTTTAAGCCAGGTGCAGACTAAGATCAGGGGCCCGCAGTACATATTGTACAACTTGTTGGCTTTTTAAAGAAATATTTCCTTTGCCTCAATGATCAGGCAGTCCTGTATTTACCCAATTAGTATCCTAAAAATCTAGAAATACCAATGACCGCCTGCCCTGGGTATGATGACCAGTTACCCCTAAGCAGTCTCCTTCACTGAACTGTTAAAATAGCCAGGACATGCTTCAAGATCTAATAATAAAAACACATATAGACCCAATCCTACAGAATAATGAAAATGCCCCATAGCACCTGGTAAGTAGGATTTATAAGTCGGATAATTATTATCCTGATTTAGATATTTCAATTGGAATCTGCCATTCTGGACCATTTTCAATCAGCTGTGGCTCACATGAAGTAACTGACACCAGGGCACTTTGACAGTTATTAATAGTCCACTTCCCCATCTCAATCCAGACTAGAACCCACACAGCTATCTGGTTACCCATGGTAACACACCTGAAAGTCTCCCCTGGTTTGGGGGGGGGGAGGGGGGGGGGGGTGACAGAGGTGGGGCACCCACGCTGTAGTCATGGCAACACGCGTGGTGCTGCCACCTGGTGAATACAAACAACACTCAGCCTCCTGGGAAGGAATCCCCATTCTGAGTCACACACCGACCGGGGAATCCCTCTCTGAGCAGTTCAAATCTCTAGTAGCAGCGTCGCTCGCAGAACACTTTCTTGGTTTGGACTTGCACTCGGGTTGCGTGAATCATCCTACATTAAGTGACAGTGGATAAGGATGGCCGTGTGCGTACAGAGAGGTGATTGTCTCCGGTGGCGCCATCTCTCACTGTACAGAATGGGAATGTTGTCAGTAGATGTTGGCGGTGGTGGTGGAGACCAAAGGGGATCAATATGGAGGTAACCATCACTGCACCACCCAGCCTACACACACAGGGGATGGGGGGGGGGGGGACTACCAGGGTATGGTGTGGTGTATGGGTGACTGCAGGAGGGGACAGGCAGACAGATGGGTCAGATATAAAGGTGAGGCAGGTAGGGAGGGAAGGCATGAGGGAGAGAAGAAAAGGGAGAAGGTAGGGACAAGCCAGAGGGAGAAAGGGTGAGGGAGAAGGAATGAGGAAAGGAGGAGGGAGAAGGGAAGGGAGGAGAAAGGAGGGAGAATGGATAATTGAAGGGGGAGAGAGGAGGAGGAAAGAAAGGGAGATGGGAGAAGGGAAAAAGAAGGGAGAAAGAAGAAATGAGAGAAGGAAATGGAGAGAGAATGGGGGATGAAGGAGGGTCGAAGGAGAAGAGGGGAGAGAGGAGAGAAAGGGAGGAGGGAGAAATGGAATGAATAGGGAGTAGGGAGGCAGAGAGGCAGGCCTGCCGTCTCTAGGTGTGCCCCATATAAGGTATTAGCATGGTTACAGTGTTTACATTGACCTTTGCACCACCAGAACACAGAGAGCCGCGCGGCTGTCACATCCTCCTCTCCCACGCACCGCGCACTCTGCTCCACACCACGCACCACAAGGCCTCTCTGTGCACTTCACATCTCCAGCTGGGGCCTTCACTCTCCTAACACAGTCTTGGATTAGACTCAATTCCAACATCATCATTTAACATGTGCATTACCAGGCAGCGGGTAAATATAACCATATCCATACAGAGAGGTAAATAATTGACTGCGATGAGTGACGCCATCTCTCGTCTCGCGACACATTTCTCGTCTCCGACCCACGGCCATGTTTGTTGTTGTTGCTGTCCCACAGAGCACCTCTGGTGCCTGACCAGGAAGGAGCTGCTGCCACAGTACTCTCGTTCCCAAATCCTTCCGAAGGAAGGCTCTGGTAACTGCCAAATGTTGGGATTTTGCTGGGTCTGGGCAACCCCTGCTGGTAGCTTGGAACCAGCGAACAGGAACAGGAAATGGAACCAGAAAGGCTGATGGTAAAACTACCTAAAACTACCATCATACATTCTGCTTCCTGCCCACTGGTTCCAGCCTACCAGCAGGGGTTGCCCAGACCCAGCAAAATCCAAAGTTCAAGTTCATATGGCTGTTCCCAGAGCCTTCCTTCGGAAGGATTTGGGAACGAGAGGACTGCCACAGCACCACCCCCACAACCAGCCTGCCACAACCATAACACCTTGTATACAAGCCGAACTTGCATATAACCCGCAGTCCAATCTCCATTGTAGCTTCGAAAATTAAAAGTATCTTAAAACCTCGCGTATAAGCCCAACTCGCGTATAATCCACACCCCGAGTTTGGGCCGATTCTATAAGCCGCACCAGGGGTTTGATTATGGTGACTTTAGTACTGTACCATAGTGGCAAAAACGCCTGTATAAACCGCACCCCGACCCTAGGCCAATTCTATAAGCCGATCTGACTCATATACTAGCCGCAGCTCCTACACAAGGTTTTACGATACTTCTTCCCCAGATCCTTCCACAGGGAGGCTCTGGTAACCACCACTATGACCTTGAACTTGGATTTTGCTGGGTTTGGGCGATCTCTACAGGTAGTTTGGAACCAGTGAACAGCAATCAGAATGTATGATGGGAGATTCCCAGGTTCCAGTTCTGGTTCCTGGTTCCAAGATATTAAAGAACATGGAATGCCCAGACCCAGCGAAAATTAAAGTTCAAGGTCATATTGATATATTTACAGGGGCCATTCTGTGTCAGAATTGTGCTTGGGACAAGTGTGCTCTACAAGCCTCACCACACTAAATATGTTCCCACTACATGCCTACATAGTATGGGAAAAAATAGGATAGACATGTGCATGAATGACTTTAGTCCCTACTACTTTATTGAAATAAACAGTTTTCTCAAAACAAGTATTTCAAGCTACAAAATGTATTAGACATGGTACATTGTGATTAGATTTTTCACGACATGCCTTTGTGGTCATAGCTAATTTACCTAGTTCTGTAGTGACAGAGTAGACCAATCTAACACCGAATTCCATCTCAAATACTACTGGGATCAAGTACCAGGTAATATAAACTCCAAGGATCAATTTGATGCCTTGTTTTCATACCCACTGTCGATTTTATTTTAGACCAATAATATGGGTATGGCAGATCTCAGTGCAAAGGCGCTCCTGTCGACACCTAGCGTCGATAAGCGTAGTGCAACCATTATTATAACCCATGCCTAGCTGGTGAGGCCAGCAAAGGGAGGCTTTCCTAATTGCATTAGAGTTCACAGCATGCCTGGAACATCACATATTAGAGCTCCTATTCTCCTCATGACAGAAGAGATCCCCCCAGGGCTCTTTGGCTCGGACATGCTGATCCCCAAGCTGGCACCACCACCCAGTTATGAAGTAAGATAACATATACAGCACATAAGTGTGCCTCTACATGGGTTAAAAAACGACACGGGCGACACGGCGACACGGCCCTTTTAAAAATCGACACGTGCGACACGGCCCTTTTAAAAATCGACGGACACAGTGAAACAAGGGATAAAAATCGACCCACAAAGATTTTTCTCTAAGTTCTTATATAGCTAAAAATCGACCCAGCGACACGCTCCTTTTGCTAAAAATCGACACGCCGACATGCTCAAAACTTTGGGTACCCATGTAGAGGCACATAAGTCCCTGACCCACACTCACATACCACATACCCAACCTACACATTACCTCATGCTGCCCAAGGTCACCTCAGGGGTCACTATGGTGTGACATTGAGATGACAGAGGGCGCTCTGGTGTGACCTTGACCTTTGGATGATTCCTCTTAGTGTGTGTGGGCTCGTATATTGTAAGCCCTTTAGGGGCCACATAGTTTTGAATGTACCAAGCCCTTAGCCAACTTAGCATGCATTCAGCCTTAATTAAAGCATCATGTCAACCCTACGAGGTTGATACACTCCCAAAAAGGTCGGCGTGATGCATGATTCTGTTGTCTTGATTCTGCTGTCTTATCATAGGATTACACACACAAAATAAGGTTGATTGAGTTTATATTAAGTAAATATCAAATTTATCTTAAGAGGGCCCACGGCTAAGTATCCTGATTGTATTTTTTGTGATAAAAAAAAACTAGGGGAAAACTTGAAGACTTTCATCTCTGTTGAATGCAGCCCTGGCGAGGAGTCTCTCCAGGGCTGCATTCATGCATCATGACGACAAAGGGCCACAGTGCATTAAGGCCCTATGCGGCCCTTACATGGTTAGTGTCAGTATGTGTCAGGAATGTGTACAGAACCTGGCCTACATCCACACACGTGGGCTACATGGACACTACTACGTGGTACATCATGGAGGACAATAGGCTGGCATCGTCTTTAGCTTGACCTTTGTGTGACCTTGGGCTATGGTGACTCAGCAGAAACCCTAGATGGTATACATGTGTGTACCACACCGGGTACCACATCCTCTGTCCTTGTAATGCCGGGACTAGCGCATTAGGCTATGGGGGCCGCCATCTTGGCTCAGAGCAATGCATTGTGGTTAGGCCCCCGGCTCCAGAGCAGTGCATCATGGGTGAATTTCTTATCAGCACCTTTGTTCTAGGTGTGAGGGGAGGGGATTAGCCTGATAAGAGATAGGGGTTTAGCCTCCGACTACCTGAGTTACCAGGATGCGCTAGTCCCGTATACACAACGTGGGCTACATTACATGCACAGTGCCCTAAATCTGACCCTTAAATTTAAGGAATCACACAAGCCTAAATGGGGGTCTGGAAATTATTTTTAGTACTGTATTATACATACCATAGCGATTAAGTGTCGGTCTCAAAATTAAAAGTGTGTTTAAGCGCTAGTCTTCGGGTTAATGAACGTACTACCAAATTGCGGAGCGGACCGGAACAATATATCATAACGATACGGTGATATGTATTGTGTTCTTGTGCCCCCCCCCTTTATCTGTCTCATTCTTCGCTCAAAACAGTTTTACACATTCTATCATGAAAGCCAGTTCTGCCAGAAATGGATCCCATATAAACATATTTTATCATAGATTACAGTACTAAGTATATATGTGTGAAGTGCCATGCCCGTTTACACTGATTACTAAGATAACTGCGTCAATAACTAATTAGGCCGTATGATGCACTAATTCATTACCAGGGCAGCGCGCGGGTCAATAGTCGTGTTACCGCCGTCCGCGCGTACCACAACATCATGATGTAACACGGCATGTTAACCATGCCATGTAGTGCTGTAATGTGCTGACCATCTGTCGTCATAATGCATCCTTTTAGCCAAGTTGTAACTCGCCAGCGCTGCATTCATGCATCATGGCGATCCGATGGGGTCGTTATGAACTGATGCGCCAATGTAGCAACTTCCCAGCGCTACAACTAAGTGAGGCAAGCGTTTTAGCCGAGTCATTTATTGTCAGCTGGGGTGGGAGGAGGGGAGGGGGGGGGGGCTTGGTGGATATAGGAGGGGGGCATAACTGGAAAAAATCTAAAAAAATCTAAACGTAGCTTTCACCTGATTGGTCGGTTGGGGGGAGGGTCCCCCCTACTAGTAATATCCCTTATTTGATAATTCCATTTGCCATACTCCATGGCAGAGGCGTAGGAAGCAAATCTTCATTGAGGGGGCCCAGGCCCACTTCAACCAACCTTAAGTATCGGCTTTTATGCATCATTCTATACAAAAGAGCCCCATTAACCTCTGGTGGGGGGCCCATGCCCTTCTTTCTCCACTTTTCCCTTTGCGGGAGAGGTAAGTATCGAAAATTGTGTGTATCATTTTGTAGGGCTTGACAAATTTTGGGGGGGCCCAAACATATTCAGCCCCCCCACTCCCCTGTGATTGGGGGGGGGGGGCAGGTCCCCCTGGCCCCACCTTTTCCTACGCCACTGCATAGCCACTCTATGAGGCAGTTATCAGACAACCCACGACTCACGTTTCATGTTTTTAACCCACACCTGAGTCGCTGCAATTAGAGGCTCGTCATCCCCATCACAGCAGTTCAAGTGTAAACAACTTGATTTCTTAACCCTTTAAGGACCGCACACTGCTTTAATGTACCATGTCATGTGTCGTCATGATGCATGAATGCAGCCTTGGCAGCATTCCATGTATCATGCCGACCTTATGGAGTATGTATGATGATCACCATGGCAACATTCATGCATCATGACGACAAAGGGTACAGCTCATTAAAGCACCATGCAGCCAATAAAGGGTTAAAATAAATAAAAATAGTCCCCGCCCCTTCATTTTGTGTTGTGATAACATTAGGTAGTAGACGATTACTCCGCGCTCAGCCCCGGTCACATCTATGACTCAAGTGGCCGAACTGTTGTGACGTTCCGACTTCCATTTTTCTTGTCAAAGAGATTGCAAAAAGGACAGCGTGGGAGTCATTAATGATTATAATTTTAATTAAATCAATTAATTAATCTCTAATTGACGAGTGAGCCCCTTTTGAACAGAGCAATCTGTTGACAAGTGTGCTTCAAGTATGATTTTATATGGTGCTAGTACTACTGGGTTGGAGAGAATCATTCCGCTACTGTTGTTTTTTTTGAGAGTATTATTCCGCTACTGGGTTTGAGAGTATCTTTCATTCTGTTACTGGGTTGGAGAGTTACATATTGCTACTCGATAGGAGAGTATCATTCTACTAGTGTTAGGGGTTGGAGAGTATAAATTATAGCGATGATTCTTGTCTCTCATTAGGCCAAAAAAAAGAGGTTTGTTTCCGGTAACCCGACCGACCCTATCAAAACAGGGCCGACCCTACGTTTCTTTTTGTGCAATTTTGAAGAAATTTCCGTATTTTTACCCTTTTTTGGGGCTTCGAACCAGCCGGCTGGTATATTCACGTTAAATGTTTTTTTTTAATCCGACCTACTGACCCTGCATTTTCTGCCCATGTTACCTGAAACAAACCTTTTTTTGTTGGCCTTAAAGGCGGCTATAGAACTTCTGTCCACGGAATCTCTCGTGAGATGTAAGCAGTGAACAAACACCTACACACCATAGACTTCAAGAAAACAACCTAAGTTGCGAGAGCAGAGCCATGATCTCACGAGATTGCTGGTGTCAGTGCATACACACCGTAGCTGCAGGAACAAGTCCACACCAGTTAGAGCGCTATATGTCTAATAATCAGAGAAGAGGTAACTTGAACTGAATGCCCCAGTTGTTCCCTCTAAGAGCCTCTATTCTCATTGCCTTATCGCTAACTGAATGGCTACTGTAACCTGCCTTGCCTCAATTTGGCTATTGCCTGACGCCTGAGCCATGGCCCCATTTCTACATACTTCTACCACCTCAGCCCTTCTCGTATACTAATTCAGCTAAGAGGCCCTATAGCATATGTCGGCGTTTTTATCAAGCACCCAGTGTCAAGGTGCCACACCCTCAGTACTAGGCCTACCAGCCATTCAGCACGAGCAGCACTAACTCCCGGCCTGCTCCACCTCACAGCCTGGTCGACCCAGTTCCTGCAACCCCTTGTAAAGCCCCCCCCCCCCATCCCCCGGCTCTTGTTGCTAAGGGCTGCTAGGGTGCCTGTCAGTGGGAGGGAGGGGGGGGGAGGTGCATCTTTAGACTGAGACTGATAGCAGGCCTGGGTGGAGGGGGTTAACCCTTTAAGGGCTGCATAGTGCTTTAATGTGCTATGCTCTTTGTCGGCATGATGCTTGAATGCAGCCATGGGAGCTGCATTCAAGCATCATGTGGGATCGATTCACTCCAGCGGGTCTGCATGGTGCTTGGATGCAGCCATGGCGAGTTACTCACCAGGGCTGCGTTCATGTATCATCACAACAACAAAGGGCATATTGTATTAAAGCATGATGCGGTCTTCAAAGGGTTCAAGACTGAGTAGCGGGGATAAGAAAGACGACCACGGGGATTCCCCGCCAAACCTTTCTCTAAGACGGGAACAAGATCTCAAGCGAAAAAAAACGAGTGCAACGAAAAAATGGTAGAAACCCACGCCAATCTGAGACCATTTCCCATTGGATATTCACAATTTGTAAAAGGAATGCTCATTAGATTGATTAGTGAGGTATTGTCTAACGGTCTCTCGGCATATCGGAGACCATACCGTGCCAGTTTGCTTCATGTTAACGGCCACTTTAGCTCAATTAGGGCGTTTAGACAGGCCTGCCACACCCAATGGTGTTGGGCATCTATTCTACGTTTAGTAGCTGGATATGGATAGAGGTTCCTTTTAGCAGTAGACCATAGCCCTTTATGGACAGCATGCTTCTTTAATGGAAAATGACAGCAATATGCAAGAGCGCAGCACCAGCGACTGCAGAGGCATAGGAAGCAAATCTTCATTGAGGGGGCCCAGGGTGGCAGACTCCAACCACATTTAGATATTGGTCTTTATGTATGATGTATGATATATACACAATCGTATATTGTATAGTATAGAAAAGAAGTATTTGAGCTTCCTTTAGTTTATGATTGGTGGCCCAGGCCCCTCTGTCTCCATTTTTCCCTATGCGGGAGAGGTCAGGAATGGAAATTTTGTGAATTTTATCACGGTCTTGACACATTTTTGGGGGGCCCATACATATTTAGCCCCCCCCCCCCCACCCTCCTTTCCTACGCCACTGAGCAAACAACCCCACATATTTGATCCCCGCCTGAAGGGACGTTATGATGCACCAATGCAGCGTTGGTGCATCATACCAACACTTGAAGATTCTAGAGGCAAAATGCTGTCCTTAAAGGGTTAACTGAATACAACTTTTTTTAGGCCTAACCTTTTAAGGGCAGTAACGTGTAATACCGGTAAAGCAGTATACCCTTTGTTGCCATGATGCATGGATGTAGCCATGACGAGTAACTCACCAGTGCTGCATTCAAGCATCATGTCTACGGGTTGATACCCTCCTGTAGGGTCGGCATGATGCATGGATGCAGCACTGGCGAATTACTCTCCCAGAGCTGCATTCATGCATCATGACAACTAAGTCAGTACTACATTAAAGCATAAGCAAGGGATGAAAGTGGCTAATCCCTCCCGAAAAACTTGAAATAGTCAATTGAGGCCCCTGAATAAGACCTTTTTTTACTTTTTTTTTTTTTACATTTTTGCCGATTTTACTACTTTATCACTTTTTTGACCAAAGAAAATTCTAAAAAGCAATTAAAAAATCGACCTACCGACCCTATTTCTTTTTGACTATGTTACCGGGAAAAAAAGAAAAAAGGCCTAAGGGCCCTCTAAAGTCAACTACAGGTCTTCGCGACCTAATAAAAAAACTTGAAATCAGGGGGAAACTTGAAGACTTTCCTCCCTGATACGGCTGTCCATAAAGGGTTAAGGGAGGCAATAAAATATAGATGCTGTGGCGGGCGGCGTGGCAGCTGTGTTGTAGGCGGAAGGACGAGAGGCAATCAATTACGCCGCCAGTTTTTGCTGTCGCTCTTGAAGCTCACTCACTTAAGGAAATGTTCCCGCCTGGATCAACCACCAAGTCTCTCCCCAACCTTATCTTGCCGACGCTGTTACTAAGCATGGCCCTCCATGGATGAGACTCAGTCAGGCAAGGGTTGTTGTTCCCTGCTGGAGGTGCAGTGTTAATATAGCCTAGGCAGAGCAGAGGTTTGTATAGGCTGTGCAGAGTGGGGTGTGGGGGATAAAACACTGGACATAGGGGGTGGTCATTTTCAATAGGTGATTGGAGGGGGGTGTGTGCGGGGGCGATGAGGTTTGACCCCTTGAGGAATGTGTGTGTGTGTGTGGGGGGGGGGGGGGGTGTCCTTGGTGGATGTTTTAAATAGTCCACCAAGATTTCTTAAGTCTTACATTTACCCTCCTAACAATCTCAGACCTTGTCTAATATAAAACAAAAGCTCCTCTGCTAGGAGAGTAACAAAGGCTGCCGTCTACTCTGGCGGCTCTCCCAGCAGATGCTTGGTTAGACACCACCAACAGCAGCATCACAGTCAGACTTCATCCATTATTCCATGCTTTATCACATTACTGTCACAGTGTGAACATCAATCCAACTCCAAGATGCTACCTTCAGGAAACATCACAATTCCTTGTTTTGTTGCTTGTGCCTCTACATGGGTAAAAATCGACACGTGCGACATGGCGACACGGGGGGTTTAAAAATCGACACGTGCGACACGGGGGTTTTAAAAATCGACGGGCACAGACCTCCTTATAAGGTTCTAGTACATGTATATTTTACATACATAAAAATCGACATGGCGACACAGCCATCTTGCTAAAAATCGACACGGCGATACGGTCAATTATTATGGGTACCCATGTAGAGGCACCTGCTTGCTATTCACATGTGTATTGATAACTAGAATTGTCCAAGTCATTCAAGTAAGGAATTTAAAGGCATTTCCATGAGCAAAGATTAGTACCTGTGCGCCCCCCCCCCTTAATCCGCTAAATTTCAAATGGCACTTGCAATTTTTCGCGCGCCTACCCCCCCCCCCCCCCACCTCTTGTGAAACGATGAGCACTCCCTAACCCGCTATGTTTCCCTTAAACCCACGGCTAGGTTATAAAAGGCTTGATAACATGTCCTCAGTACACTGGCAGTAAGCTCTCCCCACTTTAGGGAGTGGTCATTTTTTAACAACAGGAGGGGGTTGGTGGATTTTTTTTTGGGAGGGGGGGAGGGACCAAAAAAATTTGGACCCCTTGATGGGGAGGGGGGGGCAACAAAAATTTGGACCCCTCTTGAGAGGAGGGGGACAAAAAAAATTGCACCTGTTTTTTATCTAAAAAGCCTGCACGTTACTATAGCTCAAAGGGGTTGGCCGTGCTCAATTTCAACTGGCCTGAGGAGGGGACCAAAAAAGTTTCGCACGAAAATCCACCGACCCCACCCCCCTGTTGTTCAAAAATGACCACTCCCTTAAAGGATTACAATATCTGCCCAAGCAGCAATATTTAGTGGTGTGACACCTGTGTCAATGTGCCCTTCAGCGGTAACCACATCAAAGTAGGCAGTCGGTAGGATCAGCGCTGTCGGCTATTCTCGGCCTACACCCGGACGTGCATGCCACCAACAACCAGAAACCACCGCAGCCACCGACAACCGCCTGCCCCGAGTGCCTTCCACGACGAAAAATAACATTGGATTATTAACCCTTTAACCCTTTAAGGGCGGCATGATACCTTAATGCATCATGCCTTTGGTTGGCATGATGCATGAATGCAACCCTGGCGAGTAACTCGCCAGGGCTGCATTCAAGCATCATGCCAAGCTTATGAGTTTGAAACACTCCTGAAGGGTCGGCATGATGCATCAATGCAGCACTGGAGAGTTACTTGCCAGGGCTGCATTGGTGCATCATGACGACAAATGTCATCTTTTAGCGACATCCGTCCTTAAAGGGTTAAGGACCGCGTAGCGATATAATGGGCAATGCCGTTTGTTGTTATGATGCCTGACTGCATCCCTGGCTACTTACCAAAGCTGCAGTCATGCATCATGGTGACCCTTCAGGAGCGCTTCAACCACCATAGGATATGGCATGATACATGAGAACAAAGGCCATAATGCATTAATGCACTTTTCCACCCTTAAAGGGTTAAAGTCAACAAAAAGTAAAAACAAATCTGAAATGTCAATAGCTACAGTGACTTCCGGTGATAAGACCCTGGCTTCACAGGGCCACTCTCTGGTTGCTATGGTAACACAGGTGTCTCATGTGTTTATTTTAGATGTGGGTGTTCACTGTTGATATGGTGGACTATTGGTTCTGACCATGACAACAAGATCTGATCTGTGATAAAGATTGATGTCAGATTAGGCCTCGCATTAAACTACCATTTTCCAGGTACTGGTCTCATATCAGCACAGGGGTTTCAACATCTTATGCACTAAATTTGTTCAGGAAGTGAGCTGCCCCCACCTACCACCCCTACAGGAAGTGAGCTGCCCCCACCTACCACCCCTACAGGAAGTGAGCTGCCCCCACCTACCTACCACCCCTACAGGAAGTGAGCTGCCCCCCCCCCCCACATACCACCCCTACAGGAAGTGAGCTGCCCCCACCTACCACCCCTACAGGAAGTGAGCTGCCCCCACCTACCACCCCTACAGGAAGTGAGGTGCCCCCACCTACCACCCCTACAGGAAGTGAGCTGCCCCCACCTACCACCCCTACAGGAAGTGAGCTGCCCCCACCTACCACCCCTACAGGAAGTGAGCTGCCCCCACCTACCACCCCTACAGGAAGTGAGCTGCCCCCACCTACCACCCCTACAGGAAGTGAGCTGCCCCCACCTACCACCCCTACAGGAAGTAAGGTGCCCCCATCCACCACCCCTACAGGAAATGAGCTGCCCCCCACCCACCACCCCTACAGGAAGTGGCCTGCCCCCCCCCCCCCCACCTACCAGCCCTACAGGAAGTGAGCTGCCCCCACCTACCGCCCCTACAGGAAGTAACCGGCCCGCACCTACCTACCACCCCTACAGGAAGTGAGCTGTGCCTCTACATGGGTAAAAATCGACACGGGCGACAGGGCCCTTTGAGGCCCTTTTAAAAATCGACGGACACAGGAAAATCGGGGATAAAAATCGACCCACAGGGGATTTTCTCTTTGTTCTTATGTAGCTAAAAATCGACACAATGCCACTGCCCTACTGCTAAAATTCGACCCGGCGACACGGTCAAAATTGCGGGTACCCATGTAGAGGCACTGAGCTGCCCCCCCCCCACCTACCACCCCTACAGGAAGTGAGCTGCCCCCACCTACCACCATGCCAGCCGGTGGACGTTGCCCCCCATCCATCAATCCCAGAATGCAAAGCGAGACAAGATGCTCCACTCTCCAAACACAAATGGTACGCCCTAAGCATGTCTGAGTGACAACTGGATTATGTGCTTGGAGAGTGGCTCACCCATGTAATATCAAAACCGTCGTGAGATGAACTGATAGCCCATAATGTTGTGCTTTGCCATGGTTACCGCAAACATTACTCCTTGTACTCCGGGGACATTTATCATGGACGGTATTGATTTATTCTAATGTAACAAATAATGTCACAGATCCAAGAGTTGCCCTCCCTCACAGAAGCAAGCGGTGTCCTGCGAACGTCGCGAAATGTTAAATTCATATTATCCTAGATAACTATCACTGAGTGCAAAAGTCCAATTAAAATTCCTGTAATTAAGTATTGAAGTGATCCTGTTCTGTAGATCTAGCCTTAGACAGATGAATTGATGAACACAAAGCTTTCCTTAAAACATTGTTGCCACTGTTTAGGGTTAGTGCTGTTTGGCCAAATGTAGAATTGTGTCCTGAACTTGTCGAGAACCTTGATCCTTATTTGGCAGAAGACACAACTGTAAAACAGTGCCCTGTGGTAGCGATACACCCCTTCACCATTAGCACCCCCCCCCCCCCCCCGACCCAACGGTATTGATGTCCCCTGTTACCATGGCAACTACCGGCCGGCCGCCATCTTGTTCCCCTTGACAATACTACCAGCAGTAATTGTCAACCCTAGCAACCATCGCTCAGATTGAAATGGAGGTGAAAAGGCGGTAGACACCCTTTTAATTAACCGCATAGTGCTTTACCATACACATGTATATTATGGTACATTTGTATGCCCATTTGTTGTCATGATGCATTTTCCCATATGCTGTCAGGGAGGGTTACTAACCAGGGCTGCATTCATTCATCATGTCGACGAAAGGTCCCTCAAGGTGCAAATCTCGGTACCCCTCAGACGACAGCCCGAGTGGAGTTGGGACAGGTACTCAGCCCTATAAATAGGGGCGGTGGGGGTTTACAGGGTTAATATTGCGGGTAGATCCGCAGAATTCGGCTGGCACCAGCGAACAGACTCAAACTACGCCGTCCTTGACCCTGAAAGCTGGTCACGTGTCTGCCTCGCTTTGATGTCTACCACTAATTTCCTCGCCTCCTGGTCTGAAGAGTTCCACTCGTCCCTGGGGTCACTTAGGGCAGTTCTAGCCTCGAACCCAGAACATAAAATGACATCTCTGACTGGCTGTTATTGCTTAAAGGCTATTTCATTCAAGGGTGGCAACAGTTTTGGGATACGTGATCAATGTGTTGTAGAGGCTATTTTTTACTCCAGGCTGGTGGTTAGCAGTTAGAGCATGTATCAAAAGGATCCTGTTCATATGAATATGGTCTCTGAACGTGGAGATTTGGAAAGTTTGGTAACCCACAGCTAACTCTCTGATGATACCTGTGTGATACATTGTCTAGTGTTTCAAAAAAAAACCAGGGGTAGAGCAGTGTTGCCGAAAACTTTTTCTCAACACAGGCCAAGTTGGCCTGCGTCTTGGCATCTTACGCAGGCCATTTCCTTCTCACGCAGGCCATATGAATTTTGATATTTCAAGATACTTTCATAAACTTCATTATGATTTATAACTATTGCAAAAACTTAAAAGAAATTGAAAAAATATTCAATTGTACAAATATAGCCCTATCTTGGCTTCTAATTGGCCGATTTGAAAAATTCTTTCACCATTAGAGAGCTGACATCATGGCAGGCCATTGTGGCCTGCGTCCTAAGACCCTACGCCGGCCATTCAGATTGTACGCCGGCAAAAGCCGGCGTGCCGGCGTTATTTCGGCAACACTGTAGAGAGGGAGAGCACTGGTAGGCCTGCAGGTAAAGAAATAGCTGCCTATATAGTAGGAGGGGAGGAGGTCCCTGGAGGAGGGCTAGAAGGGCACCTGGTGGAACCAATGACTCACAGCCTGCTGTAAAGGGCAGGTATGGACTCCTCATAAGTGGTGCTAAACCCTGCTTAACCCTCTCCGGGCCGCAGAGGGCTTTAATAAAGCGTGACATAGTTTGTCGTCATGAATGCAACCGCTGGCGGTTCTAGGCCTACTCGTAACATCCATGCACCATAATGAGAATCATGATGGGAGTCATGATGCATTTATGCAACCCTGGCTGCAGTCATGCATCATGACGATGAAAGGGCATAGGGTATTAAGGCACTGATACCATCTTAAAAGAGCTAAGCCCAATCAAACCTCCCCACCCTCCTCTCCCATCAGTCTCTCATAAACCCCACCCTTTCTGCCACCACTCCCCATTTCCTCTCACCCCTACATCTCCCGTAATATCGCCCATTTAGACGGACCTCCAGTCACATGACCTGGCATTGATCATGTGATTTATATCTGTTACGCGGCGGTCTGGGCATGCGCAGAGGGACGGATGTGGTGATTGGAGAGTGGAGATCTGGGTTGTGTTTTGCCTTAGATAGTGTTAGATTCTGGTTCCACTCTCCAAGCATGTGTGAGGCGTCGGATGTATCCGTTGAACCCATTTATTTTCACTGACGATCATATTCCGTTCAAATTTTCATATGGCGATCAAGTTAAACAGTTGTGTATTTTGTACCACAACAGCAGGGGGCACTAGGCCAAAAATAATAAAAGGTGTGTTTCAGGTTACATAGACTAAAAATCTAGGCATGGTAGGTCGGATTTTTAATTTTTTTTCCACTTCTGCCTGAAAATTTCTAGGGTCGGCCTTGTCTTTTTTTTATTGTCCCTAGCCTAGACAATGGACCAAATGACCCAGTCAGAATCGCGGGTCTGATCCGGGTCCTGTGGGTTCTCACAGGTAGCCCTGGGTAAAAATGATCCAATGTCTATAAGGCAAGCCCAACCTTCCCAGACAAAACCCACTCATATCTCCATTATTAGAGACATCCGGTCTGGTAAGGCTAGCCATACAATATCCTTGAGAATGGTGACCAACCCCACTTTATATGGGGCTTTCAGAGCTTGCCTCTCTATAAAGAGCCTGCACCAAGGTCCCACAAGGAGCTCACTAGGTTTATCAAACCCAATCTACACTACTTCCTGAAGCCCTAAACCTACTTTAATCTCCTCTTTTGACTAGGTCGTGGGATCAGAATGGATTCAGTGTCCGTAGGCGAGGCTCGTGCGAGGTGGCCGCGGAGATAGCCCGGATCGATGGTAACTTGGTTAAATGGACTGATCAGCAGAAGGGTCCTCCCCAGTGACGCATTACCCCAGCCTAAGGGACCGGTCATTTCCTTTACAACAAAATTAAAGGGGGTGGGGTGGAGAAAAGCGCACCCCGGCTTTTCTGGGGTTATCGGTCATGGTTTTTGTCCCTACTGACAGGTCGGGAATTTTGCACGGGGACGCCCTCTTATGTATAATATAGCATACTTAGGCTTCCTTGTTAAAAATTGAGAAAATTGCATAACCCGCACCTGGGGTCTGAAAATTGCAGTGGTAGATTAGTAGTGAGACCTCGATAATCCGGCCTTCAATAACCCGGCACCCTCCATTATCCGGCTGCTTTGCCAGGGACAGTTCTATATACATAGGCATATAGACATGCTTCGATAATCCGGCAGATTCAAGATCCAGCCGTGTTTTTCCTGAAACAGGGGTGATCGGACTATCGAGGTATCGCTGCATGTACTCCAGTATATTTCTGAAATCCCTCCTACAACCCGCACCATGACTTATTGAATATTGGATAACCCGCACCTGGAGTTGGGTTCTTGTATAATCCGCGGGTTGTATGAGACACTTTACGATAGTCGCAGTCCACTAGTTTGGTTTCAGATTGACGTGACCCAAATGCCTTTTATTACCCAGGCACCCATGCGGCACTTGAGGGTACGCTGAAATGACGGGATCACGTGAGATTAGACGAGAGTTGAGGCGGGTGGAGGTGTAGGCGGGTGGGGAAGGGTGCGCTAAGCGGAAATTGACCTCAAACTCCATTACACACACCTTTTCTGTAACTTAAATCAATTCTTGACCCCACAAAACACACCCACCCTCCCATACATCTGTATTTCAATGGGGTTTTTTTCTCCACAAGCCACACAGCCCCTCTCCCTCCCCTGACCACCCTAAAGTAAGACAGAGATGCCACTCTGCCAAAAGTAGGAAATCTTCAAATTTTAGTCAACTTTCTGAAGGAAATCAACATATTTTATTTAACACAGAAATCCCTGTGAAAAGGTAGGAATTTCTTGCAAAAGTAGGAAAAGTGGCAGCTCTGGACTAAGCTCACCTACCAGGAAATTGTGATTAATAAGCCACACAGTCATTTTCAGGTGAGTGAGTGAGCGTATGTGTGTGTTGGGGAATTGAGGGGGGGGGGGGGTGTATTTATATTGTGAGTAAACATTTAACAATAACATTACTCACAATAATATCATGAATGGTGAACATTAGGTCAGCTTGTTAGAGCAGGGAACCGTGCAATGTATGTATACACTATCCTGCCCCTCCCGACTGCAGGTTAGCCCGTCTAGGAACATACACGTGAACTACCACGACTGGCCTGTAATTGACTCTATTTGACACCATGGACTAACTATGCATTTTGTTTTGTATTTGACAGTAAGCACAGTATTAATGTACAGGAATCATATAGCCGTATTTATACCACAGCGGGCACGGCAAACAAAGCATTTCAGACCTCTTGTATACTGTATACAGCTAGTGGCAAGAAGTAGATATAGGACTAGTACATGTACCAATCTGTAGGGGTATTCAGTATAAGGCTCCTTCACTTTATTTCACGTGCAGATTGGTACACATCCTATAACTACTAAATAATTCTCTCGACCCGAATAACTCAGACCATGCGCTCGCGGGTAGCTCGGCAGTGCTGCATTCATGCATCATGCTGACCCTTCAAGATTATATCAAACCCATAGGGTCAGTATGATTGCATGAGGGTTACCTGCCAGGGCTGCATTGATGTATCACAACGACATAGTACAATAAAGCCCTCTGCTGCCTTAGCAGGGTTAACCCCCCCCCCCCTGGTGTGGCAGTGACCAGGAGGGAGTGGACCCTCCATAGGGAGGTGTGTTAGGGACGGCGGGGAGGTCCGCACAAAGCCGTCAATAAATAAATCACATTAAATTGCCCGTGCCCCCCCCCCTCCCCACCCCACAGGCTGTAACGCTGGAGGTAGCAGTAATGGCTCCCATGTGACCAGGCATCGCCGTGTTTAACCCTTTACTGAGGGACGCCATGATACCTGTACCTCAGGGCTTCAAATCTAGCCCTGAGGTATCATGCGAACCCTTCGGAAATGTACCAATTGCACAGGGTCGGCCTGATGCATGAATGCAGCACTGGTGAGCTATTCGATCATCTTGCATGCATGTATCATCACGGAAAAATTAGGCATTTTTGAGCATCATGCTGCCCTTAAAGGTTTACATTTAGGGCCTGTTAATAGCGCCACCACCGCCACACGGGAGAACTAGGCGTCACATGGTGGGGTCATGTGACCAGGTGAGACTGTTCAGGTAAAATGAGCGTATCACAATAGGATTCACATTGTGAGGCCAATGAGGACCCGAGATTTGTTCTACACTAGAAGGGGCTTCAAGTAGTCCAGGTAAACGAGATCCCAGTTTTCACTCATGTTTTCTACAGGTGGGAAAACATGTGTGAAAACTGGGATCGCGTTTACCTGGACTACTTGAAGCTCCATCTAGTGTACAACAAATCTTGGGTCCTCATTAGAGGCTCAGATACTTAAATAAAATTCAGGATAAGATTTTCATTTAATAACGGTACTTCCAACAGGGGTGAGGCTTTTTTTTTAAAGTACCATATTTTAAATTCTGACTGAGAATAATATTACTGCCACAAGACTGAGGTGAGATGTTTGCTACAAAAACCTTAGGACATTGAGGTCCAATTGTGTCCACGAAGCTTTGATAGCTTGCCAAGACAAAAGAAAAAGATTTTCATTAATCTCAGGATATACAATACAATCATGGATGAGCATGACAACATGCCATTTGAAATATATTCTGCCAATACATGAATCAAATTCAGAATAAACTGCATCTTTCTGTGACATCTTTTATAATTCGGATACCAAGATATCCATCTCGTGCAGTATTCCCCAGAATTTAACCTTAAGTGTTCTATTCAGATTCAGTGACCGGCTGTACGATGCCTTAAGCCTTAAGTGTTCTACAGCCTGGATTAACATCTAGGCCAACATGCACATACACAATATGGCAGGCCCACGTGCTCAGAATTGATCGATATTGTTTATTTTGCCCGGCGGCTTGCCTTAAAAGCTCTGAAGGCGAGGACATTTCACAGCCTACTGGAGCTAAAACTGCCGCAAGACAAAAAGCCCTAATGCAGCCGACCAGTGGTCAATTTCACCTTAGACCAGATAAAAAATTGCAAATACTCTATCTAACCCTTTAAGGACAGCATAGTGCCTTAATGCTGTATGTCCCTTGCTGTCATCATCAGATCATGGTGCAAGGATGCAGCCCTGGTGGGTAGCACGCCAGTACTGCATTCATGCATCACACTGAAAACTCTATGGGAGAAAAAGTAATCAAGTGTGATTACTTTTTGTCATCACCGTGATGACGACACCTGTGATTACTTAGTAATCACTAGAGTAATCATATGTGATGACCCTGCGTCATCACCGTGATTACTTTTTCGAAATCATCTATGATTAATTTCATATAAATTATTTCTCTGTACAACAAGGTATCAATCCTGAATTATCAATAATTACCCCCTTCGACTGTAATCATACTTTGATTGAGAGCACTTTTAGCTCTCATAAGCAAGCCTAACAAGACCTATATGTGTACAGTAACCAACAGCCTATCCTTACTTTAGTAAATGTGGTTTAAGGCACACAAAGGGTGTCCGTATGTACACATATCTATGTGCTTGAGAATTTTGCTCAAAACTTATTTGTAAATTATTTGAGTCTCAAATGTGACAATATTCTTCAATTATAATGTATTATATGATTTTACAAGTTCCTATAATTAGAGTTAATATGAATATAAATCCATAGATGACCTGAAGTAGCTCCTGCATGTTCCATTATTGTCTAGTAGGGGCCTCTAGTGGCAGGTTTTTGTAATCAAGATGATTACTTTCAGTCATCACCGTGATTACTTTAGCCTAACTAATCAGCATGATTACTCTAACTAATCAACAGTGATGAGTTTCAGATATGCCTAAGTTTTCAGTGCATGCCGACCCTAGGGGGTGATACATTCCTGAAGGGGCTACTCACTAGGGCATATATACATCATGCCGACAAGGGGCACAAATCGACTCTTGAAGGGTTTATCTATGGGGACCATTGCTGTGTGATATTTGGTTTGGGCGAGGTCTATCCGCCCTGAGCCCGAGGGCCATGTTCTATCTGCACTACCCCACCTCTCCACTTCTCACTTCTCCTTTCTGGTTGCTATGGTGATGTGATTCTGGTCACGTTTACACCCCCCCCCCCCACATACCACTACACCCTCCCCCCACACACACCATTAACCCTTTAAGGGCAAGTTACTCGCCGGGGCGAGTTACATGTCAGGGCTGCATTCATGCATCATGCCGACCTCATGAGGTTAAGACACTCCCACAGGGTCGGCGTGATGGACCAATGTAGCCCTGGCAAGTAACTCGCCGGGGCTACATTGGTGCAGCATGACGACAAATGTCATCTTTTAAGGGACATGCCTTCCTTAAAGGGTTAAGGCTTTATGATGCCTAAAGGAACTGTGTCATCATGATGCATGGACAGTGTTGGCGAGTAACTCGCCGGTAATGTATTGAGCATGTACGCGCCGCATGAACGCATCAGCAGGGAGTTACGGTAAAAAGAGCATAGTGTTTTTAAGCATTATGCTGCCCTTAAAGGGTTTACCCCCCCCCCCCCCCCCAATCAGTCACTCACTGTTGTATATTGTCCTATCACCTACTATCACTCACTGCTTTCACAATTCGACCTACTTCTGCGCATGCGTCTACTCAACAGGCGGCAGCACCGTGTGCCAATAGCCAATCAGCGGTCACTTCCGGTTTGTGGCCGCAGCGATCAGAGCTCACTCTCCAGCCACATATCTCCTACACAGGGACTAGGGTAAGAGGGTAAAGCAGGTATCGCGAAATCCCTCTGATAAGGCAATCAAACTGTGGGATTTTTGGTGTATATAATTCGGCTCATAGCATCTTCTTGACGTGGTGGGGGGGGGGGGGGGGGTAGGTTTATTTATAATGGAGGTTTTAAATCAAGTAGATTAGTTCAACCAAGTAGATGTGGGCCAAAATTAGGCTCATGAACATCCCTCAACATAGGGGATTGGCTAATCAAACTTCTGCTCAGAGAACTCCAAAATTCTCATTGGCTTCAGGTGCTCATACAAGGGGCATGTAGTATGTACTCTAGAGCAATCAGATTCATCGGGTCGGCATGATGCTTGAATGTAGCATTGGCCAGGGATGCATTTATGAATCATGCCGACCAAGGACATAAGACCAGCTTTAAAACACTGTGCAGCCCATAAAGGGTTATGATGCGCTCTTAGCCCAAAGGCACCTCGGCTAGAGGAGTATATTTCATGCCGATGAAATGCTCCCATCACTGCGGTACCTATACTACCAGTATATTGTCATAGCCATTATTACCAGTAGTGGTCATCTTGTCAGTATAAGACCAAGTAATGTCTGCGCCCACTAGGTAACTAGCTTAACCCTTTAAGGACGGCATGATACCTTAATGCATCATGCCCTTGGTCGTCATGATGCATGAATGCAGTCCTGGCGAGTAACTCGCCAGTGCTACATTCAAGCATCATGCTTGCCCTACGGTGTTGAGACACTGCCGGAGGGCCGACACGATGCTCCAATGCAGCCCCAGTGAGTTACTCGCCAGGGCTGCATTGGTGCATCATGACGACAAATGTCATCTTTTAGGGACATGCGTCCTTAGAGGGTTAACTATAACCCCTTATATAGGCTATGTACAGAGCGGCCTGAGCCTCTCCCCCCCCCCTTACCTTGTGACTGATCAGCCATGATTGATCTCTGAACGCCCGACAAACCCGCTCAGATAAAGTATGACGCCGGGAAAACCCCCCGCGGCATGTGCCTAAATCAACGAGCCGCGGACTGCTCGGTCCGACGACTCAAGACTCAAGGAGAAGGATGGCGCAGTTAGGTCTGCGGGTGTTGGGACACGGAGGGTTAAAGTCTCGATAAGGTCAAGGGTGCTCCTGCTCAGGCCTCAAGTTAACCCTTTAAGGGCTGCATATTATGTTAAATGTGCTATGTTCTTTTTTGTCATGATGTATGATGACGGATTACAGTGTTTGGGGATTTAAGCCATGGAGAACCGCATAGTTTTGATGCATTCTAAACCACAATTTCTATACATCTTGCCCTTTGGTCGTCATAATCATGACACACAGTTAAGGTACTATACAGTGCATGAATGAAGTCCTGTAAAGCTACTCACGAATGCTACAAATTTATATCATTCATATATGCATCATGATAACCCTATAGACCTATTAATACACTCCCCCGATCAAACATGGTCCTGGCGAGTAACTCGCATTTAACCCCTAAATGAACATGAGGCCTTGAGGCTGTGCCCTACATGGTTTAGGAGACCAACCATGGCTCACCACTGCTGACTTTGGATTAAGATGAGTTGTGGAAATCCTTCACCAGCTAAGTGGATGAAGTGTGAAGGGATGGGCAGGGAGGTCTGGTTTACATCGGGCACTCCCAGTCTCCTGTTTCTTCCTGAGACAGACGAAACGTAGGAGGACTGGACTAACCGAGTCACGCTGAGAGAATTCTGAGGTGCGGCTTAGCAAGTAGATATATAGCTAGCAATATATTCTGCACTAATATGATTTAACTCTTCTGTTTAGCATCTGGGATTGTCTTATGATATATAGTAAACGTGAACTTTGATCCGCGACTGCCAGTTGTCCTAGACTTACCACCCGCGACTTCCCTCGTTAAGAGTCAGGTAAATGTATACTCACCTGTAAACAAACAGTTACCATGGTTACAACATGTCAACAAGTATAAACAGTTACCATGGTTACAACATGTCAACATGTATAAACAGTTACCATGGTTACAACATGTCAACAAGTACAAACAGTTACCATGGTTACAACATGTCAACACATATAAACAGTTACCATGGTTACAACATGTCAACAAGTACAAACGTTAACATAATATCAAAAACATTTGGAACTATCTGGGTCCTGTAAGATCCTAATTTTAAGTCAAACCTATTTCTATTCTTCTTAAAGTAGAGGTTGGACTTGTAGATACGATATTAAATTACGGTAATCAAAAAATCACTCCCTTTATCACATTCTTAAAACGTTCAAAAAGAAATATACCGTCTAATCTCTCTTATAATCCAACCCCCTAGTTTAAGGAAAACTTATATGCCGAATTTGGGCCCATTTATACATTGTTACACTATATCTCACTGGATTTAAAACCTCCTTTATAAGCCGACCCCCACTTTGAGAGAATGCTATAAGCCGAATTGGGCTTCAAATCCCAAAATTTGAGGTTTTACGGTACAGCTTGGGATATCAGGGAAAGCCATTTTGGAGTTTACATGGGCATATTCCACTTATTTTTTGGTTATAATGGCTTCCCAAATACTCATGATACATTACCAACCCCATGCAGGTGGCCACCTGTTGGTGAGTCCTGGAAGCGTCACCTGCCCCCCCGCCCACCCCAATCTGTCACTGCGTCCCCACCCTAACTGCACCCTAATGCTGACTACCGTAAAACCTCGTGTATAAGCCGCGGTTAGTACGCGAGTCAGATCACTAGTGCGACTTATAGGATCGGCGCGGCTTATACGCGAGTTTTTGCTCCTATAGTACAGTACAAAGTCACCATAATCAGATCGCTGGTGCGGCTTATAGGATCGGCCCAAAGTTGGGCTGCGGCTTATATGCGAGTTAGGCGTATGCGCGAGGTTTTACGGTACCCCATCCCCCAGACACCCATACTGTGACAGAGTGAGTGATCAGAAGGCCTCTCTGTGGGGTCCTATTTCTAATGGAGGTGCAGGCACTCTCCTAGCAGATTTCTGGTCATGACTCGAATCCAACTCCAGAAATTGACATACATTATCTTCTGGTGGACTTATGATGGCCGTCTCGTTACAGAGAGGTAAATAGACAGGTGGTGCCCTGTTTCACTATTAAAGGATGCCTGAACCCTCTACCATTGAATCTATCCTTGGAAAGCTACAGTCATGGCCGGCCATTGTGGCCGATGTCTGAAGGGCTTACATCGGCCATTACGATTTTACAACGGCAAAAGCCGATGTGCCGATGTCATTTAGGCAACACTGCTACAGGTACGCTCTATAAATGAATCGGGATGTACCCTATTCAAAGAAGAACCCACAGCAATGGGTTTGTTTGCCGTCAGAATAATTACAATGTCCTGCAATTGCCAGGCTTGGCATACTACACTGCATTCGCACTGAAAGCCTACCAACCCACTGGTCGATCCCCCCCCCCCCCCCCACTCCCAAGGGGGGTTAGATAAGCCTGGTTGCCGAGTCGTCACGTGACCTGAGGAGCGGCCATGGTGTCCACACCCATTATGCCGCTACACAGCAGCAATACCCCCGTGTGGACGCTACACAGCGTCAATACCCCCGTGTGGACGCTACACAGCGTCAATACCCCCGTGTGGACGCTACACAGCGTCAATACCCCCGTGTGGACGCTACACAGCAGCAATACCCCCGTGTGGACGCTACACAGCGTCAATACCCCCGTGTGGACGCTACACAGCGTCAATACCCCCGTGTGGACGCTACACAGCAGCAATACCCCCGTGTGGACGCTACACAGCAGCAATACCCCCGTGTGGACGAGTCGCGAGCCGCACAGCGACCGATTAACATACGGGCCGTTGTAAATGTGGGATGTCTGTGTCAATAGGGAAAACACCACAGCCACTCATATCTAATAGTCATGTTAGACTAATGTCACTTTCTGTTATCATACATCTTGTGTACCGTAAAACCTTGTATATAAGCCATACTCGTGTATAACCCGCACCCCGACTTTAGGCTGATCCTATATGCCGCATTGGCGATCTATAAATTAGGATGATATTTTGCGTATGCAGATGTAAACTGGACTGCGGCTATATAGGTTATTTGATGCTTTACACGTGCATGGACCATGCGGGTTTATATCAGCATTACATGTCGTCATGATGCATGAATACAGTCCTGGCAGGAAACTCGCCCCGGCCAATTACCGGCTAGTTACTCGCCCCGGCCAGCTACCGGCTCGTTACTCGCCCCGGCCAGTTTACGGCTAGTTACTCGCCCCGGCCAGTTACCGGCTAGTTACTCGCCGGGGCTGCATTGGTGAATCATGCCGACAAATCTCATCTTTTAGCGACATCCGTCCTTAAAGGGTTAACACTGCTTATACCCGAGAGTTTACAGTAGTGGTAGAGGTGGTAGTCGCTCGCGTGAGTTATTGCCGAGAATAATACCGAATCGGGGAAATACGAGCAGCGGGCGGCGGTCGCTTATTACGTTACCATGGGAACATGGACCCTGCCTGACCGTGTCGAGTGGTCATTTTTTACCTGGTCCGGGTAGTGGAAGAGGAACACCTCCTACTCACCCCTTCTAACTGACCAGCCTTTTATTTTGCTCTTTGCGTAAACATATGTATTTCTAAACATATAATCAACTGTGTTCAAAACATAATTATTTATCTTAATCTTATTGGGTGATGTCATGTTCTACTGCTTAATTCAAGCATCAAGACACATTCCCAAACGGTCGGCATGATGCATTTTGCAGCACTGCATGGTGATTTTGGTTATGATGTCAACGAGCCTAAATAGCGTATAGCGTAGGAGAGGACATAATAGGCATGTACTATTCTTGATGATGTTGGTTATGATGCATTGAAACACTGTGCGGCCCTTAAATAGTTCAAGGTTTAAAACATGTCTGACATATGTAATAAGATATTTGCGGGTTGGGGAGGTCTATAGGAAAGGTAATGGCATGAGAAGTGGGGTGGAGGGGAGGGGGGCTATGTACTCCAAGTACAAAATGTACGAGGTGGGTGAAGATTGGGTGGGGGGGGGGGGGGCTGGTAGGCGAGTAGTAGGGGGTATAGATGGGGGGGGGGGGGGCGGGTCCCCATGTCGCACGTCGATTTTAAGAAATGACCACGCCCATGTCTATGTCGCTTAATAATATCCAGGTCCCATGTCGATTTTAAGAAATGTCCATGTCCCCTGTCACTAACTTTTCAAGCATCATGTCGCATGTCACTAGGCCTCATGTCACATGTCAATTTTATGGAAAGGCCATGTCGAATTTAGGGGTATTTAAGGGTACCTAGTTCCTGCACTATAGGTGGGTGGAGAGGTACTAGGTGAGTGAAGGTGGGGGGGGGGGGGGTAGGTAAGTAGTGCAGGTACTAGGTGAGTGGACGTGGTGTTTGGCAGGGGTCCTGTTCTGGGAGACCTGGCCACCTCCCAGTGCCACGTCTACATACTACGTGGAGTAGACAGTAGCACACAGAGCTGTGCCCCCTCACCTCGTCCAGTCCAGTGTTGGGAACATGGAACAGTCAGAGACTACATTTTAACATACACCCTAATTAACCCTTTAGCTCTATACTGAGCACTTCGTGTTTATTTTTATATTTTACTGTAGATTTCTACCGGTTTTTATATCTCGAGGTACCGTATATTCTAAGTATTTTCTTCTGTGTCTCAGCCTATGACTGATAATGTTTGAGGCCAATACATATACGTATACTGCCGGTAGTTGAGAAGTATGCTATACAGAGAGCAAATTCTGTATACATGTATAGCCCGCATCCCCCAATGTTAGAAGCCCCTATAACCCACAGCTGGGACTCGGTTAGCGTGTGACCCGCGGATTGAATGTAGGAATTTACGGTAAAAACGGCTTAGTGCTGTAAAGTCTCTCCCTCAAAGTCAGAGCATGTTATAAGGTACTGCTAAGTAGCTATACAAGATTTGATTTGATTTTGATTTGATTTGATTTGTTAAACCGGTACAGACAGCATCTTGGGTAAAGAAATGCTGGTTTCTGTCGTTCACCAGTTGGGCTGAACAGGTACATAATGCCCAGTGGTTAACATTGCAACATCAAATGTGTAATACATGCTACAACTGGTCTTCGAGGATTGTACCTATACAGGGCTTCTTGGAATAACAACTAATACTACACAGATCAGATAACTCTAGGGATTAAAATGAAATGAGATGAGATGGGATGGTTCAGAACAAATTAAGAAAACATATACATATATGTAAGAATATAGGTATCGATATCTGTAATATGAAATTGTCTACTCTACATTCTTGGAAGTATAGACTGCAGTAGTCAAGTTTTGTTTGTTTGTGTCCCATAGATTATGTAGAGGAGACTTTCTCAAGTTCAAGTTTTTCACAAATATAAGGGTATGCCAAATGATGATCGTACCCAGGATGATTGAATCTATGAGATGAGCCAGGATAGAAATCCCACACCTACACATTTACCGAAGCAAGGTTTCTTTAACCTCCCACACGACATAGACATGTTGTGAGAGGGACAGACTGTATGTCTTCCACGTACAGCAGGAAAAGTAGCCATAATCGGACACCAACGTGCGGGTTATAGGCTTCTCTCAAAGTCTAAATATAAGACTTTATGGTAGTATTTTCTCTTCGGTCCCCACCATACCGAGTAACACGGTTAGGCACGGCTGGTCCACACTAGTAATTACCCGTAAAACCCCGCCTAAAAGACGACTTTTTAACTGGCGTTTGTATTTTCTATAAGCCGATTTTTTTTCTGTAGTTGGGGGTTCAGCTTATAGGTGGGTTTTTAATACATTAGAATAAAGAGAAAACGATCTTTAGACCTATTTTGTATAGGACGAATTTTCGCCCTATAGGTGGGGTTTTACGGTACTCACTTTAAGCAGGGTAATGTACAACGTGCCGTATACAGGTACAACCATGTATACACTCTGGTACTCACTCAGCGTTCTGTGTGTGTATACACTACATGTACACACACCTACACACCTTGTCCCACAACAGTAAATATACACATCATGTATTTAGATAAAGGTGGCCTTTACGAGCACAAGCATACAGGTTCACGTCTGCATGTCCTTAATACTGCCACAGCAATGTGGCCGATATATCATCAGCAGGGATATATTGCATTTACATCTTAAATGCTAAATTAAATTCCCCAACAGTGCGCCCATTAGCACATTACCGGGTAGTAGTATTCATAATTCCTTTCTTAGATAGTGAAACTAGTCTTGATTTCCCAAAATGACGCATTGGCAAAAATCCTGCCAATATCCATGATCAGTATATATCAGTGGGGAGATAGCCTTCAAAATGTCCTATAAAATTACATGGTCTAATATCTAATATAGCCCTTAGTAGCATCTAGTATTAGATGTACCATTCAGAGACCAGTCTAATATACTTCTCGGGCAGTATGGCATCTGAAAAGCCTGAACCTATCTCATCGATTGACGTGAACATATACAGAAAAGATGGCCTACACACAAAAGGTTATTGGTCTAGATCCAATATAGATCTCCACCATGTCCAAAAGCAGCAGAATAGATCCCCCCCCCCCCCACCCAACCCAACTACCACACACACAGCCCTATAATAACTCGCTACCCTAGTGTTAACCCTTTAAGGGCCGCATAATGCATTATTATGTCTTTGGTCGTCTCATAATGCATAAATGCAGCCCTGGCGAGTTACTCACCTTTAAGCATCATACTAATTAAAATGCTATGATGTTGATACAGTGACAAAGGATCAGCATGATGCACCAATGCAGTGCCAGTGAATAGACACGCATTCATACATCATGACGACCAAGGACATAGCACACTAAAGCAGTATACGGCCCTGAAAGTGTTAAGTCCACTGGCAATCTCCCGCCATGCATTGCACCTTCAAAGGCAAATCTGGCACCGATCCAACCAATAAGAACCCCCCAGGGCCCCCTAGCACTGCCCAGGGGTGGCTATGGCAGGCCGACTGGGGCGAAAACGGACCATATTTCAATATTTAGGAAATTTTTGTATTGTTATTCATTTAAATCACTGCACCAGTTGTTAGAAGCCCTGGGTAAACAACTACACAGTCACAATTATGTATCTAAATATACAGCAGTCCAACATTATAGCACTCCAATGCACTATATGGATATATATCTAAAACTGGACATCGACATCCATGTAACAGAAAGCTATATTTATTAGAAGTAGAAATCCATGAATATCTATATGAAGGAGAACACCATGTTCATGCCTATATGTCTGTGTGTATGTTCATTTCGAAATTCAAGATTGCAACCATTGATTGAATGCCACCATGCTTTCAATGTAATCTCGAATTGCAGTTGCAGTAGTTTGATACTAATAAAAAAAAATCTATTCTATTTTTCTTTCATGAACAGTTGGCATCCCATAGATTCAAGATGGCTATCACTTATTGAATGTCCTGATGCTTGAAATGCAATCTTGACTTGTAGTTGCATTAATTTGATACTATCAAAAAAACAAATCCTATTTGATTTTTCCTTCATTCAACCCATTCAAGATGGCTACCATTTACTAAATGCCACAATGCTTTCAGTGCAATGAAGAATTGTAGTTGCATTGATTTGATATCTATATAAGAACATTTCTATTTGATACCTTTTTCAAACACAGTTGGCACCCCATAGGTTTAGGATGGCCACCATTCATTGAATGCCACAATGCTTTAAATGCAATCTTGAAATGTAGTTGCATTAATTTTAAACTGTTAAAAACATCCAATTTAGTTGTTTTTTTCATGAAGAGTTGGCACCCCATAGGTTCAAGATGGCCACCAATCATTGAATGCCATAATGCTTAAATGCAATCTTGAGTTGCTGTTGCATTAATTTGATTCTTAAAAAAAAAACTTTCTTTTTTTTCTTTCATGAACAGTTGGCACCCCATCCATTCAAGGTGGCTACCAGTCTTTGCATGCCACAATGCTTTAAGTGCAATCACAAATTGTAGTTGCATTAATCTGATACTAATAAAAAAACTAATTCTATTCTTTTATTTATTTATGAACAGTTGGCACCCCATATATTTAAGATGACTACCATTCATTGAATGCCCCGATGCTTGAAATGCAATCTTGAATTGTAGTTGCATCAATTTAATGCTAATAAAAAACAAATTCTTATCAATTTTTCTTTCATGAATATTTGGCACCCCATAAGGTGGCCACCATTCATATTAATGCAAATAGAATGCTTTAAGTGCTATCACGACTTGTAGTTGCATTAATCTGATACTAAAAAAAAAAAAATCTATTTGAATTTTCTTTCATGAACAGTTGGCACCCCATAAATTAAAAATGCACCCAGCACCCAGGTCAACAGCTATATACAGACACGTGTACCTCCCCTGCCTGTTCTCCTTCAATGCACAGTGAAGAGGGTGGGAGGGGGTGACCATCAACAGTGCATAAACACTTTGATTGGATGACAATGCAGTTTTTATATTACAACCTAAATTTGTGCAACGAAAATCATCAAGAAATACTAAGTATTTTTTCCAAAGAATAGCTTTTCTAGAATGGCTCGGTATTCAGGAATCCTACTGCGAATAAAAAAATGTCAAATTCTAATTCTAAATACCTGAAAATTGAGAAATGCTGACGTTCACGGGTTATGTAGGAAATGTACTAAAAACAGCAAAAAAGGGCAACAAAACCCTAATTTTCTCAAAAACTGTTCAGTAGGATTTTTTCTAACTGAGGTTCCACTGTTTTCTACCCTCATATTACACATTGGCATAGAGAATATATTGACACCTAGTCAGGATTTTGCACTAGGAGCAATCTGTGAGGCGAAAAACAGCCAAAATGAGCCACTGGTCTGAAGTATAAAACTGGGCATCGATCACTATAGAGCTACAAAGAGACAGAGAATCGATGTCCAGTAATAATTATATGTACATAACCCCATCCCCCCCTGCTACAATGTGTCATCCCTCGGTATGACCAACTCCCCAGGGTGCCCTACTTATACTAACCCTTTAAGGGCCGCATACTGCTTTAAATTCTAATGCACTATGCCCCCACTATGCCCTCTGTTGTAATGATACATGATGCTGGTTACCCTGGCTAGCTTACTCGCTACTTCTCCCTAATGCCGGCCCTATGGGTTGATACACTCTCTAATGGTCGACATGATGCATGAATGAATGCATCATGATGACAAAGGACATGGCACATTAAAGCA